>CM019716.1:20243456-20843456 GCA_009760885.1 Achatina immaculata | reverse complement strand
GTTCTACTAACATATAATTAAAGTGAGATACTGTGGCCTACAAGTTTACACTGACCTTATAATTCAAACACTGAAGAACAGCTCTGCCAAGATAAACATTTTTGGATCCACACTCTATCATGACATTTAATGTGTCCAAAATATTTAAGTTTTCTTTGCTTAATCATCTTTACTAGCCAGCCTTCTTCAATATTAAGTTCTTGTAGTATGGATATATTTGTTCTTTTTTGTGTCCATGATATTTGAAGAACTCATCTGCAGCATTTACATTCAAAGGCATTTATGTGTTTCTCAGCTGTTATGTTAAGTGTCCTGGTCTCACAGGGATATGTTGCGATGGGAAAGATGCATGCCTTAAAAATCTTATTTTTGTAATTCTGTCTGTTCCTCTCCATAGATTCTTTAATTGTTTTATTTTCTGAAGAGCGATAGATACCTTCCTATTAATTTCCCTCATACACGTTATATATATGGTATTTCAGTATCAATATATTATTTCAGTATCAATATAAAAACAGGGAATCACTCCAATGGATGAATCAACATTTGTTTCTCAACAGTCTACTGAATCAAATGACAAACTTAATTTCTAAAAATAAGCCATATCGTGTCAGTTCAAAACGTTCCATATTTAAACAAATGTATCAATGTAAATTTATATTTGTGAATACTATCACAAATGTGATGTGTTAACATATTTTAAACTGAATATCACAAATAATAATTTCCAAAGATTTACCTTCTGCTGCAGAAGGTGAAAATTATTTTCCAAAGATGAAACTGAAACTCCGTCAAGATATCCACTGTCTTCCAGTGCATCACTTTTGGCATCCAAGATGCTTGTGATGATGGATATCTTGAAATATTTTTTGAGGACCCTGTTGTCAAAACTGATGCATTCACACCCAAAGTGATTAATTTTTCACGAAGATGAGCATTGTCTTTGCGTAGTTTCTGCACAAGTAAAATAATGCAACAAATTGGTAACTAAAATATTAAAGTTTCCTTTGCTGATGAAATAACATGAGAAACTACAATTACACAAAACTAACATTTATCACACTTGAAAAAAATATGAACAGTCACTTTAAGAATCCATAGATGCAAACAACAAAGATAAATAGAAATACTGATAAACTTTCAAACTAACCACAGCTTGGTAAATAATATTTAAATTAATGGCAAAATTAGCCACTTTTATATTTATAACCTGGTAAAGTTGACCAACAACTTAAAAATTTGTCACATGCTTAGACTGATTAAAACATGCTTTTATTGACAGAGTGCTTGAGGAATGGTTTGACAGGACATTACGCATAATAAATGATTTGCTTGAAGCAAGCCTAGCTTTTAAGAAAAAAAAATACGAAAAGAAAAACAGAGTTTTACTTTAACTTCATGATCCAAACACAGCTTGACTCGTTTAATCTTTGCCAGTTCTTTTTCTGTGTCTGTTGTGCAGGATTCCATCTGGAAATGAAAGTCAGTATGAACCAAAACGTACCAAAATGAATCCCAAAAAATTACCTGTACATAACTCATCTACCTACGCTAGTGTCTACAAATATTTATTGGATAAAAAAAAACTTCAGAGATTTGGGGCATGTGCCCCACAGTGGGAAACACTGACCTACACTCCTGTTTATGCTTTTGTGCATTTTGTAATATTTTGTAATTTAATGTACAAAATATATACGGATATAACCTTCCACTAATCATTACAGAACTGGGGTTTAAAATGAATCACAAACGTTGGCAGAAATGGAAAAGAACAGAAATGGAAAGCTCTGGAGCATACTTGAAGAATTCCTGCTGACAGTGGACTATCGGAGGCGGTTTAGCACGTGAAACTAGATGCAGAAGAAGAAAACCAGTCTAAGGAGCCACAAATAAAATAAAAACAAATCAAGTTTATATTGCAGTGTCATAGCAATGTGGTGGATAACTTTAGTGTTTGCATGAGATATTTTGTATAAAGTTTTTTTGTTAGAGATACACTTAGGTATTCAAGACTTCAAATTTACCTGAGCCAGCTCCATGAGATCAGTTTCATCTGTTTCAAAACTTGACAAGGGCAGGTCAGAATCTTCTTGTACTTCATAATCTGTAACCTGGATGGAACGAATTTGAATACAGTTTATATAGTTTTGTGTTTCACCTTCATGACTTTAAACATTTTCCTCTTTCCTCATGTTCTGTAAGAGCTGGTATGCTTGAACTGATAGCAATGTGTCTTCTCAGACTGAAGGTAGTTGATTCTACCACCACTGTCACTGCCATCCAATCAACCAACCTGTAAGAACTGTTAATCTACCCACTGCGTTTAGGAAAATTGCTCTGATAAGGAATTTCACTGATGTTGCAGAGAATATGCACATATGCAGAGAACTTCCTTGGTGGATCAGTCAGTGTGTGTCTTTGTATAGTATGGGTATCATGAAGCACTGTACAAAATGGGATTTTTAAGGTGAAGACTGAAGCATATATGTACCTCCCCAGAGTGTAAGATGATAATCCTAAACTAAATGACTAATACTGTATCTTCTCATTTCTTGGTCTTCATTAACATGTGGGGTTTTTTTGTCCAAAGAAAGTGAGAAGCTAAATGTTGTAATGCATTTTTCATGTAATACTTTCTACTACCTTTTCTCCTTAAAAAAATATACATATATATTATATTCATTCATTCATTTGCATGTCCCTTGCAGAACTTTGCCTCCCAAACAGCACTCCTGTAAGCCTCTCGGTTGTGAGCAAGATGGCCTGCTGCTGCATCCATTTGCAGATCGTCAGCGATTTCTTGCAGCCATCTTCGTTTTGGTCTTCCTCTTTTTCTTTTTCCCATTATGTATCCTTACAATACGGTCTTCTCTAAATTATCATGACGTTTAATGTGTCCAAAATATTTAAGTTTTGTCTCTTTAATCCTCTTTACTAGCCAGCCTTCTTCAATATTAAGCTCTTGTAGTATAGATATATTTGTTGTTTTTTTTTTGTGTCCACGATATTTGGAGAACTCTTCTGTAGCATTTACATTCGAAGGCATATATATGTGTGTGTGTGCATGTGTGCGTGCGTGCGTGCATGTGTGTGTGAGTGTGTGTGTATATATTTTTGTTTAAAATACATTTTAAAAACTGCCAACAGAATTTTTGCTTACCAAAAGAAGATGCTCAGCAGCAGCAATGTAATATTTCACATGTCTTACATTTTAATTTTAGCTTTGTGCACATTCCAGTCCACCTATTTAACCACATTCAAGTCTCCCATCATTTCTTGAATCTTTATTTTCTTTCCAAACCCCCCATCTCCTAATACAGTATGGCAACAGCCAGTATGACTTACTTTTCTAAGAAGCATGTCTTTTTCCTTTTGGAGTGTGTCTATTTGGTCCAACAATTTTTGTACAGAGCTGAATGACTTGTGGTTTTCTAGCTGGCCATCACAAGATTTTGTGCTACCTGATGACAAATTTTTTTTTTTTTTTTTACTTTTGGAAGGAAATAAACCTTTCTCTCACTCTCTCTCTCTCTCCCCCTCCTTTTCTCTCATCTGTGAGCTTTTTTAACTAACAATTTGTATGTAATGTCACTGAACATACACATTCTCTCTCTCTCTCTTCCCTTTATGTATGCTTTCTGAACTAACAATTTGTATGTAATGTCACTGAACATACACACTCTCTCTCTCTCTCTCTCTCTCCCTTTTGTATGCTTTCTGAATTAACAATTTGTATGTAATGTCACTGAACATACACATTCTCTCTCTCTCTCTCTCTCTCTTTTACTCTCTCCCATCTGTATGCTTTCTGAACTAACAATTTGTATATAATGCCACAGAATACACACACATTCTCTCTCTCTCCTTTTTGTATGTTTTCTGAAATTACAATTTGTATGTAATGTCACAGAACATATACATTCTCTCTCTCTCTCTCTCTCTCTCTCTCTCTCTTTTACTTTACTCTTTCCCTTCCGTATGCTTTCAGAACTAACAATTTGTATGTAATACCACAGAATACACACACATTCTCTCTCTCACTCACACGTGTACACACACACGCAAGCAAAAGAAACAAGTAAGAACACGTATTCAATGAAAAAGGACTTAACAAAATGTCGAGACATAAACTACCGACCCTCTGCCTTGCTCTCAAGTCCCTGGACATGACGTTCGTACTGTAGCAAGGTGTCCCTTAGGCTGGCTATTGTCTCCTCCTTTCCTTGGAGAGCAACTTTGTGGATTTTCTCCCGCAGTTCCAGGCGCCATTTCATTTCTTCCTGGAGACGAGAATGGATTTTGTGATGACACGTGAAACTTAATAAATCTTGAAATTTGATAAGGTCTTGAAAATCATCGTTTGCAAAAAGTACCAACAAAAACCAGTAGTTTCCCTGATGGCTGGTGGGAAGATCCGGTATGGCGGAGAGAAAAAAAATGAAGCAGTGGTTGGGGGTATCAGAAGAAAATGAGGGGAAAAGACTGTTTTGTGTGTGTGGGGTGGAGTGAGGGCACTAGGGATGTCATTTTGGAGACAAAAGGGACACGTGTACGAAAAAAATCTGGGAACCCCTTGAACTAAATTTTAAAACTAGACCCGGGTGGGATGGGGAGGAGGAGAAAACGACGAAGGGGTGTGTCTATAGATAGACAGACAGACAGATAGGTAGGCCGGCAGGCAGGCAGATAGATAGATAGATAGATAGATAGATAGATAGACAGATAGATAGATAGATCAGCTAACTGAAAAGTGAGCGAGAGAGTGAATTAGTGAGTGAGTGAGTAATGAGGCCTAAACAGTTTTGATGCCAAATGAGGTTTTAATTTTAAAATAAACTTAGAAAACGCATGGCAACAAGGATACTGCAGTAATTTTTATTTAGGTCTCTACTGTGTTATATTCATACCGACCTTCACGTACATCAAAATGTAATATAGTTTAGTGCAATGTTTCCAAAAATGGGCGTTAGCGCCCCCCCCCCCGGGCGTTGGAAAAGACGAGGGGGCGGTGAAGGAAAAATGGTCAGTGAGTGGAGGGGGGGAACAGTGGAAGAAAAGGGGGTGGAGGTGTTGATGGAAAAGGAAGCAACAGTTTGCACAAGCCACTGTACGAATAGGACACAACGGGGGGAAGGGGAGGGGAGAAAGAGAGGGGGATGTTGAGAATGTGGCCTGGGAAAATAGAAGGCGGCAGCCTGAATAAGCCTGAGAAACGCTGGTTTAGTGCACCCCTCCCCCTTTTTTTAAAATTCTATGCATTTACCTCCCCCCCCCCTTAATGCATATAGTCTATTTTTCTCATCCACGTCTTCTACTTACCTTATTGTCATGAGACTCATTTTCCACTTGTTTGATCGGTGTGTTGCAAATGGCTAATGTGCTTTTACCTGCAAAATAAAATGTAGGTAAAAACTAATTTCATAAGGTGAGTAAGGAGCAAATATGTCTGAATTAAGTTATTTTACAACAACCAGTCTATCAGAACGGAAAGGACAGTGGTACTGGCCACAAAGGTCAACCAGCTGAAGTTTGCAAAAGGTGTGACGACGGTAACTTCTTCCTGGTAATAAACTATTGTGATGTCAGTGCATGATTGCCGAATTTACAAGCCAAGGCATGGGATCAAATCCCGCCTGTTGCTCCTCATTCATCAGGGTTCTAGTCGGTGCTGCGGATTACGTGCACCATACTGGTATCATTCCTAACAAGAGGAGACTGCAATAAGATCTTTATATCAGTTTTAGATTGTGAGCAGTGGTGATATTACCATCTTAACTGTCTGTTACTTAATAATGACAACTCTTTAAAATTTTAACATTATTTAAAAAAAAAAAAATAATAATAGATGGACTATTGTGATACTAGGATGCCAACGACTAGCAGCGATAGATGCTGATGGTTCATTCTAATAAGCCTTCGTCTTAAGCCCTATGGCGGAATTAAAGAAAGCCGCCAAGAGATGCTCCCTATCCGATATGATGCTTGTGTTGCGAGATCTTCACAAGGATATCAAAGAGTTTCCAGTGTCGCATTTACTGGGAGATTTAGCAACCAGAAACTTATCTGAAGGTACGGAAATAACCAGCTTAGAGAGAGAGAGAGAGAGAGAGAGAGAGAGAGAGATTCAGTGACAACCAGTTTATCGAGAGATATGGCCGGTAACAACCATCTTATAGGGAGATTCAACAACAACAACAACAAGTAGGGAGATTGAACAACACAAACGACAACAAGTAGGGAGACTGAACAACAACAACGACAACAAGTAGGGAGATCGAACAACAACAACGACAACAAGTAGGGAGATTGAACAACAACAACAACAACAACAACAACGACATTATAGTTATAAGTAAACTAACATTTAAACCCCTGAAATGGCATAATTACAAGGTAAGGTAAAGAAAAGGGTAACCCTTTATGTTATGAAGGCACAACAGAGGAGGGGGAGAGATACAGTGCTAGCGTTTCATGTTTTCTTTCACCTGTCAGTACACTAGAGGGTAATGTGGTCAGCATCACGCCTGGCTGCCTTTTCTCCGCCAGTTTCAGAAGAAGGCAGAAACTCTTTTCTACAGCCTGGGCAACTGGGACGCCTCCGGTCGAATTTCGACCTTCGACCCCAGCCATGAGAGGCTACAGCATCCAGGCGCTCACAATTACAAAAGTAACAGTTTGTTCTAAAAATATGTTCTGATTATTAGAATACATTAAAATTCATCCAATTATCTGTGCTAGAATTGTTACACGTTCTTAAACTCACTTGCTGAAATCTTGAGAAATGATGATTTAATGCTGGACCAGACAAATAAGGACTTTATATCAAATTTATAGCGAGCAAAGACGCTGTCCGATGAGGCAATCAGCGACCCATAGCTGATATGCCAGCGTCAGGGTTAGCGAACCATAGCCGACCAAGACCCTGTCCCACCTCTCCGTGGTACCCCCAGTAACAGGCCTAGCCTGGCTAATGGGACAAGGATCGCCATAGTCCCTATGGTGGTGGAATTTGCTAAAGAAGCATTGCACACCCCCTGCTTTTTTAGCAGTACTCCGGGACTGAAAAAGTAACCGCCATAACCCGCTCCCACGCCGAAACGATGCTGTGCCTCAACATCTCTACAGCATCGGCTACAAAAGAACAACAGCTCGCAGTTACAGGGAGTTCGTACAAGTACAAATACAAGTACAAGTATCAAATTTATATCATAATTATGTATACAAATAATAAAGTTCAGCATGTTTTGCTAACTTGGCTTAATTTTATTGCATTTTAAAAGTATCAATACCAGGGAGCATATTTTGATTTAAAAAAACTAGATTCATAGATTATGATTAGACCTCATTATCCAGAAGAATAGAAAGAAGTAATAAAAACAACTAAAGATTCACAAGCTATAAAAATTATCTGAAAAGGCTCAAGGATCACAAGTTATAAAAACAATTTCGGGGACATGCTGGGAAATGAATCCTGGATTCTTCGTTCAGTAGTCGCCTCAGTAGGTACTTTTTTTTTTGTTTACACATGCAGGAAAAAAATGAGAGCGTTGAACTTTTAAAAGTTTATTCATTTTTCTTTAAAGAAGATTAATGTTTCTAGAAAGGAAATTAAGTTTCGCATGCCCAAACAGGATGTGCCAACGATTAAAAGAAAAAAAAAACTATTTTAAACAGGCGATTATAAACTGGTTCCTCCTCGTTTTATTTTCGTTGTTGCATTGTCTCTCGTGATTTACGTAACTTTCCTAAACTGGTGTCATGAAAGGTTTCCATTTGTGAAGACAAAGTAGACAATGGCCCCTAGAAGCGAGAAGAGGGTAGGCAACTCTGCTATGCCATGGAGGGACCTAAGGGCTAAGGTGTTAGTGGTCATATTTTCTCTCAACCTGTCGATACACCTGCGGGTGACGTGGTCTGCTCACATACAGCCCCACCCCCCTCCTTTCTCAGGACTAGAAGAAGCCAATGGCCCATTTCTACAGCTGGATGACTGGTACGTCTCCAGTCGGAATCCAATTCCTGACCTCTGCCACGAGAGACTGGGTGCAACACACTTTGAATGATATGCAAAGTCGGTATTACCAGACTTTATACCTTAAGTATACCTTTAAGTATACCTTACCAGATCCTGGCAGTTAACAAGCAGATGAAACAGAAAATGAAAACAGCAGAAATGTGTTTTTTTTTTTTTTTTGAGGAGGGGAGAAAGATGTAATAGTTTACCATAGACAACCACAAAGATAAAATGAAAGAAGTTGTAATATGAATTGCAGAGCATAAGAAACTCATTAAAATAATAAGGAAACGATAATTAAAATTCTTTGGAAGTGCCACGAAAAGACAGAAGTTTGAAAACTTGATGGTCACAGTGAAATGTAAAAAAAAAAAAAAAATAAGGGTATGGAGGCCAAGAGGGGAAAAAATATCTATGTGGACTGAACACATAGCATGAGAGACCGAAGTGACAAGAACTAACCGGGAGCAGCCGGGAACATGCAGAACAGAGAAGCATGAACGGCAAAGTAAAAATTTACCATTTTCTATTTATAACCAAATTATCGAAACAATAAAGCCCATTTATTTAATGTCTCACGTTGTTATAGAAACATGTATTTCGATTTTTCATTGTTAAATATATGCAAGTTGCAATTCAGATAATTTAGTATCGCATAAAAATCATGTCGGATTAATCCGCCATCACAGCGTTGTTTTTAAAAACTCTTGGCCTGCTATGAGCCGTTCAAACTGCTTCACAAAATAAACATTTTTAAAAATTACAATCGTGTCGTTTTGTTCCATAGTCGAGAATTTGTCATTTTAAACTGCTATAAATGCTAAAAATAGATATTTCGTTATTTCTTGATGAAACACCGTAGTCGAAAAAAAAGTGTTACATGGCAGTTAAGGAGTTAATTCCCTGAAAATTCTCTTAATAAGCGACACTATCTTCGGGAATAAGCTGACATAAACCCATTACCTATTCTTGACAGCCTTTACATGGCGCCTTCGTTTTCTTTAATTAATCTGTTCAAAGTTTGTCGTTTGTATCCTATAAGAATTTTATTAAATTGTGAAACTGATCGTCCATGAAATAACTATTAAGCCTTACTGTAAAATTCAATCCGAGTAAATGCGAAAGCTACCGATGATCTGGGGAAATTACTGGAAAGTCGCTGTTTGTCTGATAAGATTACGAGGTAAAAAAAATAGGTAAACTATTACTACCTTTATTACATATCTTAAGAGCTCTCACGCTATCTTTTTAAATGCCAAAGAACAATATACCTGACGGCACACAAAGATATAAGAAAATGTTACATTTTTCCCTCTTAATTCTCACAATGTTCCATTTGTTTTGTTGTTTCATGTATGCAAAACACTTTATATACACAACTTTATAAATTTACACCAGGAAAGAAAACTAACTCCATTGTCTGTAAATTTCAACCTAGTTTTGTGGGACGGTAGTCCAGGATGATTCATTCTTTATTTCTTACAGACATTATGTCCTAGGCCATTTTGTGTCCGTTGTTTTTTTCTTTTTTTTTATGACGTCCAGGGCTATTGTTAGAATTAAGTAACATGATGTGTGGAGACAGCAGGATGCAGAATCAAAAGCTGATATGCTTTATGTTCTGGTGAATGAGCGCATAATCTCGTTTATATGCTGCTGTTTAGTAAGGATAGGCGCCTAAGTGGCATAATAGCAGTGACGGCGCTAAGATTCCTCGAAACGGACACAACCATACCTGTTTTTCAATTTGCATGAAGAACTTTCTGAAATACTGGTTTTTGTCAATACATTCATTCATTTGCATGTCCCTTGCGGAACTTTGCCTCCCTAACAGCACTCCTGTAGGCCTCTCGGTTGTGGGCAAGATGGCCTGCTGCTGTTGTCAATACAACATTCGGTAATTATACCTTTTTAAATTTAAAATTAAACACAATTTATAAACAGCGGGAATTAAATGTTGGTGTGGAACTTTTCTTATTGTATTTCCGAATAGATTTCAGTCAGTCAGTCATCTGTATGTCCCTTTCGGAACTTTGCCTTCCTAACAGCTCTCTTATAGGCATCTCGGTTGTAAGCAAGATGCCATTCTGCTGATGCATTCATTTGCAGATTATTAACGATGTTTTGCAGCCATCTTCGCCTTGGTCTTCCTCTCTTTCTTTTTTTTTCCATTATGTACACTTTCAAGTCGATTTTATCTAAATTATTATGACGTTTAATGTGTCCAAAATATTTAAGTACTTTCTGATTAATCTTCTTTACTAGCCAACCGTCTTCAATATTAAGTTCTTGTAGTGTAGATATAATTGTTCTTTTCTGTGTAAATGATATTTGAAGGACTCCTCTGTAGCATTTACATTCAAAGGCATTTATGTGTTTCTCAGCTGTTTTGTTAACGAGTCCAGTTCTCACGGGCATATGTTGCGATGGGAAAGATGCATGCCCTTAAAAATCTTATTTTTATATTTCTGTCTGTTCCTCTCCACAGCTTCTTTGGTCGTTTTATTTTTTGAAGAGCGATAGATGTCCTCCTTTTAATTTCCCTCATTGCATCTTCACTATTAGTTAGTAATGATCCAAGATATTCTAAACTCTCCACCTCTTCCAGTTTTTCCTCATTGATACATATTTCAGCTGCCTTGTTTGTTTTGTCAGTTGTCATCAATTTAGTTTTCTTCGCATTAAGATAGATGTTTTGCTTTTCACTATTCTTACGGACTGACGTAATTAGTTTTTCCATTCCTTTTTATATTGTGGACAGTAATACTGAATCAAAGTTAAAACTGACTGATTCTCCTCCATGCAAACTGAGTATCATTATCATCATGATGCTGGTCCGATTATCCTCCAACCGATTTCATTTCACTGACTGCTTTTTACTAGGTTTTCGATAAATAAATCGGTTGCGTAACTGGTTGCCTCCAAAAGTTTCGGGTTTTTTTTCTCTTCTTCTTCCTTTTTTAAATCGGTAATTGCTGGTTAAGGCTATCACTGGTAGTAGTCAGTCTGCTCGTCTCTCAGGTAGGGGTCGGCAGTTCAAATCCAGCCGGAGGACCCACGGCTCTCTGCTGTAGAAATTTGCACTCGGCTCCTTTCGCAGATGGGTAAGGAAAGGCGGCCAGCCATGGCTACATCTCCTCAAAGCATGCCGATAGGTCAAGGAAAATACAGGCACTAATATCACATTGTGCCTCTACGGCACAATAAGGCTAAGTTTACCTCGTATCATGGTAAGGTAAAGGTAAAATTCCCGCTTCCATGCCATTCAGGCATACTGGAGATAGAGTGTTAGGCCCGTACTTCCACAACCTTCGGCACATGAAAGTGTGATGTACCTCGTATCATGACAGTTTATAAATACCAATATCTGCAGTAATCTACATCAGTGTTTTCATGTTTTTGTATGAGAACGAATTTAACAATTGAAGTTTCTCCTACAATTTTATTTTATTTGATTCTTTACTTTTATACTTAAAGAAATACTTAGCACTAGAGACATAACTTATCGCCATTTGAGGAAGGAAAAGATAACTCTATCAGTTCTGATCTGACAGCAACAGAAAGTGTACTTCGTAGCCTTCAGTGCTTTCCCCTAATCCTGTAGCTGAGTTTCTTCTGGAGCATGATCGATGGGAAATATCGCAAAAATGTCAAGACCTTCAGACAGAACAACTGGAAGAAAACGTTTCAGTAGTAGTAGTAGTAGTAGTAGTAGTAGTAGTAGTAGTAGTAGTAGTAGTAGTAGTAACAGCAGCAGCAGAAGCACCAGTAGTAGTAGTAGTAGTAGTAGTAGCAGTAGTAGCAGTAGCAGCAGTAGTAGTAGAAGTAGCAGTAGTAGCATAGTAGCAGTAGCAGCAGTAGTAGTAGTAGTTGCAGTAGTAGTAGTATAGTAGTAGTAGTAGTAGCAGCAGCAGCAGCAGAAGTAGTAGCAGAAGTAGTAGTAGTAGCAGAAGTAGTAGTAGTAGCAGTAGTAGTTGCAGTAGTAGTAGTAGCAGTAGTAGTAGCAGAAGTAGTAGCAGAAGTAGTAGTAGTAGCAGCAGTAGTAGTAGTAGCAGTAGTAGTAGTAGTAGTAGTTGCAGTAGTAGTAGTAGTAGTAGAAGTAGTAGTAGTAGTAGCAGAAGTAATAGTAGTAGCAGAAGTAGTAGTAGAAGTAGTAGTAGTAGCAGTAGTAGTAATAGTTGTAGTAGTAGAAGTAGTAGTAGCAGAAGTAGTAGTAGTAGCAGCAGTAGTAGTAGTAGTAGCAGTAGTAGTAGTAGTAGTAGTTGCAGTAGTAGTAGTAGTAGTAGAAGTAGTAGTAGTAGTAGCAGAAGTAATAGTAGTAGCAGAAGAAGTAGTAGTAGTAGCAGTAGTAGTAATAGTAGTAGCAGAAGTAGTAGTAGAAGTAGCAGTAGTAATAGTAGTAGCAGCAGCAGCAGCAGTAGTAGTAGTAGGTAGTAGGTAGTAGTAGTAGTAGTAGCAGCAGTAGCAGTAGTCGTAGTAATAGTAGTAGCAGCAGTAGTAGTAGTAGTAGTAACAGTAGTAGTAGTAGTAGTAGTAGTAGTAGAAATTGTATTATTATTAGTAGTAGTAGTACGAGGGGTGAGTGATAAGTTCTCGGCATAAGGTACAATGGATTATTTGTGAACAACTTTTTTCGGTTATTTCTCAGCATAGTCCCCTTGCAATTTTATGCACTTAATCCAGCGATCCTGGAGCATACGAATCCCTTCTTTGCAAAAGTCAGCATCTTGTGCCAGTAGAAAGTGGTATACAGCATGAATGACGTCATTATCTGAAGCAAATCTGCAACCACTGAGCTCCTTTTTGAGTTTGGTAAACAGGTAATAGTCCGAAGGGGCCAAATCTGTGGAATAAGGAGGATGTTCAAGAAGCTGGAAACAGCATTCACGAATGGCAGCCATTGCCATTGCCGACTTGTGAACTGGAGCAATTTCTTGATGAAAGATGAATCCTCTCATCAATTTCCCTCGACTCTTTTCCTTTAATTTGACCCGCAGTTACTCCACAAGATTAGCGAATAGGCCCCGGGGACCATTCTGCCCTTTTGAAGATAGTCTACAAATAGTACACCTTCTGAATCCCAAAAGATGGAAGCCATCACTTTGCCTGCAAACAGAACCACCCTTGCTTTCTTTGGAGGTGGGGATCCATGATGTTTCCACTGCTCTGACTGTTCTTTGGTTTCTGGTTGAAAATGATGAATGCAAGTTTCAGGATGTGCAGAAAAATGGCCAAGACTGTCTCTTGACATGTTGAGACGCTGTCGTTTGTGATCAGTTCCAAGAAGTTTCGGGACCCATCGAGCAGAGACCTTTGTCATTTGAAAATCATTGTGAATAATGGCATGAACACGTTCCTGAGAGATGGCCAACTCAGTAGCAATGTACTGCTCAGTTAGTAGTCATCGATCCTCCATTATCATGCCATGGATTCTGCCGGTGGTTTCATCGGTGGTTACCGTTCTTGGTCTTCCTGGACGGGGATTATCTTCCAGACTCTCCCTTCCATGTTTGATCTGAGCTGCCCATTTCTTCACTGTGTGCTATAAGAAGGGCCACTCTCCCCTAGAGTCTCTACCATATCCTGATGGATCTCCTTCGATGATAAGCCCCTGATGCAGAGGTAGCGAATGACTGCTCGATGAGAAATTTTATCAATTTTCTCAATTTCTGCCACCCCTTACCACTTCAGTAGCCTGTAAAAAAAATTGGTTGCAGTTAATTTCTTTAAACTTGGTGTATAATCTTATATTAACCTGATTTACAAATGCACCTAATACCAACTGTGTGTTTCAAGTACTTGTCCTTAGCCGCGAACTTATCAACCAACCCTCGTAGTAGTAGTAGTAGTAGTAGTAGTAGTAGTAGTAGTAGTAGTAGTAGTAGTAGTAGTAGTAGTAGTCTTAAAAAGTTAGTGCTCTCGTCTGCTGATCAGAAGGTCTCTGCTTCGATTTCACATTGGGCGGAAATTTTTCGGACCGACCGGCACTGGGGGTCAACCCATCCTCTTCACACCCCTATGACATGCAAATGATACAGGACAAAGATTTCACAAGGAACATTCCTCAGACAGGAAAAAAAAATGGTAGGACAGTATACTACTACTAAGGGTAAAGGTTTATGTGCTGCTGTGACGATGCACACCAGTTTTTTTTTTAATGTGCTTCTTAATAGTGGCTACTTGCTTGCACCCCATTTATGCTCGTTTTAAAACAAAATGTCAGAAGCATTTTTAAAAAAATCTGCCTAAAACTGCCCATAAAAGTCTGAAATGCGCTCTGCCTCGACTGCCAATGTTGGCCTAAAGACAGGGCGAGTGTGACGATACACGCTTAGATCGAGGGGTGTACGACCTTGACCGAAGCGTCATCGTCCACTTGATTGGTAGTCGGTTTCGAAAAGATATGCGTAGATACTGAACATTGGCTGGGATCAGTGTAGACAGAGCAATGTCCCGGCGATGTCTTGTGTAATTGTGCCTATGGATGTTCTGTAAATTCCTGTGTATTATGATGATCGTTGGCTATATTCTGCCCGTTCCCACCTCATACGGTGTAGATTATGCAGTTGTGCAGTAGGCTGTAATGTAGGTTTCTGTACTTACGTATCAATATGGACATGATTTTCAGTGTGATTTATCAGTATATTGGATGGGAAACATATTTGATTCGTTATTATGTTTTCATGTAGATTGATCTTGTGCTGCAGCAATGCGGTTATATAGAGGTGTGTCATGGCATCGGTAGCTGCGTGGAATAAATGCCATTGTACATTAGATTCCTAGTGTAGGCTGCGTGTAGGGCCAAGAGAGCCCGAGACGCCAGGTCTATCAGGTTTTCAATAATGCAACATGAGAAGTCATTATCATCTGAAACCATGCTTAATTACCATTATAATGACATCTGTCTTGATATCATGTTGATGTCAAATGTCAGTTGTATGTGTTGTTGTGGCGTATAGTGAGATTAAAGTGTCAGTTTAATTTCTGACTTGGTGATTTGTACTGCATGTCAATGTAAATGTGTACTGATTAAATGTTCAGGGTTTATACATAATTAGCATACACTATACCAAGGAGGGGATGTGTTGGCGGTCATATGGGGGAGCTAGATTGGCCTCGAGTACAGTAGTACATTGCCAAGGGATTGTTGGTCTGTAACATCTGGATAAAATATTCCCCCTCCACTAGTTATAAAATGTAAACTTGCACCAACAAGTTTTACAAAAGCCCGGATTCAATCGCCCCTTATACCATTGTTTTTGGTGCATCTTGAACTACCCGTTCCCCATCAGTTTCAACAATAATGATCACGGTTGCTGCTGGTGGTGCAACGGTCGTTATTATTACCACAGCCAGCATGATTATTACTACACTGTTACTACCACTACAACTACCACCCAACAACATTGTCAAAGTGCTACCAATACTTCTAGTGCCGTCGCTGCACAACAGTACAACTGCTGCCATCACTACCCTAACTACCACCAGCACTACTACATTCACTTTCACCTCCATTACTACTTTCTTGTCAACAATGAACTACGAATAGCCAAATGGATGCCAGGGTAACATCTGACAGAATGTCCAATGGAAGACACGATAACGTCAGACAGATCACCAAACTAGAAGCTACGGTAACGTTTAAATTGGAAGTCACAATAGCATCAGACATATCGCCCAAATATAAATCATGTAGTGTATGTATGCTAGTCGTGATAACGTCAGATATACGTCACAATAACATTAAGATATGTCATCCAACTGGAAGTCACAGCAACTTCAGATAGGTGGCCCAAATGGAAGCTACGGCAATGTATATATAATGAAAAAATGCTGCACAAATAACACAGGTATTGACTGGGTACATGGGACCCAACTAGAAGATCTTGATTTTGCTGATGACATAACTCTTATCAGTAATAATGTGAATTCCATGCAAGAAAAAACAGATAGCCTGTCTTCAATGGCTAGCAAAATAGGACTTGAAATTAACAAGGACAAAACAAAAATAATGAAAATTCCCCTTAATCAAAATGGAAAAATACACATAGAAGGGACAGATATTGAAGAAGTCAATCAATTTGCATACCTTGGCAGCTACATAGACCAGGATGGTGACACTAGAAAGGAAGTTAGGATCAGAATTGCAAAAGCAGTATCAATCTTCAAGAATCTTGAGAACATATGGAATTCAAAAGTTATAAGCACAAAAACCAAGTTAAGACTATTCAATTCAAATGTAATATCCACCCTCATTTATGCATGCAAAAGCTGGAAAACAACTAAAGAAATAGACAAGAAATTAGACTCTTTTGAAAACAAATGCATAAGGAAAATACTCAGCATCAAGTGGAACAAATTCAAGGATATTACATTTGAAGTGAATAGTCTTAACTTGGTTTTTGTGCTTATAACTTTTGAATTCCATATGTTCTCAAGATTCTTGAAGATTGATACTGCTTTTGCAATTCTGATCCTAACTTCCTTTCTAGTGTCACCATCCTGGTCTATGTAGCTGCCAAGGTATGCAAATTGATTGACTTCTTCAATATATGTCCCTTCTATGTGTATTTTTCCATTTTGATTAAGGGGAATTTTCATTATTTTTGTTTTGTCCTTGTTAATTTCAAGTCCTATTTTGCTAGCCAATGAAGACAGGCTATCTGTTTTTTCTTGCATGGAATTCACATTATTACTGATAAGAGTTATGTCATCAGCAAAATCAAGATCTTCTAGTTGGGTCCCATGTACCCTGTCAATACCTGTGTTACCTGTGCAGCATTTTTTAATTATGAAGTCTATTGTAATTCCAAAAAGTAAAGGAGACAGTATACATCCTTGTTTCACTCCTGTTTCAATCTGGAACCATTCACTCATCCCTTCTTCTGTCTTGACTGCACAAACATATCCATTATATAAGTCCTTAATGATGTTGACAATTTTAGATGGTATTCCATATAGACTTAAAATTCTCTATAATGTTGACAATTTTAGATGGTATTCCATATAGACTTAAAATTCTCCATAATGAATCTCTGTGTATGCTATCAAATGCCTTTTTAAAATCTACGAAGTTCAGTATTAATGGTTTCTGCTTTTCAATATGTTTTTCAAGTATTATTCTGAGAATAAAGATCTGGTCGAGACAGCTTCTCCCTTTTCGAAATCCTGCTTTTTCTTCTCTCATTGCAGTATCCACTATATATTTAAGTCTATTCAAAATGACCTTGAAAATACTTTTGACACAACTGATATTAAGGTTACTCCTCTCCAGTTGTTACAGTCACTAAGGTTGCCTTTTTGGTATTTTAACAATGATTCCTTTTTTCCAATTAGAAGGGACCTTTTCTTCTTTCCAAATCTTGTTAAACATTCTCTGTAGTTGTCTCATGTTGTCACCATTGATAGCTTTTAGTATTTCGACTGTTATTTCATCTTCACCTGCAGCTTTGTTGTTTTCCATTAAATTCACTGCTGTTTCAATTTCATGCAATTTAATTTCATCTAGGCTGACATTTAGTTGTGGGGCTGGTAAGTCAGTTTCAAAGTTTAACAATTCTTTTGGGTGTGGTATTTCTTGGAAGGGTTCAGCCCATCTTTGCTTTTGGTCTTTATTTGATGTTAATAGGGTTCCAGTTTTGCTAAGGATTGGTCTTTCTTTAGATATAATAGTACCTGTTAGCCTCTTTTGTATGTTATATAAAGTTTTGCTGTCTCCTGTTTTTTTGTTTTTTTTGCTGCTTTTTCTGCCTCTTTCGCCATATTGTTTATGTATTCTCTTTTATCCCTTCTAGCTGAACTTTTTACCTTCTTGTCTATTTCTTTGTATGTTGCTTTCGCTAGATCTTTTTCAAGATCTGTTTTCGCATTCAACATGTCTAATTTGACTGCTCGTCTTTCATGTATATACTTCCATGTTTTATCTGATATCCATGCTTTTCTATTTGGTTTTTTCAGACCAGCGCCTGCTTTTGCTGCTGTGATTATGGCTGTGCTGTAAGAATTCCATAATTCATCTATACCTATCTCCTGAACTTCACTGGGTGTTTTGGAATGACTGGCAAGTTACTGATTGAAATTAGTGTTAGTATTTTCTTCTTGTAGTACGATAAACCCAATCTTTATTCTTTTCTGCTGTTGGTTTTATCTTAATGTACGAATAATTAATTCTTCTCCTCTCTTACTCTACTTCCCATTCCATATCTCAGTCAACCCATGTTTTGTAGCTCCTTAAGCCCTTAAGCAATTCCCATTATCATTCTCTCTCTTAAGTAAAACACGGGCGACTCCATTAAGTAACACAAATCAAAATCATATTTTAATATGTAATGAATCTCAACGCAACAAAATCAAAAGATTCATATCAGTAATATTATATAAAGCATGCAAACTTAGTTTTTAAAAAGTGCATAATACCTCGTAACAACACCATATATAGCAATGCAAAATATAAGTTTAAGATATTTACACATGTTAAGCGTGGCAGCGTCTGTTTAACACATCTCCACCTACTCCGGTACACACCCTTTTTCATAATTGGTTCCGCACTCTTTTAGTCACGTCCGTGATGTATATTTATTTCTCATCGCAGCATGCCTGTACTAAATGTACTGGGCACTCATTAATCATTCTCGACATCTCCTTATCTGTACACATCTATTTTGTACTTTTGTGGTATTCTCTCGACTTTATGCCTTCTTCATTTTATTTGTACTACATGCACTCTACCCTCACTAGACTGCAAATTACCTGTACAATAAAATATAATTCAAGATGAACCATACCAATAATACAGCACATACATACATTACAACATCTGCTCACGCGAATCAATGGTAGATTACAGGTCTTTGCAGCCATATATTACAACAAATCACAAGTTATCTACTACTCCAAGGACTTTAAACTCTGTTCCACGAACGAAAACATCCTATCAGTCTAAAGAGCTCCCTCATCATCAATGCTGGCGCCTCCCACTCAGTTTCAGCGTCGATCCATGACTGAAGAATCTTAGTCTCTTTAAGGCTTATATACTATGCACCCCTGGAATTTTTTCATTCCTACAACGAAGCTAAAACCTTTTATTTCGTGGACACTAAGAATTTTCCATTATTAGACAAAGGTCGACTGGTCATCGCGTGATGTGACCCACAGCCTTGGCCTAGAATAACAAGTGACACTGAACAGTCTATGTGACAAACTATCTTTCATCTCTTTAAGTAACATCTGACAGAATGTCCTATGAAAGCCACGGTAACATAGACAGATCGTTCAGCTAGAAGCCACACTAATATCAGATATATTTCTCGCCTGGAAACACAGCTCAGGATGACAATAAACGTCTATAAATTTCTATCACGGCAGCGAAAATCAGATACTTTGCAAGTCATCTTATTTTGCAACATTTTTCTCCCCCCAGCACACACACACAGGAATACTTTGAGGACAGCAATGAACCTGCAAAACAAGCCCAAATATGACCGAAGCATTCATTCGTTAGAAATGCTCTGAATGACAGTACGAGCTATATCACTGTATTGGTGATTTCAGTATTTATCTTATTCAGCTATTTACTTCTTCTCTGCCTCTATTAAAAATAAGAAGACATTAGTGCTAAAAAAAAAATAGCAAGTTTCGTTCACGAAGAGTTAAAACACAGTGAGATAATATTCAGTTTTGACTAGCTGTGATTAACCCTTGTTCTACTGTATCCTCTTTAACACTGTAATCTTCACTCATGCCCCAGTCAGCGCAGAGAACATGAACTCGATGGTAATTTTCTATTATCTGATGTAAATGAACATTTACCTCAATCGTTAATTACAATGATTGCTTCACATGGGCACTTTTCATGCTTTTTTTTTCAGAATGAGGAAGGAGAGGGGGAGGATAGGAGCAGCAGGGCCTCGGAGAGCCAGGTCGGGCCCCGGAGTCAGTTACAACTGGATCCCCTATCTAAACAAGGAAAGAAACTCTCATGCACGTTTTCTCTAATAAAAACGAAAGGGGTAAACAAGATTACCGGGCCTTCTCAACAGCCCAGGTCCCAAGGGTAAAACCCAGGCCCTCCCTCTCTCTGATGGGGCCTGAGAGGGGGGGGGGAGATTATTTATTTTAACTGGACCATCAATAGAACTGGGCATCTGAATGGCGAAGTGGTTAGTGGTTAGTGCTGTAGACTTATGGCGAAAGTTTGGGGGGGGGGGGGGTTCGAATCTGATGGGAAGCGCCCCTGTCACACCAGCTGTAGAAATGGGTACTCGACTTCTGGAGCTGGGGGGGGGGGGGGGGGAAGGCGGCCAGGCGTGATGTTGACCACATCACCCTCTAGTATACCGACAGGTCAAGGGATAAGCGCGGCCACTAACACCATATCCCTAGGTGCATATAAAGCATGACAGGTTTACCTTTACCTTTTATCACTGGAACTGTTTACTTAAATAATTAACTGGCATACTTGAAGGACTCTTTCTAGGCAGCAGGATTAAAATCGATAGCATTGACTGAGCGTGGAGGGAGAAGCCTCGTGTAGATACAACGCTTATAAATTATGCACCTGATTTCTAAGCAAATATCAGAAACTCTTGAAGGGAAACCTGCTCCAGGTTGTATCCACGCTCGACGCTTATTTTCTCAGCTATTTTTAAACTCGCCGTTCTTGTTCAATGTGAGAATGACAGTCATTAAGACTGAAGGAGAGGAGAAAAAAAAAAGAGGCAGTTAAACAATATTACTTGTACTTCCAGCTAATTTATGTCATATCAGTTTACAGCTAGCTTAGTGGTTACCTCCCCCTCCCCAGGTTATACTGTTCTCGTCTACTCAGTTCAACACCCCCACCCCCACCCCCAAATTCAGAAACAAGTACAGTGACAGAACACATTATGTGCAAAAATAATCCTTCTACCTGCTTCAACTGTTCAAATTTCTAAACGACCTTGATTGTTTTATACATGTTTCATATGCAAAACTAACAAGTTTCTTGTACGGTGACATCTTTTCTTACTGACTCACACGGAGTCACTCCACCGGTAACGAACCATGCCAGTACACAAAAACAAACAAAAATAACCGGCAGAACGACTCCGGGACAAGAGGCAAAATCCCCGTGGTCGTGGCTCTAGTTTCGTCAACATTCTTAGATGATGAATAAACTTTCAGTGTGTATTCTTCATAGTGGACTCCTTTTGAGGGTCTCTAGAATTACCCCACGCTTTTCAGAACCGTGTACACTTTGTGTGTATAAATTTTCCTTCAACTTTTATGACCAGGAAACCATTAGAGCAATTTATGCATTCGTGCATGTTATCCATATATATATATATATATATATAATATATATATATATATATATATATATATATATATATATATCCTTCAGGTGGGTCATAATGCCATAGACATTAACTGAACTTTATAAGAATATCTATTTTTCCATTAATGCACTTTGTTTAGTGTCCATAACTTACCCTATCTGGGTGTGATGAACATTTCTCTATCGACTGCACTACTTCTGCCTACCGTGATGTTCAGTATCGTTTTACGAATTTATGTAGACTTATTTCACCATTTCCCCCCCCCCTCTCTCTCTCTCTCTCTCTTCCCCTCCCACCCCTTTTTTCTCTCGCTCCTCCCCTTTCTTTCTTTCTTTCTTTCTTTCTTTCTTTGTCCAATCCTCTTGTTATCTATATTTTTTTAATGCTGATTTACACATGAAACTCCCCTTTAATGACTCCTTTCTCACAGAGTTACATTGCTTGTTTCGTACTTCAAACCAGTTACATAAATAAAACATAAATGTGCATAAAATGTTGCAAGTGTATGTAACAGACAGGTAATAGACAATTTATAAGAACTGTTTTGATTTGTACCTTAATTCCTCTGTTATTGAATGCTTATCATCGGACCCTCTCGATTCCTCTGTCCTTTTAAATCCATTTATATCTCTGACGTCTATTTTTACTTTCTCAATTTATCATTTTATTAGCAGCCATGTAACTTTAGTTAATACCCAGCGGTTGATCTCTTTTTATGTTGGGTTCGTTATTTGGACATTCCTTCGCAAGCATGACGCAGGACGAATGTACAGTACGTGTAGGAGTTGTCATTTCAATATGGTTTTTATTTTTCTTGGATTGTGGACCGTCGTTACCCATTCATGAAATGCACTGGCACGTGAGGGTCTGTTTTAAACTCCTGTGGTGTCTTCGTGGCCGTATGCTACAAGTTTAAATATTTGAATTTATGAGAAATTTGCTCCTGGCGTTTGTACAGCCTGAAATAGTGAATATACCGAAACGGCCGCAGAGATATGTTTGCGGAAGCCTCTTTCTTTATGGCTCACAGATGTGAAAGTATGTTTCAGTAAAGTGACAAGACGTGCAGTAAAGTGACAAGACGTGCAGTAAAAGTGACAAGACTTGCTGATTTACGGGGTGGTGTCCCTTTGTGCCAGTGTCCGCAGAAAGTACAGAGATCTTCTCCATCACCCAGGATTTCTCTAGCATTTGTTTGGTTATATCTGAGAAGATGGAAGGTGTATCTGATTTTAATTTCCAGTAGAAAGAACAAGAAGCTGAATACTCGTGAAGAAGATGACGGAGAAGGAAAGATGATAATTAAAGAGATGTACAGCTTTTTATTCGCCCGGAGGTGCCGGGTTCAGTCCCAGCAGTGGCATTTTTTTTTTCCTGGTACACACCAAAAAGGCCCCAGGGTTCCCTCACCCTCTGAAAATGGGTACCAGAGAAATCTGGGAAGGTAAAGCGGCCATGCGTGATACTGACCACATCGAACTTTCATGCGCGGAAGGTCACGGAAAATAACGGCCCTAACACAATATTCCCCAATATGCCTTAATGGCGTGGAAAAAGGGAATTTTGCCTTTTTTACAGTTTTTTTTTGGGGGGGGGGGGTGGGAAGGGGGTGGAAGCGGGAAGTATTGAAGATGTCCAAGATAGTGGCCAGTGTCCCATAGCTGACTGCTTGCGTTTGGGTTGACGAACTCTGTTCCACATCTCCGTTGGTGCCCTCAGTAACACACGGCCCAGTTAACGGCACAAGGATCTCTTGAAGTCCCCATGGCTGCGAAGTCTGCTTGACAAGCATTACGCCCTTTTCTGCTTTTTAATTTCATTCAGGTAAAGGTAAAATTACAGGTGCAAAAAATCTTGTAAAAAAATAAGAGAGAGAGACAATATACTTTCATAGGACATGCAGTGAGAAGAGGGTGCATTGAAAATATTATAACAACAGGAAAAATAGAGGGAAGAAGATCCAGGAGAATACCGAGAAAAATGATACTGGACAGTCTGACGGGATGGTGTGAGAGGAGATCACCAACTGAGCTGATGGCCTGCATGAAGGATCGTGTACTCTGGAGAAGCATAATAGTCAACGCCAGTCGGCACGGCACCTGATGATGATGATGATGATCCCCGTTTCGGCGCCATTAAGGTGTCAGGCCTGTATTTCCAAGACACATGACAGTGTCTTGTGGTGGTCAGTATCACGCCTGGTCACATTTACATTCCCAGGTTTCTCTGGTACCAACTTTTTGAAGCTGGCTGGACTCCGTAGTTGGTGTTAGAAAAAATCCCCACCGCTGGAACTTGAACCCGGTACCACTAGATTAGTAGATAACTAGGGTTAAAAAAATGTCCACTATAACCTTCTTGCAATTTACTGCTGTACTTTACACCTTCAGCACGTCACCGGCTGCAAAGAACATCATATACGTGCATTTCCTCGGAGATAAAAACAAGAAGAACAAGAATGCAAAGGCTCTGATCTGAACGACAACACTTTAAAACAAAACAAAACAAAAAAACATACAACAAACAGAAGAGGAAGAACAACAACAAGTTTGTTAAGCGTCTGTACATGTCACACCCCTCGTATTATAACTAATCTGAGAGCTAAGAAATCGTTTTGTCATAAGTGAAATGTGAATTGAATCTCGGTTCTTCTCTTTCAATAGAGCGTCTGTTAACCTGCGTGTTGTCAGGTGTAAAGGGTTAACAGGTGAGGGTTATCAAATTAAATTGCGTCGGACCCTAGAAATAAAAACCCACGTTTTTTGGTTATTAAAACCATTACATGGATTATTGTGGTGGTGGTGGTTTGGGGGGGAGGGGGTGCAACGCTTTTATGACAGAAAACTGACGTAAATTTTTGGCCCCATGAGAGAAAACAAGAAGAGTTCTGATAATCCAAACCAACAAGGGAAATCCATTGTTTGTACAAAGAACCACGTGTTAAAATGTGAAAAAAAAAGTTATCATCATTGCACATCAAACAGGTTTACAAGTGCTACGATCTCATCTTGCGAAGGTAGATTTCGGGATAGTGCACGCACACCGTGGTACCAGCAAGAAGCATGACGAAGTAATCACCTAGCAATATAAGAACCAAAGATAAAGGAGACTAAAGTGACAGACCAAGAAAGATCAAAGTAAAGACGAAGAGAAAACGTGGAAGAATACCTTATAGGACACAAAATAAACAAATGAAGATAGAAAGCCAAGAACAGGAAAAAAAAACGTTTTAAATTGGACAGTCCCATATTGAGATATTTGTCCCTGAAATTGTATTGCTTAGATCAGGACGAAAATGTCCCCTGTTTTAATGTCCCCTTCATTCATTCATTCATTTGCATGTCCCTTGCGGAACTTTGCCTCCCAAACAGCACTCCTGTAGGCCTCTCGGTTGTGAGCAAGATGGCCTGCTGCTTCTGCATCCATCTGCAAATCGTCAACGATGTCTTTTTTTTTTTTAATGTCCCCTGTTTTAAACAAATCTCCCATGTTGTTTCGTGTTCTCATCTTCGATCGCCATGTGTTCGGGAAATACTCAGAATTTTTGCAAATTAACCAAAAAAAAAAAAAAAAATTCACTCGGCGGAGAAGTTGACAACAAGTATTCTGGATTGACATATTTGTGGGTGAAGTTACAAGACTGGCCTAGAGCTTAACATTTTTTGTTGAAGTTTAAATTTAACTGTATCCTCGCCGCTTGACTGAGTGTAACATATCTGAACTTATGAAAGATAGCTTAACAACAGAGATGAGAAGAGGCATACTGAATCGGCAGCAATGAGTCGTTAATGCTTGGAGTGTAGAGAGAGAGAGAGAGAGAGAGAGAGAGAGAGAGAGAGAAATTATTTATTATTAATATTTACGGGTTGTCTCTTGGTACAGCTAAGAAGCATGGCTATACATCTGGTTGGAAGATATTTATTATTAATATTTACGGTTTTTCTCTTGGTACAGCTAAGGAGCATTGGTTTACATCTCGTCGGAAGATATTTATTATTAATATTTACGGTTTGTCTCTTGGTACAACTAAGGAGCATGGCTTTACATCTCGCTGGAAGATATTTATTATTAATATTTACGGTTTGTCTCTTGGTACAACTAAGGGGCATGGCTTTACATCTCGCTTGAAGAGCATCTCAGAAATTCTTGTCCATCCCATTAAACATCTGGAAAGTCGAGACGAGCATCTTTATCCCTGGGACTACACGTGTGTGAGCTTTCTTTATCAAACATGACAGTCGTGAGACGGAGTGATCATCCTTCATTGGGCATGAGATTTTTAAAAACTTTAAAACCGCTTACGCTCAGAATTTTTGAAACCAGGCTTCGTTGCTAGTTACGCGATTAAAAGGATTGGCCACCAGAGGGCGGGAGTGGGGGCATTGTATATTGTTTCTTTTGAATTTAAAATCTCAGACGCGCCCATAAACGGAGTTGCCGCTTGTCCGACCAGATAAACTAGGGCTTTATTTACGTCAGCTAAATCCTTTTATTTCCCGCGCATAGTTGCAGTGGCAGATTTAGCGTTTGGAGGAGGAAAGGGTTGGGGGGGGGGGGGGGGGGTATGGCTCTAGAGGATGTTGGTAAATTAAGCACATTTTACACAAGAAGCAGAGAATTTACTGGATTCATTTCGTGTAGCTGTCACAGAGAAGAAGTATTAAGTAGATTAGTCATTAACTCATCACAATGAAATAATCAGCTGATCCCAAAAACAGCAGTATTTTCCTTTGCAGTACACAGGGAATTCATCACAGCGCACAAACATCTTAAGCCAGAATAATCCAAACATAGACGTATATAGAGGCGGATTAAGACATTAAACTGAAAAGGATTAAGCGCAGAGGCTCGGAATGCTTGGGGGGAAGGGGGTGGTGGGGGTGGGGGAGACAGAGAGAATCGTATAGGAAAGAGTACACATTACTATTTCATTTTACAGTCATTTATAACTGCAATCCCGGCACTAGCTCATTGTATAGTATTATGAAAATGGCAGTGACATTTCAATCGCGTTTGGTCTGTGTAGTACAAGTTCACGCAGTAATAGTACAGACAACTACAGTATGTATCAGGAAACGAACATACGTGTAGAAGATATTCACAGATAGTATATATACATATGACTAATAGACTGTGTACGTGCGTATATGCGCACGGGGTGTAAATCACATGATTTACTCATATCAAACTGTAGCATTTTTTTGCTTTCCGTTGTAAATTTAATGGCTTCAGCAAAAACATTTCAGTTCTGCCTTTCCTTTAAGCCCCCGGTGAATGTAGCTGAAGTGCTAGGGGGAGAAGGAAGAGAGGGTGAAGTGCGAGGGGGAGAAGGAAGAGAGGGTGAAGTGCGAGGGGGGAGAAGGAAGAGAGGCTGAAGTGCGAGGGGGAGAAGGAAGAGAGGCTGAAGTGCGAGGTGGAGAAGGAAGATAGGGTGAAGTGCGAGGGGGAGAAGGAAGAGAGGCTGAAGTGCGAGGGGGAGAAGGAAGAGAGGCTGAAGTGCGAGGGGGATAAGGAAGAGAGGCTGAAGTTCGAGAGGGAGAAGGAAGAGAGGATGAAGTGTGAGGGGTGGGGATGAAAAGAAGGTGAAGTGCAAGGGGGAGAAGGAAGAGAGCTTGTTGCATGAGCGACCCCTTGTTTTCCATTCAACCAGTGGTGTAAACGATAGCGCCCAGACGAATTCTAGAAACTGGACCCCTAAAAAAATGTAAAATACCAGAAATCCTTATTTACATAACCAGGAAGCATACTTCTCAACTTTTAACTTTAAAAATGCCCTCCCACCCCCAGTTTGGCACAGATATTATATGCATCGCCCTCGTCGAGTCCTGCATAGCATCCTGTAGAGGACACTGGTCTCTCGTTTAATGCGCATTATCCGCTAAACAGAAGTGACTGAAGAATGTTTTTAAAAGTACATTAGGGCAATAATAATAGGCACACTTCCGCGAGTGTGCACACGAATATATAATCACTACCGTAAAGCTGTGTAAAGCAATCTTAATATTTACATGTAAAGAATGGTAGAATTAGTTTTGCTTGCAGTAACAAGGCAAACAATGTCTTTCATTGCGCCTAAAGTAACACATATTCTCTCTTTTTTGGTCTTTGTTGTTGTTGTTGTTTATCAAACATGAAAATAAAATTATCATATCGTTTGTCTTGTTCTGTAAATAAAGCTTGTTCCTATCACAGTTCTTTTTTATTCACCCTAGGATACTGGAGAAGATAAGAGTAAAGGGTATCGTGTAAAGAACAGAAATGTAATGGAGAAACTAAATCAGATCTCCACGACAAACAGAATAGCACTGTGGCATTGCAGGAAACAAAACAACTGTTAAACTAGCAAAGGAACGCATAAAGAAATAACAATTCAGATAGGAATGTAACATTAGTTAAAAGGAAATACCAAAAAACACTTGGAGGCAGAGGGCAAACAGCACATACCTACAGGGCCCCGTACTAAGACTAAACAAACAAACAACAAACCACAATATTCAGGCTGCTAACCGGACACTTCAGAAAGTAAAACAACTAAAGAGTCTGTGGAGAGGAACAGACAGAACTACAAAAATAAGATTTTAAGGGCATGCATCTTTCCCATCGCAACATACGCCTGTGAGACCTGGACACTTAACAAAACAGCTGAGAAACACATCTGTAGGCCTTTGAATGTAAATGCTATAGAAGAGTTCTTCAAATACCATGAACACAAAAAATAACAAATATATCCATACTACAAGAACTTAATATTGAAGAAGGCTGGCTAGTGAAGAGAAATAAAGAGAGAAAACGTAAATATTTTGGACACATTAAACGTCATGATAATCTAGAGAAAACTGTCTTGGAAGGGTGCATAATGGGAAAAAGAAAGAGAGGAAGACCAAGGCGAAGATGGCTGCAAGACATCGTTGATGATCTGCAAATGGATGCATCAGCAGTAGGCCATCTTGCTCAAACCGAGAGGCCTACAGACGTGCTGTAAAGGAGGCAAAGTTCCGCAAGGGACATGCAAAAGTTTGAATGAATGAATGAATGAACCGTACACTGCAGACTCCACACGATAAAGGCTGACCAAAAGCCCAATGCATGTGCCAAGACACCCCCCCCCCTCCAGAATCATGAACACATCTCTCTCTCTCTCTCTGAACCTTAAGTGCCCAGGGCACATGGGGCTTCCGCAAGGGTTTTCCACAAATGCCTGTCCTTCGCCTTTTTTTCTGCTCTTGCCCAGGTGAGCCCTCTATTGCTCAACATCCTTTCTGTTGTTCTTCTCCATGTCTCTTTTGGTCTACCCTTACTTCTGCTCCCCTGTGGTGTCCATCTTAGTGCTATTTTTGGTAGTGAGTTGTCAGTCATTCGGAGCACATGTCCCAACCATCGCCAGCGTCTTTCCTCAATAATTGTTGTCAGTGGTTTCATCTGCATTTCTGCTAATAAGATGTTATTTCTTATGGTGTTTGGCCAAAATATTTTTCTAATTCTTCGTAAACATTTAGTCTGGAAAGAACACATACTACACACAGAAACCTCAGATTCCAGGTATGGCCGGCCCTGAGAAAAAAGCATGGGGGAGAATCTCTGGGGTTCCTACTAAGACCTCTTGCTGACAGCAGGATTCATGGAGGCGACCCGACTCCCTGTTTAGAAAGCCGAGCATATGAAATTGAACGCAGAAGAAGAAGAAGAAGAGTGTAAAGAACGACATGGGGTAAAAGGTAAAAATGATGATCGAAAGGTATCGTGGTATCATGGAAGAAGTTGGAAGGCATTGTCCATCCATCCATCCATCCATCCATCCATCCATCCATCCATCCATCCATCCATCCATCCATCCATCCGTCCGTCCATCCATTTGTCCGTCAATCCGTCCGCCCGTCCGTTTGTATTTCAAAGGTTTCTCAAGCTGATCTATTTAAAACACTTGCGCTGTATAACAGTTACTGTATATGAGGTGTGTGTATATTGCAAGGAAGATGGGATACAAACATGATGGCAGATTACTGTTGGAATCTTATGCAGGATTGTCCTGGCAGATCCCACTATCGGAAGGAGATTCTTTTGTGTCGAATGAGAGGAAAGTTTGCATCATAAACTTGTGCTTTTGATATTAAATAAGTAGATGTTCATGTAGTACACTTTTCTTTTAATTTGTATATGGTTCCTTCATGCTTAAAAGATATTAATTTAAACATTACATTAAAATATCCTAATTTGTTATGGGCGAGCAGAGTGAAGAGTGGTATATGACATATGTTCTGTATCTCAAAAACTAGAGCTGATAAGGAAAAACTTGTGCCATTTTTGGAATCAGCAGGTCAAATATACCCAGAAACAGGTCTAACATTTGAGGCACCAAAATGTTTGTTGGCCAGTGTTATTAATACGTCTTCATTATGAAATACAAACTTAGGCGTTTCAATACAAATGCAAAGACTGTCCTGCTATATGGATCGGAGACATGGGTTATGACCAAGACAATACAACAGAGAATACAAACATTCATTAACTACTACTTGAGGAGGATTGTAAACATTAAATGGCAGGACAAGATCAGGAAAGAGGAGGTCTGGGAAAGGGCAGGACAAGAACCTATGAACCTACAAATCATGTCTAGGAAGTAGAGGTGGATTGGCCACACTCTGAGGAAACCCGACGCCAACATAGCAAGACAGGCACTAACATGGAATCATCAAGGAAATAGAAAACAAGGAAGACCCAGACATACTTGGAAAAGAGAAATTATGACAGTGCTCAGAGACAAGGGATACACATGGAAGGAAGCAGAGAATAATTTCAAGAACAGGGATGACTGGAGAGTTTTATCCGTGGCCTATGCTCTAAAGTGAGTGAAAGGCGATGATGATGATGATGATGATGATGATAGAAATACAAGTAGATTTACGGTAGCATACTGTTTAAACAACACAGCATAAGCAATATACAGTGGAATTTAACGCTGGAAGACAGTAATACTTCCAGCAATACAAGTTGAGAAAACAGAAAGTTTTCCCAGTACAGAGTTTAAGCTGGAAATATAGAAAACTTTCCAAGATACAACAGAGTTAATGCAGAGAAAATAGGAAGTTTTCTAGTGTACACTGGATTTGAAACTGGAAAAAAATAGGAAGATGTGTAGTCTACCGCAGAGTTTAAACTGAAGAAGATAAAAAGCTGGGCATTTTAAAAAAATACTGCAGGTTTTAAGCTAGAAAAGCAACTTGTAAAACACATATATATTACAAGGTATTTAGGGTAAATTGTCAAGACGGGATGGTCTGAAGTGCAGGCCCGTTCCTAGGCATTAAGTAAGTCAGGCTTTGCCTTAAGGGCAGCACATAGTGGGGATGGGCATTTTGCAACAGTAATCTTATCTTATATCTTATATCCTTACCGTGCCGCTAAACATCACATAGGGCTCGCAAAGTAGTTCGCCAACTGTTCCTGTCTTCGGCGAGTCTTTCAACCTCATCAAGGGATTTTATGCCTGTTAATCTGGCCTCTCTTAACAATGTCCTCGTCAGAGTTTCACGCGGTCTGCCTCTTTTTCTTTGGCCTGTTGTGTTCCACTTGATAGCTTGTTTTGGGATTCTCTGATCATTTCTTCTCATCAAGCGACCAACATATGTCCATCTCCTTTTCCTGATCACCCATGAGACTGGTTGTTGTTCAGTTATCTGTCTTATCTTTGCATTGTTCTTGAATTCGTTTCACTTGATGCCGAGTATTTTCCTTAGGCATTTGTTTTCAAAAGAGTCTAATTTCTTGTCTATTTCTTTAGTTGTTTTCCAGACGGAAACTCGCAACAGTAATGCAGCTGATTTTTGAAAGGATCTGCGTAGATATAGACGTATGGATTCACAGTTGTCGAAAATTCCAGGAAAGTTTCAAGTGCTTGCTGTCCAAAGAACACTGAGGAACGTTGAAATAACAGACAGAAGTTGGTTGGTAGATTCAGCATACGGCGATTCTTTTTACTGATTTTTTGCTATATGGTGTTTAGTAAGAACAACAAAACAAGCATCGCATCAGAGACAGGATATAAAGATTTAAAAAAAACCTTTCTTATTTGTTGCAAGCACACGAGAAATCCTCATAAACAGAGAAAACTTAAATATTTTGGACATATTAAACGTCATGATAATTTAGAGAAGATCATCTTGGAAGGTTACATAATGGGAAAAAGAAAGAGAGGAAGAGCAAGGCGAGGATGGCTTCTGTACATCGCTGGTAATCTGCAGATGGATGCATCAGCAGAAGGGCATCTTGCTTACAACCGAAAGGCCTACAGGAGTGCCGTTAGGGAGGCAAAGTTCCGCAAGGGACATGCAAATGACTGACTGACACGAGAAATCAAGAGAGGGAGAGAGGGGGAGACACAGAGAGAGAGAACAGAGAGAGAGAGAGAGAGACAAAGAGAGAAACAGAGACAGAGAAAGAGAGAGAATGGTATAGGGAAAAAATACACATTTTGCATTGGTATTTCATCCATCCACATACGAAAACAAAATGTTTTTTCTCTGTTGCAAGAGAATAACGATTAGATTACAGTCGAATATCTTGTCTTGTCTTGTCTTCAACCTCCCTTGAACTGCTGCGATCTGGTGCCCCTTGCAGCTGATGCGGTGAAGATTTTGAGGCACAGCATCACGTCGGCCTGGGAGCGGGTCATGGCAACTAATTTTTCGGTCCCTGAGTGCGGCTAAAAACCAGGGAATGTGCAGTACTTCTTTAACAGGCTCCACCACCATGGAGTCTACGGCGAACCCTATCCGGCTGGACACAATAATTAGTGTATAAGTATACAACTATACACGAAGCACTACAGTAAAGCTGTGATACCAGAATGTATAAAACAGGAAAAAGTAGGAGCAGCTTTATTACTTAACGATTACAAAGTCGTAACGTTTCGGCGTGAGTCTTAATCATACAAAAACATACAGGACGAAGAAATAAAGAGAGGAGATAAAGTATAGATTCACATGAATACTATTTTTTTTAAAAATAGTATTCATGTCAGTCTATACTTTATGTTGTAAAGTAACACAACTTTGTTAATACGCTTAGAATCCTTGTGTATACAGTAAAAATGCTGCCGTGGTAAAGTAATACAACTTTCTTTATACGCGTGGAATCTCCATGTGTGCAGTAAGAATGCTGGCTTAGTAAAGTAATAGAAACTTTGTTTATAGGCGTAGAATCTCCGTGTTTACGTTAAGAATGCTGGTTTGGTAAAGTAATACAACTTTGTTTATAGGCGTAGAATCTCCGTGTTTACGTTAAGAATGCTGGTTTGGTAAAGTAATACAACTTTGTTTATAGGCGTAGAATCTCTGTGTGTGCAATAAGAATGTTGGCGTGGTAAAGTGGTACAACTTTATTTATACGCTTAGAATCTCTGTCTTTCGCAAAGGGGCGGCTTTATTTATCCTGTCTAAGGGTGGCACAAACCCTCAGGATGGATTGGACTTGGCCAAGAGACAATGAAATTATGCATTCCCATATAGGAATCTGCTGTACACACATATATGTACCAATATGGCAAACCTGCATGTACAGCCACCCTGGACCTTTCCTCACTTTTTTTACAAGTGCTTCCAGGCTGCCAACAATAGTCAAGTGATCGACGCGGCCCATGTCGTGGTAGAGATTGCAAGGAAGTCAACTGTGAGTGCAGTCATTTTCTTATGTTGTTTCGGAATGTAAATAGAGCAGTGACTCTCAGATTTTATGACTGTTGTAGTCATCTACAGTTACATAATCATACGGGGGTTCGAACAATTTCAAAACTTGTCAGACATAGCAAGGACAAGGTATCTGGTAGCAATGAACGAAACGGAACAAGAAAAAAAACTATCTGGTAGCAATGAATGAAATAGAAGAAGAAAAAGATATATAATAGCAATGAATGAAATAGAAGAAGAAAAAGATATATAATAGCAATGAATGAAATAGAATAAGATATCCAGTAGAAATGAATGAAACAAGATATTTATTAGTAATTAATGAAATAGAATATGAACAAGATATCTAGTACCAATGAGTGAAACAGAAAAAAAAACCCACAGTAGCAAGGAATGAAATAGAATAAAATATCGCAGTAGCAATGAATGAAATAGAACACGGTATCTAATAGCAATAAATGAAATAGAACAAGATATCTGGTAGCAATGAATGAAACAGAACAAGGTATCTAGTAGCAATGAATGAAATAGAACAAGGTATCTAGTAGCAATGAATGAAATAAAGCATGGTATCTACTAGCAATGAATGAAACAGAACAAGGTATTTACTAGCAATGAATGAAATAAAGCATGGTATCTACTAGCAATGAATGAAACAGAGCAAGAAATATAGCAGCAATGAATGAAACAGAACAAGGTATCTACTAGCAATGAATGAAATAAAGCATGGTATCTACTAGCAATGAATGAAACAGAACAATGTATCTACTAGCAATGAATAAAATAAAGAATGGTATCTACTAGCAATGAATGAAACAGAGCAAGAAATATAGCAGCAATGAATGAAACAGAACCAGAACAAAATATCTAGTACAAGTGAAGGGGATAATTAAAAAAAAAAAAGGAACTTCAGCAAAAGACGTGATTTAAACTTACCATAAACAGTAAACGACTGGCCGCCAGAAACGTACAGTGTTCTTCCATCACTTCTGTTATCTCCGTATATACTCGACGGGTACTTGCTGTGGTACGAGTTATGCGCCATTGTGGTTATTTTACTAAAATACTCTTCTTGACAGAACAGGTTTAAAGAACAAAAATGATGAAATCAGAAATATGTTCTTGGCGCTGTTGGCTGTAGCTGTGCTCTTCCTGCTTTGTTACGGAAGCTGGTGACTTCATGAAACTTCAGTGAACGTTCACTGTGAAGGTAGTTCCCATTATCCGTTCAGAATTCATATTTCCTTTCATGACGACTTTGCTGTGGGTGAAATTGTGTTTCGTGACACAGTCACTAAAAATGTGTAATAAATCACTTCTTTCCCTCTAGTGCCTTTGGAAAACACAATTTATAATTAAAAAAAAAAGGCTTATCAGCCTGAAAACGCTGTGGTAATTATAGTTTGACATGCGTCCATTATTTTCACTAAAGGAATTGTTTCATACGTTATCAGAATTTGTTTGAAAAAATCTTGTGTAATGAAGCTATATGTATGAATATGACAGTATAAACAAAATTAACTGATATTTAACAATAAAACACGCATGACTACTCTGGCCGCTGTTCATTCACGTCTAGTAGAGAGAAAAAAAAGTAAAGTAAAAATACATTTAACTTGTACGGAGTCATGCTAAACTTTATGAAGTAAACATTGTGAAAGGGTACAGCCGATCAGACTAAAGTAACTTTACACGGTAATCTAAATAAAGTTAATACAGTAAGACAAATCCAGCCTCAGGAATAGATTTCGTTAACACACATTTAACTGAACACAATCACGCTTTGGTACCAATCGAAACTAAGTTTTGAATTTCTAACAGTTAGCGCATGCTCTTTACACGAAGTTTACTGCGACTGGTTGGAAGATCTGAACCCACTTGGCGGGTTTGTGAAAAATATCTTGGCGTGGTTGGCCGACTTGTTTTGTGCGTCTTGTTGCACCTGTGGCTGGGTAGGATTTTCGCAGCGAACCTCACGCATGAGGACTGAGGTACCACCAGCCAGATGAAAACTGTGATTCTTTTTTTTTCAAGACGCCAACATTAGCGGGAAGCCCAGGTAGAGAATTAGAAACCGTTGGACACGGGAAGATTTTAATACATATTTTAATGATATTTCAGTGGTTTAAAACAATGATCGTTAATGTTCTCGTGCGAGGGTAAGGCCGGTCCATTATGTTCTTTTAAAACGGTTGTTAATCGTGTCTGAGTTGGTAACACTGACAATGATGTCCTTTGACAAGTGGGAGATAACTATGATTTCGAGGTCTGTGTGCTATGGACCATGTCTGTAGTGCGAATATTATCGTTAGATTTTTGTAATATATATATATATCTATATAATATATATTTCTTTTCAAAGAATGAGCAGAAGCGTTTGCTATATAACTGATATAAATGTCGTAAAGTATACAATTATATTCTTTTAAAATGTTAATAATTCTCATTCTGTGGAGTTGAGGGCGAAGGTAGAGAAACGTTAAGTGGTTACCGCTTCATGGATAATAATAATACTAATAATATAATATGAAAACCTTTAACACGACAGTGGATTTTTTTTATGAATCATTGCTTTTATTATGGGCGTACCAAAAAAAGAGAGGGGGGGGGGGGGCGGGGGTGGTGGGAGCGCTAGAAAGAAGGGTCAGGATTTATGAACAGCAGCCAGTAGGAAGAATTCTTCACAATGGAAGAACTGAACAAAATGAAAAGTTCAAATTTTAAAATCGTCCATGGACGCTAAAGCAATAGATTTTCTCTCTTTCAGTTTAATTTTTCCCATTGAACTATACACAAGTTTTAAAAAAATTGTCTAAAGTTTATGACTAATATTAAAGACTTTACAATTTCTTTCTATCAAAATAAAGATTTTTATTTCTCTCTTACTTTTATTTATTTTTTTCTTACTTTTATTCCTTTCTTTCCTTTATTTCTTTCGTACTTTTATTTCTTTGTTACTTTTATTTCTGTCTTATTTTTATTTCTTCTTACTTTTGTTTCAAAAGAAAAAATATATCCATACTATAAGAACTTAATATTGAAGAAGGCTGGCTGGTAAAGAGGATTAAAGAGAGAAAAGTTAAATATTTTGGACACATTAAACGTCATGATAATCTAAAGAAGACCGTCTTGGAAGGGTACATAATGGGGAAAAGAAAGAGAGGAAGACCAAGGCGAAGATGGCTGCAAGACATCGTTGATGATCTGCAAATGGATGCATCAGCAGCAGGCCATTTTGCTCACAACCGAGAGACCTACAGGATTGCTGTTAGGGAGGCAAAGTTCCGCAAGGGACATGCAAATGAATTAATGAATGACTTTTATTTCTTTCTTACTTTTAAATCTTTCTTACTTTTATTTCTTTCTTACTTGTATTTCTCTCTCATTTTTATTTCTTTCTTACTTTTATTTCTGTCTTATTTTTTATGTCATTTCTTTCCCTATTATTCTCCCTCCTTTACACCCATGAATGAATCAAGACTGGTTCTTACAACGACTCCGACCACAACAGCAAATGTTGCTGATACTGGTATGGCAACATCAGGGAACCCCAACCCCAAGAAGCGAAATCTTGATAAAGAGAGTAAATGACACAGGACATAATGAGAAGAGGGGAAGGGAAGGGCCCAGCCGATACATCGCTCCAGTTTTCCCAGAGGGTTTTCCTTGTTTTAAGAGATGGCACCGAGGACGTCAGTGAAGGCATGTAGTGAATGAAAACAGAATGGCTGGTCAATAGGGTAAGCGGGGAGTGGAGAGAGAGAGAGAGAGGGAGGGAGAGAGAGGGAGAGAGAGGGGGGAGAGAGAAGGAAGGATAGAGAGAGGGAGGGAGAGAGAGAAGGAGAGAGAGAGAGAGAGGGGGGAGGGGGGTTAGTTTTGTATCGCCTTACAAAATTCCTCTCGAAGATCCTGAACAGCGCTACCAAAAAGAGCTCAACAATTTGTACATAAGCATCAAAGACAAACGTTCTACGTTAATAAACTTGCTATCATTTTTATACCTGTGTTTTTTATGGGGGGGGGGGGTGTTTTTAAACCACTAACGAAACTGTTATTTGTATTGTATTGTCTTTTGCTATAGTACAATTATAGTACTGACTTTGGTGTAATGCCGCTTGTTTCATTAATCACATGCTGTGCTGTGCCTTATGCTGTGCTGTGCCTTATGCTTTGCTATGCCCTATGTTGTGCTATGCCTTATGCTGTGCTGTGCCTTATGCTGTGCTGTGCCTTATGCTGTGCCTTAAGCGTTGACAATCACGCTTCTCCGTTTTGTATGGTCCTTGGTCATTCCAGTCACCTCAGTTGTTTTTTTTTTTCTGTGTCACTTGATGAGATATTTTTCTGTCGTTCTTCTTGTTGTAGTTTTTTTTTTCCTTTTCCCCTTGAGTTTTCAGTGATTATACCTTCCTTTAACTTCTGTCCTGTCTGTCCGTTAGTCCCACATGTTCCCCCTCCTCCCCCCCCCCCCCGCCCATTTTCCTTTGTTTCATTTCACCTTTTGATTTTAACTAGTTTTCGCTTCATAGAAACGTCTCTGATAATTTCTTCATTATTTTTTTCCGTGTATACGTTGTATCAGTACTTTATGCTAAATCATATTCATACAGGAGTGATTCCCAATTAACAAAAGTCCGCAGACCACACACTGGGAACCGTTGTCATACCGTATTGTTACACTGAGCAATGATTTATGAAAAATAACTTTCCTTTCTTCTGGCTCATAAAATCTGAACATGCTCACATGCGTTACATTTCTAATGGTAGTGTTACGACGCCGGCTCCTTATACCTCATAATATCACGAATTTCGACAAGAATTCATTCAAAGTAAATATTACTAGAATGCACGATTTTTTAACACAGTGCCTGTGATCTGTTGCTAGTTCAAACAAAAGAAAAGAAAATATTAATCCACGTATGTTCTAAAAAAGGTCGTATCATGTAGCGGTTAAAAAAAAAGAACTTGCATCTTATACATGTTAATGCCCTGACAAAATAAATACATCTTTTATTTCGCAACACGTAAAAACGTTTTAGATGTAATGATCGTATTGATGGTATTTAGAGCATAGCAACGCGTCGTAACGCCATCCAGGACTCTGTTTCCTGGCAACTGTGAATCACAGTGAAGCAATTCAAATTTCATCAGGAAATTGGAGTGTATGAAAACATAATGCTTGAATGCGTAAGTTTAAATTTCTTGTTGGGTGTCTGATATGAATTTATCCAACATTTTGGTTAGATTTTTGTGTGTGCGTATTTTTAGCATTTTCTGACTTTCAAAGTTAAATGAGGAATGCTGATATCTTCTTGCTGAAAACTAAACGTAGAAAAGTTACTATATTTGTTGTTGGCGGGTAGTATATTTAAACAATAAAATGTAATTTAATTTTTTTTTCATTTCATAGCGGCAACGATCATTACAAGAACCTTTGACACGGAAGAGCAAAGTTTAGATTTCGCCAGGCGTAACATTCTTATAAAGGATTCTCTCTCTGAACCTTAAGTACCCAAGGAACATGGGGCTTCCGCAAAAGTTTTTCCACAAACGACTATCCTTTGCCTTATATTCCCCCGCTCTTGCCCAGGTGAGCCCTCTATTGCTCAACATCCTCTCTGTTATTCTTCACCATGTATCCTTTGCTCTACCCTTACTTCTTTACCCCTGTGGTGTTCATATTAGTGCTGTTTTTTTGGTAGTGAGTCGACAGTCATCCGGAACACATGTCACAACCATCGCCAGCATCTTTACTCAGTAACTGTTGTAAGTGGCTTCATTTGCATTTCTGCCAACAAGATGTTATTTCTTACTGTGTTTGGCCAAAATGTTCTAATTATTCCTACAAAGAATTCTTGCGTCTTACATCTTTCCCATGCCGTTAAACGTCACATAGGGCTCGCGTAGTTGTTTGCCAAGTTTTCCTGTTCTCGGCGAGTCTTTCAACTTCATCAAGGGATGTTATGCCCACTAAAATGGCCTCTCCCGAACAATGTCCTCCTTAGAGATTCACGTGGTCGACCTCTTTTTCTTCTTCTTTTTCTGATCACCCATGAGACAAGTTGTTGTTTGCTCATCTGTCCCATCTCTGCGTTGTTCTTGAACTCGTTCCACTTTATACCAGGCACTTTCCTTAGGCATTTGTCTTCAAAAGAGACTAATTTCTTGTCTATATCTTTAGTATTTCCAGCTTTTGCATGCATAAATAAGAGTGGATATCACATTTGAATCGAATAATCTTAACTTGGTTTTTATGCCCACAGCTTTTGAATTCCATTTGTTCTCAAGATTTTTTTAAGGACAATGCTGGTTTTGCAATTCTAATTCTAACTTCCTTTCTGGTGTCACCACCCCGGTCCATGTAGCTGCCAAGGTATGCAAATTTGTTTACTTCATCAACAACCGTTCCTTCTATGTATACCTTCCATCTTGATTAATGAGAAGTTTCATAATGTTTGTTAATTTCAAGACCTATCATGCTAACCAAGGAAGACAGGGAATCTGCCCTCTCCTGCATCGATTTCAAACTGTCACCGATAAGAGCCATGTCATCTGCAAAATCAAGACCCTCTATTTGGGTACCATAAACACCATTCAATGCCAGTTTTACCTGTACAGCATCTTTTCATTATAAAGTCTATGGCAATTCCAAAAAGCAAGGGAGATAATATACATCCTTGTTTCATATCTGTTTCAATTTGAAACCAATCGCTCATTCCTTCTTCTGTCTTGACTACACAAACATATCCGTTGTAGAGATCTTCAATGGTGTTGACAATTTTAGATGATATTCCATACAATCTTAAAATTCTCTACATTGAATCTTTGTGTATGCTGTCAAATGCTTTTTTAAAGTCTATGAAGTTCAGGATTAATGGTTTCTGCTTTTCAATATGTTCTTCAAGTATTATTCTTAGAGTAAAGATCTGGTCGAGACAGCGTCTCCCTTTTCGAAATCCTGCCTGTTCTTCTCTCATTGTAGTATCCACTACACCCTTAATTCTATTCAGAATCACTTTACAAAACACCTTTGACACACCTGATAGTAAGGTTACACCCCTCCAATTATTGCAGTCACTGAGGTTGCCTTTTTAGGGTATTTTAACAATGATTCCATTTTTCCATTTAGAGAGGACATTTTCTTCTTTCCAAATTTTATCAAACATTCTTTGTAGTTGGCTCGTGTTGTCACTGTTAATAGCTTTTAATATTTCGACTGTTATTTCATCTTCACCTGCATCTTTGTTGTTAGCCATTAGATTCACTGCTGTTTCAATTTCATTAAGTGTAACTTCATTTAAGTTGACATTTAGTTGACATCTGACAGTTAGACTGTTAAATCGGTTTCAAGATTTATTAATTCATTTGGGTGTGATCGATTAAGTATTTCTTGGAAGTGTTTAGCCCATCTTTGGTTTTGGTCTTTACTTGATGTTAATAGGTTGCCTGTTTTGGTAAAGACTGGTCTTTCTCTGGAGGTAATAGCACCTGTTAGCTTCTTCTGTATGGTATATACAGTTTTACTGTCTCTTGTTTTGCTGCATTTTCTGCTTCTTTTGCCATACTGTCCATATATTCTCTTTTGTCTCTTCTAGCTGAACTTTTTACTTTATTGTCTAGTTCTTTGTATGTTACTTTTGCCAAAACTTTTCCAAGATCTGTCTTTACACCCAACATGGCTAATTTAGATCTTCCTCTTTTATGTATGTTTTTTCATGTATTATCTGACATCCATGCTTTTCTGCTTGTTGATTGCAGTCCAGCACTTGCTGTTGTTGCCATGATTATGGCTGTGCTGTATAAATTCCATAATTCATCTATATCTGTCTCGTCTATCTACCTGAGTGCTGCGAAATGTTTGGTAAATTAACAAAGATGTAACTACTATTAAATCGAATTTCTCAGTTATAAACTAAAATCTCCATTTTCATACTTATGTCGGGATTATGATCATCATCATCATCATCATCATCATCATCATCATCATGTGTCATGCCTGGTGACTTCGGCGACTATGTCTTTCCAAAGTTTTCGATCTTTCATGTTTTCCGTTAGTTCCGATGTTGTGCTTCTCCTAAGCCATTTTGTCAAGGCGTCCAAGACTTTCTGTTTTGGTCTACCTCTTCCTTTCCTGTTTTACTCACTCACCGAAAAAAAAAATAGAAACAGATAAAAATAAAATCTTTAAAAGCCGGATTGTGTAGGACAGGAAATGACAACCTCTGTGGCACAAAAGCTTTGATACATATGTTGTTATTTTTTTCATTCATTTTTAAAGTCAACTCATGAATTCTGGATTCAAAGAAGTCTCTCTTTTAAAACTCTAACCCTAGGACCTTTAAATTCCGAATTCGCAAAATTGGGCGATGAACATTTATTCACTATTTTCAGTGTTCTTTTTATTATCAGTTTTTTTTCAACATAAAAATACTATAAACTAATCAGTAAAACAGACTAGTCCGTACCAATTATGATCTTTGTTTAACATTTCATGCATATGACTGAGTACTAATAAATTTTATGAAAAACAGCAGAGGCAGATTTCCCACAGAAGATATGTCATGACCTAAAGTGCGTTTTAATTTTTTCCACATTTCAACATTTACATTGACTAGTAATTTCACGTGGGCGCGTCGAGGAGTCTCCAATAGTCGGTCAAGTCTGTTGAAATACACACATGCACGCGCAGGCGCGCGTGAACACATTCATGCACGAAAAGTTTCAAAATCCTAGATCTAAGAGACTGATGATGATGATGATGATGATGATGATGGTGATGATGATGATGATGATGATGATGATGGTGATGGTGATGATGATGATGATGGTGATGATGATGGTGATGATGATGATGATGATGATGGTGATGGTGATGATGATGATGATGATGATGATGATGATGATGGTGATGATGATGATGATGATGATGATGATGGTGATGATGATGATGATGATGATGATGGTGATGGTGATGATGATGATGGTGATGGTGGTGGTGGAAGACATGAGTTATGAACCTTTTATAAATATGACGGCAACTTGCAGTGGTATTTACACTTTTTTTTTCAGAGAAGACCTAAAAAAAAAAAAAGATTTCTTAGCAGATTTCTCCATTGACGTAAATACAACGACCTTCACCCTGTAGGGCACGCTATAATAACGCGTCCAAGAAATACTCGAACTATTCCAGCAGGACAATATTTCTAAGAGACCTTCCTGAAAACAGAAAGAACGGCTCATAGTTATATTTATCCTAAATGGAAAAAAAAAATTTTTTTTTCCAGCTATCACGTTACATATGTGTTAACGTTTCACTCGCACGGACTCAAAGTCTTGGAATGTAGAGACACGTCTGTACTTCTTATCAGTAATGGAAGTGAATGCCTTATCAGCGATCTAATTTTTCCCCCCTACCTACACTTGATGTTTACCTTTCACTTATTTCTGTTTGCTTTGGATATCAGCTTATGATCACATTTTTACTGTATGAACTTATTTATGGATTATTTGAAGCAAACTTTGATCACAGGTTACCCTAATTTCTTTTTTAAACGATCTGTTTTATACTGCAACTGACCCCGTTCTGATTGCTAAAAGTGAAAAAAGGGGAGGGGGGGAGGGGGCTACAGGCTCTTCTGGACATCGTGGTTCGTGAAAGTAAAAGTAAAGGTCTCTCAGCCTGAACAAAAATAAGACCGAAGTGATGGCCACATCAAAGAAAAGAATACCACCAAAATGTAGCATTACCATCGATGGCACGGAACTGAAACAAGTTGATAGATTCAAGTACTTAGGAACGATTATAACAGTTGATGGGAAATGTCACAAGGAAATAAAAAGCAGACTTGGTCAGGCCAAGTCAGCATTGCAGAAAATGAGAAACATCTTGTGCAACAGTTCCATATCAATGGAAACAAGATCCCAAGTACTTAAATGTTACATCAAGCCAATTTTGTTTTATGGATGTGAAGCATGGTCCATGAATAAGAGAGTACAGCGAGAAATGGAGGCCATGGAAATGTGGTTCATAAGAATGATGTTGAAGGTACCATAGACAGCTAAGAGAACCAACGAAGAAGTCTTAAGAGAGGCTGGAGTTATAAAGCAAATTACAGCAAAGACCAGAGGCAGACAAGCGAGATTTGTAGGACATTTTTTTGAGAAGAGGAAAATTGGAACACATTATGGCAACCGGAAAAATTGAAGGAAGAAGAGACAGAGGAAGACAGAGAGAGAAGTTACTAGATGGGCTGTCAGTGTGGCTAGGAAGAAAGTCACCAGCGGATCTCATAAACAAGTCTAAAGACAGGGAATTGTGGAGAGAAATGATCGCCTATGCCACGTGGCATGGTACTTTATTGATTGATTTTATGATGATGTCTCATTTGTTGCAGGTGTTGACCTCTTGAATGCAAGTGATCTTAATGACAGTTTCTTTCTAGTGCGGAGACGGATAAAAGGCGTGCATGTTGATGGCGTCAAGGTAGATTTATGGTATCTACATTAATCTGAATCTGACATTATGAATGTTACAGCCTGAAGAAGAAAGGACATTTTGAGGAAAGGCATGGTCTTCATTGAGAGACATTGCTGTGGTGATCTTACCACTTAAATGATACTCTCGCAGTGCTCAATGATTTCTCGCGAAGTGTTACTCTTGAAAATGGTTCTCCAAATCGGTAAAACCACCCCCCTAAAAAAACTGATCAACATTGTCTCATTAAAGGGGCATGCAGGCATTATAGAAGGGAAAATTATATGAAACTAAGATGAGTAAAATCATTTATTCCATTTAGGAGACATTCCACTCATTCATTCATTTGCATGTCCTTTGCGGAACTTTGCCTCCTTAACAGAACTCCTGTAGGCCTCTCAGTTGTGGGCAAGATTCCCTGCTGCTGATGCATCCATTTGCAGATCGTCAACGATGTCTTGCATCCATCTTCGCCTTGGTCTTCCTCTCTTTCTTTTTCCCATTATGTACCCTTCCAATATGGTCTTCTCTAGATTATCATGACGTTTAATGTGTCCAAAATATTTAAGTTCTCGTTGTTTAATCCTTTTCACTAGCAGCCTTCATCAATATGAAGTTCTTGTAGTATGGATGTATTTGTTCTTTTCTGTGTCCATGATATCTGAAGAACTCTTCTGTAGCATTTACATTCAAAGGCATTTATGTGTTTCTCAGCTATTTTGTTAAGTGTCCAGGTCTCACAGCCATATTTTGTGATGGGAAAGATGCATGCCCTTAAAAATCTTATTTTCATAGTTCTGTCTGTTCCTCTCCATAGATTCTTTAGTTGTTTTACTTTCTGAAGAGCGATAGATGTCCTCCTCTTAATTTCCCTTATTGCATCTCCATTACTAGTTAGTAGTGATTCAAGATATTCAAAACTCTCCACTTCTTCCTGTTTTTCCTAATTGATACATATTTCACCTGCCTTGTTTGTTTTGTCAGTTGTCATCAATTTAGTTTTCTTCACATTAACATAGAGGTTTTCCTCTTCGCTGTTCTTACGGACTGATATAATTATTTTTTTCCATTCATTTTTTTGACATTCCACTATTTTATATAATAATATTTTCTGTAGTGGACAGGTACAATTTGTACTGAGACAACTGGTTCTAATTTCCCTTTTGCGCTAAATCTACAATGTGTGCAGGTTTATGCTTTTGTGCTTAAAGTAAATGTTTGTGCAGAAGTTACTGTCTGTAAACGACTGAGATCATGAAGAGACCATAAAAAAAATGTTTAGTGGTGAAATAAATTTCACAACTATAATAAGATATAAACAAAAGAAATAAAGCAAACATAAAATGAATTACGAGGGTTGATTGATAAATTCGCGGCCTAAGGTACAAATACTTGAAACACACAGTTGATATTAGGTGCATTTGTAAATCAGGTTAATGTAAGATTAACCAATTTCAAGAAATTAACTGCAACCACTGCTTTTTACAGGCTACTGAAGTGGTAAGGGGTGGCAGAAATTAAGAAAATGGATACAATTTCTCATCAAGCAGTCATTCGCTACCTCTGCATCAGGGGCTTATCATCGAAGGAGATAAATGAGAATCTGGTAGAAACTCTAGGAGAGAGTTCCCCTTCTTACAACACAGTGAAGAAATGGACAGCTCATTTCAAACATGGAAGGGAGAGTCTGGAAGATGATCCCCGTTCTGGAAGACCAAGAACGGTAACTACCGATGAAACCACCGGCAGAATCTATGAAATGATAATGGAGGATCGACGACTAACTGAGCGGTACATTGTTACTAAGTTGGGCATCTCCCGGGAACGTGTTCATGGCATTATTAACAATGATCTTCAAATGCCAAAGGTCTCTGCTCGATGGGTCCCGAAACTTCTTGGAGATGATCACAAACGACAGAGTCTCAACATGTCAAGAGACAATCTTGGCCATTTTTCTGCACATCCTGAAACTTGCATTCATCATTTTCAACCAGAAACCAAAGAACAGTCAAAGCAGTGGAAACATCATGGATCCCCACCTCCAAAGAAAGCAAGGGTGGTTCTGTCTGCAGGCAAAGTGATGGCTTCCATCTTTTGGGATTCAGAAGGTGTGCTATTGGTAGACTAACTTCAAAAGGGCAGAACGGTCGTCACCGGAGCCTATTACGCTAATCTTGTGAAGCAACTGCGGGTCAAACTGAAGGAAAAGCGTCGAGGGAAATTGACGAGAGGAGTAATCTTTTAGCAAGAGAATGCTCCAGTTCACAAGTCGGCGGTGGCAATGGCTGCCATTCATGAATGCGGCTTCCAGCTTCTTGAACATCCTCCTTATTTGGCCCCTTCGGACTATTACCTCTTTACCAAACTCAAAATGGAGCTGAGTGGTTGAAATTTGCTTTCAGATGATGACGTCATTCATGCTGTAGACCACTTTCTACTGGCACAAGATGCTGACTTTTATAAAGAAGGGATCCGTATGCTCCAGGATCGTTGGACTAAGTGCATAAACTTGCAAGGGGACTATGTTGAGAAATAACCCAAAAAAGTTGTCCACAAATAATCCGTTGTACTTTATGCCGCGAGCTTATCAATCATCCCTCGTATTCCAAATAAAGTTGTAGGTAAATTTATAAGTCAGCACGATATAATTATTCACGGTAAAAGTGTTTCTTTATTCACTGTTTCTTTTAAAGTATCATTTAATGGCTTGTTTCAATACTCTTGAAGTTAACGTGATCTACTAAAAAAAAAAAAAACAATGTTTCTCTTCTAGTTCACAGAAAACAACTCGCAACAAGCAAATGCGCTGTTTAAGAGAGATAAAAATGTTTTAGTCATGCGGACGAGGTTTAAAATGCTGCTTTATGAAGCAGAAGAGTGCATTTAGGAAAAAATAAAAAAGACTTTTGGCTTTGAATCTTCGGAAAAGCCTATTCAGAACCACAAAGGCAAAAAAAAAATCTTTGATCACATTTTATTTTAAATCTGTTTGATGTAGGATTTAAATTTGCGACACAGCGACTTGAAAATGCTTCACATGCGCGTGAACGATCAACAGCGAATATAACAAAACAAAAGGAAGCTCCAGAACTCAACTGTAACTCTACAATGTGTAACTTCACACTGCGGAATAATTGGAAAAGAAAAAGTAAAAGAAAAAAAAACATGTCCTCCCCAAGGTAGGGATCAAAATGGAACAAATCAACAATCTAACAACATACCAAGGCGCAATAATCTAATAACATACCAAGGCGCAATAATCTAACAACATACCAAGGCGCAATAATCTAACAATATACCAAGGCGCAATAATCTAACAACATACCAAGGCGCAATAATCTAACAACATACCAAGGCGCAATAATCTAACAACATACCAAGGCGCAATAATCTAACAACATACCAAGGCGCAATAATCTAACAACATACCAAGGCGCAATAATCTAACAACATACCAAAGCGCAATAATCTAACAATATACCAAGGCGCGGAAACTATCATCCACAGCAAACAAAACACCAGCTGAAAAACAAAAATGAAAATAAAAACAAAAACAAAACTCCATTCATCAACTACTGAGATAGCAGTAAGCTACAATTTTCCCTCTAAGAACGTGCCACTGTAGACTTCCGAGCAACTTCTATCGTCTTAAAATGTCACACACAAACGAATGTCCCTGTGGCTTTGGTGTCGGGATGCTAGAGCATTTCCCGCAGACCTGTTCAACCCATTCAAACATCCGAGCACAGATCTGGCCCGAGGGAGAGGAACTGAAAGAAAAGCTTTGGGGCTCCCACTCTGGCCTGAAGAAGATGGCAGTCTTCGCCAGGGGGACGATCCTGCAGATACAGCATCCCAACCAATACTCGAACCCGGAAGAAGAAGACAAAAGTAACCACAAAAGAAAAAAAAAATTCACACAACGAGAATAAAAGCTACAACATGGAGAATCTTTGAAACTGTTTACTTATTTGAAGCTGCTTATTTGTACGGTGAACAACATTTGCTGAATGTTTTACCAGAATGCACAGACGTAGAAGATAGTTTACAGGTTATTTGCTGAATTTGTTTCATTCACAGCTGTAACAGTTTTTGTTACGAGTGGCAACCCCATAACACTTTTGGATGTCAACGCCCATGCTTTAGTGTTTACATTTTGTATTAATTAAACGAGTCGATTACCTAAGTGACTGGACTGAGTCCGTGAAACGTTAGCACGGGATTGGCGGAATGGATCATAGTTTAACTACTGTCTCGGTGTAAGTCTTGTTCTAAGAAGAATGGATCATAGTTTAACAACTCCTGTCTCGCCGTAAGTCCTGTTTTAAGAAGAATGGATCATAGTGTAACTACTGTCTCGGTGTAAGTCTTGTTCTAAGAAGAATGGATCATAGTTTAACTACTGTCTCGGTGTAAGTCTTGTTCTAAGAAGAATGGATCATAGTTTAACTACTGTCTCGGTGTAAGTCTTGTTCTAAGAAGAATGGATCATAGTTTAACTACTGTCTCGGTGTAAGTCTTGTTCTAAGAAGAATGGATCATAGTGTAACTACTCCCGTCTCGCTGTAAGTCTTGTTCTAAGAAGAATGGATCATAGTTTAACTACTGTCTCGGTGTAAGTCTTGTTCTAAGAAGAATGGATCATAGTCTAACTACTCCCGTCTCGCTGTAAGTCTTGTTCTAAGAAGAATGGATCATAGTTTAACTACTCCCGTCTCGCTGTAAGTCTTGTTCTAAGAAGAATGGATCATAGTTTAACTACTCCCGTCTCGCTGTAAGTCTTGTTCTAAGAAGAACGGATCATAGTTTAACTACTCCCGTCTCGCTGTAAATCTTGTTCTAAGAAGAATGGATCATAGTTTAACTACTCCCTTCTCGCTGCAAGTCTTGTTCTAAGAAGAATGGATCATAGTTTAACTACTGTCTCGGTGTAAGTCTTGTTCCAAGAAGAATGGATCATAGTTTAACTACTGTCTCGGTGTAAGTCTTGTTCTAAGAAGAATAGATCATAGTTTAACTACTCCCTTCTCGGTTTGAGTCTTGTTCTAAGATGAATGGATAATAGTTTAACTATTGTCTCGGTGTAAGTCTTGTTCTAAGATGAATGGGTCATAGTTTAACAACTCCTGTCTCGCCGTAAGTCCTGTTTTAAGAAGAATGGATCATAGTTTAACTACTGTCTAAGTCTTGTTCTAGGATGAATGGATCATAGTTTAACTACCAGTTCAATGGCCTCATTTATCAAATGGCTGAGCTGAATATATGTGTTTTGACATATAACTCGATGTACCTTTCACCCATCGAGCTTCCATCATCATCATCATCTGATACCATACATTAAAGCTTTCGCATTTGGCAAAGTGTGAAAGATACCTGGTTATTTGTCTGAACAGTTATACAGCGCTCTCAAGTGGTGCGCAGAAGACACGCGCAGTGGCTGTAGTACGAATAACCATCCCCGGGGCGTACTTATTCGTAGTTTACTACTGATAAGCACGCCATATATATATATATATATATATATAGCGAGAGAGAGAAAGAGAGAGAGTAAGAGAGAGAGAGAAAGAGAGAGAGAGTAAGAGAGAGAGTAAGAGAGAGTAAGAGAGAGAGTAAGAGAGTAAGAGAGAGAGTAAGAGAGAGAGAAGGAGAGACAGAGAGTAAGAGAGAGAGAGTAAGAGAGAGAGAGAGTAGGAGAGAGAGAGTAAGAGAGAGAGTAAGAGAGAGAGTAAGAGAGAGTGAGTAAGAGAGAGAGAATAAGAGAGAGAGAGAGTAAGAGAGAGAGTAAGAGAGAGAGAGTGAGAGAGAGAGAGTAAGAGAGAGAGAGAGTAAGAGAGAAAGAGAGAGTAAGAGAGAGAGTAAGAGAGAGTAAGAGAGAGAGTAAGAGAGAGTAAGAGAGAGAGTAAGAGAGAGAGAGAGTAAAAGAGAGTAAGAGAGTAAGAGAGAGAGAGTAAGAGAGAGAGTAAGAGAGTAAGAGAGAGAGTAAGAGAGAGAGAGAAGGAGAGACAGAGAGTAAGAAAGAGAGAGTAAGAGAGAGAGAGTAGGAGAGAGAGAGTAAGAGAGAGAGAGTAAGAGAGAGTAAGAGAGAGAGTAAGAGAGAGAGTAGAGAGAGAGAGTAAGAGAGAGTAAGAGAGAGAGTAAGAGAGAGAGTAAGAGAGAGAGAGTAAGAGAGAGTAAGAGAGAGAGTAAGAGAGAGAGAGTAAGAGAGAGAGTAAGAGAGAGAGTAAGAGAGAGAGTAAGAGGGAGAGAGAGAGTAAGAGAGAGAGAGAGAGTAAGTAAGAGAGAGAGTAAGAGAGAGTAAGAGAGAGAGAGTAAGAGAGAGAGTAAGAGAGAGAGAGAGAGTAAGAGAGAGAGAGTAAAAGAGAGAGAGAGAACTGTTACCAATACTGCATGAGCATGCCAACACTGCCTACTGTAGAGGAATGACTATACAGCTTTCAAGTTCTTGCTCGTCAAACACTGCATATATAAATGAAAATTTATTTCATAACATTTTATAGGATTCCACCCCCCCCCCCTTTTTTTTCCCTCCTGTAGGCACGCTAAAAACAAAACATAGCAAAAGGAGGTGGGAGTGGAAATAATATTGTCCGAAATTTTCTTTAAAAACAAAACAAACCAGGTTTAGCCGGACTCTGCAGTGACCGAATGTGATCTTCTCAACACTCCGTCCGCAATCTGCCTGCGCCTGCGGAAGAAGCAAAGTACTTCGAAGAAAATCAACATGGATAGCGCCCCCTTAATCCGATCACACACACGGCATGACCTTGCCAGCTAACGGATTGTCCTCTGCAGATATCCCTGCTGAATCCTTTAAATCTTTCGCTTTTTTGACTCAGGGAATTTAGAAGTGTTTTCGTTCCTCGTCACAGGCTTCTGAGGCGTTTAGTGTCCACATTTTGCATGTAGGGCGGTAATGAATGTGGACAATACCGACTACTGTTATATCGCGGAAGCATCGTCACCACTTTAAGTACATCGGTAATGAATGTGGACAATACCGACTACTGTTATATCGCGGAAACATCGTCACCACTTTAAGTACATATTTCCATTGGCTTTTAAACACTTTTATGAATATTTTGAACTGATGATTCTGAGACGGGCTTACATATTTCGAACAAACAGATCCCGCTCCCCCCACCACCAAATAAAAAAAGTGGACCTGCTACTGAAAATAATATTACTTTTATCACCGCCATCATCATCACTTTGCTATTACGCTGAAGTGTTTCAGCAACTTAATGTAAAATACATCCAGGTTATGGGAATAGGACATAAAAGGGTACCTGACCATTTTAAAAAAAAACTGAAATACAGGACACTCAATCAAGCGCGCAGGAGTAGGCTAGGTTTACTTACAAATGTGGAAATCAGTCCTACCTGGTTGTTGTACTTCTCTACAGATTGGATTGTCTTTTAACATAAATTTCCACTAGGATAATTTTTAAAAGTTCTGGGCATTTAATATGCGCCGATCATAAGAATACGGGATAATTTATGACACGCATTTTAAAATAGACGGCATTTAGGCATCCTCACAAAATTAGTGCGTTTCTGTGACAAATCCTTAAAATACGGGACTATCTGGTATAATACAGGAAGGTTGATCGCTTTAGAAAAGGGAAAGAGAAACGACATTCCTGCAAAAAAAAAAAAAACAGTTGACGGTATTACAGTTTCGTTTATTTTTAAGCACAGGGTATTGAAGATCTTATCTGTTTGTGCATTTTTTAAACCTCATATCTTTACTCTACCACTGCCTACTCAGTTATTGTTAGCAGAACTACACCAGTACAAAAAACTCTGTGTATCACAACCCATTCTGGTCTTTCAGTCCGTGAAGTGCAACCACCCACTGATATTTATACGAGTCCACTGAGCATACATGCCTTTGAAATGCAGTTAGAAAAACCTTTGACTGGAGCGTTTTATTTCACGGATCCTTTGAATATCTGACACTCCTCTTTGATTTCACAATGTCTATTTCTACGTCGGTTGTAGGCGTACAAGATAAATGTGTTAGAGATTCGCTGTTGCTTAAACTTAGTGTCAGCGAACTATGACTGACAAAGACGCTAAATCATCTGTAACACACAGTTGAGTAGGTTACGTCTAGCATAGCTAATAGGAGTTTGATATCTGCCTCACAGTGGTGAAGTTTGCCTATTTTGTCCAGTTCAGGACGCCCACAAGGTCATTGTAACTGGTAACTTTATCATAAATGAAGATTTTTCTTCTGGGCCATCATGGCGTCGGCTGACTGAGGTGTCTGCTAGACTTTCCTATCACGGAGAGTAGAAAAAAATAAGCCAGGACACAATCCTACGTTAAAATAAACACAGACAAGGCATACCAACTCCACAGCAATCTGGTAAAGGTAACAGGGGAACAGATTCAAGAGAGTAAAATTGTTGATGGGCCGTGTGGAAGATGCTCTTCTTCTTCTCCGGCGTTCAGGTTCTTGCTCATGCAGAAGCCCGGTTGCTAGGATGAAGTCCGCGGTCTTCTCCAGGTCCTCCCAGCATCCCCACAGCTCCCGCCTTAGGTCCAAGCCCTGTGGCCGCGTCTGTAAAAGTTGGACGCTCCTGGAGTAAATGTTCTGGAGCCTGTACTCCGCTCCTGCACGGACATCATCTGTACGAGCAGAAGATCTAATCCGTGAGGTGCGCCCTCGTGAGAATACAGATCCTGACAGGGTTGGCTCTATAAGATAGTGCAACACGTGCATTTATACAGGACGGCAATTTCTGGAGGGCAGCCAAAAAAATATGGGATAAATTGGAAAACAATAATAAAAAATAATATAAAAATAAATTTTTAAAAAATTTAATATATTTTTAAAATGTATTATTGTCCATGCTCACTAGTGGATCGACTCAACATTGTCTTGGGGCAAAAGTATGGAAGAATGTGCCATTACAAGTTCGAACTAGTACTAAAGGGACTTTATCTCAAAATGGTTACTCAAAAGTACTACTTGTCTCCCTTCGATTAAACTAAAACTTATAATGGCACGCTCTGCCATAAAGGATTCAAAATGAATTATCTCTTCTTTGGGTCCGTGGTACAGAAAGCTAAATATAGTCACAGGCCTGTACTCGAGATTTAAGTTACATCGAACAATTAACACTGCAAGACTTGTTGCCAATCACAGTGATATCGATATTCACTAGTATTTTCTTGGTTTATTCTAGTAGAAGCCACTGCAGGTTTACTGTTTTAGAACATTCTCAGACATGAATATTCCAGCTGCAAGCATGCGGGGCCATGATATGACAATAGATCGGATATGAAAGCAAATCATTTAGGAGTTCAACCATGCATATGAGACTTGAATCTGCAAGCTTCTTTTTTTTTTTTTAAATTCTTTGCTCTCATTCTCTCAAATTTGCTTGTCAATGATGCTCTAGTCTCATCTAAAGAAGTTATTTTAAAAAAAAAAAAAAAGAATGAAAATGAATGAAGAAAGAATGAACATGCACTTTTTAAAAAACGTAAACCATGCACTAAAACTCACCACTGTAAGCTGTAAACAATATAGGTGAAAAGTGTCTGAAAGTTCTCCGTAACGCAATATCAGAGAAATTATCTTTTGTGATTTAATAATGTACTCTGTATATTCCGACTAAAGAAAGTCATTAATTTAGAAACTGTTGTTAATGCTATTTAAAATTAATGGCCGGACATGGTAAAGCTTACATAATTATAATCGGTTTTAAAATACTACATTTTAAATCTGAGAATTGGGTGGGCCGGCAAGGTAGGCTACTGTACAAAATTCCTAAGGCTGGTCCTGGATCTTATAAGGAATAGATACCGGTATCACAAAACTTCAAAGTGGCTCTGTCAGTTTATATTACACTGGGCAGAAGATGCAGAGAACATATCCCTGGTGCAATAGATGCTAAAAGGTCGAAGCACTTAGCATGTTTTTTTTTTTTTGTTCTGTTACTTTCATGGTTGCAGTTTTTATTGGTTCCATCACTGCTGAGTTGGCAACTGCTAGTAAAACCATCCGTGTTGTTTGTTTTTGTTTCGCTTTTTAATATTTTGAGTATTTCATATCTTTTTCCTATTAGTAACAAAACTGCACCAAGTTAAAGAAACTGAAATAGTATTAGTTAAATCTTTTTTGTAATGTGGTTAGGTATCCATTGTATGACTGCTGTATTGAATATTGTACTTGCTAGCGATAGGGCTTCTGTCAGGTTGTCCAGGTATTTAATTTTATGGTGTTTCAGTGCTTGTATTACGGACTGTGAATCTGTTAAAACTAACTGGTAGGAAATGAAGGGGCAGACAGACTGCCAAAAGAGGGTGGAAGAATGCAACAGACTGATAGAAGCATAACATATGGAAAAACAAACAAACAAAAAACAGACTAAAGGCCATATATAAAGACAAATGGACAAAACAACACCCTACAGCAAAAACAGATGATGAATACTACAAACTATCAAGAAAAGACCAAGTGATAATCTTCCGACTGAGAACAGGACACTGCAAGCTGAGACACCATCTATACCAACAGATGAAAACTGATCCAACAGACCTATGTGTATGTGACAAAGAACAACAGATCTGTGTGTCTGCGACAAAGAACAACAGACCTATGCGTCTGCGACAAAGAACAACAGACCTATGTTGTGTCTGTGACAAAGAACAACAGACCTATGTGTCTGTAACAAAGAACAGCAGACCTATGTGTCTGTAACAAAGAACAGCAGACCTATGTGTCTGTAACAAAGAACAGCAGATCTATGTGTCTGTAACAAAGAACAGCAGATCTATGTGTCTGTAACAAAGAACAGCAGACCTATGTGTCTGTAACAAAGAACAGCAGATCTATGTGTCTGTAACAAAGAACAGACCTATGTGTATGTGACAAAGAACAACAGACACCACATCAGATTCTCCACGGCTGCCTGCTACACAACTCAGGCAAAAGGACCTGGTCAGGCCTGAGCCCCCTACAAGAGAAACCCTAGGGTAATGCTGAAAACCCAAGACAAACTGGAGCAACTGTGAGAGAAAGACTGGTGTCGACGTCCGAGCGAAGTTAAATCTTCTCATGGGCTGCAGATCACGCACCAATGCTGGTTTAGTGTCATGCTCAAAAAAGGACTGGGAAAATACTGCTTTTTATAGTTCCATGAAAGCTTTCATCTTGTGAAAGAAAAGAACAAGAGATATAACTGCGATAAGTATGAACAAGTGTAAACTGCTGTACCTTGGCATTAAAGATATATTTTTTTATATCTAAATACAAAAAAACTGAACTTTATCTCAGGAATAAGACAAGGATATCTTTAAGTGTATAACAGGTCAATAATGAAAAATTCTGAAAAAAAAAAAAAAAAAAGCAAGAAACAACAAGTCATAGATCCTGGATATCATAACATCCCTTTTAACATCTACATGACCACGAAGGAAGTTATAGGATAGGGCCTGTAACACTTTCCTGAGTGTGGAGAAAGTTCTGTGCTTGTTTCATTTCTCTGTGGCAGTGAGTTCTGGATTCTTGCTGGATTACTGTTAAATACTATTGAACAAAACACATAGTTAGAATACAATCTCAGGAACAAAAACTGTAACAAGAACAACTTATTTAAATGCACATGTATTAAATACACTGTGAAACATACAGCGTCTCCATGGCAACAAAAAAAAGAAAATGAGGCATGTACAAAACACACAAATATTCAACACCGTTACAAAAAAATCAAAGTACATGACTGGATCATTGCGATAAAAACTAGAAATTCATGGTGATCATGTCACAATTGTAAGTCAGATTATATAAAACACATTAATAAATGCATGATATAAACCGTGGAACATTAAGACAGCGCCAGGTTAATGGTCATAAATGATAAATGTCTGCTTAATTATGAAAGTGTATCACTGCACATGCTTTATAGAAAAATCACTGCATGTTTACTACATGAAAGTTGTTAGTTGCACTGTCATGAAAGTTGTCAGTCGCACTGTCTGCATCAAAATGATCAGAAAATCTAAATGAATTCAATATAGGAGCTATATCACCATGGATGCTCAGTTTGTGGGAGAAAAAAAAAACAACCAGACATACCACAAGAGTGTGGTTGATATATCTAGCATTCAGATCACATCGGACATGTTGGAGCTCTTCAGCATATGGAAGACAGATAAAGCTCCCCATGACGTTTGTAAATCTAATTCAGTACCTCTCCTTGTTTCCGAAAGATGGAATAATAAAACACAAAAAAAAAAAAAAGATGGAAAGCTGTTTCAGTGCCTTTGAAGAGCATTGTCAAAAATATTCCTCAAAAATGAAGGGAATGAGCAAAACAAATCTCTAATTTAGATACGAGGAGCAAATAACAACCAATGATAAAATAAACAGGGTTAGAAAAGGGATAGAAAAAAAGCACAACTGAAAATGGTAGCTGGCTAAGTGAGTCTCACTGTCTGGCTACTTGACTCATGTACAGCTTCATGAAAACTGCTTGCTTTTCTTGCCAAACAACATCAGTGAAGAATGAACAATTCTATGATCCCAATATCAGAAAACTGATCCACATTTTGTTTTTTAAGAAGTTAAAAGCAAGTCTGAGCTCCTTTCTAAGTTTTAGATGTAAAAGACACTTCATTATTCTAGAAGAATCAAGAATGATATTTTACATATGTGAAAACTGCAATATATGTTAAATGTGCTAAATGATACTTCTATATATGACAGTTGCCAGCAGTTATAAATATACTTTTCATCAATTACAAAAAACATGGCTGACATTTGATGAAAGTTTCTACACAAAATGACTTCATATGTTTTTTTTTTCCACAGTCAGTTATTACATTTTTTAATGAACAAATGACTCTCTACTTCTGCTCCCCTTCATTATTTCTTGGAATTTACAGTGACAACACTATATCAGACAATGTTACTATTCTCTCCTAGTTACTATTTCTGCTGCCCTATCTCAGAGTGTACAGTGACAACACTATATCAGACAATGTTACTATTCTCTCCTAGTTACTATTTCTGGTGCCCTATCTCAGAGTGTACAGTGACAACACTATATCAGACAATGTTACTATTCTCTCCTAGTTACTATTTCTGGTGCCCTCTCTCAGAGTGTACAGTGACAACACTATATCAGACAATGTTACTATTCTCTCCTAGTTACTATTTCTGGTGCCCTATCTCAGAGTGTACAGTGACAACACTATATCAGACAATGTTACTGTTCTCTCCTAGTTACTATTTCTGGTGCCCTCTCTCAGAGTGTACAGTGACAACACTATATCAGACAATGTTACTGTTCTCTCCTAGTTACTATTCTGGTGCCCTCTCTCAGAGTGTACAGTGACAACACTATATCAGACAATGTTACTGTTCTCTCCTAGTTACTATTTCTGGTGCACTGATTTAACTGTAACCACTTGCTGCTGCAGGGAGCGACATCCCTAAACCCACCTGCCTACTAGGAAAACAAGCCGCAGAGGCAGAATAGATTGACAGATGAGGACTGTTCATAGACTACCAGCACCAAAGCTCTGCTGGATTCATAAAGCTTGAACAATAATGCTGAAGCTATATACCTGAGCAAGAAGCCTACAGCTGTGTCAAGACTGGGGGATGCAGGAGAGAAGAGATATATATCATAATAAAATAACAATTTCTTTTTAATGTTCTGATTTTTTTAGCTCTGACAAGTGATGCAGTCATGTATGAGCAAAGTATTTGAGAAAGTATTATATGAGGCAAATCAGAACAAGAAGCATAATGTTTTGAGCAAAGCTGACAAATTATCAACAAATGTATCATTACAGTATTACAATAATGAATATCTCTACTCTAATGTTAAAATAATCAAGTTAAAAAAAAATGATAATGTATATCTCTCTCTCTGAACCTCAAGTGCCCAAGGTACATGGGGCTTCTGCAAGGGTTTTCCACAAACTCCTGTTTTTTTTTTCCTGTTTTTTCTACTCTTGCCCAGGTGAGCCCTCTATTGCTCAACATCCTTTCTGTTGTTCTTCACCATGTCTCCTTTGGTCTACCCTTACTTCTGTCCCCTGTGATGTCCATTTTAGTGCTATTTTTAGTAGTGAGTCATCAGTCATCTGGAGCATATGTCCCAATCATCATCAGCATCTTTCCTCAGTAATTGCTGTCAGTAGCTTCATCTCCATTTCTGCCTACAATATGTTATTTCTTAGTTTCTGGCTAAAATAAATATTATTCTAATTCTTCGTAAGAATTTAGTCTGGAAAGAATTCAGCTTGTTTTCTATAGTTCTGGTGATTTTCCAGCATTCACTTCCATAGAGTAGTACACTTAGAACATTACTCTTAAATATCCTGATTTTTGTCTTATGCTTAGTTTTTTTGGACTTCCATATAGTCTGCAGCATTGCAAAAGCCTGGTTTGCTCTAGTAAGTCTGCTGTTGATGTCCTCTGTGCTGTCTCCATCTTCTACTACTCTACTGCCAAGATATACAAATTCGTATATTGTGTTTTACTAGTCTATATATTATTTAATAGTCTATATATTATTTAAATAGATGAACAGCATACTATTACTTGGAAAAAAAAATGCAACTCTTTCACTCTAAAGCAACACTGGCAGTGCTGGTAGATCATGCACACTTGTGAGAATCAATGCTCAGGTCTACATTTTTAGTCTAAATCAAATGAAAAGTAGCACATTTGTAACCCAATCCATATTTTTAAATGACTAACTTCCTGCTTCTTTCTATGAAAATTTCTCATCAAAAGTTATCCTGGCGGAGCAATGGGTTAAAAGATTTTTTAAAAATCTATTTTAGGAATACAGAACACTACAGTAAAGAGCTCTGAAATGACAATGACAATAAAGCAGAAATAAAATCATATTTGCATATCTCATGTGTGAAAACTTACAACAAAGAGTCTATTCACTAAAACAATGATTGACAATTGATGCAGCAGTGGCACTACAGAATGGCAACACAAAAAAAAAAAAAAAAAACTAACTAAAATTGCAAACAGCAACCAGAACAACAACAAAATCTACCTATGGTAGTGGAAAAAATGTTTCATAAACTGGAAAATATCAGCTGATATAGTAATAAAACTTAACAGACTCTAAAAGTTGACATAATTTCAAAAACAAAACAAACCCATCACAGCCACTACATTCCTACAGAAATTTCTTCAGAACACTCATTCATGGTAAAAAAAAATATTACAGTCACAAAAACTTCTGAAATTTTCCTTTCCCCATATCCAGTTAAACAAACAGTTGTACTGAAAATACTCAAGTACATGGGGGTGTCTGAGTGGCGAAGTGGTTAGTGCACTGGTCTCTCATGGCAAAGGTCAGGGGTTTGAATCCGACCGGAGGCACCCCAGTCACCCAGCTGTAGAAATGGGTACCCAACTTCTTCTGGAGTTGGGGAATGAAAGGCAGCCAGGCATGATACTGACCATATCACCCTGTAGTGTGCTGACAGGTCAAGGAAAATATGGGCACTAACACCATATCCCTATGTGCCTCTAAGGCATGACAGGATTACCTTTACCAGGTATACAGAGAATTAGAGACATATTATGCAACACAGCCTTATCAATAAATGTTAGAAAATGGGTCCTAAATGCTATACCTAGCCTATGGAAGTGAATTATGGACAATAGGCAGGTCCACACAAAGATTATACGAAGCAATAGAAATGTGGTTTATCAGAATAATTTTGTGAATTCCCCGAACAACAAAGATCACTAATGAAGAATGTAGGAGAAGTGCAGGAGAGACCAAAAAAAAAAAAAAAAAACTTGCAAAAAAAAAAAATGCAGGAGAGACATTGTACTTTCATAGGAAGAGGGGGGGGGGGCACTGAAAATATTGTAACAACAGGAAAAACAGAGGGAAGATGAACCAGATGACAGAAATGGAAATCTCTCTCTCTGAACCTTAAGTGCCCAGGGCACATGGGGCTTCCGCAAGGGTTTTCCACAAATGCCTGTCCTTCGCCTTTTTTTTCTGCTCTTGCCCAGGTGAGCCCTCTATTGCTATGGGCTCAGTTTCCTGATACGCATTTCTCCTTCCACCTGCATTTGTTTTTTCCCTTGCTTCCGTTTCTGTAGCAGTCTGATAGTTTTTTTACCAGATAGGGTTGCTGGCCCTATGCTGAACCCTCCTTAGTCGCCTTTTACGATCATGCGTGGTAGGGTACAGTGGTCCTATTCTTTGCAGATCCCGGGTACCACAAGGGGGAGAAATGGAAATGATACTGGATAATCTGATGAGATCATCAACCTAACTGATGGCTGCATGAGGGATTGATTGGGTACTATGGAGAAACATAATAGCCAATGCCTGGCAGCATGGCACCTGATGATGACTTAGTCTATAGCTAGGACATGAAAACCATGGAAATGCCACAAAATTTTAAGCTTTAAACATAACTAGATATGCAGCATACACGATAATCCAACAGACTGTAAATGATCTGAGATCTTGAAATCTCACATTACTTACCACATAAAGTTCTCTACATTATTCAAACAAACTCAGCTGTGTTAACATACAAACAAACTCAGCTGTGTTAATATACAAACAAACTCAGCTGTGAAACACTTCAATGACTTCTATAAATTTCTATAAAACAATCTGTTTTCATCAACTGTATTCACATCAGCAAAAGTAAATACAGAAATGATGATTTAAAAAAAAAAAAAAAAACAACCCCAAAAATAATTAAAATCACATGTAGCAGCGAGTATATCAACATAAAAACACCCAAAGCATTTTAAAAAAATGTGGCATAAAGTCGAATCTCCAAAAAAGCAATTTATTTAATCTGGTGTAAAAATAAAACATTAACGATAAAAAACAGATACAAGTTTAAAAATAACATGCTACAGGGTAAATATCTCTCAAATGCATAAAAATGAGATTCATGATTCAGATATCAGAAAATTATAAATATAATTACGAAGTATAATTGTGACCAAATATTAATGGAGTATAAATCTGAGACACAATGGATATATTGTAAAGTTTAGTATTACAAACTAAATAAAATTGAATAAACTGAAAACAAACTATTAAGTATGGACTAATAAAAAAAAAAAAATATCAAGAACTTGTTATAAGTCTTTTGTCTTTTCAAACTGACGAAGAAGTCTGATGCTTTCATTATGGTTACATTCTACGACATGAAAACGTATATGTTACACAGACCATATTAATATTATACTGGCCAGCCATCATCAATACATGCCATGTCCATAGTTAATTTATGAAACAGAATAATTATTAAAAATATTTTTGGTTTTTATAAAAATTGAATTTTGTAAAAAATACTGAGTTCAATTTCAACAGTTGGAGAAACTTGTGCAATCAGAAAGAAAAAAAAAAGGGGGTGGGGGTGGGGTGGTGGCAGAATGTAATCCCACAATACTGAGTAAACTCTTAGAAAAAAAAAAAAAAACATGAATTTAGCTCCAACTGAAAAAAGGTCTGAAGATAAAATTAATTTATTTAGTGGATAAAAAAAAATATGTGTATAGTGGAATAAAAAATTATTCAGTGGATGAAAAATTCATTAATTAAACAAATACATAAGCAGATAAAAATGAAGACCGAAGATAACAATCAATTGATTTAAAATATAATTAAAATACGAGCCCTTAAAAAATGGCATTCCTCTCAACGAGAAATTAAAAATGAGCACCACCTTTAAAAAAAAAAAAAAAGAATCCGACCATTACAAGAAATACAGTACAAAACAGTTTTCTTGAAATAGCTTTAAAAATTAATGTAATCCTGCAAAGACAAATTTAAAAAAAAAAAATCTGATACAGTTTATGCAAATAACACATCTCCGGAACAAATATGAAACTTGAGTCCTTTACCGTTTGTGAAGTTCACAAGTTTTTGTCATTAGTTGACCAGAGTAGTTTTGTGTGCTTGGTGTGGTGATATGGTACACGTTCACTAGCTAATAATGGCAAATTTTAAACAGATTTGAGAATATGCTAAACTGACTAGCTGATCATGGCAGTTTTAAGTAAATCTACTGCGAATAAAAAGATGCAGTAAATTCAGTTTGATAAAAAGTAAATGTAAATCTGAGAATATAATTTGTCGCATTTTACTGCTATTTTTTTTTTTTAATATCTATAAATGTGTAAATCTGAGAATACTGTTTTCAAAAGCTGATATTGAGCTTTCAATGTAAATCAGATAATATGAATTTAAATATGAATCAGATAATATAATTCAACAGGTTTTTTTGGTGCATAAAGCTGAAAGTGAAACAGGTGCAATGACAGTTGGACATGCCAACATAAGCATGAAAGAGTGACAATCCAGAATATAAACCTAAGACTCCTGTGACAGCTACACAAGGACATACTATGTTTTTTTTCTACCTCTTCTGCAGCTACCAGGCCTTAAGCTATTGGCAACTGATGCTGTAGTGAAGATCTTGCCAACAAAGACCATACAATGGGAGAACAAGGCAGAGTGGCTTTCTTTAGTTTCAGACCTCCGACACATAGGTCACATTTCTCAGCAAGTTCCAGTCACGTAGAGAATGCTGTCAGTTTCTTTCCCTCTGGCTGAGTTGTAACACCAGAACCCAAACTGAAGGCAGCACTGCCTGACAGGTGGACAGAATCTTGACTGGCTGAGATTCATTGTCACTGATGACAAAATTAAAAAAAAAAAACAAACAAAAAAACACCATCTTTAGCATTGCAAATGATAAAGTTAGTTAGTTGACAGATCATGATCACTGCATATTTAACACACTGTCTGTAAGTACTCAGAGCTTCTCTTCAGTATATCTCCTACCGTGCATCGGCCTATAACACCAGTTCTGTGTTGGCCAATTAGTCTTCTTTGGCTCTCCCACATGGTTTTCTTCCTTGGCTGCACCGCCCATGTGACCTGCAGTTCCCGCAGTCTTGTTAACGTCACATTTATCACGTGAATCCTGTTCTAGTCTTGCCTCAAGCTGTGTATAAGATCTCAGTGTCTATGATCAGTCTTGGAAAAAAAAACATATAGACAAAGCGCTTCAAACATGAAAGTACACCTAAAGTGCTTCATCTGCTTCTCATGGATAAATCACACATACCACACTCCTACATTTTACTGTGCACAAGCCTCATTTCCAGTTTGCTAAATTTGTATCTAAAAACCATCTTTAGGACAGTCAACCATACAAGAACACTGATATCAGTTTGAATATAAAAATACAAGCAGATTACGGATCTACTATTTGATATTTCACTCCATAAACTATATTGCAAAGTTCCTTCTGGCAAAATCTGTTTTTAAATCTGTGATTTTCTCTTCTTGTGTAACAAACATTTCACACACAGCTGCTGCTGCTGCTGGTTTCTCCCCCTCAAACAGAATATCTGCCTGCAGGGTGGAAAAAAAAAACCAACTTCACTGCACACATTACTGCAGTTAACGAAGGGAAAAGTAGGATATCACATGAAGACTGGACCCAGAAATGTTTATTCATTCAAACAACGGAATACAAGTGACTTGGTGCTGGTGAAATGCTACATGAAGTAAATATTTATGTTTAACTAAATGTAAGTGACCGTGAAGTCAGAGATAGGTTTTTTTTTTTTTTTTAGGGGAGTTGGTATGGAAAAATTCCTCGCATATTCAAACATTTAGTAACTGCGATGACAAAAATTCTGAAATGTATAGAACTCAATACTATGTTATTGAAAAAACACACACACAAAAAAAATAACTAACTTAACTTTCATCAACCTGTCCACAATCCCTTAAAATACACACATGCATACACACACATTCCATCTCTCTCTTTTCACTCTCTCTGTAGTTTTTAAAATGAGAACTTTTCTAGTGCATCACCAAACACAGGCAAAAAAACAAGTAATGATTGTACACCGTAAGTTTTTAGTCCTATATCGGGACTAGAATGTGATTTAACTCTTCCCGTGCCAGAGGAAGAAACGCGGACGTTCAGATGGGTGCCAGAATAAACGCGCAAGTCTTGATCTGTATAAGGGGTATAGTTGTAAAATGGAATGGAAAACAGTATTTACATGTACTTCCGTGTACTTACTATGTTTCAAAGTATAACTAAATGTATGAAAATTTCATAAATGCAGAGTTTTTTTAGGAAAAAAGAAGTAATGTGATGTTTTTAGACAATGATTGTGCCCAGCTCACCATCGGCTAGGTCTAGATCTACACTACTTACCATCTGAGATGTCTAGATCTACTTGTCAATCTCGTATTGTGATTATATGTTGCATTCTCGCTAAATTAATGTCTGAAATAACCTCCTAACTACTTCTCCAGTCATCTAAATATGTCTAGATCTACTTGGGATACAATCAAGAGCAGCGGGGTGGTCACAGGCCATGTCCATACCCCTATATACATCATAAAAATTGAAAATTGTCCATGTTTCTCTTCCTTTTTCTCACTCGGCATCGCTTGTAACTAAGGACTCTTTCACCATTTTGAAAAGTGTCACTGGAAACGCGGACGAAATATGTATAATCTAAATATTACACCAGTTGTTTTATTGAAACAAATGAATTGTCACTATAATGACTATGGCACGCAACTCATTAAATGGAAGTTCGCACTACAGTGACAATGGCACGGGATAAGTTAAGTTTCACTAGAAATCACAAAGTGAATTATGCAAGCAGCATAAAATGAAAATGTGATACAACAATAACATCAGCAACATCTTCCCTTGCTAAATGCTGACTGATAAGTTCCAGCATAAATCTGTGTAAACAATTATAATCAATGACTGTAGACAAAAGCATGATAAAACCTGTACAATATATCACAAGACACTTTAAAGAAGCACCAACACACAAGCAAATGACCAGCTGTCCTGCTATGCAAATTAACAACAACAAAAAAGTTATACAATATTAAACTAATATCAAAACTTATCAATGTCAAGAAGAAAATAATATAAACAAAATGAAAATAGAATAGGCTGTGAAAGTGGATATTACTTAAGGAATGTGGCAAATATTTGCAAAGGAAAATAAATTAAAATAAAGGAATTTTTTTTGTGTGCAAATATGCGTAGTCACTATCAATGACAGGCAAATGAATTATGTTTTTTGACAAGTTTCACATTCTTCTTGTCTCCACAAACAACAACTTACTTTGTGCATTCAAAATCTGTTCCCATTATTAGTAATTCTATTTTTTTTTTAACTGGTTGGTAACACAGCATGGGCAATATGTAGCTGTTACAGTACTCAGTTTCTCACAGTATGACAGAGTAAGCGGTCGTATGATACTCTAAGCATGTGAGGATTGACAATACTCAAACATATACCGTGCACCAAATTGAAAAAAGTACTGGTGATAATGAGAACCCACAAGAACGTAAGAAAATTGAAGCTGACTTAATGTGACCACAGAAACAGAGTTGCTAGAGACATATAACTGGACAGAGATGCAGTAATTTAGGATGCTTAATTAGTTTTACTATTGTGGCCAGCTGAAAGTTCATGTTTTGAAATTTTCATTACTTGCTGCCTTTTAAAATGTTTTTTTTAAAAAATCATCTGAGGTTATATGATGGTGACAGTGATGAAGCTGGGTTCACTCTCAGATTTTAACTTGCTTCACTCGACTCTGCCAATGAGCGGATAGACAGCACACGTATTCGAGGAATATAATGGTAAGTGTGAGACCATGCACCATATCTGACCGAAAGCTTTGCTTTTGTTTGGTGAACTCTATAGCATGTCACTCTTCCAGGCAGTACAGAGACTTCAAACATGCAAGGATGAGGGTGAAGACACCGTCTGATTTGCCAGTCAGTGACTCATAGCTGACTTCTCTTCCACAAGAGCATAATCATTCATTAGTCTTGTATTTTCTTTCATTAGTCTTGTATCTTCTTTCATTAGTCTTGTATTTCCTTTTATCAGCCCTGTATTTTCTTTCAACCCAAACAATAATGCCCTTCGCAAATAAAAAAAACCAAACTTTCAATCTCAAAAAGTCTAGCTCCACAATTATCTGTGAAAACCATGATTTCCTTGTGGCCTAGATAAGAGTACATCATAAGAAAAAAAAAATGCTGCTTTGATCTGACTAGGACAAACAGTGAGAGGATAATGCAGGGAAGAAAAACAAAAAAAAATAAGAAATTAATAAGAAGTCAAGGAAGTAAGGTGTACTGCCAGCATCTTATGTCATACACAGAGCTAAGAAAAAGTGGACAAATGTGTGACAAACATTGTGTTTTACTTGTCATTCACATTTGTTTGATATAATATATAATTATTCTTCTTACATGATACATCCTTCCCGTGCCGTTAAACATCACATTGGGCGGGAATGGTAGCTCGCCAAGATTTCCCATCTTCAGTGAGTTTTTTCAATCTCATCAAGGAATGCCCACTGAACTGGCCTCTCTTAACAATGTCCTCTTTAGAGCTTCATGTGGTCGACCTCTTTTTCTTCGGCCTGTTGTGCTCCACTTGATAGCTTGTTTGGGGATACTCTAATTGTTTCCTCTCATCACATGACCAACATATGTCCATCTTCTTTTTCTGATCACAAATGACACAGGTTGTTGTTTGCTCATCTGTCTTATCTCTGCATTGCTCTTGAATTCGTTCCATTTTATACCGAGTATTTTCCTTAGGCATTTGTTTTCAAAATAGTCTAATTTCTTTAGTTGTTTTCCAGCTTTCACATGCATAAATGAGGGTGGATATTACATTTGAATTGAATAATCTTAACTTGGTTTTTGTGCTTGAATGCCATAGGTTCTCAAGATTCTTGAAGGTCAATGCTGCTTTTGCAACTCAAATTCTATCTTCCTTTCTGGTGTCACCATCCTGGTCTATGTAGCTGCCGAGATATGCAAATTGGTTTACATTTTCAACAGCTGTTCCTTCTACGTATATTTTTCCTTCGTGGTTAATATATAATTACTTACAAATAAATGACTAGCTATCAAATTCAACAATTTTAACATTTTTAAAAAAAAAAATAAAGATACTCAAAAAATATTACTTTTGTGCATCACAAGTTTCGGACATTAAATAAGTGTTCCAATACTTCACTTGTCAAATAACTGTGACCATCAAAAAAAATCTCTCACAAGTATAAAAATAGAACAAACACTGTTCAGGAGCCAATGGCAGTCTTATATTTCTCTATCTCTCTCCCTTTGTGTTTCCAGTGATCATTTTACTTCTCTTCCACAAGAGCATAATCATTCACTAGAATTGCTATCTTCTTTCATTAGCCTTGTATTTTCTTTCATTAGCCTTGTATTTTTTTTCATTAGCCTTGTATTTTCTTTCATTAGCGTTGTATTTTCTTTCATTAGTCTTGTATTTTCTTCCATTAGCCTTGTATTTTCTTGCAGTAGTCTTGTATTTTCTTTCATTAGCCTTGTATTTTCTTTCATTGGCCTTGTATTTTCTTTCATTAGTCTTGTATTTTCCTTCATTGGCCTTGCATTTTCTTTCATTAGCCTTGTATCTTCTTTCATTAGCCTTGCATTTTCTTTCATTAGTCTTGTATTTTCTTTCATTGGCCTGGTATTTTCTTTCATTGGCCTTGCATTTTCTTTCATTAGTCTTGTATTTTCTTCCAAACAAAACAATAACATTCTTCGCAAATTAAAAAAAAAAAAAAGGAGAGAGAGAGAAACTTTACGATCTCAAAAAGTCTAGCTACGATTTATCATTAATAGAGCTGCTAAAAAGATGAATTTCCGTTAAGTTTCTCTGCAAATCACATCAAAGTTTTTATTTCTGACTGCGAGTTTAGCCACACATATTAAATATTTATGATATTTCAGATATTGCCAATTCTGACGTAAAATGCCTTCATCAAAAGTTGTCGAGGATTTTTAATTACGTGCGTGATTTATAGGTCTCAATAAAGTTGGGAGCCATTCTTTGTCTGTAAGATCATGGCACGGCTTGAAACTCATAAAGTATTAGAAATAAATGTAGCAAAGCCATGATACTGACACCACATTAAAAAGCAACTTATATCTTTTTTTTTTTTTAGGTGCACAGTTGGTCACATGACAGTGACACAATACAAAACATCATTCCGCCAACATGTGATGCATCAGTTCAAATTCAACAGTGCTTGGTTGGAAGGGGCAGGCATAAGGCTTGGCCACCACGACTGCCACACAGAATTACGCTAAACATGTATAAAACAATATAAATATAATATATATATATATATTTATGGTTGGTATTTCATGTCATAAACCTATAAAATATACTGTAAAAGTTCCTTCTGGTAAAATCTAGTTATAAAGTTTGCAGTTTTCTCTTTGTGTGTAAGTTTTTTGCTTGAAAGAAAATAAACATGTGAGATATATATATACACACACACATACATATTATATATATATTTATATATCAGGGGAAAGGCGGCCATCATATATCCCCATATTAGTGTGCCCCTCACTTAAGAGCATCTAGCCAAAGTGAGTTGTCCTTCTGATGCTGTCAGCCCATCTGCATCACTGTTACCCTTTTGTTCTTACTTGTCACATTTTATTTCGTTCTTGGTTTCATATATGTTATTATGTGTCTCGTTATGGCCAAAATATTTTCTCTGCTTAGTTTGTTTTTTTAAAAATTATTTTAAAAATTATATCTTCCTTTCAATATCAGTTCCAGCATTTTTCAGTCTTTTTTTCTGTCCCTGAAATACACCTCCTTCTGTTTATCTGCATTTGATGAGACTCAAATTTATTTTGGAAACAAGGAAAGGTCGACCAAGCAATGTCCACAAAAGTCAGGCAATGAATTAGTTTCGGTGCTGGTTCTGTTTTAATTCTGCAGCTGTAGAGATTCATAACTCGGAGGTGGTGGGACCGAAGAGTTGGTAGGCTGTTCACTAATAGGTACAAGCATATACCCAGAAGATGAGGCTGGTAGTGGCGGTGGCGGTGGATAGGGGTAGTTATTGGTGTAACAAACAGGGTGATGCAAGTCACAATGTCCATTTCCAGGCGTGTAGTCCCCGCCGCTCGTGAAATGTTCAGTGCTGTAGTATGGATAGCTGGGAAGGCGACGAAATCTGCTGCGGCGTAAGGTAGTTGAAGACGATGTCACAGAATGGTTCTCTCTGTTTGCAGTAACTTCCTGATTATCATCATCATCAACATCTACTTCATCATTGTTTCCTTCCTGTGATTCCATGCGGCCAAATACACACTCTTCATATGAAGGAGGAACTAATGACAAAAAGAGAGAAAAAAAATATATATGTATTTCAGACACATATATTAATTCTTAAAAATACTGTAACTATTTTTAATACAGGCTTTTGTGTGCGTGTGTATGAGAGAGAGAGAGAGAGAGAGAGAGAGAGAGAGCACGCGTGCCATGCATGCCTTATAGATGGGTGGAGGCTGGGGGAGATAAAAAAAAACCAAAAAATTCATGTGAACTACCGCTCATTAAAATACAGATCCCTCAAGCTCACATGAGTCAAACGCCCACACTTACAGTCATAGTTCTGCCGGGAATGTGGAACAGGCATGGATGTCTCAGAATCTGACCTAGGAACAGAACCTGGCTCTTGCACGGGCACGGGGTCCGAGTGTCTCAAGGGAATGGTTCCAATGAAGATGTGACATCCAATCTGCATGGTCCGCCATCCAACTGGCACTTCCAGCTGTAAAACACATTAAACTCTCTTTCATTACTGTTTCTTGGTATTGTATTTATGAATATTTCCTATCTCCTATGCACATAACAGAGCTTCAGACAAATCATTTTTATATGCTGTGATCTTGTATCAAAGTGGTTTTTATTTTTTAACTCTAGGTTACCATGAGACATTTAAACTGCTTAAAAAAAAAGTAATAAAAAAACAACCCTGTGAACAGTTTTGTAGGATTAGACCTCGAAAAAACTGCAGACAAAGCACTTTAGTGAGATATGAGAGAAAGAAAAAGCACAAGAGAATTACCTGGGATTCAAACATGGAATAAAATAATTATTAATAGATATAGGAATGAATTCATCATAAAGTTCGTTAACGGTCTATTTTTAAATTTAAATTTCATATAGCAGTCAAAGTGCAGTAAGTGCAGATAATAAAAAAAAACAACAAAAAACAAATAAAATACCTACATAAAGTTACAGAAAATAACAATCTGAAGATAGATTCCACTTATTTTTTTTTTAATGAAAGATTAAGGATACATAAATAGCACTATATGGAAGGCATGGATGAGCAGTAGCAAAAAGTTACTCAGGAAAGCAAATGCTGAACAGTCTATACAAATACATAATATAGCTTATACAAGAAAATAAAGGGTAAATCATTCTATGCCGAAAATAAAAGGTAAATCGTTCTATGCTGAAAATAAAAGGCAAATCACTCTATGCTGAATAGTCTACACAAATATAACATACACAAGAACATAAAGGATAAATCACTCTATGCTGAAAAATCCAAATATAGCATACACAAGAAAAAAATAAAGGGTAAACCATTCTACACTGCACTGTTCAAGTAATGATAATATAGCAGAAAGGATTAAATAAAAATCATTTTATAAACCTTTTAGGGCATTTATTGCATTTTCCTATATTACTGAGAAGAAGAAAAAAAAATCACACACTGCCCTTTGGTTAAGACACAAGCATCATTTTTTAACTAAATGAGATGCCCAAGGCCTGCCCTGTACATTGAATGCCAGGGGTATGACCCACATCTCATTATGGCTGGAGCTGGTTTGCAGTACCACCGGGTCATGGCCTGTTGTTTTCATCGTCTTAAAAAAAAAATGGCTAAGATCAAAAGGATGAGATCAAAGTATCCTCTTGGCAGGTGCCCTGATCAAAAGCCCTTTGGTTAAGACAAAAGCGTAGATTTTTAAACTAAACACGATGCCCGAGGCCTGCCCTGCACATTCGATGCCAGGGGTATGGTTCACATCTCGTTACGGGTGGACTCGGTTTGCACATCACCAGGTCACGGCCTGTTGTTTTCATTGTCTTAAAAAAAAAAAAAAAAGAATAAGATAAAAATCAAGGAATTTATGCTGACTAAAGTCCTTACATGAATCTCATACATGATGTCAATGATGTTACAGCCTTCCAAAAGAGATGGAGCTACTGCAGGAATGATGCAGTAACTGTTGAAGTAGCCTGTTTTGCCAGCTCCAATATCATCCTCACTTTGGAAGAGCACCCAGTTGTTGACCTTGTCATGATACTTCGGATTGCCTGATGAAAACAGGCTGTCACTGTACCCTGTGTATCGTACCGTCTGTTTGTTAAAAAAAAAAAAAAAAACAATTAAAAACTGGATGTAGAGAAGAAAAAGTATTATGAAAGGAGTACGAGCATGATATTGTTAAATAAACTGGTTTGCTAGCTTAAGTTTTCAGTTGTGCAATGCATATCCTAGTTTAATAAGTCATTGTATGAGTAGTATATTAAAAGGAGGACATCTATTGCTCTTCAGAAAGTAAAACAAATAAAGAATCTGTGGAGAGGAGCAGACAGAATTACAAAAATAAGATTTTTAAGGTCATGCATCTTTCCCATCGCAACATATGCCTGTGAGACCTGGACACTTAACAAAACAGCTGAGAAACACATAAATGCCTTTGAATGTAAATGCTACAGAAGAGTTCTCCAGATATCATGGACACAAAAAAGAACAAATATATCTATACTACAAGAGCTTAATATTGAAGAAGACTGGCTAGTAAAGAGGATTAAAGAGAGAAAACTTAAATATTCTGGACACATTAAACGTCATGAGAATTTAGAGAAGACCGTATTGGAAGGATACATAATGGGAAAAAGAAAAAGAGGAAGACCAAAACGAAGATGGCTGCAAGAAATCGTTGACGATCTGCAAATTGACGCAGCAACAGCAGGCCATCTTGCTCACAACCGAGAGGCCTACAGGAGTGCTGTTTGAGAGGCAAAGTTCCGCAGGGGACATGCAAATGAATGAATGAATGAAATGAGCAGTATATACGAGGGCACTGTGGATGTGGCCTGGGAGAAATGTAGGGCGGCAGCCCAAACAAGCCTGGGAAATACTGATTTAGAAATTGGAAGGGACAACAGGAAAAAACGGAAGGCACAAAAGGCAGAGGCAGATCAAGAGAGGAAATCTTAGAAGGCCTGACAAAATGATGTGGGAGAAACACAACAACAGAACTGATGGAAAACACGAAAAACTGGAAACTGGAGTGACACAGTCATCAATGCCTCCAGGCATGGCATATGATGATGAGCAGAAAGGCATATTCTCATATCATGTACCTAATTTAGACTAAGAAAAGGATATTAGTCATCTATATAACAAATTAAAAATTAGGAAACAGTAACACAGGCCCCTGTAATGAATAAGAAATGGCAGTGAAACATATTCTACGAGACTGCTGACTGCATCTAGAGATAAAGCTTAGTGAAAGAAAAGTTATTTAGTGACATCATCTTTTCTATCCTTCCTGTGCCGTTAAACATCACATAGGGCTCACATGGTAGTCTGCCAAGTTTTCCTGTCCTCAGTGAGCTTTCCAACCTCAAACCTCATCAAGGGATTTTATGCCTACCAATTGGGCCTCTTTAACAGTGCCCTCTTTAGAGTTTCACATGGTTGTTCTCTTTTTCTTCCGCCTGTTGTGTTCCACTTGACAGCTTGTTTGGGATTTTCCGACTGTTTCTTCTCATCACATGACTGACATATGTCCATCTTCTTTTCCTGATCACCCATGAGACTGGTTGTTGTTCACCTATCTGCCTTATCTCTGCATTGTTCTTGAATTCATTCCACTTTATGCTGAATATTTTCCTTAGGCATTTGTTTTCAAAAGAGTTTAATTTCTTGTCTATTTCTTTAGTTGTTTTCCAGTTTTCGCTATGAAGATGGATATTACATTTGAACTGAATAATCTTAACTTGGTTTTTGTGCTACATATCCCTGGAAAAAACAACCAGGTTTGCTTCTGAGACCATTACTGGATTCTGAAAAAAAGAACCAAGAATATGCTGTGCACATCAAGGGTCATGAGGAAAGTCATGACAATCAGCTATTAATGCCATCTATTACACAAAGTAGTAAAGTGCACAACAACTAAACTAGAAGAGAATACTGTTTATTCAGAAGCTGTGAATATATGTACCTGAATAAGTGACAAAACCACACCACATATGGTTGATGTGGCCTTGTTATGCACCACCACATCATAATACATAGGCTCTCCAGACACAAATCCACTCTTCTGTAAGCGAAGATGTGCACGAACATTCCCAGAGTCACAACAGCAGCCTTCATACATCTCCTCCCCTTCTAGATCCTGCGGTACCTACCATAGATTTTTTTTCATAAACAGCCATTCTAATAAAATGCTGAGATTAAAAATGACATGGCATATCAAAATATCTTGCCACAATAAGTGCATGTTAAAGCATCTCTCTCTCTCTCTCTGAACCTTAAGTGCCCAGGGCACATGGGGCTTCCGCAAGGGTTTTCCACAAATGCCTGTCCTTCGCCTTTTTTTCTGCTCTTGCCCAGGTGAGCCCTCTATTGCTCAACATCCTTTCTGTTGTTCTTCTCCATGTCTCTTTTGGTCTACCCTTACTTCTGTTCCCCTGTGGTGTCCATCTTAGTGCTATTTTTGGTAGTGAGTTATCAGTCATTCGGAGCACATGTCCCAACCATCGCCAGCGTCTTTCCTCAATAACTGTTGTCAGTGGCTTTATCTGCATTTCTGCCAATAATATGTTATTTATGTTAAAGCATAGCTACACTTAATTTTATATTAAGTTAGAGTAATTCCGTACCCAGTTTGTGAGAATGAGAAAATAATGAATCTACATTTTGTTACGTTATACTGCTGACAAGTGTTGAATACCATGTCCTTCCATAACCCCCCGATCCCTTGTGCATCTCAACAGATTTGCTTCTGAGTATTCCCTGTGCCATGATGCCAAACCTCTGTCTCTTCTACCTTTGATCTTCCTTGTTGCTAACAGATGCTCTAGCCCACATCTCATCCCAAACACGTCCCACAAATTTAGATTGTTGTTTTCTGTGCTTCGATATAATTTTCCTTGTTTCTTGCATCTCTTTCAGAACTTCCTCGTTCAGTTTTCTTGCTGTTCTTAGTACCTTCAGCATTCTTCTTAAGAACCGTATTTCAGCTGATTCCAGCCAACTTTGGACCTTTGTACAAACCATCCAGGAACAGGGTTGGTTCAGTGTAACACTGTAGCACTCTCTTCCTGACTCTCATAGATAATGACTTACTGTAAAGTATGAGTAACTGGATAAATATTAAAAATCATATCCTTAAACCCAGTCTTGTTATTATGTGTGCAAAACATTCTGTTGATGCTGAATATGCGATAGAGTGTGAAAGCTGAGATATAAAAGGACATCATACAGGTCTACATTCCCAATTTTCAGCCACTAAAAATAAATCTGTTCGAACTTTAGGTGTAACAATTTTTTAAATATGTAACTATTATGGTACAATATTTCATCAATGAAATGGTTGATATGATGAAATGGCAGACATACTAGAACATGCTGAGACCTTTGATTTGAACAAAAAAAAAAAAAAAAAAGGTGATAAAAGTGCTGGATGTTGAACTCATATAAAACTGACACAGTACTAAAGTGTTAAAAAAAATTGTTTAAAAAATGCTGGTCAAAAATAAGAGTAACAATTCAAGTTCGTTTACTAATCTGGGATGAAGATGCTGTTAAATCTGGCAATCAATGACCCACAGCTGACACTCTAGCATCAGGGTTGGTGAACCATAGTTGTCCAAGACCCTGTTCCCACCTCTCCATCAGTACCCCCACTGGCTAACAGTGCAGGGACTGCCATAGCCACCACGGTGGCGGAGTCCGCTAAAGAAGTATTGCACACCCCCTGCTTTTTAGATTCGGTGACCAAAAAAAACTGCTGCCAAAACTGGCTCCCAAGCCAAAATGATGCTGTGCCTCAACATCTTCACTGCACTGGCCGCAAAGAGCACCAGCCGGTAGTTCCAGGGAGATAGAAGAAGTCTACTAATTTCCATACTGAAGTACTTGTACTTTTGATAACTTACTGCAGCTCCCGGTACAGCAGCTAAATCCAGGTGTCTAATGACAGTCAAGTCTTGCTCTATCTGGATCACACCCTTCCAGCCCCTGTCCATGGTAACAATACACTGGTAGCGCACGAAGCCTCGACGGCCTTCAAATGATGATGGTACTTCCAGAGGGAGAGTGAAGTCAAAAGGATACACATGCATGCCAGGTGGCTGGATATCATGCTGATCTGAAATATGATGGATTCAAAAGCTTTTAACTTTGCAATTACAAGCATTTCTATGTGGCCAAAAAAAAAAAAAAAGATCCAAAGGAATTTTAACTTGTGTGTTCTCAGTATGAGCTTTCAGGCAAAAGAATTGTACTGGCTTTAATAAGTTTATTTTTTGCCGTCACAGGATCTCTTAATAACTGGGAACTGTGTTCTTTGCTTCTGACACCTTGATGACTTAAACTACAAGTATAAAATTGGATATGGAATGGGCTTACAAGTATAACATTGGATATGGAATGGGCTTACAAGTATAACATTGGATATGGAATGGGTGTACAAGCATAAAATTAGATATGGAATGGGTTACAGTGGTTTAATAGGTTTCCAAGAATGGATATAAGAAGCAGATTTTTGGGTTTTTTTAGGTGGGGGGGGGGGGGGGGGGGGGGCAGATTCCAGTACATTCTGAGACTTATCACATAGGCTACCCTGGAGGATTTTCACAGAAAGGTGTGATAAGGTCTCAGACAGCTCTTACTGGCTTGGTGCTGTTAACTGTTTGTCCCTCTAGGACAGTTCTCTTTTATCATCTTCTCTGTGATTAGTGCAACATTCTAATTGTGTACTGCAAAAAAAAAAAAAAAAAACAGCTAGCTCTGAATAAATGGAATAATCTGGGGTCTGTCACATGAAAAAAATTAGAACAGAAAGAAAAAGAGATGCAGGATTTTATGATTAATAACCAACTTGTTAAATGTCCTTTTTAACATTTTTTTGCATTGTTCTACTCCTGGCAACATTTTGTGAAAATAAGGAAACTTCTGCAAATTTTGCATGATATCACAAATAAGTGATGCACATATACTCAAACACATGGACACATTAGTAAAATGATATGGGAAATATGTATATATAATCAACAAAAATATCCATGTTATAATAGCAACCAAAAAAAAAAAAAACCACTGGAGATGTACTGGTTATGTGATCCAAGGGGATCTCAGCAACGTAACCAAATCAGCCATGAGACTGACACCAGAGGGAAAGAAGCAGAGAGGCCAACCAAAGATTACCTGGCACAGAACTGTAGAAGCAGAAAAGAGTGGCTGGCAGCACAATCATACAAAAACTGGCCACGACTGTGAGAAGTGGTGATAACTTGTTCTTAGCCTGCATTATGCTGTAAAGTATACTTGGTGGTGATTGCTTAGCTGATCACCAAGGACATGGATGGACAGATAGATGGAATCAGTAAATACGAGGGTCATACTGAAAGTCATGACAAAATTTTTTTTAAATCAGAATTTATAGAGAAAATATAAATGTATCACCTTAATCTGCATCCTTTTCAACATAATCTCCATTTCTCTGCATACATTTTCCCCCCATTGCTCTGCAAGTTTGAAAATACCCTCCTCGTAGAATTCCTTTCCAGCTGACCGACGCCACAGATGCACTGCTTTCTGGACGTTCTCTCCTGTGGGACCTAGCTGGCACAAACTTTTCTATAATCTAGGGTTTCAATCATTTCCTGTATTGCAATGTGTCCATTTCAAGATTTACAGCGATTTCAGAAACTGTGACCCGTCTGTCTTCTTTAATGATATCATCAACCATTTCCACATAGCATTCAGTGGAGACTGCTGTGAGGCATATCTTGGGTGCTCGTGTTTCCATCTTTGAAATGTTTCACCCACCTCCTAACACTGCTAGCACCCATATATACATCTCCATAAGCAAGCTGAAGTCTTTGGTGAATTTCGGCAGCAGGGATTTCCTCTTTAACGAGGGACTCAATAACAGCATGCTGATGAAATGAATGTTAGAAAACGAGTCCTAAAATGCTATATTGAACCTATCTTGTTATATGGAAGTGAATCATGGACAATAGGCAAGTCTGCACAAAAATCATTGCAAGCAGCAGAAATGTGGTTTATTAGAAAAATGTTGCGAATCCCCTGGACAGCAAAAATAACTAATGAAGAATGTATGAGAAGAGCTGGAGAGACAAAAAACTTTGTCAGAAAGATAAGAGAGAGACAATGTACTTTCATAGGACATGCAATGAGAAGAGGGGCCATTGAAAATATTATAACAACAGGAAAAATAGAAGGAAGAAGATCAAGAGGAAGACCAAGAGAAATGATACTGGACAGTCTGACGGGATGGTGTGAGAGGAGATCACCAACTGAACTGATGGCCTGCATGAAGGATCAGGTACTCTGGAGAAGCATAATAGCCAACGCCAGTCGGCACGGCACCTGATGATGATGATGAAACGAAACTTCAGCACCCGTCATTTTGTTTATGCTCCACGTGGTCACATGACACATTATGGTGACATCATATGACCTCTACATGAAGTGCAAAGGATGCAGATAAAGGTGATACATTTATATTTTCTCTATCTATAAATTCTGATCTGTAAACAATTTTTGCTCATGACTTTCGGTATGACCCTTGTAAATCAATATGCCAAGTTAAAACTGTATTCAAGAAAATGAAAAAGAAACATTTTGTGTAATTCACCGCTGTCACCAAACATCAGAAAATGAGCATTAAAATGCTATGCAGAGAATAAACTGCTCTTAAGGTTGTGAACTACAAAATATAAACAGACCAACATAATTAACTCAAGAAAAAAATGTGGTTCTACTGAGAATAATATTTTGAATATCTTGCACAGCTCAGATAACAAATCAGGAATGCTTAACAAAAGACAATGAAAAAAAAAAAAAAAGAATTTTGCAACTAAAAGAAAAAGATGGTCAGCATGACAAATGATGAGAAGGGATGATATGAAAACTTCATAGCAACTAAAAAGATAATGGGTAAGAGAGGCAGGGGAGGCTTTCACAGAAGAAAATGTGTGGTCTAACAAAATCTCATGATAGTAAGTCATCAAATGAGCTGATGGGAAACATCAAGGACTGAGATCCATGAACAGTAGATCATCAAATGAGCTGATGGGAAACATCAAGGACTGAGATCCATAAATAGTAGATCATCAAATGAGCTGATGGGAAACATCAAGGACTGAGATCCATAAATAGTAGATCATCAAATGAGCTGATGGGAAACATTAAGGTCTGAGATCAGTGATGGAGAAGCACAGCCATCAATGACCACTGGCATGGCACTCGATGGTAATAAAAACTGCAAACATGAAATACTATTCATAAAACTTTCTGTACAATCCACACAGCATTCAAAATACTTGAATCACCTCTGCATTTGAAGAGCCGATACTCGCTGTCAATATACACTTCAGTTGCTTGGTAACGTTTGGTCGAATCACCATTGTGAACGATCCATTTGGATTTGGCTCTTCCATGAAATCTTATACTTATTGCTGAAAAAAAAATACAAATCTAAAATGATGATGATGGCTAATCATTTTACTTCTATTATTTTCAGTTAACAACTTCATGAACATAAGTTCTCTGGATATACCGTTAAGCGGCCTGGTTAGCCAAGTGGTTAGGTGCTTGGTTTACTATTCAGTGGTACAAGATTGCCTGCTTGGATGACTAGACAAGAAAGCTATTAAACCCTGCTTGGGACTATAGAAGAAGGGCTAGAGAATTAACCTTAACCCATCTGCAGCAAGACTGAGAAAATGCAGCAAGGCAAGTGGGGCTAAGACACCCAATTGAAACTAAAAATAAACTCAGCTTTCTTTAAAAAATAAATTCAGCTTTCTTTAAACTACTTCACATTTCCACCTAGTTGCTACCTTTTTTTTTTCTACTTCTGCTATTCATGCTCAACTTTCTTGAAAAAAAAAAATCACAGGCTTAAACTTAACTTCTTCAACTTTGTCTTAGTCCCACTCACAGAAACGAGTCTTAGATTGTGATTTAAACAGGTTACTGTTAATAAAGTTTCTCTGACAACGTATTACAACAATCTTAAATTCTGACTTCTCTCTCTCTTTCTCTGAACCTTAAGTGCCAAAGGCACATGGGGCCTCTGCAAGGGTTTTCCACAAATGCCTGTCCTTTGCCTTTTTTTCCGGTCTTGCCTAGGTGTGCCCTCTATTGCTAATAAATTCTGACTTATGCAGCTAATAAAGTTTTTTTTTTTAACCATGCATTACAAAAGACTTAGATTCTGACTTAAACAGGTTATAGCAGTATTCGTGTAAAAACTGTTGGCTTGATAGTAAGGGCATTATTATGGGTTTTTCTTTTTGAATTTTCTCCTGTTGAGATCCTTCGAGAAGGTCACAGGGGCTGCAGAACCTGTGACAGGGAATTGTGGGGGCAAGGCTGAGTGTGTGGAGTCAGTTTTGGTTTGAATGTTTAACTTTGTGGATGTTTTTTGTGCGGTGCGATGTCTTCATGGAACATATGAACGTTATAGTTGTACTGCAGTTGTACGTATGAATGGACCGACCACATGGCAGGTATAACCAGCCAGCAGTCAGATTTAATGTTATTTTCATCAACATTATCATCCTTCCATCAATAAATGTTCCAAGTCACTGTTACCCAGGATTTACTTGACTATATATACCAGTTGTCATCAACGTGAGGTTTTGAAGAGCCTGGATGAGAAGTATGTCTGGAACAATGTTTAACTAATCCAGCAAGTGAGAGTGTGAGCTGGAATTATGTGTATAACTAGTTCAGTAACCTCAACTCACAAAGATCAAGATGAAAGTCTACCCTGTTATTCACGTGCGTAACGTGATCACTACGATACGATAAAGCCCCATTAACACACTGTACACACCAACAGTACAGACAGAACGAACAAGACCACCAAAAATCCCTTTTATAAGGTTACAGTTAATAAAGTTTCTTTGATCATGTATTACAGCAGTCTTCGATTCTAACTTAAACAACTTGTGTTTAATGCAAGCTTCTTTGATTTTGTATTACAACATTCTCAGCTTCTCATTTAAACAACTTACAGTTAATCCATGTCTCCTTAGCCAGCTTCACTACCACACTTCCGCTAATTACCTGCCCAGCCGTGTAGATGGAATTCGTGTTGTTAAATCGTACCTCAAATAACTCAACTCTCATTTTCTACCTGTTTGACAGTAAAAAAAAAAAAAAGTCACGCAAATTTCTGAGTAATGTTTATAACAAGATTAACATAATGAATAAAGTTTTTATTTTGTACCTGGCCTTGATTATCATTTTTTCTTCTTTTCTGTTCTCTTTTCCTATATTTTTAACCTGAGCTTAGTTGTAGATAAATGAGGCTGCAATAATTAGCAACTAATTGTGTTTGGCTAGCAAAATAGGGCTTGAAAAAAACAAGGACAAAACAAAAATAATGAAACTTCCCATTAATCAAAATGGAAAATTTCACATAGAAGGGACAGATATTGAAGAAGTCAATCAATTTGCATACCTTGGCAGATACACAGAACAAGATGGTGACACCAGAAAGGAAGTTAGAATTGCAAAAGCACCATCGATCTTCAAGAATCTTGAGAACATATGGCATTCAAAAGTTATAAGCACAAAAACCACATTAAGACTATTCAATTCAAATGTAATATCCACCCTCATTTATGCATGTGAAAGCTGGAAATCAACTAAAGGAACAGACAAGAAATTAGACTGTTCTGAAAACAAATGCCTAAGGAAACTACTTGACATCAAGTGGAACGAATTTAAGAACAATGCAGAGATAAGACAGATGACTGAATAACAACCAGTCTCATGGGTGATCAGGAAAAGGAGATGGACATATGTTGGTCACATGATGAGAAGAAACAGTCAAAGAATCCCAAAACAAGCTATAAAATTGAACACAACAGGTCAAAGAAAAAGAGGCAGATCGCGTGAAACTCTGAAAAGGACATTGTTAAGAGAGGCCAAATTAATAGGCATAAAATCCCTTGATGAGGTTGAAAGACTTGCCGAAGACAGAAAAACTGGTGAACTACCTTGCGAACCCTATGTGACATTTAATGGCACAGGAATGATATATAAGAATTGAGTTTGAATAAGGAACATCACCTCAACACTTCTTGTCATGCAACAACTATGTGTTTATAGGACTTCAGAAATGAAGAAACACATAGTAATTAATGCAAATGCTGTTCTGGTGGTGTAATGGTTAGTGTACTTGCCTGTCAATCAGAAGGTGTGTGGCTCAATTTCACACTGGAAGAAAGAAAAAAAAAAGGGGGGGGGGTTCAGATTAACTGGCACCAGGATCTACCCAGCCTCAAAAATTGAGTACCAGGGTTTTCTCTAGGAAAATAAAAGCAGCAATGGCAGGTGTTGGCATCTCTGCCTCAAATGCCACAGTGGCCTAGAAATGTGAAGACATTAACAATTTACACCATTATGGTGTGCAAATATCATGGGACACAAGAGTTGTTCTAAGCAGAAAAGCACATACAGTGCATCACATAATACGATATAGTGTGGGACAAAACAGGACGGTGTGGGAAATGTGTAGAAACACCTGAAAGTAACTTCAATGAATGGAGCTGGGGCTCTTTCATCTAGTCTGTTTTTAAAACCTTTCGAAAATGCGTCTCTAGCTTCATCTAATCATCGTGGAATTGAGTATTTAAAAATCATTTTCGTTTCGGACTTTAGACTGACGATACAGCACAACTGAATAGTCGTTACTATTATAGTTTGATATATAAAGTTTTATTTATCTAATATCTAGTTATAAACATTAACTCGCATACGAAAACGCACACAAAAGTTCATGCAGTTCGTGAGCGTAAGAACATCGTCGTGGTTATTACACAACCACACAATTCAAATTATTAATAGTTACTTTCAGTATCCTGTCGGTATAAGTGGTACAGTTCCAGATAAGCAGCTAAAGGAAACGACATCACTGAAGTATGAATCCATCATTTACCCCCACCGTGGGGTAATCAGACTGGGACCATTTCTGGAGTTTAAGGCCGGAACTAAATTAAAGAGCCCGTAGGTCGCTTATAATTTTACAAATCTGAAGAGTTCCTGTTAGCAGATGTCTTTTCATTTCCCCATTGTATAGAAGAATATTTTTCGATATTTTCTATTAAAAAAAAAGTTTTTGTTTCATCTCACTAACGCAGTGAAGTTGCACAACTTGGTTAGTGTTAAATTGTCACTTTTTAAAAAAAATTACAATTGCTTCAAAAGCTTATTTTATCAAAATAATTATCCAAACCTGAATAAAGTGCACTGTGGGAGGAATAATCTTCTGTAAGCTAGAATAAAATGACATTAAATGTAGATCATCCTCTGATCTACATTCATATACAGTTTATCATGCAAATAAAATAAATTAAAATAATATGTATTTACATACACATAAAACCGGTTTTATATGACTAACGCATAGAATAATAATTGCTAAATAATGAATGGTCCCTCGTCATAAATAGTGTATAACTCCGTCACATCCGGCTTCTGCTACAGCTGCAAAGGAGAGCGAGACGAAGCAAAATGGCGACGGGCACCTCTCAACAAAGTGAGTCTTCGTCTTCAGGTGAAGACAGCTCCGACAGGCTCAAGCAGTTATATCCGGCAGTGGACGAAGAGGAGACCCCATTACCTCGTTCATGGAGCCCAAAAGACAAGTTCAATTACATCGGGCTCTCTCAGAACAACCTGCGAGTTCACTACAAAGGTGGGTTACCTATATACTACGTTTGTAGTTGCAGATGTCATAGTGTATGTCCTGTTCTATTTTTAGCTTTCTTTTCATAGACGCAATTATTGTGAATATTAGTGATATTATTAATTTAAAATGCAAAAAGGATAGACTTTTCTGTAGCCATAATCATTTACGATCACTGTTTGGTGTGGGGCTTTGTCTAAAATCAAACAAGATAGAATTTCATATATATATACATATTTTTAATATTAACTCTAGAAAGAGAAAGTTAATGTACTACGTTAGCTGACCATGCTTCATGACATAATAAAAGAAAAAAAAGCTAAATATGATATTGCATAAAAATCTTTTTTTTTCAAACAAAATTTATCAAAACCATCACTCATTCGTTTAAAAAAAAGGGGGGAGGGAAGGGGGGGGGGGTTGGAGATGTAAGAAGAACCAGCATATAGTGATTATTTCGGACAACCCAAACTGGGGAATAGGCTGATTTGAAAAACATCATTTATGTATCATTACTCAAAGAAAATGCATTAGATTACTGCATAATTATCATGAACTTAGTTCATTAGTATTTGTGAAGTCTCACCTGATGAGTTCTGAACAGTCCAAAAAAAAGTTCTGGTTTGTATTTTGTCATATATGAATGTCTGTTGGATGTGGCTGTAGTTAATTCATTGGTGACAGGAATGGGGTTGGGGATGAGTAGAATGTCTGATAAGCAACTTGCTCTCCCATTCCCCAAAGGTTGTGGGTTCATGACTTGCTACTAGTTCCCTCCATTTGACCCAGCTGTTAGCTCCCTCCTTTCATGGGACCCAGCTGCTAGTTCCCTCCAGTCAGTGCAGCTGTTAAATGGTTATCGATAACCTAACATGCTAGTACTGGGAAAGGCAGACTGTGAAAATGTGGAGCATCTACCTGCAGAGTGAAATGTACTAGACCACACTGCTTGCTGGATATCTGTAGGAGAACTAGGTTATGATATGAAAGTTGCTTCCATTAATAAAGAACTTAACCAAAATCCACAGAATTTAAATTTTTTTAAAAAATTGCATGTGATCAGGTTTAACTCTGACAAAGCAACAAGGCTACTCACTATTCTATCTTCAAATTTTGTTTTTTTCCCTGAACAGTGATCAAACTGAGTGCCACTTTTGGTTTTTGTGTGTGTGTGTGATGGGTTCATCACACCTGTGGGAGAATGGATTTCTCTGACTCATTTTTATCTCAAAACTAGGTCACAGTAGGAAAGCTGTTTTTTATATTTTTCAATCCACTGCTTGTTCAGATCTTCTCTCTCTCTCTTCCTCTCACTCTTTCTGAACTTTAAGTGCCCAAGGGTTTTCCACAAACACTTGTCCTTGTGTGAGTTTTTCCTCTGGAGAGGGTGTTTGTTAGGACTTGGTTTGTCATGTAAGTTTTTGTAGTTGATTGTCCTTGTTAGGACAAATATGTGTTTAAGTCAGAATGTAGTTTTGGTAGATGGATTTGTCCTTTTTAGGAAAAAATGTTTATAAAGTTTATTATATACTTTTGTAAGTTTGATTGTCCTTTTAAGAACAAAATGTGATTCTTTGTCAGAAGGTTGTTTATGGATTTGTTCAGTATATATGAGGTTAGTATGTTTTTTATGTTGTTGTATGTTAGTGTGAGGGTCCCATGGCAATGTTAATCGCCCAGACCATTTTTCTATTCTCATTGTAATTGTTTCCAATTACACACCTCATCCATTTACAACACGCATTTAACAGATGGGAATTCATCATTAAATTTTGTGGTTTCTGTACTTGTTGAGTCCTGTGATAATTGGATTCATGTTGAGTGTCAGCTGTGGTGTTGATTACATGTAACTGGTCATGTTCGTGTACGGATATGTAATGGTTGTTGTCCTGGGTTTTCGTGTGTCACACGGTGTATAACAATGTGACATCTGTTGTGTCACTTGTGTAACAGTGCATGAAGAATTCACTACTTCAAGACATTTAACCACACACATACTACCACAGTACAGTACAGTGTGTGGGCAAACCTCATGTTTAGTAGAGTACACTAATAACAACAGGATTTTTTCTGCTTTTGCCCAAGTGAGCCCTCTGTTACTCAACATCCTCTCTGTTATTCTTCCCCATGTCTCCTTTGGTCTGCCATTACTTTTGTTCCCCTGTGGTGTCCATCTTTATGCTGTTTTTGGTAGTGAGTCATCACTCATCCAGAGCACATGTCCCAACCATCACCAGCGTCTTTCCTCTTGGAAGGGTACATAATGGGAAAAAGAAAGAGAGGAAGACCAAGGTGAAGATGGCTGCAAGACATCGTTGATGATCTGCAGATGGATGCATCAGCAGCAGGCCATCTTGTTCACAACCGAGAGGCCTACTGAAATGCTGTTAGGGAGGCAAAGTTCCGCAAGGGACATGCAAATGAATGAGTGAGGTCTTTGCACAGTGGTGAGGTATCACATAAAACATATATCAGAATGTTCATTCACCAAATTTAATATATTTGAAATATATTAAACTCATATTAGCTTTGTGAATAGTTTTAAATTTATATAAGAATATGCAAGGCACAACTTATGCTTTGTGTGTATCCAGTGCCATGCTGAGTTGGCAGTCATACTTTTGTGCATTCTCTACTCAGTTATGAGCTGGATTAGTGTTCTTTCTCCTATTCATCAGTCCATATATCATTTTCTCTCTCTGTCTGCCTCAGTTTCTTTTGACCCTCTGTCATCCCTGTTATCAGATATTCCAGTCCACCTGCTCTCATGACATGTCCTGTGAATTTGGATTGTCTCTTCTTTGAGTTTTGTTATTGCTTGTCTCTCTTCTGCTTCTTTCAGGACCTCTTCATTTGATCTCTTTACTGTCCATTGTATGCACAAATTATACTAGAAGAGATTAAAAACATTAAATAGATTATGTCCGGGAAGTGCTATGGGAAGTTCTTGCTTGAAATTTTGTGATTCTGTGCACTCATTTAATTGGTATTGTTTTTAGAAAGTTATTTCTAAGTTGTTTTTTTTTATTATTATAATTATTCAATGAAACATTACATTATGCTAAGAACGTGAGAGAGAGCCATGATAATTTGTGGGGAAAAAACATCAGCAGTTCTAAGTTTGTTTGGAGCAATCAAATGTTAGATGCCTGGAGTTTTCAGGATGAAGTCTAATATCTTGTTATTCGTCTATTGCTTTTTCTTCTCAGTGATGACATTAGCCAGCAATTTCCAGTAACTTAATGATAAAAAAAAAAAAACTGAAACTGTATGCTTGTAGTAATTTTTTTCCATGGCATATATTTTACAGGTGTTGGCAAAACGCATAAAGATGCAGCCAGTGTGCGTGCTACCCATCCTATTCCAGCTGCCTGTGGGATTTATTATTTTGAAGTCAAGGTCATCAGCAAGGGTCGTGATGGGTGAGTGACTAGTCTTAAGTTTTCTTTTTTCCTCCGCAGTCTCATTTGTTTGCATGCTTTTTCTTTATCCTTTAGGAAACAAAAGTTGTAGATTTTTATTGAAGAAGGTAAACTCTCATCTTTTAAGTCTTTATATGAAAATTGTATACATTGAGGGTAATATAAGTCTGGATCCAGTTACATTCAGTAGCGAGTCATTTTGGGAATGTGTGTCAGCATTCTTTTGCCACAGGGTTTTGTTTATTTATATATTATTTACTTGGTCATAATCATTGTAAAGTAAAAATGTAGTCCATAGTACCAGTTGTTTCTTACTTTTTCTTGTATGTGTTGTTTTTTGCTTGTTCTTGTATTCATTGTTTCTTACTTTACATTCTTTTTTGTTGGTGGTGTTGTTGTTATTGGTAAAAAAGATTGAAAGGTTAGTGTGTGATGGTGACTGCAGTAAAACAGGTACTAGTGTAGAAGATGTAGAGAGATGTATAGTTCAGTTTTACAACCCACCAAAAAAAATAAATAAGTAAAATAAAAGGAGTCTGAGAGTGGAGAACTAGCAGTGATCATGCTAGGATTTTTCGAAACTGGTACATTTGTGCCTGTCTTTCGCCTTGTGTTTGGTACTTTCTGAAATACCAGTTTTGTCAGTAGCATTCAGTGCTTTATACTTTTTTAAATGTAAAATTAAACATGCTTTACAAACATCAGCAGGAGTTAAATATTCACATTAAATTTTTCTTACCTTATTTGCGGTGAGATTTACTGTTTACAAAGTGGCCACATGCTGAAGTAAAGTCAGAACAGACTGATTCTCCTTCATGAAAGTAAGTCACTGTCTGTGAGAATCAGGAAGAGATTGATTGACTGATTTTTATTTTTATCTTGCTTGGTTTTGAGCAAAATGGCCTGCTGCTGATGCATCCATTTGCAGATCATCAACGATGTCTTGCAGCCATCTTCGCCTTGGTCTTCCTCTCTTTCTTTTTCCCATTACATCATCAATCTACAGGCCTGGCTTGTTTTTTGTTTGTATTTTTTTTTAAATGGCTTTTGATAATATAAACCAGTTATGCAACTAGTGACCTCCAAAAGTTTCAGTTTTCTCTCTCCCTCTTTTTTTTTCCTTTTTAATCAGTGATTTATGCCAATTTCTGGTTAACAGTCACTGAGAAGACAAAGCAATAGACAATACAGGATGTTAAATTGTTGAAGTTAATGTCACTGTACTTCAGATAAGTTCATAAGAGCTTCTGATCTTATCCTGTGAAGGAGACTCTTAGTATGGTGCACGAACTCCCTGGCACTGGTGATAAGGTTTCAAATTGGAGGTGATGAGCAGGATTCAGTCCCATGCCCTGTGTCTAAGACTGACAGAGACTGTGTGCCTATCTGTTTAGATAATGCTGCCCAAAAATTAGGGAAAAAAAAAAAAGCTAGTGGAGCAGTTTTCCCAGAGCAGACTTCTACGGTGCCAAACAGACCCGAAAAAAGGTGAAAGCAGATCACCACCTTTAAACTTGACATAAATATGCTAGAAAGAGATAAGGAAAAACTGACATCTTGCATTATCAGAATAGGTATTTCAAGATATAAATCATAAATACATAATAATTAGTGTATAAGTATACAACTGTACATGAAGCACTGCAGTAAAACTGTGATACCAAAATGTATAAACTAGGGAAAAAAGTAAGAACGGCTTTATTACTTAATGACTACAAAGTTGTGAGTTTCAGCATGAGCCTTAATCATACAAACACATACAGGACGAAGAATTAGAGAGAGGAGATAAAGTGCTAAGTGCTCTGTTCATTTTCTTTCTCTTTTGCCTCTCTTTCTCGCTCTGTGTCCCTGGTGACAGGCTTGGGTATCATGTCCTCCCATAACCCTAATCCCTTGCACATCTCTACAGGCTTGTCACTGAGCATTTCCCATGCCAGGATGCCAAACCATCAAATATCTTCTCTCTTTGTCTACCTCTGTCTCTTCTACTTTCAGTCTTCCATGACTCTAGCCTGCCTCTCCTTCAAACATGCCTTGTTTCTTGTGCCTTTTTTTTGGATCTTCCTTATTTGATTTTCTTGCTGTCCATGGTACCTTCAGCATTCTTCTAAAGAGCCACATTTCAGCTGATTCCAGCTTTCTTTGCACTTCTTTACTGACCATCCAGGCTTTACACCCATAGAATAGGATTGGTTCAGTGTAACACTGTAGCACCCTCTGAAATAAAGATCAGTCAATCAATATCTTCCTGATTCTCATAGACAGTGTCTTATTGCAGAGTATGGATTTCAATTTTTTAAAGGTTTTGGCTTGTGCATTTCTGGTTTTTTGCTTTGATGACACATCTTCTATCTGATGTTAGCAAGGTGCCTGAGTACTTAAAACTGTCGACTTGGTTTAGCTTGTGCCTTTTGCTTGTATAGTGTACCATGGGGAGGTCTTGGCTTTAGATGATCTTAAAATGTTAAATAGTTAATAGAATTCATAAGCATAATGTGTGACAGGTAATAAACCTGCAGATCACTATCCACACCAGCTTTCACCGTACTGACTAAAGAATACTCAGTCAGTCATTTGCATGTCCCTTGCGGAACTTTGCCCCCCTAACAGCTCTCCTGTAGGTCTCTCACTTATAAGCAAGATGCCCTACTGCTGATGCATCCATTTGCAGATTATCAACAATTAAAGAATGCTAGAACATCTACATTGCACAGTAAGCTTAGTGAGTTACATAATAGAAGTTAGATAAGGATCAAAATTGTACAGCAGTATGGCATTGTTGAAAGATAAGAAATCAAATAGTCATGTTTTATAAGATCAATAATAGACAATCTCTGTAGGTATACGATTTATGGCTGGCTTCATTGATTACACAGAAACTTCTGGCAAAGTGGAACATGAAAATACAATACGAATGTGTAGAAAGTTACTTAAGTTTGCATTCATTGGTTGATCCTTGAAAGAGACACAACCATGAACATACACATGAAGTCACAGTTTGTGGGGAATATTATATGGATTGATGCCTTCTGGAAAAAAAAACACACACACACACAATAGCTGTTGGCTGTACATGTTACGTTGCTTGTAAATGTGCATATGATAGAAAAAGGGGTCTGATAGGAGATAATAATTAAAAACACTCCGGTAGCAAACATTAGTTTGAAAAGAAAAATCCATTAACTTCACATTTCACACAAGAATTGAACAATTTTTTTTTCAGCAAATTTTAAAATTTCAGTAATAATCATTAACAGCAGGGAGTTGGTCTTTTTTTTTCCTCAGAATTAGTTATACAGACATTCTGAACTGAAAGCTATAATTTACAATTTACCTTCACAGACTGCCAGATAAAGACTAAGTTTTACTGTGTAGTTAAAAGCCTTTCTGTCACTACATTATCCATGCCAGTCACAAAATTTAAAGAGGAACTTTCTTTGTGTTTACCAAGCTACTTGGTGCTGTAAGGCCTTCCTTGGATCTTAAAATATATATCAAGGGACATTGCTGACCTGTGAACACAGAGTCCCATGCACCTGGCAACTTTTTTTTTTTTTTGCTGTATTGTACCAGCTCTCTTACTACTCCTGCCACCTTTGACAGTCACAGAGCTTCTTTCAGTCTTATGGGGGCTAAGTTTAGATTATGACTCAGCTTTTATAGCAAAGTGCAACATACGCTGTGTATTATGTTCATTTATCATGAAGGTGCTGTAAATAGTATGAAAGGGATCAACGGGTCATGCCTTACTTTTAAACTTCCTTACAATAAAGTGGTTGTCACATGATAGCTGAAATAGTTTTATTTAGAGGACATTATGAATAGACCATTAAACTTTACTTTATTTTTCTCATTTAACAAATGGTGACTATGAAATCTTTCGTGGTTGTTTTCTTGGTGTCTACTTTTTTTAGATTTGGGGGAAGAAAAAGGTTAGTAAAAGAGGAATTATCTGTCAGTGCCATTTTCATTTGACCATTTTAATTGAATATGGTCAGCCAGTGCAAATTAAGAGTAAATAGTTTAAGGCAGTGTTAGTGTGTTTTTTTTGTTCATATTTGATGGTGATACAAATAGCAGTGAAAGAGTGATGATGGATTGGCCGTGAAATGCACGTTTTTTAACAGGGGATTTTGGTGAAGACAATCAAAGTCCCATTGAAGTCTTTGTGTTATTGACTGCTGCTTTGTGCACCTTAGTACATTTAGTAGTTCATGTTATTGTTAATAGATGTAAGAGCGTGTAGAAGTGCAGATGTCAACAGTAGCCACAACTGTGTATAGGGAAAATAAGACTTAAACTGAAAAGTCAGCACAAGAAGTCAATACCCAGAAAAATATACAGCCACAGCCTACAGGAAGATAATACAAACAGGAATTTCAATCTGGAACTTACCAATCATTTCGCATCTCTCAGTGAGGTAGAGGAGATAGATATAGATGAATTATGGAACTCTTACAGCACAGCCATAATCACAGAAGCAAAAGCAAGCACTGGACTGCAAAAAAAAAAAAATAGTAAAGCATGGATATTGGAAAACACATGGAAATATATACATGAAAGGCGAGCAGTCAGTTAGCCAGATCTTGGAAAAGAATTGGCAAAAGCAACATACAAAGAACTAGACAATAAAGTAAAAAAGTTTAGCTAGAAGAGTTAAGAGAGAATACACAGACAATATGATGAAAAGGGCAGAGAAAGCAACAAAACCGGGAGAAGCAAAACTCTGTACAGCATACAGAAGAGGCTAACAGGTACTATTACATCCAAAGCAAGACCAATCTTTAGCAAAACTGACACCCTATTAACATCAGGTAAAGGCCAAAAACAATGATGGCTGAACAATTCCAAGAAATACTTAATCACCCATACCCAAAAGTATTGATAGACCTTGAAACCGACTTACCAGTACCACAGCTAAATGTCAACCTAGATGAAATTACATTGAATGAAATTAAAACACCAATGAATCTGATGGCTAACAACAAAGCTGCAGGTGAAGATAAAATAACAGCCAAAATGTTAAAAGCTATTAACAGTGACAACATGAACTAGCTACAGAGAATGTTTAGTAAAGTTTAAATAGAAGAAAAGGTCCCTTCGAAATGGAAAAAAAGGAATCATTGTTAAAATACCTCTTCCCCCCCCCCCCCCCCCCCCCAAAAAAAAGAAAGGGCAACCTTAGGAATTGCAATAATTGGAGAGGAGTAACCTTGTTGTGTCAAAAGTTTTTGCAAAGTCAGTCTGGACAGAATTCAAGATATAGTGGATACTGCAATGAGAGAAGAACAAGCGGGATTTCAAAATGGATAAGCTGTCTTGGCCAGATCTTTACTCTAAGAATAATATTTGAAGAACATATTGAAAAGCAAAAATCATTAATCCTGAACTTCATAGACTTTAAAAAAGGCATTTGGAAGCATACACAGAGATTCATTGTGGAGAATTTTAAGACTATATGGATTACCATATTATTGAGGAAAGACGCTGGCGATGGTTGGGACATATGCTCCAATGACTGACAACTCACTACCAATAACAACTGAGCAAATAATGTGGTCCTCATTGTGATGAATTTTACTGAGGAATCTGGCATTATAGCATTGTCCCTTCTTTATGTCCCAAGATCTTTGGAGAGTCCATTGGGAGTGAGAGGGGCATTATTCCATTTTTCGTGCATGTCCAGAGACTTCTTTAGAGTTGTGATAGTTAGCTGTCATTGTTATCAGTTGCCAGCATCATTATCATTGGGCATTGAGGAAAAGTACTTGGTTTTAAAACATTTAGAACAGCTACACCTCTTCAGCAAGAGACTACATGTGTGTGCCTGTTGTTTTTTTCCTGTACACAGATACATGGGCATTGGACTGTCAGCTCAAGGTGTCAACATGAACAGGCTGCCAGGTATGTTGTTCAGATTGAAGGAGAGAGATTGTGCAGAGGTATGCTAGTCTCTGCTTAGTGCAGTGTGGATTGTTTCACTTGTCTTTTAACCTTTGTTTTGTAGTAAATTTTGAGATGTCATACAATAAACAAAATTATATTGAGACACAGATTTGGTGCTTATAATTTCCTATAATTTATGGTTATATTGTTTCATTTTAATTTAAGAGATATAAACTTTAAAAGGCAAAAGTTCATCCATGAAGATCATTTTAGGAGAGCAATAGAGGAAGTATAATTTGTTTGTATGATTCTTACTATTGTGAACCAAATCACCCACGATTTGTCATATAAATTTTGTGTTTAATGTGTGCTTATATGACACTAAGTATTACTTTTCTGAAGAGCAATTTGTGTTTTTTTAAATCTGGTTTCTTATCACCTCATCTAAATTAAAAAAAACAACACAAATTGCTTTTCATAAAAGTAATACTTAGTAAAAGAAAATTCTTTTGCGCTATTTTTTTTGGAAAATTTCAAACATACATTAAATCTGAGAAGCAAAAGGCATTATATAAACTTATTTGTCATTATAATCAACCAGGCTGGGACAAACAATCATATGGTTATCATGGAGATGATGGGAACTCTTTCTGCTCATCTGGAGCAGGTCAGCCATATGGTCCAACTTTCACAACTGGGGACACTATAGGCTGCTGTGTCAACTTGATTGATAACACATGCTTCTACACTAAGAATGGCATCAATCTTGGTACAGTTTTTTTTTTTTTTTGGTTTTGTTTGTGCATATTGTTCCTTTTTTCCATTCCTTTTTTTTTTTTTTTTTGGACAAATCCTGGGCCATCCATGTTATTTCTTTCTTTTTTTTTTAATACACCTGGTACTTCCACTGCAATATGAGGAGTTTTTGTTGTTGTTTTCACTTTATAGTCAAAGTATATTTTAATTATGATTTTGTTTTAGCATTTAACTTAGTTACAAATGCTGTAGAAATGGGTACCTGATTTCTTCTGGAGTTGAGGAAGGAAAGGCGGCTGGGTATGATACTGACCATATCACCCTCTAGTGTGCTGACAGGTCTAGGTAAATATGGGCACTAACACCATATCCCTATGTGCCTCTAAGGTCTTGTCTTGTCTTGCCCTTCCTCATTTACTGCTAGGTGTAGAGGTGAAGTGCAATTGTCTCCCAATGGCTCGCCTGTTGGCTTTGTACATTGAGATGTTCAGGGACTCCGCTATACCATCCGTCCATCGTTTGCATGGGCAGCCCCTTCCTCTGACTTTGTGTGGTCTGTGCCTCTAAGGTAAGTGCTGCTTTTCAAAATTAAGAGTTTCCCATATAGAAAGCTCATTAATAATTTAGATGTGGTTAAGCTTACTGTGGTTTTTGTTTTCAACAGGGATTGCCTTCACAGATCTTCCGGTAAGCAAGATTCTTTATTCTGAGTTATTCTGGTTTTTGAGTTCCAACAGAATACAAGTTGGAAGGCTTTATGGGCTCTGAAATGGTACAGGAAATTTTATTTAATTTTAAAATAATAATAATAATAAAAACATCCACTTCATTTGCAGCCTTCTTTTTTATAATCTTTCTTTATTATGTGATTTCTATGCGAAATTAGTGACAAATAATTTAAATTATGAAATGATGACAAACTGGAAAATTTTTTTTACCCTGTATGGTGGCTGGTTCAGGTCCCAGTAGTAGGGATTTTTTTTTTTCGTGGTACCACCACACTAAAAAGGCCCCGGCATCCACCTAGCCTAAGAAAAAAATGGGAAACGTAGAAATCTGGGAAAGTGAATGCATCATACATGTGCCGATCCGTCTTGGAAGTACAGGCTTAACACCGTCCTCAGTGTTCCTTAAAGCCTTGGAAATGAAGATTTTACCTTTTTTTTTTTTTTTAAACCTACAAATATAATTTGTTCTTGACATGAGCTGTTTATCTAGCTGACTTTGACAAAGAATTAGGGTGCCAAAAACTGATTTGTCTATATCTTCGACACAGGATAGGAGAGAATTTAACTCTTGTTGGTTTAAGTTTTTCAGTTTTGTGCTGTTACTTGTTTTTTTTTTTTTTCCTAAGCAGGAGAGCTCATTCTTACAATATGCTGCATTTATATTAATTTTTGCAGTCGAACCTGTACCCAACAGTTGGTCTCCAAACTCCAGGGGAAGTAGTTGAAGCTAACTTTGGTCAGTCTCCATTTGTTTTTGACATTGAGGATTATATGAAGGTATGCATCTGATGTTACTATGGACAGGCAATGCAGTTATTTTACGCAAAGTTCATCTTATGATTGTGGGGGGGGGGGAACGGTACAGAAGATAAAACTAACATTGAACGGTACATGTGTGAAGGAACTTGTTTGTGATTAAGCTTGAGAAGAGGGATGCAAAGCATGAATATTTTAAGATATAATTTGATAGCAAGAGGAGCAGTTGGAGGAATATGTTCTTCCTCTTCTTGTGTAGTATGAGGCATTAGTGTTCTGTATTTTAGATCTTTCATGAACAGTGGTCTGAGTGGTTAGGCACTTCTTCTACTAGTCCGGTGTTATTGGGCTCAAGTCCCAGCAGTTGGGGTCTTTTTTCTGGTGCTACTACACCAGAAAGGTCCATCCAGCCTCTAAAAATGGGTACCAGAGAAATTGGGAAGGTAAATGCAGCAAGCTGTGGTACTGACAACATCAGTCTAGTGTGCTGAGGTCAAGGAAAATGAAGGCACTAACACTTTATCCCTATGTGCCTCTAAGTCATGACAAGATTACCTTTACTTTACTTTTTAATTACTGGTTTGTCTTATATGACAGCATCCAGAAGACGTTTGCTTCTGAGTCAGCTGTCAGTCATGTGACTTTTGCCTCAACTAATGTGGATTAATCACCAGAACTGAGGGCTGCTTGACTAAATCACAATGGAGGATTTGTGGGAGAAATTTGTACATAAATAAATTTACATTTAGTTTATGTGCTAAAGGTTTCTCTGTGTTTCAGGAGTGGAGGTTGAAAACAAAACTGACGGTAGAGAGGTTTCCAGTTTCAGATCGGAAAGGGGAATTCCAGACAGCCCTGCACAAGTAAGCACTTTTTGTTTTTGTTTTGTTTTTTTAACTGTTAATATTATTCTTGACATCTTTTGTCATGATCATCTTTGCTCATATAATTTTAAACGTACTGATTTTAATTTCTCTTCCTTCTTCGTTTCCAAAACTTTTCAGTTCATGTTCTTTCTTGGTGTAAGATTGTTTGGTGATTAAGGTGGGGATTAACATGGTTCCCCCTGTTGTCACAGTTTTCTTACAAGCCAGGACTGAGCTTGTTTATACTGCATATCTCTCTCTCTCTCTCTCTCGCACACACGCACATGAGCCAGCAGTGTCTTTCATTATCTCTTTTAAAAAAAAATATACTCAATGTAAAGTCATACTCAGGTTACTATTAGATAAGATAGATTGATTACCAAAGGATGCCACGACTATCATCGAACTCAAAGTCTGTGATAAGGATGAATATAGTCAGTATGGTATATCATGGAATTGTCCTCTGTCATGGCACTCCCAGGCTACATTCCATACACAAAGTGGAGGTAAAACTACAGCATTTTTACAGCCCAGTGAGTTCCCTCCTCTTGTTCCAGACCTGATGTCATGTGATGGTCACATTATATTCATGCTCATGAAGAAGGCACTCAGTAATTGCTTTTTTGGGTGTCTGAGTGGCAAAGTGGTTAGTAACTGGTCTCTCATGGTGAAGGTTGGGAGTTCAAATCTGGCCAGAAGCACCCCAGTCACCCAGCTGTAGAAACACACACACACACCACCACCATCCATCTTCTTTGCAGACGCCTTAAAAATATGAGGAAAGCCATGAACGTCATCTGTTGTTGCCATCACTGTCAGTTTCACGTTGTTTAGAAGTCTGTTTTTAAGCAGGTAGATGTTGACTGTTAATGAAACTTGCAGAGTAACTTCTTTTTATGATTGGCTGTAGCAGAATTACATTTACATGACTGACCAGAGGAATAGCAAATAATGTTTGTGTTATATGCAGAGTTGAGTCTCTTATGCTTTGTAGAATGAAAGTATTGCAGTTGAGGTAGCCTTGTTACACTATGGAGGTTTTAAAAAAAATGGGGGGATGTTATGTTAGTGCCTTTATTTTCCTTGTCCTAAGGATGATGTAATCAGCATGTCTGGCCAACTTTCCTGTTTGGGTGTCTATTTCCACAAATGGATTACTGGGATGCCTTTGAGATTCAATCACCAGCCTTTGTCATTAGAGGCTAGTGCACTAATGGCTTCGCTACTCATGTGCCCCAAGTAGGTAGAGGAGAAAAACCACGCATATGTAAGAAAGGAGCTACATGATAATGACTGGTGGTCATAACTCAAACTCTGGGGTGTGCTAGCCATCATTTGCACTGCCCTTGCATGGCAGAATGATCGTTCACCTTACTGGATTAGAATGTCTTTTTCATTCTTCTTTTGACTTCTTTCACGTATGTTTTATCTGTATGTTTCAACACTCTTCTAGTTTGTTGGGGTTTTTTTTTTTTTAAATTTTACATTTCAATGTCTTAGAATATGTCACACATCTTGTTACATTTCTTTGGTGTGTTGTATGTGTACTTTCTATTTCTTCTTTGTTCAGGTTCATATTCTCAGGCACCCGAACAGAGAGATGGGTTGCTTCCATGAATTCTATTTTCAGCGTGAGTCCTTCTAGCATACACAACAGTTTTCTATCCATGACATTTTCCTGTGGTCTGGTGCGAGCTCTTTAGTCTCATCAGTGGAAGACCATAGAAGCTATATCTTATGAGTGATTAATTTGAGATTTTATTTTATTTTCATTTCTTGTATGATAGCAGTTGACTGTGTTGCTGCTTTTTCTCAGGATTGTATCCACATATCTGGTTCATCATGGTTATTGTGCTACTGCAGAAGCTTTCTCCAGATCCACAGACCAACCAATTGTTGAGAGCATTGAGAGTATAAGAAACAGGCAGAGTACGTAAAAAGACGAGTAATAAGTTTAGTGTTTAAAGCAGTCATTTTACAGTAATATAAAGAGCGTGTTGTTTGGAAAAGTTTTTATTCTTGATTCTAATTTTGTTGATTTTTTTTTTTTTAATGTTTCATTGGAATGTCTTATTTCAATTAGATTTCTAATTTATTTGTGTATTAGTTGAGTACAGTTAAAAGTTATGAAAGAATTTAACTCCTGCTTCATTGTCAGACTTTAATAATTATGTGAAATAAGTAAATCTGAAGTAAATGACCAGTTTGTATACATTTTTTTTGGTAACAAATTTCCACAGAAATTCAGAAACTAGTCTTGGCTGGTCGAATGGGAGAGGCCATAGAAACTACTCAGACACTTTACCCCAGGTTGTTGGATGCAAAACCAGACCTTCTTTTCATGCTCAAGTGCCGGCAGTTTGTGGAAATGGTAAACGGCACAGACAGTGAAGTCCGAGGAGGTATCCCGAGCTGTACCTCAGCGGGCAGTGGGGTCAGTCACAGTCGCAGCCCGAAATCTTATCACAGTAGCGATGGAAGCAGTCGTTCTAGTCCTGCTCACAGCCCCCACCCTAGCAGTCGGGCAGGTACCCCACCATCCCAACAACAGCAACATCCTTTCCACTTAAACCAGCAGCAGACTTTTCTCCAGCAGCAGTCACACCATCTTCGCACTCCTGGTGGCTCGGCCTGCAACAGTCCAAGCAGGTCGTCGGGGAAGTGTCAGGGCCGCCAGAGTCCTGCATCACAGACACCCAGCTATCCACACCATCACCACTACCACAACAGTAGCTGCAACAACACTGGTGATATCAGTCAGCAGAACAATAGCCAGATAAACTGTGGCCGCATTGAGGAAGAAGAGGCCTTGATGAATTCAGCCAATGCCTTTGCCAGTGGGGATAATGTAACTTTGAATGGGGGGCCCAGTGGCACAAGGTTGATAGCGGATGAGATGGACTTATCTGATGAGGGAGATCATTCCAGTACTTTGTCTAATGGAAATTCTCATGTTAATGGGACGTCATTTCACGAGGACGAGGAGATGGGTAAGTTATTATCATTTTATCATCTTTTTTTTCTTTGCTGATTGCTAGACAGAAATTTGCAGCACATAAATCTGTGCTATTGTTGCCATTTTGTGGCTTTTGTTGGTTGTGTATATGGTAGCTGTTCAGTGGATTACTGGTAATTCTGAATACACCACTATTTTTTAAAGAATAAAGTAAAGCGTTTCAACAGGGCAGAGAGTAACTTGAGCTTTTATACAATTTTCCACAATCCTATATCATCGGACGGTTCATTCCCCCCAAAAATGCGGAGGCTAACACTCCTCTGAGAAATGGAGAATCCTAGCCATCAAAAATAGAAACATGCCTAGGGAGCCAGTATATAACAGAAAAAAAAAGTGATACAGCCTTGAAAAATGATTTCAGGTAGATCTTGATATATACTCTTATTTTGTGCAGAGATGATATGGGATGTATTGAAACCTCATATGTTGGTGTTAAAATACAATGAGAAGAACTAATTTGTACATAAGTGTTTGTTTCCTCACAAGACTTAATTAAGATATTTAAAATCAGTTTTTAACTGTGTACCTAGATAAGATTATAAAGAATAATGCAAAACAAGTAAAGAAAAAAGAAGTGCATTTTTTTTTTTTTTAAATAGCCCCAAAAAGAGTAAAAATTTTATGCTACTTTCTAAGAAAATAGTTGTTAAGTGTCATCTGAACTTCTTTTTTTTTCCCTCATCATAAATTTACGATAGCAGCTAATTAGCCTTCTAAGTTTTGGCAAATCCTTTCTTTCCACATTTGAATATAAATCCATGATTTGTTGCTTAACAATTTCCAAGTTTTGAAGTAAAGTTCTTTTAACAGAATTGCTTTTGAAAAACACCCCTCTTCTTGAGTTGCACATTTGTTGTTGTTGTAAACATGCTGTTGCTCTAATTAGACTGCTTTTGACATGTCTGTTTTTGTTGCTTAACAGAAATTGAGTTGGTTGCAGCATAAAGGTGTAAAAACAATATTTCTTGATTTCCAATTAACAGTTTTCATTTTTTAGAAAAAAATAATAATCTACTGCACTGTTTGAAATTTTAATGTATATTTCAAATTTCAAATAGTAGTATGGTATAAATGTTTGCAAATGCATTAGTCAAAAAACACAATGATCAGAACCACTTCTAACCAAGTCTACCAGTAAAAATAGGGTGAATGTAAAGTCCCGAACTCTTTGAAAGTTATTTGCTGTAAAACCAGGCACAATCTTTGGGTGATGTTGCTCGTGACCTTGGGGGATGAGCTGCACCTTGTCTAGTACCTCGTGGCAGTGTGCATGTATAGTTGGTTGGCAAGAAGTGATAGTGGGTCTACCAGGGGTCATATGCAAGGTCAAAGAGTTGCTTTATTAGAAGCTTATTTTACAGGAACATTGTATGAGCCAGCTCTTTCAAGTGAAGTTCCCTGATGTATGATACTGTAAGACAGTTTCACAATACAGGCAGTGTTAAGGATAGGTGTGGAAGCAGCTAACTGTCCATAATGACACCATCATTTTTTGGAGAAAGTTCAGCTTACCTTGCAGTGCTCACCCCAGAACTACCTTAGCTGATTGCCACAAGAGGTAGGAGCATCTTATTCAGCATGCCAATGGGCTACTATACATCTGGAACTGTGGCCATAGAGTTCAAGTAACACAGGAGCTGAGATATTTGAATATGGAAAAGCATGTTGTCTTCTGGGTAGAATGAATTATGCCAATTTGTTATGGGTGGATATCACATGCATTAGTAGACATTCCTCATATGACACAGTATATGTTCTTATTCTGTGATGCCTAAAAATGATAAAAAATGAGTTTGAGTGTTTTGTGATCTTCCCTTCTTCCATCTATACATGTCGTTGGATAGTGATCAGCTAGTAATCACCGTCAGGGTATACCTGTGATGTAGTTCAAGGCAGCGGAAAACTCAGTCAGACAGTCAACAACCAGGTGCTTCAGCTGTTTTTCGACCTCAGTAGAGGAATAATGGCGACTGAACAGTTCTTGTAAATTGGAATAGCAGGGTGCATATGAGTGCAAATGTGATAATGCTATTTACCAGGGCCAGCAGTGCTTTCCTGGCCAAGAACATGCATCTCTTCCAGATGGTGATCCCACAATCAAAGTGTTGTGCTAATTTTTTTCCCTGTCAGAAATAGTAAGCATTGACATGTCATGACGGAGCATGATGATAATCTGGCCTCTTGGGTCCACTCCGGGTGATGCTGGCATGGATATTAAATCCTTTCCCCAAAACCAGCACCCTGCCTGATTCAAATTCTTCATAGAGTCAGCTACAGAGAAGTCTGTTTTGTGGTTACAAGAAGATCCATTTTTAAAAAAAATTGATTAAAATGATTGATGTAATAGATATGTCAAATGCACAGTATATAATCAATAGAAGGAATATAACTGCTGGAGTTTTGAGTTGCAGGATATGTGTGGAGGTTTGTACAGGTGAATTTGTCTTTTAAAGCACTATATTCTTATCCATTTCACATAACTTCTGCAGTGGTTTATTAGTTTCCTTTCTTTTTTTCTTTTGTGACTTATCTTGTCATTTTTTTTGTTTGTTTTAAAAATTGCTCTCACTTTATTAATAGAAAAGAAAGCACTTGACGTCCTGCTTAACAAATAAAATAATTATGCATGTGTGAACAAGGTGGAGTCATTTATTCATATATATTTAACTTTTGTATTCTCAGCCTAGATGGACTATAGCTTCCCACAGTTGTTACTGATCCATCCATAGAGCAGTACCATCATTTCATCTATATTGTGCCTGTTGATTCTTTCTTGTGCCTCTTGCAGGCACTTCTCTCTTTCCTTTCTGAGTTGGTGATTGTGTGTGTGTGTTTTGTTTTTTTTTTTTCACTTGGGTAATATGGTCAGGTACACCTGTTGCTATGACAGTAAACTGATGCTGCTAGTTTCTGTTAAACCTAATGCCTTGTGGGAGTCTCATGAGAGATCGGGGCTGTGGGGGTTAATGCCGAGAGAAAAATCCAGAGGGGAGGCATCAAGATCAGTTGCAAGGTTTTCTAGTCCATGGTTGTTTTTTTCTTTTTAAGTATTTGCAGTGAGAGAGCTAGAGATGTGCTTGCAAATTTTGAAAGTAAAAATACTTTTGACCAGATTACAGTGCATTTCTGGTTATTTGCATGATAAATACCTGGCAAGTGGAGAACTCATAGGAGTCTAGTTCCAGTCCAGCATGAGCTGAACTGGCCAAGCAGTCTCACATTTTATGTTGAAAAGAATGCTTTGTATAATGAAACTTATCATTTGTAAGTGTTGTGTGGGTGTTGTATTTATTATTAGCTGGTTGAGTGGTTAGTTGCTCGGTTTACTAATCCGGTGGTACCAGGTTCAAGTCCCAGCAGTGGGATTTTTTTCTTGTATGCCACCCAGTCTCAAAATATGGGTACCAGAGAAATCTGGGAAGATAAATGCAGCCAGACCATATCACTTTCTTGTGCCATAGATTTTGGAAATTTGGGCCTAACACCATATGCCCAGTATACCTTAATGGCATGGAAACAGGGATATATATATCCGGTTAACTGCATGAGAGTCCAGCATTAAGAACACAGGCGTGCCGTGATAGAAGTTAGTGATACCAAGTGTGCCATTTTCTGAAAAAATTTTGTAACCATTGCTCCAGCCTGCCCACATTCTGTCATCTCCTGCAGGAGCTAGATTTTCAGATGTATAGACCTTGTTCTTAGTCTGGAACTAATCTTGCAGAGTTGGGAGGAGGGGAAAGTGCAACACGAACAAGACCCTTTCTCCATACTGATTGCCCAGGCAAAGCAGGATAAGAAATTCGTGGAGATGTCAGCTCAGTACTTGCATGAAAGGAGACCGGATGTTTGCAATGCAAACATTGCTTGCTGTTATTGTGGCTGATCATTCAAATCAAACATTGGTAGTCACTGATAAGAGTTATCAGAATTATATATGGCCAGACCAACATTTAACATCTGCCTGCTTCTAAATCATCTTCTAAGATGAAAAATGACACTTTTGGATCTGCAACAGATCTCTCTTTAATATCACAAATTTTGGGGTGGTAACAGCTGAATCGATATTGACATAGCATCTCAAACTGAAAGTTATAGACTCTGTCAGTTTACTTCCATTCATTAGGAATTTTTCTGGCACTGCAGAATAAGAGTGCCGTGCTGAGATCCTCTGTGACAAGAACTTGGGAGCTCTTATGAACTTGGTAAAAGTACAGCGATTAGAATAATTTACATTTTGACATTTTTATCTTTATCGTACATAACACCATTCTCTCTCAAATGTGGCAGTTTGTCTTTGGTTTTCAACATTGCTGTGTAGGTTCTCCCGTAGAAGTTTGGGGTCTGGCCAGGTCCTTTGCCTGAGTGGGTTGTATAGTTTGCATTTCTGGAGGACATGATATGGTGTCTGTTGCTCTTTGAAAATGTTGTATGAATGAGATTTTAATTGCAATTCTAAAATAGTAATAATAAATAAGGAGTAAGCATATGAGATACTTTTCAGTACAAACATAAAGACTGTCCTGAAACGTGGTTCGGAGACATGGGGTATGACCAAGACAATACAGCAGAGAATACCAATATTCATGAACTACTGCTTGAGATGGATTTTAAACATTAAATGGCAGGACAAGATCAGTAACGAGGACGTCTTGGAAAAGGCAGGACAAGAAGCAGTGAACCTACACATCATGTCTAGGAAGTGGAAGTGCATTGGCCACACTCTGAGGAAACCCAACACCAGCATAGCAGACAGGCACTGACATGGAATCCTCAAGGAAATAGAAAACTAGGAAGACCTAGACTTACTTGGAGAAGAGAAATTATGTCAGTGCTCAGAGACAAGGGATGCACATGGAAGGAGCAAAAAATAATTCCAAGAACAGGGATGACTAGAGAGCCTTTATCCGTGGCCTATGCTCTCAAGGGGAGTGAAAGATGATGATATGAGATAGGAAGTGTACTGAATAACCGTACTTTCAAATTTGTCATGTGAAATGGAGTTGCTTTGATGACATCTTGATCTTAGGAGAGATCAGCTAGCAATATGAAACTTTACAACTCATTTTTTTAAAAAAAAGTTGTTCCTACTTTTGTTTTAAATAGTGTAAAATATCAGTTCAGTGTTTCATTTCTTTGGTTTTCCTGTATACTTATTTGGAATAGTGTTGCCAAGAGACAGTTTTTTTGTTGTTGTTGTAAACATTGATTGAAATTATAAAGGGGGTGAAGCCACTGTCTGATTTGGCAATCAGCAAACCATATGTGACCAAGACCCTGTCTCACCTATCTGTTGATACCACCCCCCCCCCCCCCCCCCCCCCCCCGTAACAGTCCAGGGATTTCCCAAGTATTTACAGCCCTTTCTTGTTTTTGCTGCACTCAAGACTGAGAAAGTAACTGCCATAACCTGCTAACAATCCAGTACAGTGCTGTATCTCAGCACCTTCGCTGCACAGGCTACAAAGAACATGAGCTGCACTTCCAGAGAAATAGAACAGTAATAAGAAAAAAGTAGAAATATTGATTCTGTATCCCATATTAAATACAGAACTGGATCTTTGATAGCATGATAAAATTAATTGTTTGCGTGTCTTCTGTGGGTCATTTCCAGCATTTTCTAGTACTTTTGTGTGCTACATTCACTATTATTTGGCATCTTCCCACCATGCACGCCCCCTCCCCCCACCCCCAAATCTATAATCAAGTTAAGAAACTATCCTGTGTGGTTTTGCTTCTCATTAGATGTGGATGGACCATCCCAGCGCCGCCAGATGTGTGGAGGTAATGAAGCAGCCATTGAAAAAGTGTTGTCGTTTGGCAGGGAGCTGAAGTTGATGAGCATAAGACTGCGGCAACAGTTTGGCAAGAATGAAGCAAACAAAAAAGCTTTGCAGGTTTGTTTCCCAGATTATCTCGTTTAATCAGAAACTACCTGTTCTGAATGAAAGTTACAAGAAATGTAAGTTTCTAGATTTTTAAAATGTATTATACCATGATAATATTTGATAATTTTGATAATATTTTATATTCTTCAAATATCATGGATACAGAAAGGAACAGATATATCCATACTGCAAGAACTTAATATTGAAGAATGCTGGCTAGTAAAGAGGATTAAAGAGAGAGAACTGAAATATTTTTGACACATTAGACATCATGATAATTTAGAAAAGACCGTCTTGGAAGGGTACATAATGAGAAAAAGAAAGAGAGGGAGATCAAGATGAAGATGGCTGCAAGACATCGTTGATAATCTCCAAATGGATGCTTCAGCAGCAGGCCGTCTTGCTTACAACCAAGAGAGAGCTGTTAGGGAGGCAAAGTTCCACAAGCGACATGCAAATGACTGACTGATTGTACTTTGTCCATGTTTGGAACATTGATACACTCAAATTATAATGATATATTCCCAGGTTTACAAAGGTGTCCTTGCATAAATTGTTTTATTTCTTTGTATGATGTATTTGTTCTCTGTTCTGCTTATGGCATCTGTTTTCTACTCCTGCGTAGACTGTCTGTTCTCTGCTATTTCTTATACAGGGTGTTTTTAAAGTCTCACTACACTTTCTATAATAAAAAAAATTGAAAAATGAAGTAAATGATGTCATCACAAAATGTGCTCAGAAAAGTCATTTAATTAGTTACAATAGTGACTGCAGTGATACAAGCTGTTTTGGGTTAGCTGGAATATACCACTGAAATATTCATTATAACAGGTGTTGGAAATGTCCACCACGGGCTTCAAGGCATGACTGTACACGTCTTTTCATACTGTCAGATACCTTGTGCGACATGTTATTTCTTGAATGGTAATTCTGATTGCTTCTTTCAGGTCCTCAATTGTTTGTACATTATTTTTGTAAACATTTCCTTTCAAGAAACCCCATAGATAATAATCTAATAGATTTAGATCTGGAGAACGAGCAGGCCAGATTCCATGAGATATTATGCGGTTTACAAAATTTCTTCCAAAAAATCGTGTGTACTGTTGCACCATCTTGCTGGAACCACGCTTCTTCACTTTCGCATTCATTCAGCTGTTTTAAAAAAGGTTCCAGAGTGTCAGTACGTACCGATCTGCGTTTATAGTGTTGTTGAAGAAAATTGGTTCAGTTAGTTTTCTACTGCGGCACACCATAACCCCAGTTTTCACATCATGTAGCAGCGCTTCATGAAATGCATTGGGATTAACACTGCTCCAAATATGATTATTTTGGCTAATGTATCCAGATAGGTGAAACCATGCCTCATCAGAGAAGAACGTTAAATCTAGAATTGACTCGTCTTCTTCAGCTAAAATTGCTTGAAACCACATGGAGTAGTTGACTCTGGATTGATTGTCACACTCTTTAGTTCAGACACAACAGAAAGCTTGTATGGATGAAAATTTAACTGATGTTTAAGAATTTTGTGCACTGTGCTCAGTGATACATTCACTTCTTGTGACATTTTCCTTAAGGACTTGCATGGACTTTTCAGGATTCTGTCTTGGATATCTAGACATTTTTTCTTCAGACACAGCAGGCCTACCAGATTATAGAGCATCTTCCACAGTCCCTGCATCACGAAATTTATTCAACAAATTTCTAACCGTAGTGCGATGAGGAGGTTGTTTATCAGGAAATTTTGTTATAAATCTTTGAACAACCATCCGTGTGTATTGACCACCATTTCGAAGCACTTTTTCAACCAAAAAAATTCTTTCTTCCATTGATAACACCATTCTGTTTTGAGTGCAAAAAATTACTCCGGCAGATGACAACCATTCACTGCATTTTTCTTCACGATTGTGCAGCACATCTTTTTATGACGTCGTTTTCTTCATTTTTACATAGAAAGTGTAGTGAGACTTTAAAAACACCTGTAGTATCTTCATCTATTATTATGTGACAAAAAATGCAAGCAAAAAGTTGTTTTTAAATCGCATAAATCATATACTCTCAGAATAAAAATATGTATATATGTTTCATTTGGTGTATGACATTCTCACCAAAACACAGAAATCAGCTTGTATGGTCATTATTTTTGTCCTCAACTTTTTGACATTGCCAGCCATTTTTACAGTTTATTTTTCCATAAGAGTTTGTAGATGAAGTAACTTGTTTTAAAAGTAAAAATACTGTTTTCATTATGGTATATATATATAACATTCTAATAGTGAGCTTAAGACAGAAGTTGGAGAATCTAGTAATGACTGGAAAAGAGAGGAAAGTCGAGATAAAAAATATCCCAGTGGATTGATCAAGTGGCATGGAAAAAAGAAAAGCACAGGAGTTCATGGACAATATGAAAAAAAGTTATTCAGCACTGGACTGGTCTTAAATTAGTATTCTTAGGATTTGCTTTGTATTTGTGTTCCAGGTCACAGTCTGTAGGTCGTTTGAAAAAATTGGTTTTGTTATAGCAGTTCACAGTTTGTGAGGAATTTGTTCACCAAAACTTCACTGAAACCTTCTTTTGTAGATAGGATTAATAGGTATAAATGGTTTCTCTTTCATCATCGTCATTCTGTTGGCCTGACTATCCTCTGATTTTACTGGTCGATTTTTACTGGTTTTTTGTAATATAAACTAGTTACAGTAACCGACGCCTCCAAAAGTTTCAGGTTTTCTCTTTTTTTTTAGCCTGTAATTTACCAGTAAAATTGCCAGTTAACGTTAAACTTGTCTTTTGTGCATGCTTTTATATACTCTACAGTTATAGGTTATTGTTTTGTTTGTAGTAAGGTTAGAACTCAGAACAGAGAATAATTGTTCTGGTCATGGTTTATAGTACAGTGATGGTGTAATGGTTGTTATTTCAGTGTTATTTTTTGTTGTTTTTTTTTAACATGTTGTCATCAGCTGGTGATAAAACTGTCAGTTAAACTCATTGATTTATTGTTGTCTCTTCATTGAACCAGTGTGGGGTTTACTGCAGCTGGTTTTATGTGCATTGATTACAGGATGCTTTCAGTTTATTGGCCTACTCTGATCCCTGGAATAGCCCCATAGGTAGTCAGCTGTTGCCTGTGAAGCGAGAGCCAGTTTGCGCAGCACTAAATTCTGCTATACTAGGTAAGGTGCACTTTGCCAGCTATTTGACTCTATTCTTAGTGCAGGCTGTTAAAACGGTTTATAGACACTTATTTTTAAAAAATCAGCTGCATTTGACTGAAATTTTTTTACTTTGCAGTTTCAAATTTTAAATTGCTTTATAAACTAGGCATAGGCCCTTCGTTAATTGCTGGTTAATACACATGGCAGCTGTGTTACTTTGACGTGGAATCTTCAGTGAAGTTGAAATCAAGGAAGATCTAGAAATAGTTGATGAATGGAAAATATGATGGTGTTCAAGGGACAAGGGATACACATGGAAGGAAGCAAAGAATAGGTCCAAGAGCAGGATTGACTGGAAAGCCTTTATCAGTACCTTTGCTCTCAAGGGAGTGAAAGGTGATGATGTGTTGCTAGTAAAAATTTTAAAAAATTGCATTTTATTATTTAGTCATGGTATTTTTGTTTGTTAGGAAAAAAAAAGTAAAAAATATGATAAAGAAATTTTAATCTTTCATAGTGAAGTGTATGCTAAAGAGAATTTTTGTTTTAGATACAGCCCTAGAAATGTGTTTCTGGGGCGTAACATAACCATAACAACCATTTATGTATTTATTTTATTCGGGTGTCTGTGTAGTGTCGTCTTTTTTTTTTTTTTTTACAAAAAAGTAATATTTTGGCTACCAGAAAAGAAAGGTAGAGGTGACCCACAGGCTTCATGTGATGCAGCTGAATCCTCTAGCTCACTTCCATTCTGGGATGACCTTCAGCCGTCACTAAAATCAGACAACCTGTTCTCATAGCAACAATTCTTTCTAGACACACTAATATGTCAGGATTGTTAAGAGCAAATGGAAATGCTTTTCACCATTTTGTATATTACTTACAGAGAAATATATTTTGAAAAATATTCACAATAGATTCATTAACAAGTTGCTACTGAAATTGTAAACATTGTTCAGTAGGGTGAAAAAACAATAAAGGAGAAGTTACTTTTACAATTTTAAAACATGGATTAGATTAGAAATATGTTTCCTATTGACTAGGCACAAGCATCACTTGGAATGTTTATAGAGTGTGACAGAAACATCATCTGTTTTGTGAAATTGTTAATAAATATGGATTATTTTTGTTTCCATATTGTTTTCCAGAGTCAAAAGGTTTGCCAAAGCAACCACCACTGGAGTTAACCATAGCTCATGCCAGTCAGTGTTTGCGCCTTATGTCGAGGACAGGTATCGGGGCATGTGCTTTTGCCAGTGTGTCAGATTATCTGCACTAACACATGGCTGGTTGTAGCTCTTACAGCACCGTCACGTTTGCCATTATATAGATGGATCTGTTATATCACTGGGTCGTCGTTTTCATCTTCCCTCAGTTGGCAACAACCATTGTTGTCACCTTCATTGAAGAGATGTCGGCACCGCTTGCTGTCAAGGTCATTACCAGAGTCTGATATTTTGTGTGTCTGAGAATATCAGCCGTTACCTTTTGATCTTAGATTCATGTGTGATATATATCCTTCAAATTCTTTGCATGATTAAAAAGGTGAATACGTCATAAGATGGAGACTGAAGTGACACACTTCTCACAAGAGAGCGGTTTTTCTTCTGTGCGCATAAGCTAACACTCTGTTTATGTATACTTGAGTGTTTATGGATTGTGAATGTTCATAAAATGTAATGCATATTGAGTTATGTAAATGTACAGATTTTTGTGGATTTATATGAAAGGGTATTACATTTTCCCCGCTGTATGTCTGAGAGATGTTTGCGTTATATTTTCTTGAGGAGAGCATTGCTGATGGACTTGTGTAGGATTTATAGATATGTACTACAAAATAAATCTGTTGTATGTGGCAGTTATTGAATGTACACATGGAAGCATGCATTCAGTTTTGTCAGTCTAATGAAGCCCAGGCTCCTTGTCTGCTGATACATGAGAATTTTCATTGATTTATTTTCATAGATTTTTTTTGTATGATTCTCTAGAAAAGAAGTTTTATAATCCAATTTTTTTTTTTTTTTGTATGCTGATGATATTTAGCTTAAGGCTAGTGAATTGATGTGATAAATTGATAAATCTAGCGTGAAAGACGGGAATCACTCAAATGTTTCAGTCTAGAAGGTGGAACAACAGACGACAGATATATGCAGTCATTGTATTTACTATCATCTTATATTGGAATATGGATTATTACCATTGCGTTAAGAATGATCAGATAAAATAAGAGACAGCAACTGAAGATGTGTACATTTGTTGTTCTCATTTATAGCGAGAGTTGTTGCTGAACTAGATCCTTCCACGCTGGTATGGTCCCACCAGGCTTCCCTCAGTAACGTGGTATTCTCTGAACAGTATTAATGAAAAACCAAATGGAAATCGGAGTGGGGAGAAGTCAAAATAAATGAATTGGTCATATAAACAGTGGCTTTAAGAGCATTTAGTTGTGTTTGTCTTCCTTTCGTGTATGTGAAAATTGGATTGTGGTTTATTCTACACAGTCATTATCATCATTATCCAAAGCTATTGTCTACATGCTTTCAGTGAATCTCCAACTAACACTTGTTTTCTTGATTTCTTTATTTGTAAAAGATATTGCATAATCTCACATAGAATGTCAATATTCATTAATATAAGGGCGCCTCTTGTGTCTAACTGTCACACATCAGAAGATCAACAGGCTCTGGGATAGAGAGAAAGAAGAAATCTTGCAGGTTCGGGATTCTCTTGGGTTAATACAGTTATAAGCAGCCAGTGTGAGACTTAATCTTGTATGTTTCATTCTTTTTTTTTTTTTTTTTCTTTTTCTTTTAAAGAATAGTGGCAAAAAGATGGAGATAAAGATTAATGCAGCAGAAATGTGGTTTTACAGAAAACTAGGACATATAACATTGAGAATGAAAAGAACACATGCACAAGTTTTAGAACAATTCCAACTGCAGTGTGAACTTTTCAGAGAAATAAGAATGAAGAAAACAAAGTAATTCGAAAAGATGTAACATTATACTGAAGACCATACTAGAAGGAATGGTGGAAGGAGAAAGGAGGTGTAGACGGGAAGATAAGATACATATGGGAATTGACAGAATACAGCCTGGCTGAGTGCACCATCAGGCCAAGGGAACTGGAAATTCATTACCACCAATCTTCGTTCTGGAGAAGACACATGATGATGATGAGTAGTAAATAATGTCCATTTGGCCTTTTAGCAGTCATACTTAGCCTCTGATGAACTGGTATGTAGAGTGGCAAGTGATTGTGCCGACATTACAAGAGTGAGATACAGATGAGCATGTAATAGCGTATACTTTGGTTTATTTTTGTGGATGAAAAGCAGTGACAAATTGCCGTGGGTCAATCATCTAAGGTTGCCTCAAGTTTTCTGAGCCATAACTTGTCCTTCTGTCGGAATTTCTTGACAGAGTATAGCTTGTGTTAAGTTAGGTCATGAACATGAACAGTCAGGAGAAGATAGGTCATGAACAGTCAGGAGAAGACAATCTAAATTTATAGGACATGTCATGAGAAGAGGCAAACTAGAACACATCGTGACAACAGGAAAATTAAAGGAGGTGGGGAAGAGGATCAGTAGACCAAGAGAGAAAATCTTGTATGGACTGGCAAGATAGCATGGACAGAGAATGCCAGAACAACTTATAGAGACAACACAAAACAGAGTTGTGGAGAGTTAACGAACACCAGCAGCAGTAGGCATAGCACTTGATAGATGGATATGCTAGGATTCGTCTGTTTCCATTCCAGTAAGGTGTTATTTGTCATTAATCCCTCCATCATGAATCCCTATTCTATTTTCATGAGTCACCAATTCTTCTTCAATGATATGTTTATTAGTTGGGCGCCTGCCATCGTCATTATGTGCCATTTCCCCAGGGAAGGGTGGCCGTGATGCCCCTCCGACTTCCTATGTCCCTATTTTCACAGTTCACCTGAGACCAAGCTGAATGCAAGTCCGTCCCTTTATGTTCTCCATCTGTCTATATCATTGTCATCTAGCTCTTTTTTTACCCTCCTCTTCATGCTGGAAGTTTGTTCTGTTCACGTACATTCTCTTAGACGATTTATTTTTTCCAGTTTTCCCTTTCTTAAATCTTATTCTAACAATCTCATTAATATTTTTTGAAGAGTTGCCCACATTTTTGGGGATATAAAAGATTAATTTTTGGTGTTTCAGCCATAATCCCCCAGCCCGTTTATATAATTTGTGTATCTAAATGCAGCATGTTTACAGCCCAGCACAAAACCTTCCTTTGGTTTTTTCTGAATACAAACACAGAAGGAGACTTGGGCATGTTCTTTCAGATTTGATGGATGTGTTGCTGATGCTCCCAGCCAGTTTATTTTTTTTTTTTTTTTGCAGGTTCATGTGACTATTGGAGAAAAAGATGTCTTTGATATTATCTGAAAAGATTTTAAGACTTTGATACTAACGTAATGATGAAGATTTTTTTTTTCATTGCATTTGATTGAGTGAGGGCAATGATTAGTTGGTTTTGTAATTGATGTAACTGAAATAAAAGGCAATAATGTTGTTGATGATTAGCTAGACATTGATGATGGAACTTGTACATGCCTGCAGTTTGATTTCAATAAAATAATGTGCCCATTCTAAAGATTTGTTTTCTTCTGAAATATGTACTCCTTTTATTATTATCATCTTTCTCGATCCTCCTTCATTCTCTTATGTCGGTGATCGCATTAACCAATAATTACTGGTAAATTACCGATTTGAAAAAAAAAAAAGAAAGAAAAATCGAAACTTTTGGAGATTGTCAGTTACTATAACCAGTTTATATTATCAAAAACCTGGTTGCCACAAATAAGGCAATATACAAATTTGACACAAAATCTAATTTCCGCTGATTTTAAAAAAAATGTGTTTAATTTTACATTTTAAAAAAAATTATAAAGTACCGAATGTTGTGTTGAGAAAACCGGTGGTTTGGAAAGTACTTCGTGCAAGTTGAAAGTCAGGTACAGTTGTACCGGTTTCTAAATTGCTTGCAGTCGCTGCTACCACAGATAATTATTTGTGAAGTAAGTGATCCAGGGGCCAGTGTTTATTTCTTACATATTCTGAATAAAGGTTAACACTGATATAAACAGGAAAAATCACTTTGATATGTCTGTGGCTTTTTTACAGAGGGGAAAAAAAAAACCTTTTTGCATTTGTCTGCAATGGATCTAGCATAATTTTATTGATGATTTTGTGAAGAATATAGATACAGTTCTGTGTGAGGAAAGCACAGGTGTCAAAGAAAGTATGTAACCTTGGCAAAAACAAGTAACTCCTAGCAGCCAGTTGTATATTTGTTTCCTTTTTTTTCTTTCCACTGCTCTTTTTTTGACAAACAGCACCAAGCAGATATAAAAATTGTGAAGACTAGTGAAAATGTAATAGACTTTTTTATTTATTACATTCAAAATCAGTTAATAAATATGTGATATAAATATAGACCAAAAAAAAAAAAAAAATATATATATATACCCAATAGACTTCATAATGAAAAAATGCTGCACAGGTAACACAGGTATTGACTGGGTACATGGGACCCAACTAGAAGATCTTGATTTTGCTGATGACATAACTCTTATCAGTAATAATGTGAATTCCATGCAAGAAAAAACAGATAGCCTATCTTCACTGGCTAGCAAAATAGGACTTGAAATTAACAAGGACAAAACAAAAATAATGAAAATTCCCATCAATCAAAATGGAAAAATACACATAGAAGGGACAGATATTGAAGAAGTCAATCAATTTGCATACCTTGGCAGCTACATAGACCAGGATGGTGACACTAGAAAGGAAGTTAGGATCAGAATTGCAAAAGCAGCATCAATCTTCAAGAATCTTGAGAACATATGGAATTCAAAAGTTATAAGCACAAAAACCAAGTTAAGACTATTCAATTCAAATGTAATATCCACCCTCATTTATGCATGCGAAAGCTGGAAAACAACTAAAGAAATAGAAAAGAAATTAGACTATTTTGAAAACAAATGCCTAAGGAAAATACTCGGCATCAAGTGGAATGAATTCAAGAACAATGCAGAGATAAGACAGATGACTGAACAACAACCAGTCTCACGGGTGATCAGGAAAAGGAGATGGACATATGTTGGCCACTTGATGAGAAGAAATGAGCAGAGAATCCCAAAACAAGCTATCAAGTGGAACACAACAGGCCGAAGAAAAAGGGGCAGACCGCGTGAAACTCTGAAGAGAACATTATTAAGAGAGGCCAAGTTAACAGGCATAAAATCCTTTGATGAGGTTGAAAGACTCGCCGAAGACAGGAAAAATTGGCGAACTACTTTGCGAGCCCTATGTGACGTCTAACGGCACGGGAAGGATATAAGATATATATAAGATAAGATATATACCCTGTAGCATTTGCATGCTCTAGGAGTGTGAAGTGTTAGTGCCTTCACATTTCTAGGCCCCACTACAGCATTTGAGGTAGGGATGCCAGTGCCTGTCCTCACAGCCTTTCTTTTTTCTAAGGAAACCCCAGGTGCCCATATTTTTAAGCTGGGTTGACCATGGTGCCAGTAGGTTCAAAAACTTCCACCCGAGTGCAGAATCTCATTGGCAGGCGAGTGCACTACATCACTGTTGCACAGAAAATCTAAACGAGGCAAATCTAAAAATATTGCAGTTTACCAGGAACATTTTACCAGAGAAGAAAAGAGGATTCAGTCGTTTAATGACAGACATAGATTTTTATTTATTATATTCACAATGAGTTTATAAAAGTGAGGTAACAGACATGCTAAAGACATTAAAAATATTTATAAAAGTGTGAACATGTGATAATGTGTCATGCTAACATATCGTTATCAGAATACATAAATATATTTACAGTGCTGTTCATAACCAAATATGCTACCGTCTCTTGGCACATATAAAAGTGGATAATGTTAAAATCTGTATGCTGTCATTTCTATTTGAGATGTGTGTGTATATCACAGAACCAGGCATAAAAATTGGAGGATACAATATTAACAACCTTCGGTATGCTGACGACAAAGTACTGATAGCTGAGAACCAACATTCATTCCTTTGCATGTCCCGTGCGGAACTTTGCCTCCCAAACAGCACTCCTGTAGGCCTCTCGGTTGTGAGCAAGATGGCCTGCTGCTGCTGCATCCATTTCCAGATCATCAACGATGTCTTGCAGCCATCTTCGTTTCGGTCTTCCTCTCTTTCTTTTTCCCATTATGTATCCCTCCAATATGGTCTTCTCTAAATTATCATGACGTTTAATGTGGCCAAAATATTTAAGTTTTCTCTCTTTAATCCTCTTTACTAGCCAGCCTTCATCAATATTAAGCTCTTGCAGTATAGATATATTTGTTCGTTTTTGTGTCCACGATATTTGGAGAACTCTTCTATAGCATTTACATTCAAAGGCATTTATGTGCTTCTCAGCTGTTTTGTTAAGTGTCCAGGTCTCACAGGCATATGTTGCGATGGGAAAGATGCATGCCCTTAAAAATCTTATTTTTGTGGTTCTGTCTGCTCCTCTCCACAGATTCTTTATTTGTTTTACTTTCTGAAGAGCAATAGATGTCCTCCTTTTAATTTCCCTCATTGTATCTCCATTATTAGTTAGTAGTGATCCAAGATATTCAAAACTCTCCACTTCTTCCAGTTTTTCCTCATTGATACATATTTCAGTTGCCTTGTTTGTTTTATCAGTTGTCATCACTTTAGTTTTCTTTGCATTAAGATAGAGGTTCTGCTCTTCGCTGTTCTTGCGGACTGACATAATCAGTTTTTCCATTCCTTCTTGTGTTGTGGACAGCAATACTGTGTCATCAGCATATCTAATCTCTGGTATTTCATAACCTCCAACTGTTATGGCATCGTAATATTCTTTGTCTACATCTTCTCTAACATTCCTCATTATATTTTCAGTATACAAGTTAAATAAGTAGGGTGACAATATGCACCCCTGACGGACCCCTTGTTTTATGTCAAACCAATTTGTTGTTTCACCATTTATTCTTACTGCTGCTTGTTGGTCTAAATACAGCAGTGATGTTAATTGTATCAAATGTGTTGGAAATCCCATTTTTTCCATTATTTCCCAAAGTTTCTGGTGTTGTACACAATCAAATGCCTTTGAGTAGTCTATAAAGGATAAATATAGATTCACATTAAACTCCCTGCATTTCTCTATTATTAATCTTAGATTGAATATATGATCTCTTGATCCTCTTCCTTGCCTGAAGCCAGCTTGGACCATATTGACTTCTTCTTCTATTTTCTTTCGAAGTCTACCCATTATGATTTTTAACAGAATTTTACTGGCATGACTAATCAGGGCAACAGTTCTGTAGTTGGTGCATAATTTCAGGTTACCCTTTTTTGGCAGTGGAATGAATACAGTTCTTTTCCATTCTTTTGGCCAAATACCTGAATGCCATATCTTTTTACATAGTGCATGATAGATTGTTGCACATTCCTTTCCTCCTGCTTTAATAAATTCAGCGGTTATCTCATCACATCCTGGTGATTTACCATTTTTCAGACTCTTTATTGCCCATAAAACTTCTTCCATTGTCGGCTCGGGTTCTTTCTCCTGCAATAATAATTCACACTGTTGATTTCTGCTTCCACAGTCGGTTGTTTCATACAATCTTTTGCAATAGTCCTTCCATCTTTCCAGAATTTCCTCTGTCTCTGTCAGGGTATTCCCCATTTCATCACAAATTACATTTAGCTTAGGTGTGACATTTCTCGTCAATGTCTTCATTTCTTTAAACATTTCACTATCTCTCCCACACCTCTGATTTTCTTCTATTCTTTCACAACAATCTTGTATGTATTGTTTTTTGTCTTTTCTTATGTTTCTTCGTACTTCTTTTGTTAAAGTTTTATATTTATCTTTGTTGTTGTTTGTCACTCTCCACTGTGTCTTCATTTCTCTACATTGTTTTATCAGTTCTAGTGTACCTGCTGTGATCCATCCATTCTTTTGTGTTTTCTTTACTGGAACCATGTCTTTAGCTGTTGTTACTAAGATATCTTTGGCCTGCGTAGCCAATTCATCTGGTGTCATCTCTTCCTGTACAGCCATCAGGATTTCGAAACGGTTCTTCACTTCTATACCGTATTGTTCTGGTATATTTGTAAGGTCAAAGCGGAGTGGTCTTGATCCCATAACTATCTTTTTTATCTTTATCTTCATGTCTGCTATTAATAACTCATGGTCCGTGTCACAATAAGCACCTGGCAAAGTTTTTGCTGATGTTATGCTTGACCTCCACCTTCTCTGCACTAAAATGTAATCTATTTGATTCCTGGTTTTCCCATCAGGTGATGTCCATGTGTAAAGTCTTCTTGGATGTTGTTTAAAAAGTGTGTTAGCGATCATTAGCTCATTTTCCATACAAAACGCCATTAGATTGTCACCTGCCGCATTTCTGTGTCCTATGCTAAATTTCCCTACAACATGTCCTTCATCTTCTGCTCTTTCTGTACCAATTTTTGCATTAAAATCACCCATTATAAATACAATATCATTTTTCCGTACCTGGTCCATTGTCGTCTGCAGTGTGTTATAAAAATGTTCTACTTCATCTTCTTCTGCTGCTGATGTAGGTGCATATACCTGGATGACTGTTACATTTCTAGGAATGCCCTTAAGTCTGATTGTTAGGATTCTATCACTTACTGAATTGTAACCTAGTAATGCTTTTGATGTTGATTTGTCCAAATAAAAAGCCACTCCATTCTTTCCTCCTACTTCTCCGCCAGAATATATAAATATATTATCATTCTCGCTCTTAAAGTGTCCTGATCCTTTCCATTGATGTTCGCAGATTCCCAAAATGTGTATCCGCGTTCTTTTCATCTCGTCACTTATTACTTGATATTTTCCCTCATACATACTTCTTACATTCCATGTTCCTACTCTTATTTTTCTTTTTAGTTTGATACAGGGGTTTTCCTTGGTAACACCGTCAGGATTTTGTCCGTCATCACAATTACTAGTACCGACCTCTGCCTCACACTCTTCCCCAGTGTTAAAATTAGATCTATCTGGCCTGGGGGACTCACCACCAGATCTTTTTCCTATTTGACTTTCCATGATTGCTGCTTGAACCAACAAGACCTGCAAAATCTCTAGGATAAAGTCGCCAAAGAAAGTGAACAGAAAGGCCTTACTCTGAACATCAAAAAGACAGAGACTATGGTTATATCTAAGAAACGGAATCCACCAACATGCAGTATAAAATTAAACGGAACTATTCTAAAGCAGGTGCAGAAATTCAAATACCTTGGAGCAGTAATAACTTCAGATGGGAAATGCAGAACAGAAATTAGGAACAGAATAGGCCAAGCAAAGACTGCATTTCAGAGAATGAGAAACATATTAGCCAATGCCAGTCAGCACGGCACCTGATGATGATGATGATGTGTGTGTATTTATACATATACACACACATATATATAATAAATAATAAATGGCCAAAACTGGAACAAGTGCAAAAATCTTATCAAAATATAATAGCCATATTATGCTGCATAACGCCTATAGAGTGAATATGCAGATATGAAACAGCCTTTCCAGTCTTAGATAACACTCTTCCTCCGTCTGACAAATACAGCACATCCCAAACATCAAAACTGAGAAATCTGCAGGTTGTATTATATGATCACTATTAGGCTAGAATGCAAAAATCCACAGCCGATTAGATCTATAACATCAAGAACAAAATTTCACATGTTTTGGATGATGAAAACGTATACAATGAAAATCAACCAGAGAACTGGAATGGTTAAATGTGTTTTATGCAGAAAATTCCTATCTCTAAAAAAAATAGTTTAAAAATTATTAGAAAAGTGAGAGATGTCAAATTCTAACTTTAATCAAGAAGTAGAATCACAGACATTAAACAAGAAAACTATGATGAACAAAGCAACGAATGCAAATAAAACTGAAAATGTGGGCAAAGAAATATGGACAGAAAAGAAGATGAAAATAAAAGTCAGAACAACTGTAACTGAGATGTGATGGAAAAGCATAACAGACAATGAAACCTGGAGCAACTGCAAGAGAAAGAGGAGGATAATAATACAAATGGGTAAACATAATCCAGAAGTTACCATATTGACTGCTCTTTGTTATCTCGGGAAAGAACTGGCTCATGATCATAATATAAACACAAAAGGCACTGCCTCTAAATCGTATGTGAAATAAATACTTTAAAAAATTACATATTTACAACAATCACATGATATGTTCCTATTTTTTTTTTTTAAATCAAGATATTTCAACAATACAATCTGGCAAAAACATTTTAAAATTTACTATAAAAGGAGGCACCATTGTGAAGTCCTTGCAGGTCACATGACTAGGGGAGAGAGAGACGATGACACAACATCACTCATGTTGCCTCCAAATCATTGGACTGAGCATGGGAGCAAATATTTAGATTCCACGGTAATCAAACACATAACTCAGGTGAATGAGACTGGGCATAAGAGCTACTGCATTAACAAAAGCAAGACTGAAATGATCACATGCAGCACGTTTGGGCTATTTATTTTTGTATGCGATCCTGTAGCTAACATTTTAAAATCCCATACATCATCTCTCTCTCTCTCTCTGAACCTTAAGTGCCCAGGGCACATGGGGCTTCCGCAAGGGTTTTCCACAAATGCCTGTCCTTCATCTTTTTTTCTGCTCTTGCCCAGGTGAGCCCTCTATTGCTCAATATCCTTTCTGTTGTTCTTCTCCATGTCTCTTTTGGTCTACCCTTACTTCTGTTCCCCTGTGGTGTCCATCTTGGTGCTATTTTTGGTAGTGAGTTGTCAGTCAGTCGGAGCACATGTTCCAACCATCACCAGCGTCTTTCCTCAATAATTGCTCCATACATCATACTCAACATTATTAGTTACTACATACGAAACTGGCTATCACATTTAAGAATTATAAATTGCACTCCCTTTTATGGCACAATAACATCCAGTGTTAAAATATTACATTTGGCAGCTAGAAAAAAAATTTACTGGAAAAAACCTATTATGAAATTACTTGTATTTTTAAATATAAAATGTAAAATATCTGCAGAGATCAGGGAATATGAACATTTTAAAATCATGAAATAAATAAATATATGAATATTTTAAACTCATGAAACAAACATACAAACATTTAAAACTCATTAAATAAGTATATCAACATTTTCAATCATGTGACATGTCCTTTCCAGAACGTTGTCCCTCTCACAGCCTCCCTGAATGCAATACAGACTTGCGCAAGTTAACCAGCGTCTTGCAGTGACACATTCAGACTTTCCGTGATGTCCTGAGTCCATCTGTGGTGAGGTCATCCCTTTTCTCTTTTGCTGGGCGTTTTAAACATTTTAAAACCATGAAAAAAGGAAACAAATATTTTAAGCTCATGACTCAGAATCCATCTTAAGCATCATCCTCTTTCATAACTGGTCGTATATCTGCGTCTTTAGGCTCTGTTTTGTCAATGCAAACTCCTGGAAAAGTGAAAGAAGAAAACAAAATTACAAAAAGGCATGACTTCTTATGGCTTTTTGGGTGTTCAGGTTTTCGTGTAAATTTTCATGTTTCGACCATATCCAATATCTCTTTGTTTTTTCATATTTAATCATGTGTTATAATGATTATATTGCCTTTTATCTGAATGAAAAACCTTTAGCACCTCTGTTCCATCTCATTATTTACCTGCTCAGGCTTTCATTCTAGCAGCTTGCTTTATTTATTGTCCGTAGCTTCATGTCTCAGATGGTTATATTCTCTTCGGGAAAGTGCTAACAAATTTTGAAATGACTGGTACAAAATGGTCTGAGTGGCAAAGTGGTTAGTGCACTGGTCTCTCATGGTGAAGGTCGGGGTTCGAATCTGGCCGGAGGCACTCCAGTCACCCAGCTGTAGAAATGGGTACAGACTTCTTCTGGAGTTGGGGAAGGAAAGGCGGCCAGGCGTGATACTGATCATGTCACCCTCTAGTGTGCTGACAGATCAAGGAAAATATGAGCACTAACACCATATCCCTATGCACCTCTAAGGCATGACAGGATTATCTTTTTTTTTTTTGGTACAAAATGATAAAATAAAGCAGTCTGGTCATGTGAGCTATTTTCCTAACACTGCAGGTATTGTCTGATGTGACGAAAGAAAAGCCACATTTATGGATAAGCTAATTCATATCATGACTCAAAATGGTATGCATTTCTGTTTTAAGTAATATCATGCATTAGTCATGAAATATATTTTTGATATGTAACTATTGCATTGTACATTCTGCACAAGACTGTGGACAACAAAAATAAAAAAAAGTGCTATTATAGCTGTTCATGTGCCTTCTTTTATTTATTTATTTAGTTATTTATTTATTAATTAATTTTTTATTTTTTTTATTTTGGCTGTATAAGCAGTCATAAGAAACTGGCCATCATATTTTAACAAAGAGAAAACACTTGCCTAGATAAGATGGAAAACGTGGTATTCCATCGTTAGTCAGTTCCTGGAACTTGTACGTAATGATGCTACCAATTTTGGGGGGGTTGTTACGGTCCTTGTTTGTCATGCTGCAGATAAGAGAAAAAAATTCATTTTAAATGGAGAGACCATAATGGCTGAATGTGGTTCAGCATGAACTGGCAACTATTTCCTTGACAATTCATCTACATAACATTATTACATTTTTCTTTTAATTGTACTTAAATTATATGATTAGGTAAAGATTATACTGAATGAAGTGAAAATTAATTTAAAAAAGAAAAAAAAATGGCTAGAGCATTATGGATAGATATAAAGACATATTGAAAAACAAAGATACTGAAAAGGAAAATTTGGACAAAAAAAAGGTAGGGGTAGGTGGACAACATCGAGATGTAGGCTAGAGGTGGCTAGTTCTGGGCTACAATTAAGATGAGGCACAGACATTCAGTCATTTGCATATCCCTTGCGGAACTTTGCCTCCCTAACAGCTCCCCTGTAGGCCTCTTGGTTGTAAGCAAGATGGCCTGCTGCTGATGCACTCATTTCCAGATTATCAACGATGTCTTGCAGCCATCTTCGCCTTGGTCTTCCTCTCTTTCTTTTTCCCATTATGTACCCTTCCAAGTCAGTCTTCTCTAAATTATCATGATGCTTAATATGAGGCAAAGTACAAAATAAAAATTCAATGGAGCTAATTTTCACTGTAGATAAGCACAAGATGATGAACACGTTCTAAACCCATCATATAAACAAACTGTCTAAACAAAACCAGTCCTCAGAATGTTTACAATTTGTTTTGTTGTTGATAAATTTTTTTGAGAACAGGCTATTACATACCCAGATCCAACATTAAACTCTTTTCCACATGCCATTCTGCACCTCAGAGAACCACAGAAATTTGAAGCACCTGCTTTGCTTCTCACATGGCCAATAACAACTGCCTGTAAAAGAGACAAAAGAGAAAGTAACAGGGACATTAACTATGTTAACTTTATTTATAAAGTATGATGGTTAGTTTGACTGGACTTTTCTCATAACACCTTTTTTCATGGTTTGTGCTAGAAGAATTGAATAAGAAATGAAAATAGGATTTTTATAAACTTAAAATTATGCCAGTTTTATCTAAATGTAATGTTGAATTTATTTTGTCCTCTTAACATCATGAGTTTAGTACCAGATGCACAATCTGATTTCACTGCGTGCCAAAAGAAAGTAAACAGTGCATGATACTATAATATGAAAACACACAAGAAAGGACTCTTAAAGCGGATTAAAAATAAAACTATCAGGACAGTTATTTTTATATTTTTTCCATTTTGCCATGATGTTGTTCATGCACACTTAGTAATAGAAGATCAGATGGTTCTAAGGACTGTAATAGCCGGAGGTGGGATGAGGGATATTCTTAAAATCCTCCATAATGATTCTCTGTGTATGCTATCAAATCCCTTCTTAAAGTCTATGAAGTTCAGAATTAATGGTCTTTGCTTTTCAATATGTTCTTCAAGTATTATTCTTAGAGTAAAGATCTGATCAAGACAGCCTCTCCCTTTTCGAAATCCTGCCTGTTCTTCTCTCATTGCAGCATCCACTATATCTTGAATTCTATTCAGAATAACTTTGCAAAATACTTTTGACACAATTAATAGTAAGGTTACTCCTCTCCAGTTGTTGCAATCGCTAAGGTTGCCTTTTTTGGATACTTTAACAATGATTCCCTTTCCAAACTTTATTGAACATTCTCTGTAGTTGTTTCATGTTGTCTATATTAATAGCCAAATTAATAGGTATAAAATCCCTTGATGAGGTTGAAAAGATTGCTGAAAACAGGAAAAATTGGCGAACTACCTTGCAAGCCCTATGTGACATTTAATGGCATGGGAAGGATATAATATATAAGATATTATCAGCCTTGCTTACACTGTGGCAGTAAAACACACAGTGGCTCAGAAAACTGACACTACAGAGCTATCATGCCACTTCATCTATTAGAACCATCAATAAATCACAGAAAGCTATTCTCTCACCTCTGCATCATAAAATTTCTTGATTTTGAGCAGTGTTTTTGATCGTGTGCGTTCATACAAAGACTTGGGCTGTCGAATCATGAGTCCCTCTCCTCCCAAGTTCAAGATTCTGTCCAACTTCTCATCCAAGTGAGCTTGGCTTTTGCACAGGGTCTGTTCTACAAACACTGCATACTCTGGACTGGAAGTGAATTATACAACATTAAAACATACAATTGTGATAAAACATAATGTACATAGATGAAAGAAACTAAATGTCCAAAATGATTCATTGTGAAAAACTTGGAACTCTGCTAAGGACAGAACACATACAAAGACATTGAAAGAAAAGCAAAAATACAAAATGCGTGGCAATCTGTGACTGCTGACTTAATACATTCGGGGAGGGGGGGGTGGTGGTGTCAAGAATATTGGAACACAAGCACGAACATGATGTAATAAAACATATTGTGCAGATCTTCTCTGTTTAATAATATTAACGGTCAAGAGATAGTGAAGATGCAGGAACTAGAAAGAAGAAGAAAATCGAAAGTTAAGACCGGAGATGTTGTAGTCATGAGGAAGTTTATAAAGTGAAAAGTTGGTGTCAAATGTTTGAGACAACAACTTTATTCATTCTTAAATCTTTGGAGATGCAGGTAGCCCAGTTGATAGTGACTTGTCCTCTCAAACCAGAGGTTTGTAGGTTCATGAGCCATTGCTCATGCCGTCCAGTTGAACAGTTGGTAGAAATGAATGCCTGACATACTGTTTCCGGAGAAAACAGCTTCAAAATAAGATCTAGATGCATGGCAAGGCACAAGAGATTGTTCTGTGCAATTGCAGTGAAAAAAGAAAATAGGACATCCCACTTCATTCAAGTCCATAGTGAAAGAAAGCAAAAAATACAAAAAAAAGGACGTGAGCTCAAATCTTCTCATTTTAAAATCTTACCGGTGTTCTTCAAAGTATTCTTTGATTGTGTTCATACGCTCTTCAAATGGTGTTTTACCCATATCAGGAGAATCAAAAACCTATATATGGAGAAAATTTATGGAGTTGAGCATTTGATAAAGAACACTGAATTCAGTAACAAAGATGGAATATTGAATACAAAACACAACACTGCAATCATAAAATTTTATAAGCCAAAGTCACATTCACTTTCCTAATTGCATATAACCATAAATAAGACATTTTAATAATTCAGATTTATAACCCAGTGAAGCTGTTCTTAGTTGTCATAGTCTGGTATACTGTGAAACAAAGAATCTTATTTTAATACTACCATTCAAACATTTATATCTGAAATCCTCTGTAGAAACACACAATAATTCAAACTTACTATTTACCAACATAAGAAAATATGCTATCCTTGAATTTCTGAGCTAATATATTCAGTGCCCTATTTAAAAATAAAAAAAAGATAGATCACACTGGTGCATTTATTTTCTTTAGCATACTCTCTATACTTTCACTTACATGATATTTAATATCCTTCCACTCTGGGCTATCTGCCGTCTTCACAATGTGGACAGTTGACTGGAACTGGCCTCTCCCTCCAAAAAGCTCACCATCGAGTGTAATGTCTCTTGGCAGATCCTAAAAGAAAAAAAACAAAAAACACTTCAGCTCAGACTTCATAATGTATTCATAATGTAAAGCAGTTTTTCTACATCATACTGAAAGATAGAGTAGGAAATAGACAAAAGGTAACTATCATCAGAAACGTTCTGAAAGCAAAGCTTTGAGAATAGTTTTGAGAATATGCAGGAAACTCTCTACCGTAGAGAGCGGAACAACAACACAACTCCTTCAGATCATCAAAGGAAGTACCCCCCCTCAGACAAGTGTTTCGGCCCTTTAAACTCCTGACACTCTAAGGGGGGTGGGTCATGACTCCCAGAGGTCTTGTGAGTTGTTGCTTTTTTTTTCCCGGTCCCGGGATCAAACCCATGATCTTCCAGTTGGCACTGCACTTTTTGAAGCGCGTCTTTAGCGATTTAGCTACAGATGACTGGTATTGGTTGTAGCAAATGAAATTACTTATGTTCCCAATGCTTGTTTCGCATACTCCACAGCCAGCATGAGGCCTTTTCTGCTGTTTCTGAAAGGCTTCTCAATGCCCTTGCTCTTGCTTGTCCCTTTATGCCCAGTTGTTTACATAGGTCATATGCTGATGTTGCTCTGAATCCCCTTGCTCCCACTTCTACAGCTATCACTTTTGCCCTGATTCCTGCCCCCTGCCTCAGTTGCTTGACCAGATCATTGTACTTCTCACATTTGAATCAATGCTGTTCCTCTATTCTAGTTTCGTATGGGACCGTAAGCTCGATCATTATTAATTCCTGTTTTTCTGTAGAGTACACTACAATGTAGTGCTTGTTTCACATACTCCACAGCCAGCATGAAGCCTTTTCTGCTGTTTCTGAAAGGCTTTTCAATGCCCTTGTTCTTGTTTGTCCCTTTATGCCCAGTTCAAGACAGTGCAAGACAGACAAGATGTCTAACACAAAATATGTCAGAAACTGGATCATATCAATGCCCACCCCCACCTCCCCTCCCCCCCCCCAATACATAATAATGATGATGACTATTATGATATTACCTTTGTAAACCACTCTGGGGCGTAGAAAGCATTACCCAGCCTGGAGTAGAAACATCTGTTGGAATAAAGAAATAACATAGTGACTGATGATATGATTATCACTTTTATCCTCTAGTGCAGAAGGTGAACCAGTAGGATGCAAGTAAATATTTTGGGCACATGAAAATCCAAAACTTTCATACTATAAAATACATGGTAAAATTCTTAGTGGCTTGTGAAGGAAGTTGAAAAGAAAAAAAAAAAACGTAACATACAGGTTCACCATCCTTTCACAAGAGGTAGAGCCTGGCATATATTAATAATGGGAAAATGTGTATATCTTTTCCATTTTGTTTACATAGATTTTTTAAACTTTCTAATAGGAGTAACACTATTATGTGTGTCTAGACTGTTGCATACATATTACTATCATTATGTGCGTGTTATAAGTTTATTTCATTTGCTGCTTGTGACTGTCTTGGTCATTCTGGGATGTCTGAAAATCCACTGCTTTATTGACACATTTATAAGTTGAAATATTCACTCATGTATAGCAAAATCTCTCCTATTTATTATCAGTGCATGCTTGTGATGTCCACAGAATAGTCTTTCACTTCCTTGATTCATAATACACTTTCTCCTTCACTGTGTCTCTTTTTCGTTAACTGGTTTTTCCTCAAAGAGGACAAAAAGTCAAATCATTACATTTTTTTTTATCCATATAAAGCTGTGCCTACCTTTTTTTAAAAAAATATTATCATTAACTCATTCTGACACGCAACTCTGTTTATGCATCATTTATTTCAGTTTAGTCCTTACCTTCCATTCCAATATGCTCGAACACCGTCTAGTTTTTCACTAATCCACCAGCCAACAGGGTTGTGGCTCCTGAAATATTTGTTAAATTGGTTAATGAATTCAAAGGCAGGAGAATCTCTGTAATTCTTTCTTCAACATTTGACAAACAATCTTAACAATAAGGGAAAAATGAGATAGCTAATACAGGATAGAAAACGACAGGCTAAAGATGAAAGGAACCAACTTCTGAAACAAGCTAACAAGAATTACAGATGTAGAAATACAGGTCACCAAGTCACATGGTTTTAAAAATATTGGCCTGATAATACAGAACCTTTTAATTAAATGTTATTAATGTTATTATTATAGAAGAAATTAGTGAATGGTTCCAGATTGAAACAGGCATGAAACACAGATGTATATTATCTCCCTTGTTTTTTGGAATTGCCATAGACTTCATAACGAAAAAATGCTGCACAGGTAAAACAAGCATTGATTGAGTACATGAGACCCAAATGGAAGATCTTGATTTTGCAGATGACATAACTCTTATCAGTGACAATGTGAAATCAATGCAAGAAAAAACAGATAGCCTGTCTTCAATGGCTAGTAAAATAGGACTTGAAATTAACACGGATAAAACAAAAATAATGAAACTTCTCATTAACCACGAAGGACAGTTATATGTAGAAGGAACAGCTGTTGAAGAAGTAAAACAATATGCATATCTTGGCAGCTACATAAATCAGGATGGTGACACCAGAAAAGAAGTTAGAATTCGAACTGCAAAAGCAGCACTGACCTTTAAGAATCTTGAGAACATATGGCATTCAAAAGTTATAAGCACAAAAACCAAGTTAAGATTATTCAGTTCAAATGTAATATCCATCCTCATTTATGCATGTGAAATCTGGAAAACAACTAAAGAAACAGGCAAGAAATTAGACTATTTTGAAAACAAATGCCTCAGAAAAATACTCGGTATAAAGTGGAATGAATTTAAAAAAAATGCAGAGATAAGACAGATGACCAAACAAAAACCTGTCTCATGGGTGATCAGAAAAAAGAAGATAGACATATGTCGGTCATGTGCTGAGAAGAAACAATTAGAGATTCCCCGAACAAGCTATCAAGTGGAACACAACGGACCGAAGAAAAAGAGGTTGACCATGTGAAACTCTAAAGAGGACATTGTTAAGAGATGCCAGTTCAGAAGGCATAATATCCCTTGATGAGATTGAAAAACTCACCGAAGACAAGACATTTTGGCTAACTACCTATGTGACGTTTAGCGGCACGGGAAGGATGTAAGTAATGTTATTATTACATTTTCTTGCCATGTAATTCTTTCTTTTGCTGAAAGCTCTTAAACCTATTCTGATTGTTGTCAAGTTCTATTCAGCTTGTATTCGGTCATTAAAATGAGTAATAAGCTTTCTGTGGTAAAGGTAAAGGTAATCCTGACATGCCTTAGAGGGACATGGTGTCAGTGTCCATATTTTCCTTGACCTGTCAGCACACTAGAGGGTGATATGGTCAGTATCACGCCTGACCACCTTTCCTTCCCCAACTGGGCTCTTTCAAAATTGATATTAAGAAATGTATGCACCCCTGACAGTCCCTGCATAAAACATTTAAGGATGACAGGCAACTACTGAAATAATAATCAATAAATAATACAACAAAGAGATTTATTTATCATGTACATTTTCTATGACTTCTCGTTCAATCTCATTTGAGTGTGGTTTAAACTCAGATTTTTCTTTAAAATGCACTGATAGCCATGTACATACTATATACCTTCCTGTGCCTAATCTTGCAGGTAAATTAAAATTATGTCCCATGGATTTTGAATACTATAGGGATGTCAAGCGTTGGTACCTTCACATTTCTAGGACATCACAGCACACTGATGGACAGAAAGACCAGCAGCACACTGATGGATAGAAAGACCAGCGGCACACTGAGGGATAGAAAGACCAGCACACTGAGGGATAGAAAGACCAGCACACTGAGGGATAGAAAGACCAGCGGCACACTGATGGATAGAAAGACCAGCACACTGAGGGATAGAAAGACCAGCAGCACACTGATGGATAGAAAGACCAGCACACTGAGGGATAGAAAGACCAGCAGCACACTGATGGATAGAAAGACCAGCGGCACACTGATGGATAGAAAGACCAGCAGCACACTGATGGATAGAAAGACCAGCGGCACACTGAGGGATTGAAAGACCAGCAGCACACTGAGGGATATAAAGACCAGCTCCTGTCCTCATTGCCTTTGTTTTCTTAAGGAAACTCCAGATACCCATTCTTTGAGGCTGTGTTGGCCCCATTGCCAATCAGTCCAAAAAAAAGTTCTGCCCTACTGCACAACTGAACATGGAACCTTCTGGGTGGTATGGTAGACATTTTTTTTTTCATTTCAAATGTGGTTTCCTAACAAATTTGGGTGATCCTATTTTAGAGGTAAGTTGCATTCAATGCAACAAGCATGGGTATCCCATCAATTATGCGCATGGGAAACCAAATCATTACAACTCTACTACTCCTGTGTTCTACAATGATATAAATGCGTAACACATGGTCTTACTTTTCTTCATATTTATGTGCCAACAACAAGCTAATCTGTATGTGGGACTTAATTCCTGTTTGCTTTGGTTTCGCATTTTTTACAGTGCGAGCTTTCTCAAATTCTTCCCCTAGGTACTCTTTCAAGTGTTTGCAAGTCCTCTCATTGATTGGTGCACGCTGAATCAAGAATCCTTTGCATCTGTGATAAAAGACAAGTTAAAAAAAAACTTAAAACAATATGTATATCTGAGAGTGTTAGTTTACATATCACTTTAAAAAAATAGCATTGCTTCAATATCTAAAGCTTTCTTATCTTATATCCTTCCCGTGCTGTTAAACATCACATAGAGGAACAAGGTGGTTCGCCAATTTTTCCTGTCTCTGGCGAGTCTTTCAACCTCATCAAGGGATTTTATGCTTGTTAATTTGGCCTCTCTTAACAATGCCCTCTTCAGAGTTTCACGCGGTCTGCCTCTTTCTCTCTGGCCTGTTGTGTTCCACTTGATAGCTTGTTTTGGGATTCTCTGACCATTTCTTCTCATCAAGTGACCAACATATGTCCATCTCCTTTTCCTGATCACCCAAGAGACTAGTTGTTGTTCAGTCATCTGTCTAAAGCTTTAACCATATTTAAATGATAAATAACAGATGAATTATTTTAACTATTGGAAATCAAACTTACGTGCAGGAATACACATCTCCATTTCTTTTGAGTGTGTACTTGGTGCCAACAAACTGAACAGAACCACCATCTTCTAATGGGTTTAATGAGCCGTTAGTCTGTTTACGTGTTTTGACAGTCTCTTCTGGATCTTAAATTGGATTTAAAAAATTATGAGATAGTTGTAATTGTTGTTCATGATCATGTGTTCATTACTAATTTTGTAAAAATATTTTCACCATTTTGCAGTAAATTTTATGCCATTGTTGTCTCTATTTCCACTGGTGGCATGAAGTGCTAGAGTTAGGGTTTGTAACTGATTTTCAACCACTGCACTGAATGAAGAATGATTATGATTTGCTAATATTATTTGTGATGTCATATGATTATGGGTGAATTTTGTTTCATGTAGAATGAGTTGGCAACAAAGGTATGGGTGGATTAATCATGTTTTGTTCTAAAAAAAAAGCATGCACAAAAGAAGCAATGAACTAGAACTATTCATGTGAGGTTGAGAGGGACAAGGCAGACTCCACAAATGATGGAATCAAAAATTTGAAACAGAACCGCGAGGCTTTGAAAGGGAAAGAACCACAGTGATATCACTGACTGATGTGCCCTTGGATGAGTGATGAGAAATCTGTTATGATGGACAGGATGTAGAACATTGGAACTAAGTATAAATGATCAGACCGGATAAAAGTTGGCTATGTCAGATGGATAAAGTACTTTTCTGGGCCAGTGTGAACAAGCCTTTGCTCTTTTTCATCTCCCAGAAGCAGGCTGTCAGATTACTTCCGCCTTGCCAAGGAAGGATCAATGTTTTTTTTTTCATATGATAGTGGACCTTGCTGAGAAGCTGCTTGAATCTATTTGTGAATTCAGTAAAAGTCTGCAGTAATCCACTTCTGTCTTGACCCTGTGCCACATTCCCTAATCTGTACTTCAACATGTTAACCTGGTATCTGGCTCCAAGAAGCCTGTAGTTACAGGTAGACCAATATATATATATATATATATATATATATATATATATATATATGACTATCCTGCTGGTATACAGTTAAACATATAAGATATGGAAGGATAGAACTTATGAGGTGATATTTTTAGAAACAAAGAGTGGCAAAAAATAACAGCACCAAGTACAACAACAACGGCTGATAGTTTGGTTGAGAAAATACCTGCTGGTACGTCATCCCCAGGATGTAAAAACTGTTTTTTGTGATCTTCCCCTGTCTGATAACACTTATCCCAGTATTTGCACTTTTCTTTTTTGCCGTTATACAAAATCGTCTTGGGAGGCTCATTTTTCGTAGAATCATCTGTAGCATCCGAGGTGCTTGCGTCATCAGAACTTGTAGTTTTCTTCTTGGCTTTGTTGTAATCGACTGCAATCTTAACTTCGTCAGTCGCTTCTGCCTTGATTTTCTTGGCTGGAGTGGCTGCCGTTGAAGCTGATGACGAAGATGACGACGCTGCAATGTCGGGTTTGCTTTCTTCTGAGTCATCGGACTTTCTCTTTCTCCCCTTTCTCAAAACTAGTGCGGGGCCATCATCAGTAATGCTGATTTCGTGTGTCAAACCCTGCAAATGAAACACAAGATAGTAACAAAACTGAGTACCTGTTCACCAGTCTTATTATTCATTCATTCATTTGCATGTCACTTGTGGAACTTTGCCTCCCTAACAGCTCTCCTGTAGGCCTCTCGGTTGTGAGCAAGATGACCTGTGCTGATGCATCCATTTGCAGATCATCGACGATGTCTTGCAGCTATCTTTGCATTGGTCTTCTTCTCTTTCTTTTTCCCATTATATACCCTTCCAAGATGGTCTTCTCTAGTTTATCATGACGTTTAATGTGCCCAAAATATTTACGTTTTTTTTTTTGTTTAATCCTCTTTACTAGCCAGCCTTCTTCAATATTAAGTTCTTGTAGTATGCTTTTATTTGTTCTTTTCTGTGTCTTATTAACAAGATAATAGTAATAACATCGCAAAAATCATGCTGTAAACTAGTCTGTACAAAATCCTTGCGGTATAGAGTATCCCCACTGGAAAAATTCTCACGACAGAATGATGTGTCAATCGAATCTCCAGTTAGCATCTTTGTGACCGAGTGGAGAGCTGGTATTTTGTGGCTATACATAACGATGCGATATATTACTTCATCACTGAATTATATGAAAAGGAACATCATAGTTGGGCTAGTATATCTTATTATCTGAAATTACGGACACTCATTTATCAGTGAAGGCTGCTGAGATAGGTTTATGAGGATCTTTGGACTGAATTCTCATAGCCAAGTGTCTCTATATTTATGTTTATTTTTCCTGCGCTCAATATTTCGAGCGGTGCTAAATCATTTTTAAGGGTGTCGAAGCATAGGGCTCGCCAAGACATCTCTCTTTCTCTCTCTCTGGGAAGAATGCAAGATGTAGTGATGAAGAGCAGAATGTAAGACGGGCCTGCGTGCCCAATTCTTTACCCTTTAAAAATAAAGATCACTCATTCATTCTCTCGCTCTCTCCCCCTCCCTCTCTCACATACATAAATACACATACAACTGGCACATACAAGAAGAAAAGACATTCTAGCAAGCTTTTCTAATCGATTAAAGTGGGGCCACAATCTAGGACAACAGAGGCAGTATATGGTCGATAAGAGGGTAGCTGTCACAACATAACAGTTCCAAGTACGTTAGAGAATATAATCTGTTATACACAAGGGGAGATAAGCGGAAATGCGATAACAATTTATAAACTAAAGAACAGGTAGCTAAGTAATATGTTTGAAAAGAAAATGAACATCATTGGCCTCCCTTGGATTGTTAACCGCTTTAGTCAGTAGTCAAAGACAATACTACAGCAAACACCGCACGATCACATAATATGTCATAATAACAGCCATACAAAACTTACGCGTTTTTTGGGTGCGGCCACTGCGGTGTCATTTTTCACGTCACTGGGATGCAAGAATTCCTCCAGGTGTTTCTTATTTTTGCGGTAACATTTATCCCAGAAGTGACATTTCTGTTTTTCTACTGCAGCAGCGGCCATGATTCCTTTCTTTTATTAATCGTAATCTAAGAGGAAAAAAGAGAAGAAAGTTATAAATTTAATGACAAGCTGTTTTAGCGAGGTGAAAACAGCACCGATAGGTGGTTTTGAAATAGATAAATGCGAGGTGGCTCGTACAAGCTGTGATAGTCGCGTAACATTATGTTGCGGAGTAGCTTGTCTCACTGCTAACTCTTCCAATATTTGATTGGTATAGTCGGTATAAAACAAAGGGTCCGCCAGGAATGCATACTGTCGCCTTACTTATTTAACTTGTATACTGAAAATATATAAGGAGGATTGTTAGAGAAGATGTAGACAAAAAATTTTACGATGCCATAACAATTGGAGGTCATGAAATACCAGAGATTAGATATGCTGATGACACAGTTATTAATGTCCACAACACACACACACACACAAAGGAATGGAAAAAACTAATTATGTCAATCCGCAAGAACAGTGAAGAGCAAAACCTCTATCTTAAAGCAAATTAAACTAAATTGATGACAACTGACGAAACAAATAAGGTAGCTGAAATATGTATCAATGAGGAAAAATTGGAAGAGGCGGAGAATTTTGAATATCTTCGATATTACTAATTATTAATGGAGATACAATCAGGGAAATTAAAAGGAGGACATCTATCGCTTTTCAAAATAAATAAATAAAACAACTAAAGAACTGTGTAGAGGAGCAGACAGAACTATAAAAATAAGATTTTTAAGGGCATACATCTTTCCCATCAACATATGCCTATGAGACCTGGACACCTAACAAAACAGCTAAGAAACACATAAATGTCTTTGAATGTAAATGCTACAGAAGAGTTCTTATATCAATGACACAACGAAAAAAAAAAACAAATCCCCACCCACCACACACACACACACATATATTACAAGAAGGCTGGCTAGTAAAGAGGATTAAGCAGAGAAAACTTAAATATTTTGGATATATTAAATGCCATGATAATTTAGAGAAGACCGTATTGGAAGGATACATAATAGGAAAAAGAGAGGAAGACCAAGGCGAAGATGGCTGCAATACATCATTGATGATCTGCAGATATACGCATCAGCAGCAGGGCATCTTGCTTACAACCGAGAGGCCTACAGGAGAGCTGTTAGGAAGGCAAAGTTCTGCAAAGTTCTGCAAATGACTGGAAATCGGTTCAGGAATAATTAATCATATTTATATTTTGAGGCCTAGTATGTTTGCACCTATCTTCATCTTTTGACCCTCGTTTTCTTGTCAAATGACACGTCGTCCATAGGCAGCGTCGCTCTCTCGTAACAAGTCTTTCGCAAATTATTCAAAATCTCAGAAGTTACTCTCAGGAGTAAGATTCTTTGTATCAAAGTAGCACACGCACGAGCGCGCGCGTACACACAGTTTCATTATACACAGATAGTGATTGATAAGAAAGACACATTGAAAAACAGAACTTCGTCAGGTGAGATAGTGTGTTACGTGGGCGTGGCTGTACATTTTCTCAGGCAGCCGACGCCTATTTCTATGCCTCAACATACCTACAGTATTCTGTAACGATAGCTAATGTACACACCTTTCAGTTTCTAAACACTACAAGAATAGCTATCTTAAAACGCACGCACAAAAAAATTGTTACTTACATTATAGTTTTATCAAAAGTTAATTCTATCTCATGAACTGTCGAATAATGACGGGGATCTTATAAGAACGGCCGCTTTATAACGTCAATGCACCCATAGTTTTCCGACCTGTCGGGGCATGCGCTACTAAATTTAGATTCTTAGTGTCTCAGCGAATCAAGTTATTTTTATCCGGAGAATCCGCGAAGCAGTGTCTTATAGAACCCCAGGAATAAACGTTTAGAAGCTTTAATAAACTAGAGACCCCCCCCCCCCCTTTCCAAACAGCGCCCACAGCACTAAACAAGAAAAACAAAACTCGCAGTTGTACATGTTCAGTTTTTTTTAGAGATTTTGCCATTTAAACTTACGTGCTTCTGCTTATGTCTTAATTTCTGTTACTTACCCACGACGATGGTAGAGAAGATGTCATTCATTTGCATGTCCCTTGTGGAACTTTGCCTCCCTAACAGCTCTCTGTAGGCCTCTCGGTTGTGGGCAAGATGGCCTGCTGCTGATGCATCCATTTGCAGATCATCGACGATGTATTGCAGCCATCTTCGCCTTGGTCTTCCTCTCTTTCTTTTTCCAGTTATGTACCCTTCCAAGATGGTCTTCTCTAGATTATCATGATGTTTAATGTGTCCAAAATATTTAAGTTTTCTGTGCGTACTTGCTGTGCGTACATATTTGTACGCCTTCATCTTTGATATGTAAGCTCTACTTTGTGTTTCCGATCGATCCAGCTTTACATCTGGTCAAGTAAGAGAACACAATTTTGTAGGATTAGACCTCGGAAAAAAATCGTAGACAAAGCACTTTAGTGAGACGTGAGAGAAAGAAAAATCACAAGAGAATTACCTGAGATTCGAACACGGACTCCGGTAGGACGAGCCGCCGTCTAGCTACGAGAGAACAGTGTATGTACAAACTGAGCCATCTCAGAACCCTCGAAAAAGGTCTTTTGAAAGCTAAGTCATTAGTACTTGTTCAGCCGACATGAGGGATCGTGACACCGGAAAGAAACGAGGTCGTGACAGAAATTCCATAGCTTAAATTCAGTCTCTCTAGCAGGTACCTTTTAGACAAACATACACACAGTCTCTTGCCAGGTCTGGTGCATACAACAACAACAACAACAACAACAACAACAACAAACGAACGCTTTTTACATGAAGTTAGTTTCATAGTGTAAATTTGATGGTCATTTTGACTGGACCCAGATGGAGGCAATTCATAAACTTCTGGGCCCAATGAGAGATAGAAAGAAAAAAAGAAGGGGGAGGGGGGGGTAGACTGCTCCAGGGCCTGGACAATTTTAAAGGGTGGGCCTGAATGGATGAAAACAGAATGGCTAATCTACAGATCAAGAGGATGGGGAGAAAGTTTTGCACTGGCTTATAAAATTCCCGGCCAGCTTAATACTGACCATATCACCCTCTAGTGTGCTGACAGGTCAAGGAAAATATGGGCACTAACACCATATCCCTATGTGCCTCTAAGGCATGACTGGATTACCTATAAAATTCCACTCAGAGGCTCTACAAACTCTTAATTCATTCATTTGCATGTCCCTTACGGAACTTTGCCTCCCTAACAGCTCTCCTGTAGGCCTCTCGGTTGTGAGCAAGATGGCCTGCTGCTGATGCATCCATTTGCAGATCATCAATGATGTCTTGCAGCCGTCTTCACCTTGGTCTTCTTCTCTTTCTTTTCCCCATTATGTACCCTTCCAAGATGGTCTTCTCTAGTTTATCACGACGTTTCTCTCTCTCTGAATCTAAAGTGCCCAGGGCACATGGGGCTTCTGCAAGGGTTTTCCACAAATGCCTGTCCTTCGCCTTTTTTTCTGCTCTTGCCCAGGTGAGCCCTCTATTGCTCAACATCCTTTCTGTTGTTCTTCTCCATATCTCTTTTGGTCTACCCTTACTTCTGTTCCCCTGTGGTGTCCATCTTAGTGCTATTTTTGGTAGTGAGTTGTCAGTCATTCGGAGCACATGTCCCAACCATCGCCAGCGTCTTTCCTCAATAATTGTTGTCAGTGGCTTCATCTGCATTTCTGCCAATAAGATGTTATTTCTTATGGTGTTTGGGCAAAACATTTTTCTAATTCTTCGTAAAAATTTAGTCTGGAAAGAATTTAACTTGTTTTCTATGGTTTTGGTGATTTTCCAGCATTCACTTCTATAGAGTAGTACACTTAGAACATTAGTCTTAAATATCCTGATTTTCATATTTATGCTTAGTTTTTTTTTATTTCCATATAGTCTGCAGCACTGCAAAAGCCTGGTTTACTCTAGTAAGTCTGCTGTTGATGTCCTCTGTGCTGTCTCCATTTTCTACTACTCTGCTGCCAAGGTATACAAATTCGTTGACCTCCTCCACTAACTTGCTATCTACTCTGAGTACATTTCTGTTGTTCACATTTTGCTTCATTAACTTTGTCTTTCCTACGTTGATCTTTAGTCCTATGTTGTTTGCATTCTGAGTTAGCTTGTTTATTTTATCTTGCATATCTTTGTGACTGCTTGATAATAGACAAATGTCGTCCGCAAAGTCAAGGTCCTCCAGCACTGTGTCAAGGGTCCATTGTAATCCTCTGTGTTTGCTGATGTTGCCTCCTTCATTAACCAGTCTACTGCCAAGATGAATAATGTTGGTGATAGTACACATCCCTGTTTCACTCCTGTTTGTACCCTAAAGCTGCTGGAGGTATGTTCTCCACAGATCACTTTGCACTGGAAGCCCTCATATAGGGCTTTGATTACATTTACTATCTTGTGGGGGAAGCCATGCCATCTTAGGATTTTCCAGTGCATCTCTGTTGACACTGTCAAAGGCTTTCTCAAAATCTATGAATAATGCATATGTTGTGCTATGCCACTCATTTGCCTGTTCTAGTATTTGTCTAAGTACAAATATGTGGTGTATGCATGATCTTCCTTTCCTAAATCCTGCCTGCTCTTTCCGAAGTTTTTCCTCAAGTGTTGGTACAATTCTGTTGATGATTATTCTGCAAAATACTTTACTGGTGAGTGGCAGTAGGGTAATGTCTCTCCAGTTCCCGCAATCTCTGAGGTCACCCTTCTTTGGTAGTTTTACTATAAGCCCAGTTTTCCACTCATCTGGGGCTTTTTCTAGATCCCAAATTTGTTGTAATATCCGGCAAAGTTGTTTTGTTGTTTCTGTTTCTTCTGCTTTCAACATCTTAGCAGTCACTTCATCTTCACCTGGTGCCCTGTCTGATTTTAGCTTCTTTATCGCCTCCTTTACTTCATTTATTGTTATTGGTCCTGTATTGATGTTTAGTTCCGTTTTTGCTTCAGGTATGTCTATTGTTTGTGCTGCTTGTGTTCTGTTTAGTAGGGTGTTAAAGTGTTCCCTCCATCTTTCAATTTTTTCTCTTTCTCCACTGACCAGTTGTCCATTTTGTGTCCTTACTGCACTTTCACATCTTGTGTTGAAGTTACCTGTCATCTGCTTTGTGATTTTATATATGGTTTTCATGTCATTTGTATATGATGGTTTCTCTGCTGCTTCTGCTAAGTTATCATAGTATTGACGTTTATCTTGACGGCATGATTCCTTCACATTTTTGTCTTTTTGTGCATAATTACTTCAAACTTGTTTTTTAAGCCGTTGTGATTTGGTGTTCAGTAATTTTTTCTTGATTTCTTTTCTCTGCTCTATCTTTTCCCATGTGGTCTCGCTTATCCATTCCTCTTTTCTCCGTTTCCGATATCCCAGCACCTCTTTTGCTGTTTCCTGTAGCGTTTTATTGAACTCTAGTATGGACATTTCTGCTTCATCTTGTAAGACACTGAAGCGGTTCTTAAGTACTATTGAGAATTTGTTCCTTGTTTGCTGGTCTTTCAGTTTTCTTGTATCAAAACGTATCTTTCTGTGTTCTCCGATTTTGGCTTTCCTTAACTTTAGTTTTATTTTTGCTACCAGAAGGTTGTGATCACTTCCTACATCTGCTCCTTTCCTTGCTCGCACATCTTGTAGTGACGTTTCCACTTGTTGTTTATTAGTATGTGATCGATTTGGTTTTCTGTGGTTTTATCTGGTGACCTCCAAGTCACCTTATGGATGTTTTTATGTTGGAAAATTGTCCCTCCGATGGTCATCATGTTTTCTTCACAGAAACTGCAGTCTTTCTCCATTTTCATTTATTTCTCCGATTCCTTCTCTTCCCATGATTCTTCTTCTATCTTCATTTCCTTCACCTACTTTTGCATTGAAGTCGCCCAAGATGAGTAGCATATCATGCTTGGGTATTGTTTCTACTGTGGCTTGGAGGCTGTTGTAAAAATCTTCTTTTAATTCCTCTTCAGCTGCTTCTGTTGGTGCATAACAAACTATAATAGACAGCTTCGTGAATCTTGAGTTGAACCGTGCATATAATAATCTCTCATTTATTGGGGTCCATTTCAGCAATGCTCTTGATGCTTCTTTTGTTATAATCAATGCTACTCCTCCTTCATGAAGATCTTCTTTACCTGACCATATTATTGTATCTTCTGTGTGCTGTGTTGTTAATTTCCTTCTGCCTTGTCCTGTCCATCTTGCCTCTTGTATTCCTAGTATGTCTAGTTTGTATCTGTGCATTTCCTTGATGGTTTGTGCTAGTTTTCCAGTCTGGTTAAGTGTTCTTACATTCCAGCTGCCTATTTGCATATTGTGTTTAGGTTCCAGGAGGTCTGCAGTCGGGCTGGGGACTTCCAGTGGCTGGCTTTCATCCACAACCTTCATGGACTCAGTTTCCTGATAAGCATTTCTCCTTCCACCTGCATTTGTTTTTTCCCTTGCTTCCATTTCTGTAGTAGTCTGATAGTTTGTTTTTTTACCAGATAGGGTTGCTGGCCCTATGCCGAACCCTCCTTAGTCGCCTTTTACGATCATGCGTGGTAGGGTACAGTGGTCCTATTCTTTGCAGATCCCGGGTACCACACGGGGGGTTATCATGACGTTTAATGTGTCCAAAATATTTAAGTCTTCTTTGTTTAATCCTTTTTACCAGCCAGCCTTCTTCAATATTAAGTATTAGTATGGATATATTTGTTCTTTTTCTCTACAAACTACTCTTTGGTTTTATGAAAACAGTTATTTACTGTGTTCTTCTTTGTCATTCGCTCAGGCATCAATGGCAATATCTCTCACAAATTTGGCAGTTCATCTCAGGTTTCAGCATCATCGTAGGGCTCCTCTTGTAAGGAGATGGGGTTTGGCTACGTCCTTTTTGGCGAGTGGGTTGTTATTGCTGGCAACTCTGGAGGATGTGATGTGGTGTCTGTTGCTCTTTGTTACAGGCACATAGGTCTATTGTGCCAATTTTCAGCTTCTAGTATAAATGGTGTCTCAAACTGCAATGTTCTGTTCCCAGTCAGAAAATTATCACCATGTTATTCAAGTGTTGTTACACACAATACTAATATTATATATAAAAGCTTGCTGTTTGCAGAAAAACTGACAATGCAAAAAAAAAAAAAACGACTGACAGTGACAGACTCAATACATTATGTGTGGGCATGTTTTGACTGCAAAACAATAAAACCAAAGACAACTTGGCTAAGTCAATGTTGTATTGATTACTGAACTAAAAAAAAAACCACTGCAGTAAATGCATTTAGGTAAATCTTATTACTTAGTCTGAACCATTCTGTCGTCTGTGATTATGAAAAATATGGAACAACATATTTTGATTAATGCTTTATGTAGACTAGCAATGTATAACACAGCAGTGCTATTCAGCCTTATATGTTTCTGTACCCCGAGATATAATTTTTTTTAATATTGTATTTTACCTCCCCTCATACCGATACATAAGTTTGACAGTTTTTTTGCCCCACACCCTCTTAGGTGTCTTCAGGTACCCCTAAGGGTATGCATACCCTAGGCTGAATAACACTGTAATACAACATGCAAATCTGCATGACGGCATCCAAGACAAACACAGAAAGAACAAGCACGAGCGCAAGACTCTGTCTAACCACAAGAGGGGTGAAAGCCACTCCAGCTCACATGATTAAAAGATACACTAATATTCACTCCACTGAGAAGAGGTTTACACAAGAAAGTCTTGTCTGCATGAGAAACTATGGCACATGAGAATCCCATTCCAAATACACACATACAAAAAAAAAGAAACTTCAAAAGCTATTAAAAAAACCCCCAGCCAAAAGGAGCAACTTCAGACATCACAGCCTAAATGGACTTCTTTTCAGCTCTCCAGAAGAAATGGAACCACTGCTAACCTATGAGGAGAGTACCTACTTCAATAAAGATCATCACCAACCTCCAACACATATTAAAGTCCTAACACAAGAACTGATCAAAATATACAGTCCAAGTGAGCAGAAATGTATATATCAGTCTGGATACATTACCGGAGATGGGCAGTAAATACATGAAGCTGGTGTCTCTGTAAGACAAAAATGAAACAGAAACAAAACCAACAAGGTGTTTCCAACCAGATATCCAAGTTTCACTGCAGAAGCAATAGCATTCCTTAAAGCTCAGAGATCATTTGCAGAAAGAGATCAATGAATACCACAGAAGTCAGTGTTGCCCACATACTGTAAATCACCACTGCAGTAACACAACAACACTAGAAAAGAGAAGGCCCAGAATGAACTTAATCAGTCTAACTGCTTCTAAGAATCAACAAAAGTTGCTCTGCAGTGATTGTTCCCCCTGTTGTGGAACTGTAGGCAATAGAAATGCTGATTCACTTTGAAAAAAAAATAACACCAAAATGGAACAATATAACCACCCAGCCAAGCTACAGTGAGGCAAAAACCACTATACACAGTCTCTACAGACAGCAGTAAGCAAAAACCATTATACACAGTCTACACAAGCATTAAATATGATTCAATGTATCTGTTACAAAGACACCAACAAACTATTCTATTCTGATTAAGAACTGGCCGCTGCAAATCACCTCAACTAAATTAAGATCATCATCATCATCATGTGCCGTGCCGACTGGCGTTGGCTATTATGCTTCTCCAGAGTATCCGATCCTTCATGCAGGCCATCAGCTCAGTTGGTGATCTCCTCTCACACTATCCCGTCAGACTGTCCAGTATCATTTCTCTTGGTCTTCCTCTTGATTTTCTTCCTTCTATTTTTCCTGTTGTTATAATATTTTCAATGCTCTTCTCATTGCATGTGCTATGAAAGTACATTGTCTCTCTCTTATCTTTTTGACAAGGTTTTTTGTCTCTCCAGCTCTTCTCCTACATTCTTCATTAGTTATTTTTGCTGTCCAGGGGATTCGCAACATTCTTCTAATAAACCACATTTCTGCTGCTTCCAACGATTTTTGTGCAGACTTGCCTATTGTCCATGATTCACTTCCATATAACAAGATAGTTTCAATATAGCATTTTAGGACTCGTTTTCTAACATTCATTGATAAGGATGTGTTGGTTAATATGTTTCTCATTCTCTGAAATGCAGTCTTTGCTTGGCCTATTCTGTTCCTAATTTCTGTTCTGCATTTCCCATCTGAAGTTATTACTGCTCCAAGGTATTTGAATTTCTGCACCTGCTTTAGAATAGTTCCGTTTAATTTTATACTGCATGTTGGCGGATTCTGTTTCTTAGATATAACCATAGTCTCTGTCTTTTTGATGTTCAAAGTAAGGCCTTTCTGTTCACTTTCTTTGGCGACTTTATCCAAGAGATTTTGCAGGTCTTGTTGGTTCTCAGCTATCAGTACTGTGTCGTCAGCATACCGAAGGTTGTTAATATTGTATCCTCCAATTTTTATGCCTGATACCCCATAAAATACAAATGATCTATCACAACATGTGCTCTAGGAATGTACTGTGTTTGCAGACTATCACCTTACAATGCCATAGAGCACACAGACAAGAAATACAGGATGTTCCAAAAATAACTGTGCACTAACCCAGTATCAATTCTGGTATCGTAGTGATATATTTATGTCTGCGGTTATCTAGCCACATCTACCTACCATGGCTGGAGTTGCTGATTAAGTGTGCTGATTAAAAAATGTTATGTGGGCACTTCAACAACTGTTATGCTGCTTAACAACTGAATACACAAAGACAGATTGAATACAGTGAATCTTACACAACAGCAGGCTTCAACACACTAACACACTAACACATGCAGGTAGATGTGGCTAGATACCGCAGTCATTAAGATATCACTACTATACCAGAATCTATACAGGATTAGTGCAGTTTTTTTCCGAACGCACTGTAGAAGCTATGGGAGCTGGAGGAAGCTATGAACAACACAATACAATACAATAAAGAAATATAAACAGTTATGAAAAAAAAGCTTGCTGATATAAAAAGAAGCAGAAAAAGTATACTGTTTTCTCATAGGTGCTAGCATATACATCAATTATAATATGAATCATGTTCTTTTATTAGTACAGCTGCACACAAACTTTTTTTGGATAAAAATAAATCTTTATTGTCTACATCTTCTTTCATTGGAGCAGGAGTTACTAACTCATTATAAATATTTTTTTTCTTGGTGAAAAGACTACAATATTACAATTAATATTAATCATTATTATTTATTTTTTTGCCATTGTTGAATTAGTCTGTAGAATCAATTTTGAATTAAAAAAAAAAACTAAAGAAAATTTGCACTGCAAACATGAATGTAAATGATACACAGTACATGAGGTATAAACAATTTTGGAAGTAAAGACAGAGGTTTAGTTTTATACTGAAATCATATTAGGGATGTACCAAACATTCATATTTGAGACAACAATCTGAATATTAGAATTTGAATATTCACACACATATTTTTAGAGAGTAAGAAAAAAAAAATTATCATTAGGGCTATTTTCTATTTTCAATATAGCACTATTGGTAAGACAATTCATGCATCAATGATGCTGTTGCCCTGGGTGCTATCAGACATACTTAATTTGAATCTATGGTCTGCTGAGTCAGCACTGCCCATGCATCTCAAGTCATTATCTCATAATCTGTTTATCGTAGGCAGATTATGAAAGGTGTGCACAGCATGTAACGCCAGTGCAAAATGCAGCAACGAGCTGAAGAATTTATGTCACTAGTCTCTGATATGTCATCACCACGTGTGTCCGTATTATCACATACTCTGTTGCAGTAAAACTGACTCAACTATTTGTTCAGGCCAGTGCTGTGTCACACTCGCAGTTTTGTTTCAAGATAAAGAAACAACTGGAACATCAAGCCTCGCCAGTCATCCATGATATCAAACTGGAAAAAATCCTGGCTCATACGGGATCTTTATTTTCTCATCCCATCTTTAGCCAAGCACGGCACCGTCATTTTAAGTCGGGTTTTCTTTTAAATACTTATGGCATGGAATTATGGGCACCAGAAGGTCATGGAATGGATAAGGCTGAATATGTATGACCCAGCACGGAATAATCATATAAACTAATGGGACAACTCCTACACAATAATAAATGTTCATACCTTTCACTCCTGAGTTAATTTTCTTGCTGTCAGAATAGACTGATAAGAAATTCTGATAAAAAAAGAAACTGCAAAGGAAGTTAGTCTGTGATGTAGAAACGGTGTAGAAATTTGCTACTTTTTATTTTATTATTATTATATATTATTATATTATATTACTTTGCCTAATACTGCTCTGAGCATTTATTCACATAGTAGTGCAAGATCTACCAACCCTGCCAATGCTGTTTCGAAGTGAGTTAAGTACTGTTAGACGCATGCTAACAGGGCAGGGATCACCATAGTCCCCATGGTGGTGGAGTCTGCTAAAGAAGCACTGCATACCCCCTGCTTTTTTTGACTGTACTCTGGGACTGAAAAAGTAGCCACCATAACCCGCTCCCATGCCGATATGATGCTGTGCATCAACATCTCTACAGCATCGGCTGCAAAGAACAACAGCTTGCAGTTACAGGGAGTTTGTACAAGTTCCAACTTATCCCGTGCCAGCGGTCGATTTTTCGATCCTTCCGGTATCCCCGCTGTGTGCCAATGGTCGAAATTTCGATCATAGTTTGTTTCAATAAAAGAACTGGTGTAACATTTAGATTGTACATATTTTGTCCAGGTTTCCGGTGACACTTTTCAAAATGGTGAAAGAGTCCTTAGATACGAGCGATGCCAAGTGAGAAAAAGGAAGAGAAACATGGAAAATTTTCAATTTTTGATGATGTATATAGGGGTATGGACATGGCCTGTGATCACCCCACTGCTCTTGAATGTATCCCAAGTAGATCTAGACATATTTAGATGACTGGAGAAGTAGTTAGGAGGTTATTTCAGACATTAATTTAGTGAGAATGCAACACAGAATCAGAATATGAGATCGACAAGTAGATCTACACATCTCAGATGGTAAGTAGTGCAGATCTAGACCTAGCCGATGGTGAGCTGGGCACAATCATTGTCTAAAAACATCACATTACTTCTTTTTTCCTAAAAAACTCTGCACTTATGAAATTTTCATACATTTAGTTATACTTTGAAACATAATAAGTACATGGAAGTACATGTAAATACTGTTTTCCATTCCATTTTACAACTATACCCTCTAACATATCAAGACCTGCATTTTTACTCTGGTAAGCAACTGAACGTCTGCTTTTCTTCCTGTGGCACGGGAAGAGCTAATGCTATATGACCGAAAGAAATGTTTAATTTCCCTTAATATTTCATATATCTGCACATGTGCAATTTCTCCTTGATGTCATCAGTGTAATATATGTATTTGTATTCATATTCGGCAAACCAAAAATTAAAACATCATATCTGACCAAATATGAAAATCTTGCATCTGGTACATCCCTAATATACATACAGTAAATGTATTCACTAAATTTTAAAAAAATGAATAAAGAGACAAAGAGTAATAAAAATCTTATTGATTGTAACATGATGATATGTATTCAAAAATATTGAAATCATATGACACTTAGAAATAATACATCACTGTCATGAATCACAAATAATAATCAGGGAAGGCACTTTGATGCAGACACACCAGAGCTAGCGGCTGCACTATACAGCTACATAATGCTATGATTTTGTATACATGGTTTGCACAGATCATTATTTAGCAACCAAGGAAAGCTTTGAATGTAAAGCTGCTGTGAGGTACATACTTTAATGAGCTGCATATCACAGCCACAGAATCCAGTCTGTTGCTTTAACACCAGCCTGACCACAACACATCTGAACACAGCCCACATGGTGTCTGCTGTTATAACTCACTGTACAACGAAATCATCCATGAAAATAATGACCAGCCAATGCTAGCAGGTCTATAACACAACCTGATTAACCTGCTGTTTATTACAACCATTAGTAAAATAAAGTATATATTTTGCATTAGTTTTACTAACTGTTACAACAGAACAATTACAGGGTTATTTTGGTTTGTTTAGCAGTACCACTATAAATAAGAACACTTACACACAAAAAAAAAAAATGTAAAGCCATATTCTTCTTTCTTCTGATTATATGATTGTCATTAACTTTTGTTGTGTAAACTGTGCCACAGTAAAGTCTGAAAGACAATTCTTGTGTTGAGTTTTAGTGAGAATGATGAGTATGCTTTAATGATTTCTGTTCTGACTGCACTGCAGACTTTATCACATTTATCCTAACAGCCTAAATGTACAGCATATTTATCATATTATTTTAACTGCCTAATTGTACAGCATATTTATCATATTATCCTAACAGCCTAACTGTACAGCACACAGCATATTTATTATACTATCCTAACTGCCAAACTTTACTGTAACAGTCTCATCACTTTATCCAGTCAGTTGCATAAAATATGCACAGAATCTAGCTTTGGCTAACACATTCAAAATTTGCTGCATTTGTAATAATACACCACCTTCTGCTAACAAGCAATATGGTTGATAAGGCTACCTATGTTGAACAGTGAACACCAGAGGAGTTTGATGGGAGTAGGTTGTTATATAACTAAGCCTCACAACCTCTGACCCAAGGAAAATAGGCATGAGATTCTGGATAAGAAGATCTATCAAAGGTAAAAAATTAAGTACTATGTGAACTGGCAAAAATTGTAAATGCTATAACACAATGCTTCCTGTGTATGTGGGGGGGGGGGCTGCGGCTGGAAGAAGAGAGAGAGGGAGGAAGAGAGAGAGAGACAGAGATACACATATTTTTTTTATCACCAGAGTCTAGATACCAAAAGGTAGATTAAAACTGTTTGTGACAACTGAAAAGATAGTGCCCTAGAAAAAAAAATAGTGCTACAAATATATGACAAATCTGAAGTATTAAAATAATTAACTATTTAACACAATAATCTGTAACAAATCAAGTCTGACAAGATAATGGATGCACTGAAGATGCAATTAAAAGTGCACTCCTTTTACTGTTTTAACCTGAATCTCTCTCTCTCAGTAATGTGAAAGGGATGGGCAAGCCTTGGCACATAGCAGCAAGTATGTGGCCTGCAGCCAATCTAGGCATTTTCTTTAAAGACCCCATAATTTGCTGGAAATGTTAACAATATTGATTTTGCAGTTTCAAATTACAGCAGCCGCTCCCTACACGGTAAAATAACAAAGCACAGCATTGTATGGTTAGACCTTGGGAAAAAAAGAACAATTGTAAGCAAAGCACTGTTAGATATAAGAGAAAGAAAAATGATAAGACCATTACTTGGGACTTGAATGTACATATTTCAAGTAATTCTCTTGTCATTTTTTTCTTTCTCTTTTCTCTTATGTTCAAACGTGCTTTGTTTACAATTTTTTAATCCAAAGTCTAAACTTGTGCTTTATTACTTTACTATGCAAAAGCCTTGCTGTTTCCTATTTGTGAAAATTTCTCTCTCTACACATATGCACACTTCAACAGAATTTAATTGTGTATGTTTTGTGGCTATAACATTCGTAAATTTGATATTTCTTTTAACATAGTGTGGCCCAGCGAAGATGGAAAGTTTGTTATTTTTTTGGCCTGCTAAATGTTGAGAACTGAAGAAGAAGAAAAAAAAATAGGTTGGAGGGGGGAAGGCTGAGAGAATTAGGAATAAACAGAGGCAGTCCCAAATAAATCTGAATGGAAAAGAAAAAAAAACAAATATTTCATCAGTGCTTCCATAAGCAGCTAATGTGGCTTCCATAAGCAGCTAATGAGACAGTGGATAATGTATACTGTTGTGTGTTTTTCTATCTACCTATCGATCAAATATCTGTGAGGGTAAATTGTTTTATTATTTTCACTTTTTTGTTGTTGTTTTTTTGTTTTTAAATTATACTTCTTAATAAATGCAGAAAGCCTGTATGTCAGCTTGTTCTGGATAATGTATTGAAAAACAACTCTCTGCTGATAAGAATTAAACAGATTAAAAACTATAGCCACAAATTCACAAAATGGATGTAACAAAACTGTACAGCTACAAATAATACTGGTTATTGTTTACGGAGATAAAAAGCCAAAAAGTAGAAATTAAGTACATTTATAGCAGATCTCTCACCCCCCCGAACACTAGTACAGAAAATACAATGGCATTTTGTTTCACTATTAAAAACAATCTTGCATGAAAATTACATTCAAAGTAATCAAATGGTTAATCTATACAAAGAGGCTTTCTTTATCAAAAACCTAAAATAATTTGTTCAAATTTCAACAGAACTCATTTCGTTTAAATTACCTGAGTAAATTTTGATCTTTATATCAACAAAAAAATGTAAGAAATTTGTTGTATTGCCAATGACACCAACATCTGTTGATGAAGCGTAGGATTTTTTCCTGAACAATGTCAGTAAACCAAAAAAACTGCTGTAAGATAAGCTTTTAAAATAAAACTATGGTAGCTTGCTACGTCTTCAAGTAAAGTTAGTAAGGAGTTAATTGTGTACTGTGATTATTTTCTTTATCATTTATGGAAAATACATTCCAATTATTAATAAAAACATGAGAAATATTTTTTCAGCTGACATAATGATGAAATTAAAGGGGAGAAGAAAAAAAAACTGATCTAAACTGTTATACTTACTATTGAAATAACCCTTTTTTTTTTTAAGAGGAAAATAAATATATCGTAACTAAACTTGTACATGTTTCTTGAGTTTACTTTTTAACTCATTATTTTCTATTTTCAAAAAAAGTTAGCATTTTATAATGGATTAAATTATTTTAAACCCTTTCTTGGACAAATATAGAGAAATCTGGGAAGGTAAATGTGGCCAGGCATGATGCTGACTACTTCACACTTTCATATGCAGATGGTTTTGGAAATACGGGCCTATCGCTGTATACCCAGTACGCCTTAATAGTGTGGAAATGGAGATTTTATCTTCACATTTGCCAGCTATGTTTCATTCAAGGTTTTTTTTTTCTCTTCATTTGTATTCTAAAATATAAAATTTTTGTACGTAAAATTTAAAATTTAATACATGAACTAATGACAACAACATAACTGCAGGAATTTCTTCTAAAAAATATTTTAAAAACTGAACATGTATACATTTTCTTATATCTTTTTTTATAAACTGGATATGAGTTTTTAAATCCAATTTAGTTACAGTTACATTTTTTAAAGAAACTTACAAGAACAAAAATCAAACTTAATTACTGCTTATTATTATATTATTTCCCTTGTATATTTACCAATATGTATATTTCACTAAGAATATTCATTAAGGATCTCTACAATGGGTATGTTTGTGCAGTCAACACAGAAGATGGAATGAGTGAGTGATTTCCAGATTGAAATAAGCATGAAAAAATGCTGCACAGGTGAAACAGGCATTGACTGGGTACATGAGACTCAACTGGAAGATCTTGATTTTGCAGATGACATAATTCTTATCAGCGACAATGTGAATTTGATGCAAGAAAAAATAAGATACCCTGTCTTCACTGGCTAGTAAAATAGGACTTGAAATTAACAAGGAAAAAAGAAAAATAATGAACTTTCTCATTAACCATGAAGGAAAAATATACACAGAAAGAACAGCAGCTGTTGAAGAAGTAAACCATTATGCATACCTTGGCAGCTACATAGACCAGGATGTAACACCAGAAAGGAAGTTAGAATTAGAACTGCAAAAGCAGCACTGACCTTCAAGAATCCTGAAAACATATGGCATTCAAAAGCACAAAAACCAAGTTAAAATTATTCAATTCAAATGTAATATCCACCCTCATTTATGGAAAATACTTGGTATAATTGTAAAGTGGAACAAATTCAAGAATAATGCAGAGATAAGATAGATGAGCAAACAACAACCTATCTCATGGGTGATCAGAAAAAGAAGATGGACATATGTCAGTCACGTGCTGAGAAGAAACAGTCAGAGAATCTCAAATCAAGCTACCAAGTGGAACACAACAGGCCGAGGAGAAATAGGTTGACCATGTGAAACTCTAAAGAGGACATTGTAAAGAGAGGTCTGTTTAGTGGGCATAATATCCCTTGATGAGGTTGAAAAGCTCACCAAAAACAGGAAAACTTGACAAACTACCTTGCAAGCCCTATATGATGTTTAATGGAAGGATGCAAGATGTATCACTTGTTTTAACTCTGATACACAACTGTAAAATAAAAACTAGTCTATCAAAGCAATATTTGACAATGGATACAAATGGATTAATATGTATCACAATCATTTTTGTACAGTCTAGATTACAATTAACTTTGCACAAGTAAATAAACTCCTATAATATCTTTCAAGTTATCTTAATATTGTATAAAAGTTTATTCCTAAATATGTATTAAAGTTTGGAAAATGAAATATTCTATAACTTTAAATGGCAGTTTAAAAGGGTCCATCTAAAATTGATGCAAAAAAAAAAAAAAAGATGTAGATTGTATCAGATCTATGTTTACGCCACAATGAATGAGGTTCCAGTTGGAAATAAACATATCTCTACCTTTACAAAGACTGCAGTGAAGTAGTCCTTAATGTATTCAGTATAAAACAATTCTAATCGTGTCTTCTGGTGATCATATTTATAATGGCTCATGTCCATATAAAAAAAAAAACAAACACAAAACCAACCAAAATCTTTATCAATCATCTGGAAAACTATGCTTAAACGTTAAATGTAGATGCAAAAACAAATATGTCTGATACTATGCCTTCCACAATGATGCAAGTCTGGTTTTGCAGTTTAACCTCCTTAGTATTAACCTTATACAAGGACCGGATTTCCCAGGCTGATATCTTTAGCCCCATACATTATATGGGTTAACCTAGTTTTCACCCCATACACAGCATTAAGCTCATTAATGTTTGGGGTAGTACTGTACTCCATGCACTGAATGAAATCAGGTCAAGCTTCTACAAAATAATTATGAGAACTCCTTAATTAATACTGAGTGATATCTAAGCAACGATTTTAGAATACTTTTTTTTTCATTGGAATATATAATGCTAAGGTAGTTATGGACATATGAATACTTTCCCCACACATGGGTCAAAGCAGGGGGATCTGCAAAACACTTTGAAAGAAGAAGACCTAACCAAGTAAACTCTAGACAATCTTTGTTAAAAAAACAAAACTGTAACTTTTTTCCCCCCACATCGGTCCATGCCAGTCTCAAGATGGAAGGAAAGCTAGTTAACAGCTATGTTTACTGCAAGTTAAAAACGTTAAAAAAAAAAACAGTACAATTAAATGCAGTTATATTCACAAGCTCTTAGAGACATTTCATTTTTGGTTATCTTTAAACGGAATCATTCTGCACCCATTTTCTGTAAGAGTGGTCATTAAAGTTCAAGTCTGTGGCTTCTGGACACTGGAGGCATCTGGTGAAAGTATTCAAAAAGAGGGCTATTTTAGTGAGAACTGTCACAATCAATATTACATTGGTGACTGATGTAAAATATGGAATGTATTAATGAAAGCTGTACTGGTGAAAACTGTAACAATGAAAGTTACACAAATGCAAGAAGCAGCTATGCCAAATGTGCAACAACTAGATTCAAAGTGTAAACTAAATGTTTTGCCTGCCATTTTGCATTTGAACCTGAAGGAAAGACATTAACATTTAAATAATGGTATGTATAGCCAGCACTGCTGTTATTTTACACTGGCCAGACATGGACAATAAATAAAATTTAAAAAAAAAAAAAAAAGGAAAAAAAAAAAATTAAATGCAACACAAATGGGCTTATGGTAAAAGACACAGAATGGACTCTGAACAGTAAAGAATTTCAGGAGAACCTGAACAACACTGTAAGCCTTAAAACCATGAGAACAAAATGGTCACAATTTTTTGAACACGCATTGAGAAGGTGGGGGTTACAGAAATTAGCAATCACTGAAAAAAAAATCCAGTGAAAGGGGAGTTAAAAAAAAAAAAAGAAAAGAATATCTGAACATGTCATCCAAGTGGCTGAAAGGGGGGAGGGGGGGAAAGGTACGGACAAGCACAACCACCTACACCTACCACCATGACACCTGATGAAAGTGATGATGACTTACTTTGGTTCACTGAGCCCATAATCATAGCAAGAACTGCCTACACACTGACAGCATCCATGTTCATGGAACCACCTGTACTTGGCAGCTCCCATGGATTTGCACGAGGCTTTACACTTTGCCATGGACATGCAGTCAGAGAAGAAGGCCACTGTGCAGTTCTGTATTCCGATAACTTGCTCTGACTGCTGCTTCAGAGTGTCTGTTTCATCTCCTTTTCCTGCCAGTGAAAGGAAATAACTGTAGTACAATCAGTGATCATGTTAACTGACAATTACTTGTAAACTGACTGAAAAAAAAAAAAAGAGAAAAATAGAAATTTTTAGAGGCTCTTGTTTACAGCAACCGGATTACATTATCAAAAAATCTCGTAAAAAGCAACCAGCAAAAGGGTTGGAGGATATCAGGGCAGGAGAACGATGGTGCTCAATTTGTATTGAGGAGAATAAGTCAGTTTTGACTTTAATTCAGCAAGTGAGCATTCTGTACAGGTTAAATCTTGTTGCAAATAAGATAAGAACAACAATTTCAAATGAATATAAGGGTCATACCAAAAGTCGTGAGCAAAATTTTTTAAAAATCAGAATTTATAGATAGAGAAAATATAAAAGTATCGCCTTAAGCTGCATCCTTTGCACTTCATGTAGAGGTCACATGACACCACCATCATGTGTCATGTGACCAGGTGGAGCATAAACGAAATGGCGGGTGCTGAAGTTTCATTTCGTTAACGTGCTGTTATTGAGTTCCTTGTTAAAGAGGAAATCCCTGCTGCTGAAAATCACCAAAGACTTCAACTTGCTTATGGAGATGTGTGTGTGGGTGCTAGTAGTGTTAGGAGGTGGGTGAAACATTTCAAAGATGGAAACACAAGCATCCAAGATATGCCTTGTAGTGGTCACCCTCGAACTGCCTCCACTGAACGCAGTGTGGAAAGGGTTGACGACTTCATTAAAGAAGACAGATGTGTCAGTTTCTGAAATCGATGTAAATCTTGGAATAAGACACAATGCAGTACAGGAAATGACTGAAACCCTAGGCTATAGAAAAGTTTGTGCCAGCTAGGTCCCACAGGAGAGAATGTCCAGAAGGCAGTGCGTCTGTGCCGTCGGTCAGCTGGAAAAGAATTCTACCGGTAGGGTATTTTCAAACATGCAGAGTGATGGGGAAAATGTGTGCAGAGAAATGGAGATTATGTTGAAAAGTGAAGAAAAGGTGCAGATTAAGGTGATACATTTATATTTTCTCTATCTATAAATTCTGATTTAAAAAAATTTTGCTCCTGACTTTTGGCATGACCCTCGTATTTAATTCTGCCGATGTCTGTAAAAATGTGTTTAATTTTACATTAATAAAAAGAAAAAAAAAGCACTACCGAAAGTTGTATTGAGAAAGCCTGTACTTCAGAATGCACTTCATGCAAGATGAAAGAACAAGGCAATAACAATAATGCAATAAAAAAATGATCACAAAACATGCTCACCAACAGTGATGATCTTCACTTCAGCCTCATGCATCTTCATGCCTGGCTTGAAGGAGAGTCTGTTTAAATCCACAGCATATGTATAGGTTGTCCAGCGGTGGAGGTCATCCTCCACTTCTGTCAGGACATTAAACAGGTCAGGTATGGGATCTGAAAGTTCCTCCACTGAGCTGGTCTTGGTCATCTCATCAGTGGGATCTGGGGCTGGACATAAGCCTGATTATATGAAGGGAAAAAAGAAAAATTTGTCTTCTTCATCAGAGTTTCTAATTAAACAAAACTTTTAAGACTTGTCTCTTTCCTCATACACCTCTCAGTGTTGAGGGGACAAATAGAGGTCTTGGTAGGGTTCAGTGGCGGGCTTCATAAAATGGGGCATTCAAGGTTTCCGTAAATACCTCCCTCCATCTCCCGCATGGGCCACCCGTTCCTATGTTTCTTACAAATCTTAGTGTGAATGTTTTTTTTTTTGTGTGTAGTCTGCTGTCTGGTGGTAGTGGTGTAACATGGCCAAATCACTTGACTTGTTATTTCTGGATATAGTGTAATACTGATGTTACTCCAATCTTCATCCTGATGGTGTCTTTTCTTATTTGGTCTCTTCTTTTTTTTTTTCACATTTAGTCATTCATTAATTTGCATGCCCCTTGTGGAACTTTGCCTCCCTAACAGCACTCCTGTAGGCCTCTCAGTTGTGAGCAAGATGGCCTGCCGCTGCTGCATCCATTTGCAGATCGTCAACGATGTCTTGCAGCCATCTTTGTTCTGGTATTCCTCTCTTTCTTTTTCCCATTATGTAACCTTTCAATACAGTCTTCTCTAAATTATCATGACGTTTAATGTGTCCAAAATATTTCTAGCCATCCTTCTTCAATATTAAGCTCTTGCAGTATAGATATATTTGTTATTTTTTGTGTCCACAATATTTGGAGAACTCTTCTGTAGCATTTACATTCAAAGGCATTTATGTGTTTCTCAGCTGTTTTGTTAAGCGTCCAGGTCTCACAGGCATATGTTGCAATGGGAAAGATGCATGCCCTTAAAAATCTTGTATTTTAGTATTCTCTTTAAATATCTCATTCCTGTTGTGATGATTTTCCTTTTGTTTTTGGCTGTTAGTCCATGTCTGACATTAACAGCACACAGTTGGGAGGAAAACTGTGGTGTACAGTGCCCTTTTCATTTCAACTATGATGTATTTACTTTTCAGTAAAGCTGTCATTTGTCCAATGACCTGATTCATTTACTGAATCTGTTCTCAATCTCAGAATCAATTTTACCTGAGGATGATACTGTGCTACCTAGGTATTTGAAATGTTTCACATGTTTCAGTGGCTGGTTGTCCAGGAAGATCTTAGGATTTCTTCTCTTGATACAGTCATGACTTCAGTTTTTTTTTCAGCACTGATCTTCACATACTTTTAATACCGAATGATCAAAATGACTGGTTATAGTTGGTATATTTTGTTGAATGATCTTTCTGCAGATCAAGTTTATTCCCTGATGCCTGAACTTGTGAACAACAGCAGGCAAAGTTCACTGGCTCTGAAAACTGTGGCAATTCTTTAATATTACTGACACTAGAAAAATTCTGGACTAAATCTGTGACTTCTAATGAGGAATCTAAGATACTAGACATAATCTGTCAAAAATGGTGGAAAAAAATGTAAATATGACTATTACATCGATAATGTACCTATAGTTACAACATCATAAGTAATTTCTATGCAATTCTGGCTTCTTCTGAAATGTTGGATCTGTTTTACTTAAAAGCTGCATGGTAAATAATCAAAGTTGACTCTGTGAATCAATATATCAATATATCATTACTGTTCAGAAGCAAGTGTGACACACAAGGCAACAACGAACTGGTGGAACAGTCTTTGCAAAAGCAAGCATGATTTTGAATTGTCTGCAATAGTATAGTAAAATACTAAAAACAAGTGTAGCTGAACAGATCAAGAAAATTGTGCATATAAAAGGACATGTTTTTAAAAGAAATCTGTTTGTCATTTGCATGTTCCTTGCAGAACTTTGCCTCCCTAACAGCTCTCTTGTAGGCTTCCTGGTTGTAAACAAGATGCCCTGCTATTGATGCATCCATTTGCAGATCATCAACAATGTCTTGCAGCCATCTTTGTCTTGGTCTTCCTCTCTTTTTTCTTCCTGTTATGTACCCTTCCAATACCATCTTTTCTAAATTCTCATGATGTTTAATATGTCCAAAATACTTAAGTTTTCTCAGGTTTAATCTTCTTTAATATTTTACAGTATTTTTAACATATACTGAACAATAATCTGCGTAATTTCACAGATGAAAATATTCCCCCCCCCCCCTTTAAAAAAGAACAAAACAAAATCTCAGATTTCGTATATTTAATTCAATGGAGTTTTGAGTAATCTCACCTGAAATAGAGAGCAACTTACCAACACAGGAGCAACACTCTGTGTACAGTTTTGACAGACAGACTTGACAGTCACGGCAGCAGGAACAGTTCTTCAGGTCATTCATTTCACAATCACAACACTTAATCAGCATACATTTGCTGACCAGTGGCGCACAGATGGCTTCGTTACATGCCTCCAGCAAGCAGACACCGGACATTACAGTGAGGCAACCAAGCACCAGTTTCATGCAAGTTTTCATTTTGCTAGAGATTGAAAACATTTTAGAATACAACTGTAAATATGAGGAAGTTAAGGATTAAAAAAAAAAAAACTTGGAAAAATTTTCAATTAATATGATTACATATTCCTAATGATTAGTCATAGTATTTGAAACTACATAATGCTCTTAAAAATTACATATAACCAAAATGAAATTTTAAAAAAAATTGTGAAGGAATATCTATGTATTCTGTAGCACTGGCAAACAAGCCCAATGAAGGAATGCAACAGAGAACCAGGGTAAGACAGTTAGTCTGAGAGTCCACATCAATTCAGCCATTCCAGTTCCCAAGTTGCTGCTAAATGCTCATCTACCATTTTGCCCAGAACGCTCTAGATTTGTAGTCTGGCTAGAATGCAGTTGTTAAGTTCAAAAGGTTAACTTGTAAGAGATGAAATTTCACACTTAAGGAATAAAAAAAAAATCTTTCATCAATCTTGTCTCTTTGACATAATTCCTTATTTGATACTTCTACTGTAAAAAATATAAAATCTAATGTAAAGTGTGAAATAACACAAATCCTTTGATTATAAGAGCTGCAATAGAGGCAGCATTATACCAGTGTTGTGACAGATGTAAAAAAAAAAAAATTCCCATTTCCATGCCATTAAGGCATATTGGAGAATATGGTGTAGGCCTGTATCTTCCATGACCTTTGGCATGTATACTTCAAAATTATAAATGGTGTTATTTTCAACAACTGCAGGAAACCAAAATCTTGACCAACACAGACCATTTAAAAAAATTCCATATGACAAAGAATGTTATGGCAAAGGAGATTTAGACAAGAACATATACACAGTTACAGAGTCAAGCAAATCATTTCAACAGAAAACAGAGTTCATTGACAGAGCAGTTGGGCAAAAGAACAAACAAGAAGAGAGGTTTTCAAATATATGACAAACCTCAATTCGAACAGTAACATTTACGTTTAAACAACAACACAAGAGTTAATGGGGAAAATTTCTCTTATATAGTGCATAACTAACAAAAAAACTTCTTTCTTCAGTAAGGAAAAAGTATGTCCCCGTAATGTCTAGTGGTCTATATAAGTCTATGGGTATCTGATTTTTAGAAAACTTCCCCAATCCTACTGGAAACGAACTGATCACCCAGTTTTTTGTTGTTGTTTTGTTAATACTGTCACACCACAGAAGACTAATGTTGAATAATATAAATTAAATGTATTTAACTAATGAACAACTCATACACTTATTCAGTGACTGAGTGGAACCTTTTCTGTTGTTGTTGCTTATGTACGATTACAAATCATCCTATTCGTTCTTATCACTGTATCTGGCACCATTAAATTGTCTCATACTAAATACCGGAATGGAAACCGAGGCAAATTAATCGTGGTTCTGCAAAGTCAGTGAGGATTTTTTTTAAAATCTGACGTTCACATTCTGTGACAAGTACTTCATAATGTTTTATAATCTCTTTAATAGTCGGTAGATAAAACAAAACATTACTATCATGACAACGTGAGGCCAAGCTAATCTAGTGCGTTTCGCATTCGTGGTCGCAACTGACATAAACGATTTTAATTCGCAGCTTATTTGGAAGTCAGCCTCTCATATAAATAATCTTAACAAGTAAGAAGGTGAGAATACCTAGTTTGAAAGAATACCATCTAATATAATATTGCTAGTAAAGTCCGAAAACGCTCCACAACTGTGTAACACGCTCAGGCCTTTGTGTACATACTTGACTACTTGCAGAAACAGGAAGCCGCACGGACCGGTGAATATAAAAATAAATCAATATGTTCTTTGAAAACAAAATGTTAAAATTTAGGGGCAAATGAATTAATGTAACTTGTCTACAATAGTCTTTTGCTGCACTGAAAATTACAACTCTTTTAGTTATTAATTTAGTTTAAATATTCATGAGAGTGATCCACTATCTTCTTTAATTGTTTCTGTTATTTTTAAATAAGCGAGTGAACGCTGAAAATTTTACAAAATATCTTTGTGTTAACAGAAGATGATGGATATGTAGATCTTGTTCTCAGAAGTAAGTTTAAAATATGTACTGTTGTAATAGTGCTTGATATACAAAAAGGGGACATTAAGCTCAGAATTAGGTATAGATTTTGACCATTGTGAACTGTACTTTCTTATTTCCACATGAGAGGAAAAACTAGAATATTATGTAGTAAGATACCTTTATCAAGCCACATCCTTTTAGTTGTTGAATGCTTATATGCAAATAATAAGTGGTGGAGACTAACTCGCTCAAAACGGAGAGAAAGACGTACTAACAGTTATAACAGAATGGCACAGGATATGGATTGAACACGCAGACCCATCCCTAGGGCTTGTGCAAGATCAGTAGCCCTGCTACTTTATGAAACAGAGATATTCTTGAGCAAAAAAAAAAAGTAAACACAGTCGATGTGTACCGCAATATACCAACCATCTCCTTCAGCGTTATACGATAATAAGCACATGGAAAATTTTCTTCAGTTTTCGCTGACTGGGAATTCATACACATTTATTTTGCACAGGTCCTTTTAAAATCAGCTTCGTTCTTACAGTCATTAATAATTCCTGGCCATTATTATGGATTGTCAAGTTTGTCTTTATACCATTGTATTTCACATGTTCTGATTCGCGTTCTTGCTCGTCAACACTCACTGCTTTAGCATCAGACTCAGTAGATGACTGAACAGTGTTTTATCTACAGCTAAATCATTCTAAGAATAAATTGATGGTAGCTTCATTCTTGTCCTTCATTTGATGAGTTTGACCTGATAAAGTGGATGATGATGATGAAAGGAGTGGTTACAAAGATTCTGAATGGTCTTCTTAGTCATGTGGCCAATCACAGTCATGTGTGCCACATTTGTTGTTATTGTTTCCATGTGTTTTCCTTCACTAACCTTTAGCCCCCGCAGTCATCCCAATATGTTTTGTTATAGTTAACTGCCAGTGCAGTTTCACTTTTTTAAAAAAAAATTTTGTTTGAGTTTGACATGGTTTAGTGGCCAGTTTAATTCACTTTGCACAGTGTTTTAATTTGTCATCCCTTTCTCTTGACTGAAACATCAGTTTTCACTTTTACCAAAATGCCTTTCCCCCCCATTATGATGCCACTCTTAGGCAATGCCTGACTTGCTTAAGGATGGATCTGTGGACATATTTCTCCAAAGGCTTCATTATTATTGCTGTAATAGCCATGTGATGGATATCGGAAGGAAAAGAGAAAAAGAGACTTACAAGGAAATCCAAGTTGAAGAACTATAGAAGCCAAGATGGACATCGTGCAAACCCTGCCAGCAGACTATAAGAAAATTGAGAGAATTTGTTGGTGTGTGTGTGTACACATTAGGTTCACAGAGGGTGGTTGTTTAGTTGATCACCTTCCAGGTTTAAACTAGACCTACCTTAAACATTAGATTGCTCATATTATCTTGAGCTCATAAAGTAAAGGATGTGACTATGTGAAAGCTAATTTTATAAAAAATGAGAAAGATTCATATTCAGAGCAATCACAAGGCTTCACATAAGTCATGTTTTCATAAACTTTGAGAATTAATGATAATAGTAAGCTGCAGAGGACTGCTACAGCTGGGATGTGTAACAAGAATGGATGGCAGCCATATTTCTAAGCAGGTTTTTTTTGTTGTGATGAACATGGAGGTCACATGATAGACCTAATCTGAGATAATAAAGTACACGTAGTCATCAAAGTGAGATTTTTCTATCAACCACGAGGTCTGAGAAGAACTTGCAAAAGATCGAGTCATGTGGAGAATGACCACACAAAGACACAGAACTATTTGGGAAAGAAATGAGGACCAGACTTGAAATTATAAGATGCAGGAACAAGGAAACTGGACCTTGCAGCACAAATATTGCTTCCTGTTACTGCGGCCAGCTTTACAAGTCCAACATTGGTAGCGCTGGTCATGATGGGAGCTGCTCAGTAAGATGATGCTTAGCAAAATGCACAATAGGTGATATCTACCTGCTTCAAAATGATCTCCAAAGACAAGTGTTTCCCAAACTTTTTTTGGATCATGCCCCACCTCAAATATTTTTATGCCCCCTTCCTCCCCAGCAGAAGTCAACCAATTTATGAAAAAGTATAATATAAATATATTCTAATTGCCCCCCCCCCCCCCAAAAAAGAAAAATTAAAATTGTCCCTAGGAGGGCACATGCTTCATGTTGGGAAATGCTGCCTTGACGGAAAGTGCATATGAGAATTAATTTCAATTAGAGATGTACCAAATACCATGTTTTGATTGAATATGAGTACTGATTTCTGGGTGCTGAATTTGATTCACAGAAATATGGCTCCTCACTAACAAGTATGAATGTTTAAGATAAGGTAAAGATAAAGAAAGTCCCATAGCAAATGCTGTAGGGGATGAAGCGTTAGAGACCTCATTATGCTGGGCCATCAGTGTATGAGGTAGGGTGGCCAGTTCCTTTCCTCACTGCTAAGATAAGGTAGGTAAAGATAACCCTGTTGTGCCAATAAGGCACCTAGAGGATATAGTGTTAGTGCCACATTTAACTTGACCTGTCAGCATCATGTCTGGCTGTTTGTCCTTCCCCAACCCCAGAAGAAGCTGGGTGACTGGGACATCTCTAGCTGGATTTGAAACCCTGACTTTTGCAGTGAGAAACTAAGGCACTTACCACTCCTCTAGTTAAACGCCAATGAATATTTAAGCAGTGTTGTAATTATTGCTATTATTGAGGAAAGATGCTGGTGATGGTTGGGACATGTGCTCCGAATAATTGACAACTCACTACCAAAAATAGCACTAAGATGGACACCACAGGGAAAAAAAGAAGTCAGGGTAGACCAAAGGAGACATGGAGATGAACAGCAGAGAGGATGTTGAGCAATAGAGGGCCCACCTGGGCAAGCGCAGGAAAAAAGGCAAAGGGCAGGCATTTGTGGAAAACCCTTGCTGAAGCCCCATGTACCTTGGGCACTTTAGGTTCAGAAAGAGAGAGAGAGTAATAATTGCTAGAAATTGACACTGAAACTCAGATTTTTATTTCTGATACGTACTCTAGCATGGTTGTAAAAATTTTGAGAGACAATAGGTCCTAATTACAACTACAAGCTAACTTTTCTATTTATGGTAATATTTAACTTGGCTGAAATATTGATGTGGTACCAATTTTAGGAAATGTAGCAGAAATATTTGTTTACTTGTAATTTTGCTATGCAAGTTTTCTTTCATTTCAAGCATTCAAATTTTGTAATTATATGACATAATATGAGTTTAAATTGAGTATTTGATACATGTCTAATTTTGATGTTGTTTCATGTATGATGTCAGTTGTGCTGAAGCTGGAGATTATAAGCTGGACTGTAACATTTGTGCATGGTGTACTACATGATCTTAACTTTAAAGTATTAGAAGAATGCACCACCAGCTACTTTGCATCCCAGGGAGTTGATAATGTGTTATATTCTCATGGCTAGGTGATCACTCATCTCACTGGAGTCAAGTCTTACTCTTGCAAATTTTCTGTTTCTCATGTCTAAAGTGCTTTCTTTAATATTTCTCCAGGATAATCTTATGAACTTTGCTCTGATACTCAGCTGTGCACATGTCTTGTTTCTTTTCTGTCTGCTTATGCCATCAGCATTCTTATCTTATATCTTATATCCTTCCCGTGCCGTTAAACGTCACATAGGGCTCGTAAAGTAGTTCGCCAATTTTTCCTGTCTTTGGCGAGTCTTTCAACCTCATCAAAGGATTTTATGCCTGTTAACTTGGCCTCTCTTAATAATGTCCTCTTCAGAGTTTCACGTGATCTGCCCCTTTTTCTTCGGCCTGTTGTGTTCCACTTGATAGCTTGTTTTGGGATTCTCTGATCATTTCTTCTCATCAAGTGACCAACATATGTCCATCTCTTTTTCCTGATCACCCATGAGACTGGTTGTTGTTCAGTCATCTGTCTTATCTCTGCATTGTTCTTGAATTCATTCCACTTGATGCCGAGTATTTTCCTTAGGCATTTGTTTTCAAAAGAGTATAATTTCTTTTCTATTTCTTTAGTTGTTTTCCAGCTTTCGCATGCATAAATGAGGGTGGATATTACATTTGAATTGCTGGGAGTTTTTTTCAGACATGTCTAGAGCAGGGTGAGAGAGGCCAGGCCATCTGTCATGATGTTTCCTCGGTGTGTCTTTGCCCCATCTATCCTTTTTTTTTTTTTCCTTGTTGTTTCCAACTTGTTAAAATTGTAATTGGTTTTAGCATTTATACCTCTTGAGTTAACATTTAAAACAGCTGGATGACAAGTCTGTTTTTTTTTTGTTTACTCAGTTGAATTTCAGTGGTCAGCCTCATCTTGGATGGAGACAAATTAAGTTCGGTGAAGCCAGTGATTGAGCCAGAAAGAAGTGCCTTGAAGTGACAATTCATATTCTCCTCTTCAGAATCACAGCTGATAATACACTCACACTGTTCCCATTACATTTGGAAATGTACCAACAAGTGAATGAAAACGAGTTTGAATGTGCCATCTGCATGGAGTTCTTCAGTGATCCATACCGGATTCATCCATGCCAGCACATGTGAGTAAAAAAAAAACATAGATATATTAATAACTTTCAGAATGAGACAGTCGCATTTCAGGTTAAGTTGTAAATCCCAAGAATCCTCAAAAATGGAAGGAGGAGAGTGCAGTTTGTAATCAGTAAATGCATTACTTTAATGTGAATGTAATAATTAATTTATCAGTTTAAATATAGTTTTATGAAGTATAACAAATTTCTTCTTCCTGCTTTTATGAAGATTTAGATTCAAAGGGCCGAAAACAAGCGTCTTTAACTTTCTTGTTTATAACAAAGCCGTTGAAAATGAAAAATCAAAGCAGAAGAAATGGGATGATCCCATGACAGTTTTGGAAATGCCATTTGTGGCTTAATTTTTATTGAAGGATCTTTTTTTTTTTTTTTCCGGCAGAGTTAGAGTACAGCAAAGTCACCAAAAAATGTTAAAATGTCTTAGGTGTAGAGGTTCTGAGATTTGTGTTTGGGGAACATGCTGTGGGAGCAGAATTATTTATGTGCTTTTGTTCTTCATTGTTGAAATGGTGCATAATGTCCACTCATATTCCAGCTTTGTCCACATTCAGTTTTTTTTTTTTTTTAAATGACAGTAAATGTTTTATAGCAGGGATTCTCAACCTCTTTTACTATTACAGACCCCCCCCCCCCTCAGTGGGTTGGTTTATGTCCTCATACTCCCTTTCTCAGATCATCATCATCATCATCATCATCATCCCCTCCCCCTTTTAGCCACTTATTATTAGGAGCTGGGATCTGGCCAGGTCTTTTGCCTTAGTGGGTTGTGTAGCTGGCAACTCTGTAGGATGTGATGTGGTGTTTTTTGCTCCTTTGCTGCAGGCACATGGGTCTTTAGGACCAAGTCTCAGCTTATGATATAGATGGTCAGCCTGCAATGAAGCATGACTTCATAGGATGTCAGCATGTTCTTGTTCAGTATCACAGCAAACAAGAATATCCTGTAATTGTTCCACTGCCTGTGCCAGTGACATCTCCTGGAATGTGCATGAACCATCTCAAAAAGTGATCTGTGCACGATGAATGTGTACATCTCCTCAAATGTCCTCTCAGGGAGGCACTCACAGCCATCTCTAAGCAGCTATATGGCGCCAACCTTCTAAGAGCACAACGGAATGCTTCGGCCAAAGACATCAATATCATTCACAGTACTGATCAGTCAAGGAAATCCCTTCACCATTGGAAATCACAGCTCACAGTGATACCCCGAGCACTTAACGCAGTAGCTAGGGTGCGAAACTGGACTCCCAAAACACAACAAAATGTGTAGAGAAAGGCAAACAAAGGCACAATTTGCAACAGTCACATTCGCCCTTGGAACCGAATGTCAGCAGCTTGGTTTTAGTATTACAGACTTCTGTTGGGTTGGTTTATATATTTTCATTTATATGTATTTTAGATATAGATATCTAAGAGCAGAAGAGCTAAAAGCAAAAGCAAATGTAAAAATGATAATTACAAAAAAAAATGTGTTCAGAAATAAAGTTCCACATCCCATCATTTGGGCATTCCTAGTTAAGAACTCTTGCTCTGCAGCATGACATCCGCTAGAGCAGTGTTTTCTGACGTGGGATGTATGATCCATAGGGGTGGAGGAATTAGAATATATTATATTTTTTTCAGAACTTGTCGATTATTATGGGGGAAGGGGGGGGGGTCATAATCTTTGAAGCATTAAGGTGGGGCCAATTAAAAAAAAAGATTGAGAAACACTGCACTAGAGAGTGTCATAAAATTTTGTGATTAAAATAACTGACTGTGATATGAACATAAATTTCAGATACTGCTTAGAATGCCTCCAGAAATTACAGTCTGGTAGTATTAAACATTGCCCACAGTGTAGATCTGTCATTCAGTTTATGGCACCAGCTGGTGATGTGCAACAGAGAATGATGCAGTGTGAAGTCACATGTTCAGAGTGTCATATGATAGTAAGTTGATAACTGACTCCCAGAGTGTGTGATGTGGCAGAATTTTTTTGTTACTGTGCAGTGCCTTTGTTCAGTGGTGAGTGAGGCTGAATCGACAGCTGCACATTGTCTTGGAGCAAAGTCAGCGGGTTCTGTCCTCATCACTATCACCCTCTTATCACTAGTGCTACAGAGTACTTGCATCTTTGCTGCGTTCATCCCTCTAGGGAGAATTTCCAGAATATATTGAAGATGAGTCTTAAATTGTAATTCAATTTAACAGGCAGTTTCGCTAACACTACTGCTGGATTAGATGCTCATTTTTTTATAACTGACTGATTGGAGTAAAGGGGTAGAGAGTCCCCAGCCCACTGCCTTAATATGAGAAGTTGTTAACTGTGAACACTCCATCACTCATTTATACTTAAAACAACTGTCAGAGATCAAGCACTTGCTCTGTCTGTAGCATTCTCTATATTTTCTTTCTATTTCTTCTTCTAAAATCATTTTGAAAAAAAAAAAAAACAGTTTGAAAACTGTCTCCCTGAAGACAGTATAATCTTGACAGCATGATATTTTAAAATGTTTTTAGAACATTATATTACAACAAGAAAACAAAGCTATGTTTACTAAGAGCTTATATATTCCCAGTGGCAATGTATGGATGCAAAACATGGATGCTAAACAAATCACTAGAAGAGAGAATAATTGCATTTGAATTGAAATGTTGTAGAAGGGCACTTAGAATATCGTAGGCAGAAAGAAAATCAATTAAAGAGTTGTTGGACGGGTTTAGGTGTTGCAAAAAAAACTGGCTTGTAAACACCATCAGAGTTAGAAAGATGAGATACTTCAGCCACATCAAGAGAGATAATGGTTTTTGTGAGGCTGATAGCAGAAGGCAGTGGAAGGAAAAATGAGCAAAGAGAGCATCCTCACCACAGGTGGAGTCAGGGGCATCACAGAAAGTCTGAATATGTCATTATGAGATGTTGGTCAACTTGCCCAAGACCAAACTGCATTCAGGGAAGCAGTGAGAGGGACACTCTGCCAGGAAAGCTCATGTCACGTGACATGGCATTGATAATGAATAATCATAGGCTCTAGTCCCTGTTAACTAACGAATTTTTGATAGCACATCTTGACCTTATTGGTGTTATTTCATGATCATCAGAAAAAGTACATGATTTAGTTGTGGTTTATCCAATACTTTTAGCAGGTAACTTAAGCTTAAAGACAGTAAAAAAAGATTTTTTTTTGTTCATTGCTGAAGACTTGGTCAAACCCCCTGGAACTGAATGCCATGTTGTGTTAGTTTCCCTGCACTGTTTAGGAACATTTGCCTCCAAAAATGAAAATGCCCGCACACACCACAATGCATGCATGGTTGATGACGAATAAAAGAGAAATAAGATATCACATGCAATTCATTTTTGTGAATATGGGACTTAGTCTGAGTTGCGGTTAGTGAAAATAGTTTGGCCTGTAGGATATAGATTGATATGTTTCTGATGCTGAAAATTTTGCTTCTTAGCTCTATTTAAAAAAATTGGAGAAAGTTGTCATAATCCCTCCTCCCCCCATCTTTTATGATACTCGTGGTGGAAGATTTCACTGCAGCATCAGTCGTCAAGCGTTTCAGGTTCACAAATATCAAAGAGTTCAACAAGGTGTCAGGAAAATAAAGCTGGAATTAACAATGTCTTCCATGTCTTCAGCTTCCTTTAATTTCTTTAGTTTTCCACTTTTTTTTTTTTCTGCAGTTTACACTCTGCTTTATCTCCCGGCTTCTCTGCCACACACACACACACCCCCCCCCCCCCCCCCCACGCTTTAAAGTTAAACTGTTTCTCAAAGATGTTGCCAGGTTGTCCACATACCTGCTTAAGGGCGTTATTGTAAACAAGTTGTTCATCAGAACATCATTTGTTCTTTTTTTTTCTTTAACTATTGTAGAGCCGCACTTGGAAATCATTGTTTAACACACGTTTGTTTTAACAGATATTAGCTTTGTCACTGAGGCAGCACAAACTAACTTGTCCAAGTGTCCAGAGGCTTCAGGCAGTGGCAGCCCACAGCTTACATAGAGCAATGGCTGCTCAGGCATGCAGGTAAGTCAGGGTATAGTTGTACTTTTTTTTTATATATATATATTTTTGTCCATGTGCAGAAATAAAGCGAGAAATGATTAACATAGCATGTCTTTTGGAAATATTCATTGTAATGTATCTTGGAAATATTTGGTGTAGTAGATAAAGTACATAGGGGCCGGCTAGCGTAGTGGTTAGAGCACTCGTCTAGCAACCAAATGGTCGAGGGTTCGAATCCCCAGCTGAGCGGGATTTTTTTTCCGACCAATACGGCCCTGAGGTCGACCCAGCCTCGTAAAATGGGTACCAGAGAAAATCTGGGAAGTAAAGGCAGCGAGGAAAGGAACTGGTCACCCTACCTCATACGCTGATGACCCAGCATAATGAGGTCTCTAACGCTTCACCCCCTACGGCATTTGAAATGCTATGGGACTATCTTTACTTTTTACTTTAGATAAAGTACATGGAGGTGCACAGCTCAGTTTTACAGAAAGAGTGAGGAAAGTGGGCAGAAACAAGATGGGGCGGCCATCTGGGGCATAATGCCATGTTGTTTACCAGTTGGTACCATTTGTCACCCTCCTTTTAACTCATTTCTCAACTGATTGCCCGTTTTCTCTTTATCCTTACCTGCATCTGTCTTGGCACATTCTATGTCTATCCTTTTTACAAGGATACAAAAAAAAAAGAAAGAAAGAAAAGCTAAGTGTTTAATTTTTTTCATCTGTTTTCCATGTTTTTATCTGTTGTGTTGTTTTTGTATGTGATCTTTGAAAAAAAAAAAATAGGTGTTTACCGAAATATTGGATTGTTGTGTGTTCTTTTATATATGATGGTCTTACTTTCTGCCATTCTTGTTTCTACCCATTTTCCCCTTTCCATCTTTTTGTAAAACTTAACAATACACCCCCATCTACTTTATTGCTAGAATCAGTTTTACCACAGTTGTCATTTCTCTTATCTCTCAAAATATATGTGTGAAAATATTTGAACTTTCGTTTTCAGCCCTGCACCCAACAGATCTACATTTACGTGTCCGTACTGCGGTCAGTCAAACCTTCTGTGTCTTCAGCTGGTTGATCACTGTAATCTCATGCACTCCCAGTGTAATTTAAGAGTGGTAAGTCTTTAAATGGTCAACTCTTCAGGACAGAAATTTTTTTTTTCTACATGCATGAAGGTATTGGCCCAGGATCAGATCCCACCAGAGTTTTCATTTCCTAGCTTTTCATTAATATCAACGCAGACACCTCCATTAACCTGTTGGAGATGTTCACTTTAATGTCTTTTTCAGATATCACATACCTAAGACCAGATCGGCAACCCATAGCGGACATTCTATCCTCAAGGTTGGCAAACCATAGGTGACCAAGACACTGTTCCACCTCTCCATTGGTACACCTAGTAATAGGCCTAGCCTGGCTAATGAGCCAGGGATTACCATAGTCCCCCATGGTGGTGGAGTCAGTTAAAGAAGTATCGCACAGCCAGTGCTTTTTAGCTGTATTCAGGGACTGAAAAATAGCAGCCACAACCCACTCTAAAGTCAGCATGATGCTGTGCCTCCACATCTTCATCGATCAGCTGCAGAGAACACCATCTCGCAGTTTCGGAGAGACTGAAGAAGAGCAGCCTGATGGGTGAGGTTGGAATTCACTTGGTCTCAGTCATGGTGGAGCCTACTGGATGCTTGGCATTGCAGTTTGTGGGGAGCATATTTTTGTGCATGGTTTGGGATAGAAGGAACAGAATGGCAGTCAGCCATTCTTGTCACCATCACTATCTTTCCCTGGGGGTAGGGGAGAAGGGTGCATAAAGACAAAAAAACTTAGCTCCGTAGAATTCACATGCAGATGATATTTGTTAGCTCATTCTCTGCCAGGGAAAAAATGAAGGATGATCTCCCTATGCAATTTATTGCACCTGTATTGTGACATGTATGGGGACTAGCTGTTAAAAGTAATGTAGCAAAGCATTTCTGTGTTTGCTTATCATATATGAAAGTACTTGTAAATGAAGGAATAATCCATGAAGAAAGTTTTGTGCCAGTAAAAACTGATGTGAAAACATATTTTAGCATATTGTTGGTTGACACACAAACAAATTTATGTTCTACCTACTCTCAGAGTATCTTAAATCCATTGTATATAAATATTTCCTCATATAGAATTCTACTCACGAATTATGAATACTTTTTGGGGCTATTTATCTTTTTGTGTAAATAAATGCATTTATTTACATTCTTTGCAACAGCCCATCAATATGAAAAAAAAAACCAAAACGCGGAACAGTATACAGTTAAAACTTGGGGAAGAAACTTTGTAATCTACTATCTTCTCCATGTACCGGAAGAAACAGAAGTTGTACTTTCACTTTTCATGCACAGTGACAAGTTAAATAAAAAGTAGCACCGTTTCTTTAACGAAACAAAGCATCAAACTGTTTACAGTTGCTAAGGCAATGTATGGAGTCACGGACAAGCCCGTAAATGGGCCCAAGGCATCAGAAGAGTTTAAAAAATGGTAATAAAAATTGCAGTAAAGGACAGATAGCATTTTTAAAAATTTTAAAAATACAGGATCATTTATTTAATGCACTCTGTTCAGAAAAAAAAAAAACTTTCTCTGAAAACATAAAAGAGTGGACAAGTTTAAGAGAAGGTGATGTTTTAGAAAAAGGGTATCCAAATGGTTGTCAGTGAGGTTATTTTGAAAGTATAATTAGAGATTTTAATGTGAATTTATATTTATCTTTTATAGACTACTCAAAGGCATTTAATTGTGTATAACACCAGAAACTTTGGGAAATAATGGAAAAAAATGGGATTTCCTACACATTTGATACAATTAACATCACTGCTGTATCTAGACCAACAAGCAGCAGTAAGAATAAATGGTGAAACAACAACTTGGTTTGACATAAAACAAGGGGTCCATCAGGGGTGCATACTGTTGCCTTACTTATTTAACTTGTATACTGAAAATATAATGAGGAATGTTAGAGAAGATGTAGACAAAGAATATTAGGATACCACAACAATTGGAGGTTATGAAATACCAGAGATTAGATATGCTGATGACACAGTATTACTGTCCACAACACAAACAGGAATGGAAAAAACTAATTATGTCAGTCCGTAAGAACAGTGAAGAGCAAAACCTTTATCTTAATGCAAAGAAAACTAAATTGATGACAACTGACAAAACAAACAAGGCAGCTGAAATATGTATCAATGAGGAAAAATTGGAAGAAGTGGAGAGTTTTGAATATCTTGGATCACTGCTAACTAATAACGGAGATACAATGAGGGAAAGTAAAAGGGGAGTATCTATTGCTCTTCAGAAAGTAAAACAAATAAAGAATCTGTGGAGAGGAACAGACAGAATTACAAAAACATGATTTTTAAGAGATGCATCTTTCCCTTCGTAACATATGCCTGTGAGAACTGGACACTTAACAAAACAGCTGATAAACTGATTGAATGTAAATGCTACAGAAGAGTTCTTCAAATATCATGGACACAAAACAGAACAAATTTATCCATACTACAAGAACTTAATATTGAAGAAGGCTGGCTAGTAGAGAGGATTAAACAAAGAAAACTTGAATATACTACTGGACAAAAGTTAAGGCCAGTCATTAATTTCAAGCATATGTTTGATTTAAGGCCGGTCATTAATTTCAAGCATATGTTTATTTTGATTGCCATACTAAAACTAAATAAATTTATTGTAGAATCTTGATTAAATTGCATTCTCAGGCAGTCCTCTATGCAGCCGGGGCATAAACAACACTAACTGTTCATTACAACAAGTGTAAAAATCACGTGCAGTAGCATCGTCCTAGACAAAATGTTAGGGCATTTTTAAAAGTGTCAGCATGACCCAGCAGATATCGTGCTGCATGTGCAAGAGGCATCCTTAATGAACACTTCTCACATTCCAGTCATTTTATTAGAGCAGTTTAGGAGTATTTTTCTCATTTGAAAAACACCATGCCATCGCAAAGGCGTTTTAGCACCTTAGAGCGTCATCGAGTTGAAAGCGGTTTATCTGGCCGTGACATTGCACGGCGTTCGGTAATGTCCCATTCTACCATCCAAAGGCATTTGGAGTGATTTCGTACAGCCGGAGGAGTAGAAGACAGGCATCGTTCAAGCCGACCTCATTGCACGAGTAGACAATATGACAGATACCTGCAGTTGTCAACACTTCACAACCAGACAGTAACATCTTCCACTCTCAAAAACCAGCTAATGAATATGGCAAACATCAGTGTTAGTGGCAGAACAATTCGCAGGCGTTTAAGAGAATCTGGGCTGGTTTCACGATGACCAGCAATAAGAATACCTCTTACTCCATATCACCGCATAGCTAAAATTGCCTGGTGTCGACAACAGACCCGTTGGATAAAGTGCCAGTGGGGTGAAATTCTTTTCATGGACGAATCTTGCTTTAGCGTGTCCTTCAATGATGGCAGAATCCGTTTGTGGAGAAGGCCAGGAGAACTGTTCTATGACGCCACTATCCAGGAGGTGGATCAATCATGGTTTGGGGTGGCATCAGCAGGCACGGCAGGACTCCCCTCCATGTCATTCATGGCACCCTAACCGCCTAGCGATACTTGAATGAAATTCTGCAGCCCATTGTTCAGCCTACCTTGCAAGCCATGGGTGCAGGGTCAATCCTCCAAGACAATAACGCGAGACCACATTGGGGTCATGTCATAGAAGATTTTCTTCAACAGCAAAGGATCACTAGAATCAATTGGCCAGCTTGGTCATTTGATCTGTCGCCCATTTAGCACATTTGGGATGTTCTAGGCAGACGGGTTTTGACAAATCATCATCCACCTGTTGATGTCATCTAGCTGACCCTTTTCCTTCAACAAGAGTGGCAGGCCATTTCACAGAATGTCCTAACAACCCTGGTTAACTCGATGTGGCAACAGTGCGTCGAATGTCTGGCAGTGAATGGTGGCCAGACGCAATACTGACATGTTTGTTGTTTGAAGACCACTTTTGTGAACTTTTGGATGAGGGGTGAGTGATTTCGCCAGCTTGCTGTATGTGTATTCCTATTCCAGTTTGCAAATGAAATGGTTGAATTTGTTCAGTTTTAAATGCTGTTTTCTTTGGCTTGTTTGTTAGTGAGTTGATTTTGTTTTTGTAAGAATTGAAAAAACTGGCCCTTAACTTTTGTCCAGTAGTATATTTTGGACACATTAAACATCATGATAATCTAGAGAAGACCGTCTTGGAAGGGTACATAATAGGAAAAGGAAAGAGAGGAAGACCAAAGCGAAGATGACTGCAAGACATCGGTGATGATCTGCACATGGATGCATCAGCAGCAGGGCATCTTGCTCACAGCCGAGAGGCCTACAGGAGTGCTGTTAGGGAGGCAAAGTTCCACAAGGGACATGCAAATGAATGAATGAATAATTAAATTAACTTTTCCTGAACACAAAAACATTTAACATTTCTTTTCTTCTAAACATAATAAAACATTTTTAAAAGACCCAGAAAGCTACATTTCACCTTTACAGTGGTCACTTTTTAGTTTCTCATTTTTATGTAAATTGGCAAAAACTGGTTGACTAAGATGGGGCCTGCCACTATATATCTGCATACAGTTGCTGGCCATGAAGTTGGATGCCCCAGTTTTAGATGAGGAAAACTTAGGGAATGAAAATATCTGTCTGTTATTCTCCAGGATGGGGAAATAGTGGTCGTGAAAATTATTGAAACTCGGTAAAGAAGAGGCCATTTACCATATCCATACGCTGTTGGCGAGATTCTTCAGCTGCCGTGCGTGGAGCCGTGCTCCTCCCGGCCAATGAAGAAAGGTGCAAATGAGGTTGCCGCGCAGCATCACTACGGAAAAGGTGGTAGAAAGGATAAAGCGAAGCAAACAGTCAAATCACGGCACCTCTGGTCTGGAGGTCGGCCACGTCCTGAGTGCAGTCATATCGGGTGAAATGCATGAACCGGCTTGTCCCAGAGGTTAAGACACTGCTGGCGAGACTCTTCAAATGCCGTGAGTGGAGTGAAGCTCCTCCCGGTCAAGGAAGAAAATGCGGAAAAGAAATAAAGGTTGCTGTGTGGCGCCGATGTGAAAAGGTGGTGGAAAGGATAAAGTGAAGTTTAATCGGTATGTCCAGTAGTATCGCTACGAGAGCTATACATACCACGGCACCTCTGCTCTAGAGGCCGGCCACATCCGAAATACACCTACACTGGTGAAATATGCCTAAACCGGCACACACCAGGGGTGGAACTTGATGGCTAGACATGTCATGCCACCTCTGCTCTAGAGGTCGGTCACGCCTGATATACACCCATACTGGTGAATTTTGCCTAAACCGGCTCACACCAGGGGTGAATCTTGAAGGCTATGCATGTCACAATACCTCTGCTCTAGAGGTCGGTCACATCCCAAACACGCCCATACTGGGATAATATGCCTAAACCGGCTCAACCTAGGGGTGGAAGTCACTAGTGGTGAGGATTCGTCCTCCTGGACAAAAGCTCCATCCTGGTCACAACTAGGAAGGGTAGCGGCCATGACGACCGCAAAATGCTGAAGTCGGAGACACTGGACCAGGGCAGTCTAGATAGGCAACCACCTCTCACCCGGCAGGGATGTTTGCGTATCCTAATCACGCTGAGGTTTTCCGGTGAGAAAGTCCAACTCTGGACTGGATGGGCAACCACCTCTCACCCGGCGGTGATACACGGGTATCTCAAAACACGTCGAGGTTTTCTGGTGATAAGGTCCAACTCTGGCCTGGGTGGGCTACCGCCTCTCACCCAGCGGGGATGCACTGATATCCTAAACACGTCGAGGTCTTCCGGTGAGAAAGTCCAACCCTATACTAAACTGGTGCAATGAAAACCACAGTGTCACGCAATCCCGCTTCATAGACCAACCAAGAATACAGGCTCAAGCCCTGAGATACTCTGAACCCCTTGTGGTCCTCTCATGGATCTCGTGTGGTCCTTTTGGGGACCACACAGGAGACCATGGGACCTAATGAGGACCACAGGCATAAATTCAGTAGGATCACAGTGCGGTTTTGGTGGTAGAAACGAAGAAGAAGAAGAAGACCATATCCATAAACTGCTCTTGAAAACAGCCAGGCCAGTGTGTTGTAACTTGGTAAAAGCTCCAAGCAGTGGTAGTGTTTGCTTGCTAAGAATCTAGGAAGTTGTGAAACCACATTAACCAATTTCCATCTGACTTGATACCTGTGTTAAGACCACAGTAACCCATTTCCAGTTTGACTTGGTGTCTGTATCAAAACCACAGTAACCTGTTTCCAATCTTGCTTATATGCCTGTGTGAATGCAAAGTTTGCAGTTAGACTATCAGTCATCTAAAATTACAAATCTTCTCTGAAGAAGACCACTGCCATAAATTGTAGTTGGATTCATAAATGTCTGTTAAAAAAAAAAATCAATCCTTTGTATTTTTTAAAATCAATACTGTATCCAGTGAAATGTGGTCCTTGAGTAGAATGATGAAGACATCAATGATAGTGAAAAAATCAAATTAGGAAGTTCTGAAAGAGGCACAAGAAGCAAGGAAAATTATAATGAAGATCAGAAAATCTAAAGTTATGAGGCAAAGTTATGTTTGGAGGAGAGGAGGGCTAGAGCACCCAACGGCAACAGGGAAGATTGAAGGTAGAAGAGAAAGAGGTAGACAGAGAAAAGATGTTTGATGGTTCAGCATCCTGGCACGGGAAATGGCCTGTTGAGATGCACAAGGGATCAAGGGTTGTGGAAGGACATGATCTCCTACGTCTGTCACCAGGAGTCCTGAGAGAGTATCCAGTGAAAGTATAAAAGCCTGTATATAGTAGCTACAGTTTAAAGGTATATCACTGCGGTGCTAACTTGTTTTCTCAGGTGTGTCCAATCTGTACGTCGATGCCTTGGGGTGATCCAAGTTTTATAAGTACCAATTTTATAAAACATCTGAATCTGCGTCACAAGTTTGAATATGAAACATATGTGGTAAGTTTTTTTTAGTCATTTGTTTTTTTATTTTGGTGAACATTTTTTTAACCATCATTTGTCAGAAGTGTGGGTTCTAAGGACTGTAAATGCGTCTCAAACAGCCTCTGGCAGTCAAGTCCAGCTCCTGGCCTTCCCGTGGCAGAACTGTTTAAACTGACAGGAGAAGGGGCGAGGGCGAATATCTGGCGCCTGAAAACCAGATACTTAGGGTAGATGAGTGGCACGTTTGGTAGTTCTTCTGCCGCTGTTGGCGAGATTTTTCAGTTGCCGTGCGTGGAGCAGTGCTCCTCCCGGCCAATGAAGAAAGGTGCAAATGAGGTTGCCGCGCAGCATCACTGTCGAAAAGGTGGTAGAAAGGATAAAGCGAAGCAAACAGTCAAATCACGGCACCTCTGGTCTGGAGGTCGGCCACGTCCTGAGTGCAGTCATATCGGGTGAAATGCATGAACCGGCTTGTCCCAGAGGTTAATACACTTAGAATTAATAAAATTAATGAACAGTATTTTAGCAACACAGAATTTTTTTTTAATGTAAATATCATATCTAAAGTTGTTAAAATCTTTTGTTTTATTTATTTATTTTTTTAATGCTGGAACAGTGTGAAGCTTGTTCTGCAAGGTGCTGCCAGCACAACATTATCATTGGGAAATTAGAACAGAAATGGCTGCTATAGACTCATTCCTTAATTCTGCTGAAGATTAAAGAGCAGATGCCCTATATCTGCTGTGAGAAATGAGCATCAACAAGGAACCTCATTATTTGCTTTCATGGGATGAAACTGCCAAGCACCGAAGGTTTCGAGTTACTGTATTAACAAGCTTTTGGCACTATATAGTAATTATTTTTTTGTAAATCTTCATGAAACCAAATTTTTCATACAATAAGGTAGATTTCATGCACTGTTTACATATCTGGCAAAAGTAAGACAAGCCATTATAACTTTATATGATGTTGCATTGGTTTTTTTTTAAAATCCAGCTTCATTGAGTGTTGAAAATTGTAAGAATTTAATTACAATTACTTTCCAGGATTATGATCAAGATGACGATGCCATGTTGAATGCTGCTCTGCAGGCCTCACTACAGGATATGTGAGCTGAAGCAGTGTGAGATCAGTAGTAAAAAACAGCAAGCAATGATGCTTATGCTTGTAGCTACAGATGTGCTAACTTCCATCACAAAACACTGTGTTCATTTTGTATTTCTCATACAGAACACTTGAAATGTACATATTGCATCTTATGTTAGGCAAATTTTATAGCTAAATTATGTTGTTTTTTTTTTCCTTCAAGCGTAAGGTGGATTTTACTTTTTTTTTTTTAAAACATATTCATTTATTTGTACCTCCATCTCATGTCATACTGTGTTTTTTTTTTTTTAATTAGGCAATTCATTGACACAGACTGGCTTGACTAAAGCTAAATTTGAGAGGTTTTAAGCCCGTTGTTTCTGGCATGCTGAACTTAACTCTTTCCGTGCCACAGGAAGAAACAAGGACGTTCAGTTACGTGCCAGAGTGAAAGCGCGAGTCTTGATAGGGTTAGGGGGTATAGTTGTAAAATGGAATGGAAAACAGTATTTCCATGTACTTATTATGTTTCAAAGTATAACTAAATGAATGAAAATTTCATAAATGCAGAGTTTTTTAGGAAAAAAGAAGTAATGTGATGTTTTTAGACACTGATTGTGCCCAGCTCACCATTGGCTAGGTCTAGATATGCACTACTTACCATCTGAGATGTGTAGATCTGCTTGTCGATCTCATATTCTGATTCTATGTTGCATTCTCGCTAAATTAATGTCTGAAATAACCTTCCAACTACTTCTCCCATCGTCTAATATGTCTAGATCTACTTGGGATACATTCAAGAGCAGTGGGGTGGTCACAGGCCATGTCCATACTTCTATCTACATCATCAAAAATTGAAAAATTTCGGTCTTTCTCTTCCTTTTTCTCGCTCGTAACTAGGCACTCTTTCGCCATTTTGAAAAGTGTCACTGGAATCGCAGACGAAATATGTACAATCTAAATGTTACACCGGTTGTTTTATTGAAACAAACCAATGATCACTGAAGTGACCATTCGTAAGCATCGGGAAGCCGGAAATGTCATAAAAGTGACCAAAGGCACGGAAAGAGTTCTGTGCCAGAGGTAAAAATGCGGACATTCCGATCTGTGCCAGACAAAAATTGCGGGTTGATATGTTTAGGGGGTATAGTTGTAAAATGGAATGGAAAACAGTATTTCCATGTACTTCCGTATACTTATTATGTTTTAAAGTATAACTGAATGTATGGAAATTTCATAAATGCAGAGTTTTTTTAGGAAAAAAGAAGTAATGTGATGTTTTTAGACAATGATTGTGCCCAGCTTACCATTGGCTAGGTCTAGATCCGCACCACTTACCATCTGCGATGTCTAGATCTACTTGTTGATCTCGTATTGTGATTCTATGTTGCATTCTCGCTAAATTAATGTCTGAATAACCTCCTGACTACTTCTCCAGTCATCTAATATGTCTAAATCTACTTGGGATACATTCAAGAGCAGTGGGGTGGTCACAGGCCATGTCCATACCCCTATTTAAATCATCAAAAATTGAAAAATGTCCATGTTTCTCTTCCTTTTTCTCAATCGGCATCGCTCGTAACTAAGCACTCTTTCACCATTTTGAAAAGTGTCACCGGAAACACGGACGAAATATGTACAATCTAAATGTTACAACGGTTGTTTTATCGAAACAAACCAAGAGTCGCTATATCGACCCTACATACAAATTGGGAAACCGGAAAGTTCGCTACAGCGACCCAAAGCGCAGAAAGAGTTAAACCACACACACACAAATGCACGAGGAAGTATTCTGTTAAGAACAGTTTATAACAGCACCCAAACAATGAGAACATTCATCATTTACTTTGTACTGTTTGCATTCATTGACCGCTTAGTATCTCTTATATCAAAGGATTTATGCCTTTTAATTTTGATAGATGTAATTTATAGCATTTGAAAATAAATGAATTTACTTTAAATTTTTCAAATGTTTGTTGTTTCTTTCTTTCTTTCTAAAATTGAAGCAGTAGTGTTGTGATTTTCAGTTAAAAAAAACAGTTTGAATAATAAATTGCTGGTTTAATAGAGGCGAACTTTATCTGCAGCAGCGAGCCTTAACTCTTTCCACTCGCGTTACTTCCAAAACATTCCTTAGTTTCTGACGATGCGAACATTTTAGGGAAGGGGGTCCCTGTGTAAAAGTTATTGTACTGAATTAATTCTATGATCACCATGTGTGTATCACACATTAAGTGGAAATGAATGAAGATTCCATAAATGAAGTTATCTGTCATTAAAAAAAAAAAAAAAAGAGAAAAAAAAACACAACTGGTGTGAAACGATGGAACGATTTTTTGGTGCTAAAAAATTTTAAGGCTGAGCAATAAAATCTACTTTATACTTACCTTAACTGTGTCATAATCCAATATAGAATATGTAGTCATTCAAATTTCAACAGAAAAATCAATATTTATGTATGTTTGTGACATCCAATAAATCTAACAGGTCTACAGCTATGAGAAACATATATAGTAAGATAGGTCTAGTCGGTCAGTGTGACCATTCTACCACTCAATCTCGAAAAAAAACCTTGCATTTTTACACACCTATCGTGATATCAAATATGGCTTCCTTTATCAGGCTTGCTTACACAAGTTTACCTTTGGATTCAGAAGAGCTCTGACTGGTTAAATGAAAAGTTACATCATGTTTTCAACAAAAGAAAGTCCAAAAACTTATAAGGCTGTGTCGATGGGAGAGCACATACCGCAAGGGGCCTTTTGGGACTGCCAAGAGTGGAAACAGTTAATGGCTCAGAAAGCCAAAGAAGAAGAAATTACTGGTTTAATAGAGGCGAACTTTATCTGCAGCAGTGAGCCGTAATGGCTCAGAAAGCTAAAGAAGAAGAAGAAATTGCTGGTTTAATAGAGGCGAACTTTATCTGTAGCAGTGAGCCGTAATGGCTCAGAAAGCTAAAGAGGAAGAAGAAATTGCTGGTCTAATAGAGGCAAACTTTATCTGTAGCAGTGAGCCGTAATGGCTCAGAAAGCTAAAGAAGAAGAAATTGCTGGTTTAACAGAGGTGAACTTTATCTGCAGCAGTGAGCCTTAATGGCTCAGAAAGCTAAAGGAGAAGAATAAGAAATTGCTGGTTTAATAGAGGCAAACTTTATCTGTAGCAGTGAGCCTTAATGGCTCAGAAAGCTAAAGAAGAAGAAATTGCTGTTTGTGCATACACTGAGCCATTTGTTTTGCTTCATTGCTTCATTTCATCTGGAATTATTCTTTTGCTTGTTTAAAACTTCTAAGTTATTTCTTGAATGAATAGCACCATTTTCCTGTAGTTCTTGAAAAGGACTGAAGCATGAAGTATTTTGAATAAAATAGATAATTCCACTGAGTCTCTGAAAGTCTTGAGGTTCTGTAATATGAGAAGTCCATGAGTATGATTTTGTGGTAATCTTCAGCTCATGTTGGAAACTGATTGGTCATGTGCTCCAAAGAGACCCCAGCAACATCGCTAAAACAATCGTGTGATGGACACCTGAAGGAAAAAAAGACAGACACACCAACCAAAGCCAATCTGGCAGAAAACTGTATAAGGGGGAAATGAGTAGCATGCAGCACAGTTGAGGCATAATACAAAGATTGTGAGAGGTGACGAGAATTTGTTGCTGCCCTGCATGATGCCACAGGGCATACTTGGTGGTGATTTTGTAGCTGATCGCCGACCAAGGAAATGAATGGATCATGTAAAGATTTCTTACTTATTTGCTTAGGAATAAAGTAGGAAATAAAAAGAGCAGCCATGCTCTATTCAGATGAATCATATATGGATAAGATGCTTGTGTTCATATTTTCCTTGACCATTTCAGCGCACCGGAAGATGATGTTCTGACCTTTCTTCTGACAACTCAAAGTGTAGCGAGATATCTGTTTTTACAGTCTGACTGACTAGAAGGTTTATCTTCATATGTCCCTCTGGCCTCTTTCAGAATAAAAAAGAATGAGGTTTTCTATACTGTTAGTAGGCAGGCATGGAAGTCATTTCTCATGTCCAGAATAATCTGCAAGTACAGCATTGACCCCAGAATCCGAACACCACAGAATTCAACTTGGAATCCGAACGAAAATTTCAAGAAAACTTTGCCCAGTATCCGAACGGCCAGCACGATGTTCATGTGTATATGTTTCCCCAGCGCTCGGGTCACCCACACACTTTGTCCTTTAGTACCTTGTCGAAAGCTGTATTGAAAGCATCTCGTGTGATTTTCGTTGCTAATTTTATGCTTTTGTGCCTGTTTTGTGTTATTTTTTTAATATATTAACAACTTAGTGTATTCGCCATGGATCCTAAAAAGTGTAGTGAGGAAAATAAGAGTAAGAGGAAAGCTGTTAGAGCTACAATTGAAGTTAAGAAAGATCTTACCGCTAAGCATGAAAGCGGTACATATGTGGCTGATCTCGCTATTATGTTCGGGATGCCTAAATCGACTGTTTGTACGATTTTGAAAGGTAAAGAAGCTATCAAAGCAGCTGATGTGGTGAAAGGGGTTACAACACTGACCCCTACAGGATCGAAAAGTATGGAAGGGATGGAAAAACTCTTACTTTGGATTAATGAAAAACAGCTGGCTGGTGATGTTATTTCTGAGACGATAATTTGTGAGAAAGCCAGCTTGATACTAGTGCTTAAAAGGAAGAGTTTAAAGCCAGTAGAGGGTGTTTCAAGAACTTTAAGAAAAGGACTGAGATCCATAGTATTGTTATACACAGAGAGACTGCCAGTTCTAATTTGGAAGCAGCAGAAAGGTTTGTAAAGGAGTTTGTGGAAAGTGAGGGGCATGTTTCGAACCAAGTGTTCAATTGTGACGAAACAGGCCTCTTTTGGAAAAAAGATGCCCAGGCGAATGTACATCTCAAAGGAAAAGTCTGTACAAGGCCATAATCCAAAGAAAGACCACCTTATTCTCTTGCTGTATGGTAATGCTAGTGGGGACTGGAAGATCAAACCTCTCCTCATGTATCATTCAGAGAATCCACGAGTCTTAAACGAATACAGCTTCATCAAGATAAAATGTTTGCTCCCCCAGTACCACTCTTATCCAGTCCATGGACCAGCAGGTGATCTTGAACTTCAAAAACTTGTACACCAAGGCTGTTCCAGAGATGTTTTGAAGTTACAAATGAAACAGAACTGATCCTCCAAGAGTTCTGGAAGGATCACTACAACATCCTCCACTGCCTAAGAACCATCGAGAAAGCATGGAGGGAAGTGTCTCTGAGGACAATGAACTCTGCTGGGAAAAATCTCTGGCCTGAATATGTTGCTGCAGGGGGCTTCAAAGGCTTTGAGGAAGCACCTGTTGTTCCAGACATTCATATCTCTGGGCAAGTCCATGGGTTTGGAGGATCACGGGATGACGAAAGAGCTTCAGCACCTCAACCAGCAGCAGCAGAAAGAAGTCGCAGAAGAAATTTCTTCAGGGGAGGAAGAGGGAGACGCTGGAACCATTCCCACTGCTGAAATCAAGGATCTTCTCAGCATGTGGTAAAAAAACCCAGGCAGTCATTGAGAAGTGGCACCCTAATAAAGCCCTTGTTAACATGTGTGTTAACTTGTTCAATGATAACATCATTGAACATTTTAGAAAAGTTCAAAAAAAGGTCGCCAACATCAGACCACTTTGGAATGTTGGTTCTCAAAAGACACCACGACCAGTGACCCCGAGCCCTCTACAAGTGGTACCTTAGCAAAGGGCATGAAAAGTCAAAGAATGCAGACACCAGACACCTGATGTTATCATGGAAGATGACTCGCCTTCCAAGCAATAATCTCTCTCTTCCTCCTCCAGCTTCCACATCATTCCTTTTTAAGGTAAAGGTTTTTATATTTTAAATTTTATTAATTTACATTTTTATTCAAATATTATTATTATTTGTTAATATTTTAGCTTAAAATCCAGTGTATTTACTGTTAAAATCATCTTGAAAATTTGAGTTCATGGGACCCAGGAACAGATTAATCCAGTTTCTATTTTAAAGGGGAAAAATTGTTTTGGAACTCAAATGGGGTTCAGGAACGGATTAAGTTTGGATTCCAAGGTACCACTGTATAAGACTGAAATAAAAAAAAAAAAATTACATCTCTTGGTATTTGCATGCTGTAAGGGTGTGAAGTGCTAGTGCCTTCCTATTACTAGGTCACAGCATTGTAAGGTAGCGAAGCCAGCACCTGTCCTTGCAGACAAAACGCATAAACTAGGAAAAAAGTAGGAACAGCTTTATTATTTTACAAGCACACAGTCGTGACATTTCAGTGTAAATCTTAATCGTACAAAAACATACAGGACGAAGAAATGGAGAAGATAAAATATAAATTCACATGAATGCTATGTAAAAAATAGGAATAGAAAAAAAACAGAATAAGTAAAGAAGCTGTGACTTGTAAGAGGCTGTGTTCAGGTGCCTTCAGAAGGCACTTCTGGACATAAATTGTCTAACTGAAAACACACATACAGTGTCAATGTAAATTTGGGTACTATCTGTCCACAGAATCTGTCGGGTGAGGTCTGATGTGGTCAGTATCATGCCTGGCTGCATTTACCTTCCCGGATTTCTCCGGTATCCATTTTTAGAGACTGCTCGACTCTGGGACCTTTTGGGTGTGTACTAGAAAAATCCCACTGCTAACCCGGTACCACTAGATTAGTTACACTCTGTTAACCAGGCCGCTATTATATAGGTCTACTCAGAATTGAAAGCTACAATCTATAGGCATTTGTGATGTGAGGCTTAACAACGTACATACAAGAAATAAATGACAAATGATAGTATGAAAGATAGGCAGAAAGTACATGCTGAAGATGTAAAAAGAACATCTGATATTGCTGCTATTACAGCACAGGGAGGGAGCATTCTGAAAAAACAAAGTGAGTGAGTTGAGTGAGTGTGTTAGTTTACAAACAATTTATAATAGCACCAAAACCACAAGATGAACATACATCATTTACTTTGTACTGCATGCATGCACTGATTGCTTAGTGTCTCTTTTACCCAAAGGATTTTATGTCTTTGAATTTTAATACACGTGATGTACACCATTTGAAAATAATTTATGAGACAAATTAGGAAGGATGAAGACCCTGTACCAGTTGTACTTGTACAAACTCCCTGTAACTGCAAGCTGTTGTTCTTTGCAGCTGATGCTGTAGAGGTGTTGAGGCACAGCATCATATCGGTGTGGGAGCAGGTTATGGTGGCTGCTTTTTCAGTCCCGGAGTACAGCTAAAAAGCAGGGGGTGTGCAATGCTTCTTTAGCAGACTCCACCACCATTGGGACCATGGTGATCCCTGCCCCGTTAGCCAGGATAGGCCTGTCACTGGGGGTATCACGGAGAGGTGGGGCAGGGTCTTGCTCAGCTATGGGTCGCTAACCCTGACGCTGGCATATCAGCTATGGGTTGCCTCACACCCATCAACTAGAATAAACCTTTTACTTTCAATCTGTGTTGATTATGGATGAATGCCCTGCAAGAATTTTATCAGTATAACTTGTTTTGCGGCTGTGTGATCTTTCAGATTGATGGTTGGATGGACAGGTGATAAAAAAATCTCACTCCTTATTATATGATGCATGTGTTGAAAAGATTCTCACCAAACAAAACTGATTCTAAAGACAGCTTTTCTCTGCCAGCATTCACAAAACTGGCATAATTTTTCTGTCTCATAACTTAAGCTCTTATAACCCATTCTTTAAGAATGCAGTAAAACATCTCACACTTATGTCTGTTTCAGTGTTTCCCAGACTTATTCGGGCTGCTGCCCCCTTTTCTCCCTGCCACATCTCCCCCTCCACCCCACATGTAATTCTCATACAATGACTTATTAAACTAGGATACACATTACACAACTAAAAACTTCAGCAAGCAAACCAGTTTACTTAGCAATATGAAGGAATACATTAATAACTCATCTACTGCATTATTTTCTCAACTTTTAATGTGACAGATGAATTTCTCAAGTTGAAAAGTGCTTAAAAGGAATTATCTGTCCCTGTCTGCTGCTTCATTTTCCTTCAGTGCCTCTCTACTAACCCCTTTCCTTCAGTGCCTCTCTACTAACCCCTTTCCTTCAGTGCCTCTCTACTAACCCCTTTCCTTCATTGTCCCCATGGTCATTTCCAATGCTCACTGAGGAGCATTATCGCCCATTTTGGTGAAGATGGGTCTATTTTGTTTTCAGTGAAAATTCTCCAATGCAGGAACAAATAAGAACCTGAGATATAACACTTTATGGTACAGCCAGATTAAAGAAAACAAAAATGAAAAAATACTGTCAGCTGTAATTGGTATCTGAAAATTCTTCCAACTTATTTGCCCAGTCAGAAAACTGCTGTAGCTGCTCAGGGGATAGCTGACCTAGGAACCCTGTGAGAAACACCTGAACTGTTACCTGATGTACCTTCATTCCTTGCTCCATAGCATCCGACAGTAACTCTAAGGCTTCTGACCACTCGCCACTGTGACCTGAAATTGTCAAAGTGATTTTTAAAAAAAATATAACAGGGTGTGAAAATGATGAAAGTGATGAAAAGGAGATGGACATGTGTCAGCCACGTGATGAGAAGAAGCAATAAGAGAATCTCAAAACAATCACAGGCCAAAGAAAAAGAGGTCAACCATGTGAAACTCTAAAGAGGACATTGTTAAGAGAGGCCAATTTAGTAAGCATAAAATCCTTGATGAGGTTGAAAAGCTCGCCAAAGACAGGACAATTTATCAAACTGCCATGTGATCACTATGTGATGTTTAACAGTATGGGAAGGATATAAAATGTAAGAAAATGATGGTGTTTACACTTAAGGAAGGTAGAGGTGTATGGTGCAGTTTTACAAAGTGAGGGAGGAAGTGAGCAAGGTGAGAAAAAAACAAATAGAAAGTATGAGAATGTATAAATGAAAAACATACAACATCCGATATTTCGGCGTGAGCCTTATTCGAGGATACATAAGAACTTATCTGAAGATGTTGTATGTTTTTCATTTATACATTCTCATACTTTCTATTCATTTTTTTCTCACCTTGCTCACTTCCTCCCTCACTTTGTAAAACTGCACCATACACCTCTATCTACCTTATTTATTTAAACCAGTTTTACTGCAGTCGCCATCCCTCTTATGTGTTTACACTTACCTAAATTGATGACAAATCTACAGATCTATTCCTAGAGGAATTGTATTTCAGCCAGACTAATATTCTCAGCAATCTGGAAGATGGGTTGAAGGAAGTGCAGTGGCATTTTGTGGGATGAAATGCCATGCAACTATAAATTCTCAATCAAACTCTCATAACAAAGGTTAACAGTTTTGTGAGTCTTCTTCTTCTTCGTTCGCTTCTACCACCAAGACCGGCCTGTGATCCTACTGAATTTACCCCTGTGGTCCTCGTTAAGTCCTATGGTCCCCTGTAGGACCACATGAGATCCCTGAGAGGACCACAGTGGGTTCAGAGTATCTCAGAGCTTGAGCCTGTATTCTTAGTGGGTCTTAGAAGCGGGACTGTGTGACACTGTGGTTTTCATTGCACCAGTTTAGTCTAGATTTGGACTTTCTCACCAGAAGACCTTGACGTGTTTTGGATATCAGTATATCCCAGCTGGGTGAGAGATGGAAGCCCACCCGGGCCAGAGTTGGATTTTCTCACCAGAAAACCTCGACGTGTTTTGAGATACCCGTGTATCACCACCGGGTGAGAGGTGGTTGCCCATCCAGTCCAGTGTTGGGACTTTCTCACCGGAAAACCTCAGCGTGATTTGGATACGCCTACATCCCCGTCGGGTGAGAGGTGGTTGCCTATCTAGACTGCCCTGTTCCAGTGTCTCCGATTTAAGCATTTTGTGATCGTGGCCGCTACCTTTTCTAGTTGTGACCAGGATGGAGCTTTTGTCTAGGAGGACGAATCCTCACCACTAGTGACTTCCACCCCTGGGTTGAGCTGGTTTAGGCATATTATCCCAGTATGGGCGTGTTTGGGACGTGACCCACCTCTAGAGCAGAGGTACCGTGACATGTGTAGCCGTCAAGTTTCACCCCTGGTATGAGCCGGTTTAGGCATATTTCACCAGTATGGATGTATATCGGGCATGACTGACCTCTAGAGCGGAGGTGGTGTGACATGCCGGGTCATCAATTTTCACCTCTGGTGTGTGCCGGTTTAGGCATATTTCACCAGTATGGGTGTATTTCGGACGTGGCCGGCCTCTAGCTCTTTCCGTGCGTATGGTCGAATTTTCGACACTTCTGGTGGTCCCCAGCGTGCGTATGGTTGAAAATTCAACATTGTTTGTTCCATTAAAACAAGCGGTGTAACATTTACATTGTACATATTTCGTCCGCGATTCTGGTGACACTTTCAAAATGGAGAATGCGTGCCTAGTTACAAGCGATGCCGAGCGAGAACAAGGACGCGAAGCATGGAAATTTTTCAATTTTTGACGATGTAGATAGGGGCATGGACATAGCCTATGGCCACGCCACTGCTCTTGAATGTTTTCTAAGTAGATTTAGACATATTTAGACGACTGGAGAAGTAGTTAGGAGTAGTTAGGAGGTTATTTCAGACATTCATTGAGCGAAAATGCAATACGGAGTCACAATACGAGATCGACAAGTAGATCTACACATCTTAGATGGTAAGTAGGGGTAAGCAGCGCGAATCTAGACCTAGCTGATGGTAAGCTGGCCACAATCAGTGTCTAAAAACATCACATTACTTCTTTTTTTCCTAAAAAACTCTGCATTTATGACATTTTCATTCATTTAGCTACACTTTGACACATATTACGTATACGGAAGTACATGGAAATACTGTTTTCCATTCCATTTTACAACTAGACCCCCTTACAGTCAAGACCCGCGTTTTAGTCCCGCACGCCACGACATGTCCGTGTTTCTTCCTCCTGCACGGGAAGAGCTAGAGCAGAGGCGCCGTGGTATGTGTAGCTCTCGCAGCGATACTACTGGACATACCGATTAAATTTCACTTTATCCTTTCCTTTACCTTTTCACATCGGTACCGCACAGCAACCTTTATTTCTTGTCTGCATTTTCTTCCTTGACCGGGAGGATCTTCACTCCACGCGCGGCATTCAAAGAGTCTCGCCAGCAGTGTCTTAACCTCTGGGTTAAGCTGGTTCATGCATTTCACCCGATATGACTGCACTCAGGACATGGCTGACCTCCAGACCAGAGGTGCCGTGATTTGACTGTTTGTTTCGCTTTATCCTTTTCCGCAGTGGTGCCGCGCGGCAACCCCATTTGCACCTTTCTTCATTGGCCGGGAAGAGCACCGCTCCACGCACGGCAGCTGAAGAATCTCGCCAGCAGCGGTAGATGAGCTACTAAACATGCCACTCATCTACCCTAAGTGTTTGGTTTTCAGGTGCCAGATATTCGCCTTCGCCCCTTCTCCTGTCGGTTTAAACAGTTCTGCCACGGGAAGGCCAGGAGCTGGACTTGACTGCCAGAGGCTGTTTGAGACGCACGTTGTTGGAGTGGAGATCGAATTCTCCACCCCACCTCCAGCAATAACAGTTCTTAGAACCAGTTTTGTGAGTGACATTGATACTGCTGTTAGAATGTGACATGTATAAACTCAGCAAGATTTGGGGGAAATGGAACAAATCTGTTCATCTTTTTTTTTTTTTCTCCCTTTTTTAAAAAACTCACAGCCATTGATAAGGAAAAAAGGTAAGATGCTTCACATCTTTTTTTCTATTCATTCATTCATTTGCAATTCCCTTGCGGAACTTTGCCTCTCTAACAGCACTCCTGTAGGCCTCTCGGTTGTGAGCAAGATGCCCCGCTGCTGATGCAACCATTTGCAGATCATCAATGATGTCTTGCAGCTATCTTCACCTTTGTCTTCCTCTCTTTCTTTTTCCCATTATGTACCCTTCCAAGATGGTCTTCTCTAGATAATCATGACGTTTAATGTGTCCAAAATATTTAAGTTTTCTTTGTTTAATCCTCTCTACTAGCCAGCCTTCTTCAATATTAAGTTCTTGTAGTATGGATATATTTGTTATTTTTTGTGTCCATGATATTTAAAGAACTCTTCTGTAGCATTTACATTCAAAGGTGCTTATGTGTTTCTCAGCTGTTTTGTTGAGTGTCCAGGTCCCACAAGCATATGTTGCGATGGGAAAGACGCATCCCCTTAAAATCTTATTTTTGTAGTTCTGTCTGTTCCTCTCCACAGATTCTTTAGTTGTTTTACTTTCTGAAGAGCGAAAGATGTCCTTTTAATTTCCCTCACTGTATCTCCATTATTAGTTAGTGATCCAAGATATTCAAAACTCTTCACTTCTTCCAAATTTTTCTACTAGAAATGGTAAATTGGTTAAGAAAGTTGGACATGTTTGTCTGTGGTATAAGTGCAGTGCTCACTTTCAGAACTGACAGGACCAGAACAGAAGCTGCAGACAGAGAAAACACAACTTTACTAATGTATGAAGAGATCTTCTTCTTCGTATGCACACTGGCAATGGTGTGTGGTACCCTGACTTTTGCGATGCGCCTTCTGGCTGGATACCTACAACTTCAGCACTTTCCTTGCTAGGGCACATACTTAATGTAGGCTTGCTTGGACTGCCATGAAGACAGTGGTGTAGGTTGGCCTGGCCAAAACTCTGTTTTCCAGTCTCTGGTGGCTGTACTTAAGCCTCTTATCCACGTCAGATCCAGTGTGCAATGCTGGCTGGCCAGACAGCTTTGAGACAGTTCCACAGAGACACTCCGACTTTGGGATGAGGAATCTGATGAGTGCCTCAATGATATCCATTCCCCATCACCTATAGTCTGTTGGCTCTGTTTTGTTTACATCGTTCTGATAGCCACTGTTGTAAAGACACATAGGCTTGTCACGTCCTGGATTCATTGGTTTCACACCAGATTTTCCTCATCCCCGCCAGCGATCCCCATATCCCCATACATCCACCAACCTGACATTAAATTTTACAAAAATAACAATTACAATTAGTGTTGATAGCTACAGTTTTCTTGGCTACAGAAGTAGGTCAGAGTTTTTAAGCAAAAAAGATCTATGTTCCCTGTCTCACAAAGACTATGTTAAGATAAGTGTGTTCTTAACACAGCTGTTCCCAGGGGAGTATGAAGAGATAAAGGTAATACTTTTCGGAGAAAATACTTGAGGTAAAAAAGGCTGTGACAGAGACAAAACAAGTAGAAGCCAAAAAATAAAAGCAATTCTAGAGCTGAAGAAAACTGAGAAATACATTATCCTTGCACTCTAGAGAACCCATAGGTCCTTCCTGATTTTGCACTGAAAACCCACAGGTGAATAACCATTCATTCATCTCTTGCTAAAAACCCATAAGTACTCATTAATCTCTCATTAAAAATCCAATGATTCCCCCCACCCCCTGTCTTGGCATATTTCGTGTACAGCTCCTGAAGATATCCACTCTATATTTAGCTCCTGAACATACCCACTCTATGTTGATTGACTTATAAACCTTGAATGTGACATTGAGCTGCTTTACATACAGAAGATTTAAAAAAAAAAAAAACAGCTACAGCTCAAATAATGGAAAACCCATGGGTCCTCACTGATCTTTCATTGAAAACCCACGGGTCCTCACTGATCTTTCATTGAAAACCCATGGGTCCTCACTGATCTCTCACCAAAAACCCACGGGTCCTCACTGAAAAACCATGGGTCCTCACTGATCTCTCACTGAAAACCCATGGGTCCTCACTGATCTCTCACCAAAAACCCATGGGTCCTCAATGATCTCTCACCAAAAGCCCATGGGTCTTCAATGATCTCTCACCAAAAACCCATGGGTCCTCACTGAAAAACCATGGGTCCTCACTGATCTCTCACTGAAAACCCATGGGTCCTCACTGATCTCTCACCAAAAACCCATGGGTCCTCAATGATCTCTCACCAAAAGCCCATGGGTCTTCAATGATCTCTCACCAAAAACCCATGGGTCCTCACTGATCTCTCACTGAAAACCCATGGGTCCTCGATCTCTCACCAAAAACCCATGGGTCCTCAATGATCTCTCACCAAAAACCCATGGGTCCTCATTGATCTCTCACTGAAAACCCATGGGTCCTCACTGATCTCTCACCAAAAACCCACAGGTCCTCAATTATCTCTCACTGAAAACCCACAGGTCTTTGTTGATCTCACGTTGAAAAAGATAAAAACTCACAGGTCCACACTGATTTCTCACTGAAAACTCGTTAGTTCTTCATTATAAATATAATGAATTTCTGAAGACTGAACATGAAAACGGATTCCTTTCAAAACTTTACACAGGTAACCAAAGATGGTAATACAAGTGAAAATGATTTTCAACAATTCATTTTTTTTTTTCACTAACAAGATTACCCTTATTTTATCACTCACTTTTGTGCTGAATCAGCATGTCAAACACACTTGCTTTCAGCCCAGACTTGATAAACGGCAGATTTAACAGCCAAGGTAACACTGTATCTTTGTTGAACTCAAATTGCTGCGACGACTGAACTACTCTTGTCACCTGTTGGTAATAAAAAAGATTGTATGATAATGTTTTTCAATCAGTGTCTGGTAAGGATGCTGTGGTGTGGTAAATCACATACAATAAATGTTCAAATTATGACTTGTCTGAATGTACCAAGATTTGATTCAAAATGCCTTTAGCAGAATTCGCAAAAACTGACATTTTTTTTTTTTTTTTGGTTCTTGTTCTCTTTCTACATATGGTGTATAACAAACATGAAGCCATAAAGTGGGCACATCATTTTTTTTCCTCCATTCTTGTTTGTCATAAATTTTACCAGCACATGTAGGCTTTCTTTTCTTTTACTCTTTTATTCATCCTGTAGGTTTTTGTATCTTTGTCCTATGACATCTGCATTCTACAAGGATGTGAAGTGTTAGTTCCTTCACATTTCTAGGCCACTACAACAGCATATGAGCAAGGGATGAGGTTTTTGTATGGTTAAAACAAATCAGAACATTGGTACTGTGTATGCATCAATGAATAAAGTTCTTCCTGTTCTTTTAAAAGTCTTATGTATTATCACAGCTTTACTGCAGTGACCTCATATATATCTTCTTCTTCAGCGATCAAGTTTTTGGTCATGTAAGATCAGAAACCTGGTCACCAGGATGAAGTCCACAGTCTTTTCCAGGTCCTCCCAGCATCTCCACAGCTTCTGCCCTAGGTCCGAGCCTTGTGGACATATCTGGTTGCTAGATCTGTACATATTCTGAAGTCTGTACACTGCCCCTGCAGGAGCATTCGTCTTTATGTGAGATCATGAGTCAGCAGAGATGGCTTAGTAGTCTGCAATGGCCAGTTCTTAATTTGAACAGGACCGTCTGTTGTTTCCTTTGTAACTGGTCGACTGGGTTCGGTTCGCTGCCTGCGCCCAGCATCTTAGCCCACATTTGGTCTTAGCAGCTTCGTATGATGGTCTTGGCCTCCCTGTAACTGATGGCTGCATTGCTCCATTTCTGCTGCCCTCTTTGGCTAGGGCGTTGCCTATTTTTTTTTTGTCTCCAGTGACGCTTTTTGTCTCCCGTGACGCTACAGTGGGAGGGTAGTCACTGCAAGGCTATTTCTGTATGTTTTGAGAGATGGTTACTTACACTGTTTGACTTCCCCTAGGATCTGCCCATTTTTGGTTTTTGTAATGCTTCCAGGAGTGATCTGCTGTCTCTGAAGAAAGCTGTCTTTGTTGGCCTTTGTCTGTTCTCTGTAAGGTATCTCAGTGTTCTCAGGAGTGCTGTTGATTCAACATTCAGAGGATGTTTTGCCAGTTGGGAAGGCACAAGGAATTTATTTCATATAAAGCCGCCTCCTTCATTTCTGACCGCTTTTTTGGAAGATCCATTCATGTGGACTGTACTTGTCTATCATCTCTCATGAGAGGGGTTTCAACTGTGTTGGGCTCTGACCATATTTATTCTATATTCCCAGGACCTCAGTTCTCACTGAGCCACTTCCCCCTCAATAGGTGTTCTCCTTGCAGGCTGTCAGTGGTTCTATTTCCTCTTGCCCCTTGTGGTCCTGATGCAGGTTTTTTGAGATGTGGCTGAAGCTGCCACTTTTTAGATGATGTTTTAGTGGCTATTGAAACTTTTTGTTCATAGGATGGCTTCTTAGGTGTAGAAGTTTCTCATTATGAGCAAGCACTTTCTCATCTCCTCTCTCTTTGAGGGAGTGAATTCTGGCCAGGGTTTTGCACCTTTGACAGGCATTCTATATTAGTCTTTGATGCTGTAGCCCAGGCTGCTATGCCATATTGTACTGTAGGTCTTATGCTCCCTATGTAAACTTTCTTTAGCTCCCCAGTTCGTTCCCACCAACTTTTTCGTCAGTGATAACTCGCTTCTTCTTCGTGTCTAAGATGTTGGGCTTCCATGTTAGCCTTTTGTCTAACTTTACTCCAACATGAAGTTCTTCGTGTGTTACCCTCTTTCCCTTAAATATGGAGTTTGAAGTCTTCTGGCTGGTTGGGCAGGGAAAAGCATGTGGCCACTGTCTTTGGGATGTTCAGTTGTACCCCCCCACCAACAACCCAACCCAAACATCCCCCCCCCAGTTGTTGGTCTATTTTGCCAACATTGTTGAGTGCTTCTTGTAGCCTGTGCTTCGCTGTCTTCAGCTTTTCTGCGGCTGTCCAGATGGCAAAGTCTTTTCTGCGGCTGTCCAGATGGCAAAGTTATCAGCATGGACAGCTCTTGAAACGGTATTTTTGAGACTCTCTGTGGTGTCATTTATACACCGTAGATCAAAAACAGGATTGTGAAGTGACCCCTCCTAGTGGCACTCCCTGTTGGATCTTTACCCTGTGACTCAGTTTCCCGTCCAGTTTTACTCTTGCTGCGTGAAAGCATAGAAAATCCCTTACCTCTTGTATATTTATATATTTACTTAATCATACACAAAAATTATAGATGAACAACTTTCTAGGTATTTTATTTCTACAAAAACCAATAATAATAACTGAGGTGTTACAGTATAGTATTAAAGCCTATTCTGGTGTTCAATATTTTTAATGGGTTTCTTCACTGTCATCTTGTCTCCATCTCCCTTGTAGGGTTGACTGCAATGGCTCTCTAGAATGCTGTGTCCCTTATTTTAACTGTGGACTGGGCCAAGCTGAATCCATCCCCTTTTTATGTTGTCTACCCATCTATATCAATGTCATCCTTTTGTTCTTTTTCTTTCAACTTTTTCCTCAGGTGTGGACTTCATTATGTATCTTAGCCAAAATATTTTAACAGTCCAAGTTCTTACTAATGGCCAAAACCCAATGGCTCATTTTATGTTTTAAAATTAATTCCATGTTACAAATGAAAAAACTTACTTGCTCTGGTACCATTTTCTTTAAGTTTTCATGCTCAACCAACATGGCATCAGCCTCCTCAAATTTTTCTGCCAGAACAAGGCAGCGCCACAGAGCAGCCCTGGCTGTGGGCACAGGTGGGTCACTCGTCTCCAGGTCTTCAACAAAACTCTCAATCAAAGGCAAGCGATGTTCAAAATGCTCGATAATCTAAACACACAGTTTTTTTTTGTAATCACAAATAGTGGCCATAACAGATGAAAATAAAAATGAACATTAAAAAATTAACATCATCATTCGACATCAAGTCTATAAGCACACAAGGCATAAAATAACAAATCTTTATTGGTACTTCTCATCAACGTTTTCATTTTATGAATACCGAGTCTGCCTTGTTCTTTTTTCATATGTTAAGTTTTGTTTGTTGTTTGTATTGGTAATGTTATACACATTTCACATTAAAATCTCTGCATTTATTAACTTTTTAGATTATCATGACCTGTTAAGACTTTTAAAAAATGATACATGCAGTCAATATTGCTCTGTTCAGTAGTTTGGAGTTTGTAATTTTTCAACTCCGTAAACTCTATAAAAATATGAATCATGTCATTTCTCAGGAGAACATGGTGGTCAGGAATTACAACAAGAAATGTTTGTGTTTTGTGGATGTTGTTTGGTAGTCTAAGAGTTAAAGAACTGAAAGCACATATGACTGTGTTGGTGTGCTGCTTATCAAGTCAATTAAAGAACTGAAAGCACATATGACTGTGTTGGTGTGCTGCTTATCAAGTCAATCAGAGCTAGCCAGTAGCCTGTCCTACCTTTCTGTTGCTACTCCTAGTAACAGGCTCAATCTGGGTAATAGAGCAGGACTCACTGTAGGTCCCATGATGGCAGAGGCTGTTATTAAGACTGCTTTTTAGGTCCACTCTTCTTATTCTTCTTTGTTGTTTGCTCAGACATTAACACCAATCTCTCTCAAAAATGCAGCAGTTCATCTCTGGTTTTCAGAACTGCTGTAGAGTTTCTCCTGTGGGGGGGAGCTGGGGTCTGGCCAGATTTAATGGGCTGTGTAGCTGGCAACTCTGGAGGTTATGTTATGGTGCCTGTTGCTCTTTGCCACAATCACACAGGTTTGTTGGGCCAATTTTCAGCTTCTGGTACAGACAGTTTTCCAGCTCGCTATGTCTTGTTCTCAAGTAGTAACTAGGGCGCTTCAGGTCCATTCAAGTTAGCCACTGTACCAACACCTCTGAGAGTTGGCCGCTAAGAACATTTCGCTCACAATTACTGGGATATGGCACACCAAAATTAAAGAGCCAAAACATTTGTAAAAGAAGACAACAAGGTTTCTCGCAGTAATAAAAGCACAATAAACTTCTTTGAGTTCTGTACAGAAATAAAGTCCATTAAAGGCACAGAAAAAAAAAGTTTTAGGTCTGACTGATGACATGACATAAAGAACCTCACCATTGTAGTTAGCAAGGTGAAAAATAAATCTGCTTCATCGAAATCACGTCTACTGTGATATATAATCCTCAGCACATCAACACCTTCCTCAACTCTCCCACTGTTAAAATACGCATCTCTCAAACAATGGAAGAAACGGAGGCTGGTTGTTAAGTTTCTGTCTTTAAGAAACTCATAAAGATCCAACAGACAATCAACCTATTGGATAAATCAAACATAATAATTTATTCACTGATATTCATTTCAGCCTAGAAATGATCTACTTAAAAATCTGACAAATAAAAAATCCTGTCCTCTCTCTTTGAGGTCTCATGCTACAAAAGTTATGAAATATTTCAGAATATTATCACTTTCGTATGTCTTGGATCTTTTCTGGCTGTAGTGATGTGCTTCTTTGAGGTTCCTGCAACTTCCTTACATCTGCCATTACATTTTTTCGTAGGCAACGTCCAAAATGGATGCATCAGCAGTAGGGCATCTTGCTTACAACTGAGAGGCCTACAGGAGAACTTTTAGGGAAGCAAAGTTCCGCAAGGGACATGCAAACAACGGACTGAACGTCCAAAAAACATCACTTTGTGCATATTCCTTTTAAGTATTTTTTTTTCTGCAATTTTTTCAAATATAATGTCTTCTAAACTTCAGTTTTTTTTTTTGTTCCTGAAGGGTAGGATGCCATTTATGTCAGTATGTTCATTATTTCTAGTCATTCACTCCTTCTGTTTTGTTCATATACACTGTCTTATAACCATTTTCTGTTTTCTTCACAGGTGCAATGTTTATCCCAAATCTGATTCATTGCAATCATATCACCTGTGTTTTTGGGAATCTGTTTTCTTGGTGTTAATTTACATTCTTGATGCTTGGTTGCTGCTGAATTATGTACTGTTTTAATGAGCAGTGTGTTCATGTAACATTATTTTTGGTTTTGTTTTGGCATAAATGTTTGTGTGTTTTAAGATGATGTGGTCTGCGGTTTTAAACTCTTTTTTTTTTTTGGTATCTTTTTAAGGATGAGAGAAAGATACTGCAACTGTAACATTAATAGTGTACAAAAAATCTGGCCTACAGACCTGCTTGGTGGTAAATACTGTTTGAATGAACTTAATCTCTGGGGGGGGGGCGGTGTCAAAGATCTATTTGAAGTCAGAACTAACATAACAGAGCCTGGTCAAGAAAGTACCCTACACAGAACAATACCAGTCATACCTCACCCATATTTGCCAGCTGCTGTAACAAGTCCAAAAGAATAGCACTATTTGGCTCATACTCTTGGCTCATGGATGATTTTAACACCTTTACAGCCTCCTCTAGCTCCCAGATCTGCATAAGTCCCTTAAGCTGCTCTTCTACAGTTACTGTTGGCAGAAGATGTCCGTCATCAGAAAAGAAATGTGCTAGAAGGTGCTTTGCACGCCTGTTTAACGTCCAGTGTTCTTGTGACAGGCGATACTGTCTGGGTGGCGTATCTCTGATGCCATGCGGTGTTTCTGCGTGTTTAACAACTTTCATAAGTTCCTCTAGTAAAGTCTTGCGGTCCTCTGTGTACAGTCGTTTAACATCATGATTTTGGTTAACGTATGCCGAAAGATTAAACAGCGGCGCAGAGTTATTTGTAAAGGTATGTAAACGTACGGCGCAGTTATGGTCTTTGACTGCACGAACTAGAAGCTGTGCCGCTCTCCTGGAAGGTAAGGTCATTGTTAATTCGGAAATGTTATAGAAGACTCTCTTCCATGTAAGTGCTCATCTTTTAAAACTATACAACTTTCTGATTGCTGCTGAGAATTCTAATTTTGTAAAACATGCCACTTGTAAGAACAAACAATCTGAACTTTCAGTTTCCACCACTGTACTTGTTTCTATACTAATAGTGCAAAGGGAGACTATGCTAAAAATTTTATACTGCTCAGCCTTAAAGTTCTTATATCCTTCCCGTGCCGTTAAACGTCACATAGGGCTCGCAAGGTAGTTCGCCAGTTTGTCCTGTGTTTACGAGCTTTTCAGCCTCATCAAGGAATTTTATGCCTGTTAATTTGGCCTCTCTTAACAATGTCCTCTTTAGAGTTTCACGTGGTCAGCCTCATTTTATTCGGCCTGTTGTGTTTCACTTGATAGTCTGTTTTGGGATTCTCTGATCGTTTCTTCTCATCAAGTGACCAACATATGTCCCTCTCCTTTTCCTGATCACCCATGAGACTGGTTGTTGTTCAGTCATCTGTCTTGTCCCTGCATTGTTCTTGAATTCGTTCCACATGATGCCGAGTATTTTCCTTAGGCATTTGTTTTCAAAAGAGTCTAATTCCTTGTCTATTAAGTCGTTTTCTAGCGTTCACATGCATAAATGAGGGTGGATATTACATTTGAATTGAATATACTTAACTTGGTTTTTATGCTTATAACATTTGAATGCCATGTGTTCTCAAGATTCTTGAAGATTGATGCTGCTTTTGCAATTCTAATTCTAACTTCCTTTCTGGTGTCACCATCCTGGTCTTTGTAGCTGCCAAGGTATACAAATTGATTGACTTCTTCAACATCTTTCCCTTCTAAGTGTATTTTTTCATTTTGATTAATGGGAAGTTTCTTTATTTTTGTTTTGTCCTTGTTAAGTTCTAGTCCTAGTTTGCTAGCCAGTGAAGACAGGATATCTTTTTTTTTCTTGCTCGGAATCCACATTGTTACAAATAAGAGTTATGTCATCAGCAAAATCAAGATCTTCTATTTGGGTCCCATGTACCAAATCAATACCTGTGTAGCATTTTTTCATTATGGAGTCTATTGCAATTCTAAAAAGCAAAGGAGACAGTATACATCATTGTCTCATGCCTGTTTCAATCTGGAACCATTCGTTCATCCCTTCTTCTGTTTTGACTGCACAAACATATCCATTGTAAAGGTCCTTAATGATGTTGACAATTTTAGATGGTATTCCATATAGACTTAAAATTCTTTACAATGTATCTCTGTATATGCTATCAAATGCCTTTCTAAAGTCTATGAAGTTCAGTATTAATGGTTTCTGCTTTTCAATTTGTTCTTCAAGTATTATTCTTAAGATCTGGTCGAGACTTCTCCCTTTTTGAAATCCTGCTTGTTCTTCTCTCATTGTGGTATCCACTATATCTTTAAGTCTATTCAAAATGACCTTGCAAAATACTTTTGACACAACTGATACTAAGGTTACTCCACTCCAATTGTTACAGTCACCAAGGTTGCCTTTTTTGGTATTTTAACAATGATTCCTTTTTTTCCATTTAGAAGGGCCATTTTCTTCTTTCCAAATCTTATTAAACATTCTCTGCAGTTGTCTCATGTTGTCACTATTGATAGCTTTTAACATTTCAGATGTTATTTCATCTTCACCTGCAGCTTTGTTGTTCTCCATTAAATTCACTGCTGTTTCAATTTCATGGAATGTAATTTCATCTAGGTTGACATTTAGTTGTGGGGTTGGTCAGTCAGTTTCAAGGTTTATCAATTCTTTTGGGTGTGGTCGATTAAGTATTTCCTGGAAGTGTTCAGCCCATCTTTGCTTTTGGTCTTTACTTGATGTTAATAGGGTTCCAGTTTTTCTAAGGATTGGTCTTTCTTTAGATGTAATAGTACCTGTCAGCCTCTTTTGTATGTTATATAAAGTTTTGCTGTCTTCCGTTTTTGCTGCTTTCTCTGCCTCTTTCTTTAAAAAAGTTACATACCTTCATTTCCCCTAGATTTTGTTTGACACGGGCATTGTTCAGTATTCACGGAGATACAAATGTTCTTTGTGACCGACACATTAATAATATTGAAGTACACTGTGTCGGATAAGCAATGGATTATGGCAAATAAAGACCTGGTGCAGACCCAAGAAATATTTCCCCACAGCTTCCACCACCATAGATATCACAGCAGTCCCTGCTCTTTTAGACACAGACTGAGCACATCAGCCTGTTAATAAGAAACATTATAAAGAGAAGGGAGAACAGGGTCTTGACCACTTCTTTTCCCACTGGTCCACAGTTCTGTTCTACCATAATCATCTTGCCTCTATATTTCCCATCACACAGTAAAACTGAATGCTTCACTCTGGGTTCTTCTGATTGTATTTTTATGTAGTGATGAACTACAATAGGCCAAGACCCTATCTCAACTTTCCACTGCAGGCTTAGCATAGCTAATAGGAGGGTTAACTGTGGTAACCAAAAAGCTGGTCATTTTTGGCCTGCTGTGAGCCTTAAATCAAGTCACTTTAACCCACTCCCAGTTCCCTGTGCCCCAAACATCTTCATAGCTCTTGCTACTAAGAGCGCGGTGATGCAGCTTTAGGGAGATAAAATATCTTACAGTTATGAACAGCGGATCAAAGTGAAAGGAAGCATTTTAGCCAGGTAAGTTACCTGTGTATCCACGCCTGTATATCTTACTATCTTACATCCTTCCCATGCCGTTAAATGTCACATAGGGCTTGCATAGTTGTTTGCCATGTTTTCCTGTTCTTGGTGAGTCTTTCAACTTCATCAAAGGATGTTATGCCCACTTAACTGGCTTCTCTTAACAATGTTCGTTCACACATTTGACCTCCTTTTCTTCAGCCTGTTGTGCTCCATTTGATAGCTTGTTTTGGTATTCTCTGATTGTATCTTCTCATCACATGGCCTACATATGTCCATCTTCTTTTTCTGATCACTTATGAGACAGGCTATTGTTTGCTTATCTGTCTTATCTCTGCATTGTTCTTGAATTCATTCCACTTTATACCAAGTATTTTCCTTAGGCATTTGTTTTCAAAAGAGTCTAATTTCTTGCCTATTTCTTTAGTTGATTTCCAGCTTTCACATCCATAAATGAGGGTGGATATCACATTTGAATTAAATAATCTTAACTTGGTTTTTATGCTTATAACTTTTGAATTCCATCTGTTCTTAAGATTTTTGAAGGACAGTGCTGCTTTTGCAATTCTAATTCTAAATTCCTTCCTGGTGTCACCATCCCGGTCTATGTAGTTGCCAAGGTATGCAAATTGGTTTACTTCATCAACAACTGTTCCTTCTATGTATATTTTTCCTTCTTGATTAATGAGAAGTTTCAGTATTTTTGTTTTGTCCTTGTTAATTTAAAGTCCTGTTTTGCTAGCCAGTGAATCTGTTTTTTCCTGCATCGATTTCACATTGTCAATGATAAGAGTTATGTCATCAGCAAAATCAAGATCTTCTGTTTGGGTTTCATGTACCCAATCAATGCCGGTTTTACCTGTACAGCATCTTTTCATTATAAGGTCTATGGCAATTCCAAAAAGCAATGGAGATCTTCTTCTTCTTTGTTCACTCTTACCACCAAGATTGCCCCATGATCGTACTGAATTTATTTCTGTGGTTCTCACGATAGTCTCATTCAGGATGAAGTCTCAGTGCATCGTGGGGCTTGGGCCTATATTCTCGGTGGGTTACAGAAACGGCACTGCGTGACACTGTGGTTTTCGTTGCACCGGTTTAGTCTAGGGTTGACAATGGAGATAATATACATCCTCGTTTCACGCCTTTTTCAATGTTTGACTGCACAAACATATCCGTTGTAGAGATCTCTAATGATGTTGACAATTTTAGATGGTATTCCATACGCCTGTATATACATAAAATACATGTTTTATTCTGTCCATGCCAGTATATACCTGGACAGAATAAAAATGTCCTTGAAAAAGATGAACAGCGCAAGAACATATTACATGAGTGTGTTCAAGGATTTATGATGTTTAATCATATTGACTCTTTAGATGCTTTGTGGTCTAAGTGCAGAGATCATCCACGCAACTCACCAGATTTTGCTCCATCTGACTATATCCTGTTTCTCAACCTAAAAAAGCGTTTAAAAAAGGAAGAAATTTTTTATTGTTTCTGAGGTGGCAGTAGCAACAGAGCAGCCATGACAGTGACCAGATATCAGATTTTTTTTGTGGAAGATTTAGAGAAATTTGAGAAATTATGTGCCAAGTGTGTTGAACTTCAGGGTGAGTATGCGGAACAACTTGCAAGTTTCATGGCTCTAGGTCTTTCTCTTCTTTGTCAGGCCAATAACTTTTCAGTATATTTAAACTTAGACATTTTTCTTATTTTCGTTTCTTTGCTCTGTATAGTTACGTATGAATAAAAGCATAAGCCTCAGTTGTATGCTCCATTATGTTCTTATTTTTTGTGTGTTTTTTTTTGTTTTTTAAATAGTTTAACCTGCACAAGATCCTTTCAAGACAATTATACTAAAATAATTAAGGCAAGTTATAATTACAAGTACATACTACTATCCATTCATTTCACAAAACAGTCACTTCATAGCACATCAACAGAACTATATATGTTTATTTAGTCTGCAATATCTGAAGCAGTCTATCACAATAGCCTGGTGGTAAATGAGCAAAACCTCAGCATTCTGTTATAAATATATTTACATATAGCACAAAACTGGAATAACAACTAGAAAATAAAAACAAGAGATAACAACTAGAAAATAAAAACAATCAAGAGATAACAACTAGAAAATAAAAACAAGAGATAACAACTAGAAAATAAAAACAATCAAGAGAATCACTAAGTTGTAATAGTGAGCTGTGGTATGAAGCCCATGGTAAAGAGCCTATGAAAAGTTTCTGGTTATGACTTGGTAGGTGATGATATAGATGATTGGACAACATAAAAAAAAATGAAGTAAATTCAGCTTGGCTGGGGTGCACTGTAGAAAACAAAAGACAGAGCATGTCAGAGGACCACTGCAGCCAAGCTACCCTGGGAAGAGGACTCTGGATGATGGAGGTGATGCACAGTGACTGATGCAAATGAGTGAAAGGAAACTTATTTTCTCTATATTTTTGTTTTTTCTTTCTTGTTTATTTTGAACAAAAGAAATAAACAGTTTGTTATCATCCAAGAGCGCACACAATCAGGGTTAGGATGATGTACAAGCATCACCATCAGTCCTCTGTACTCCCAGTGGAGAATAAGGCATCAACAAAGGTTCTCCAGCCAGTCCTGTCCTGAGCAAGTCAGGATGCCTCAAATATCTTTCCTGCTTTCTTTATGTACAAGCATACTCAAAATAAAAGTAATGTACATACAGATGTGTCATGAGAACAAAAAAAAAAGCTAGATAACTCGGTAATGATTGGAAAATTTAAGGGAAAAAAAAAGGAGGGAGGGAGGCCAAGAGAAATATATCTCGGTGGACAGACCAAATGGCATGGAGAAAAAAAAGAAATTGGTTAGAAACACCAAGGATGCACAAGATGGAGAAGTATGATCATCAATTTGTCCAGCACAGCATGTAGTGTAAATGCACACACTGACAAAGAAAATATGGTTCACAGGCACCAAGACAGCTTTATCAACATGTCCTTTAGGGGAGGGGGGGGGGGGTCAAAACATTAAGCCAGTAAAGAGCGGCTAAGGCCAGTGTAGCATCACAGTTCCAGCCCCCAGCTCACCAGCTCTTAGGTTTATCATTAATAAAAATGGAGTAATCAAAAATAACAAACTTCTACCAACTTATTTTAACATCAGAATATTATTCATAACATCATACACATTGTGTCAAAACTTATATAAAAATATTTCTAACATTCCAAACTATTTATCACATTCCTGATGCTCCTTGGCCACTTAAATTTTTTTTCCCTAATTAAAATCCTCAATCATGCTTCAAGACTGAGAATCTTGCGATGTTTTTTGATATCCACTAACTACAACTGATAACCCTCTGCAATTGTAAGTCTGGGTAATGGAGTGAAACAGCCCTCCTACTGCCATACTCTCAATGACATAGTGTAGGCCACAGGCAAATAACATGCAGAGGGCCAACTGAGAAATTTTTATGGGATTAGCTTCTTTAAAGCTCAGAATTGGAATCTTACTAGAACTTTCCAATACTGACCTGACTTTACTATAAAAATTACTGTCTCTCTGGCACTAAGGTCTTCACTGGGAATTGTACATGAAAAAAAAAAAAACAAAGAAAAAGCACCGCTCGAGGTCTCATAAATGTTTATACTGGGTTCTTAAATAACAAATAACAAAATGAAAAGCTGTGCTCAAAACCTGCTCAATCAGACAATTTGCTTCAAGAAAATAGAACCACTACTGATGCTAGTATAAACTAGAAGATTCAGTTGTATAGCAATATTTCTTAAGTTTATTATATGTAGTAATAAACAATGCAATTCTACAGTGAGAGAAAAGAAACAAAAAACCCTATGAAAACAATTAAACAAGAAACATGATTTAACATGATTTAAAAATATTGATTTAAATACATGATTAATATTACTTCTTCACTGACACCTTAGGCATTGGCCAGCCCATGCTGATAATAGTTTCCTGTAGCACATTCAGTGATACAGGTGGCAAATACACTCCAATTTTCTTCCTTGTCCACCACTGTCCATTTCTGGCTTCTGGTGAACCAATTTTGGCATATTTGTATCGGTAATGCTCTGCCCTCACAAACCTGTCGGGGGACATGAAGTGATGTTTATTGTTCATCATTTCAGAATAATAAAGCATTTAGAAGGTGCCTAAACATCAAGATCATCAACAGCAGTATCTATACAGAAATGTAACATTGGGTTGTTATTGTTTAGTTATACTGAGTAGTTATATGCAAAATTAGTAGGCATAAACTCCCTTGATGAGGTTGAAAAGCCTGCTGAAAACAGGAAAACTTGGCGAATTACCATGTAAGCCCTATGTGACATTTAACTGCATGGGAAGGATGTAAGATGTAAGCAGTTATTGTTTATTTTTTGTGTGTGTACACTTGTGGACCCCGGGGTCCACCCAGCCTCTAAAAATGGGTACCAGAGAAATCTGGGAGGGTAAAAGCTGCCAGGCATGATACAGACCACATCACACTTTCATGTGCCGAAGGTCATGGAAAATACGGGCCTAACACCATATTCCCCAATATGCCTTAATGGCGTGGAAACTGAAATTTTATCTTTACTTTTTTACACTTGTGGACAGATAAAATACAATATTATTATTATTATCTTTAAAGAAAAATTGCGAAACAAAATTACAAAATGAACATAGGAGCAGAAAAACGAACTGCAGCAAGAAAGCATGTGAAAAACTACAGCTACAATATTATAATATTATTTGAACTTCTGAAACAAGGTGCAAGTTAGATACTCTTGTTAGCACATTTTTGTTTCATTTACCCAAAGTGGATTCAGGTGTACTCTCATTCTCATGACATCCTATTTTCCATTCATGCTCCGACAGTGAAATCCCTTTTTGCTTACTGATTGATATCTCCACTTTCATAAAGTTTTTTTTCCCCAAAATCCTGGGTGACAGGTACCCATTTTTATTGCTGGGTGCTCACTGTGAATGGCCAGTCCACATTCTTCCAGTGGAAACACAATCCCCTACTGACTGTACTACTCATACCCCCCCCCCCCCCCCTCTCAGTAACTGGAGCCAGTTTTTTTTTCCAGTTTTAGAGCACAGGCAAGGGTCTTTTTCATATCTCATTGAATATGAGACATAAAAACTCGTATTTAATCTTTTATGCTCTATCGTCACAGAACCTGCAATTTAAGTTGCCAACTCCTATGCAGGACTCCCAAGAGAAATTCTCTAAGCTGGTGCAAAATCTTCTCCCCTCCCTCTTATTTATTATGGGCCCTCCAAATTCCTCTGGGTCCATCTCTTAAAGAAGGAAAACCTTCCAGGTGCAATGCACCAGCTGGGACTCCCACCCCCCACGGGTCTGCTCTTATGGTCTATTTTTAGCCTAAATATGAGTCTTCCAGTAACACCTAGCAGAAACCATCTGCTAAGATTTTTCTCCGTTATCTCCTGCTGGAAAACCATGACCAACAAATGTGGGTTGTTTTGTTTTAGTAGAATATTTTTCTTTTTTAAGTTTGGAATTTTAGCAAGAAAAGTTCAAACATCTCTTCTTCATTATCACATTACATGTGTTTTGATTTTATTTAGATATTTAGGAAATATGGTTTGCTGCCTTTTAAATTTTATGTTAGATTATGTGTTTAAATTGTATGAATCATTATGTAGGTCTGATCTCATCTCTTTGTATGCCATGTTAAGTCCATCTGGTCAACTATTCTTCTCTGGCTAAACTTTACAGACATTGCTTAACTGACTGGCTATTGGAAACAACAGAACAGCAATGAATGACAAATATATCTATATGCTGTCATGAACCAAATGGTTTTACCTTGGTGGTGGCCTTCCATGGAAAGGGTTATACGCTATCAGTGTTTCTGTGTTTTCATCATTCACCAAAAATTTTGCTGCAAGATGGATTAGCCAAGGATTGTTTTGGTAGTTCTAGAAGAAAAAAAATTATAACTGATCACAGCCAATGTCTTAATATGAGGAGAACTTTCTTAAATGAACTTAAAATCACACAGCATCTTCTTTTCTTTATGTTAAGAAATAATGAAGTTACCAGTTCAGACTTTTCACATTTTGTTTTTTTTCCTTTTTCCTCCTTTCAATCCCTTTTCTTCTGTTTCTTCAAGCGCTGAACGACCAACGAATCTGCCTTCTGATTAAGTTTCAACACAGGTCCCATCCCACTGTGGTATACTTGGAAATGACTCAGCAGACACTCTAGCAAAAGATGGAGGTAAATTACCAAGGACACCAGAATATCATTTGAGGTGGTCAAAACGCTGATAAAATCTCAACTACAAGAACAAAAGGGAGAAAGAGCACCCATACTACCAGGCTAACAGCTAAACAGAGAAGAACAAGGCATCGTACTAAGGCTACTGACTGAGCACAACAGGCTAATACCATACGTACAACAAAGTCAAGACTGGATCAACTGATGAATGTGCATGTGGCACCAATAAGATTACAGCAGACCACATATAAGCAACAGAGAAGGCACCAGTTCACAACAAACTGTATGAGGATGTCCACACCCTCCACAAGACCACCAACTATTTCAAAAGTCCACAAGTTGATGTCTAAAACTGTTCAAAGAAGAAGAAGACACCAACATGGAAACATCAACAGTTCCCTGATCTGATAAAGTCTGCTGGTTATGCTACTCTAACATCGTCACCTTCACCACACAATACTCTTCTGTCTGTATCCCACCTCATCAGTACCAACCTGGAAAGCTGCGAACCACATGAGCCAGTCTAGGCGGTAGTGATACGGTGAAATAACACATGGAATACGATCGATGGCTCCTGGTTTGCATTTGAACTGGTATTCCTCCCAGACTGCCAGTGGTGAGTTTGGATCTGAGCTGTTGGTTCCTTGGAAGATCACTTCTGTCCTCCTCTTGGTCACACTGAAACATTTTTTAAAAATATGAACTCTAAAATATGACTAAGCTGCAGTTACATTAACTGCACTGATTTCAGCATTACCAAGCCTGCCTCTTCTGTATATTCTCTTGCTATTATAGTAAATACCACTATATATATATAGTACATACACCGATCTTTTTTTAAAAATTTAAATATGGTTTATGGTCTGGGTAATCATCACTGCACTCCAGAAACATCCATAGGTGCTCAGATCTCTCTCAACATATTCATCAGCGTCCTGCAGCTAAATGCCTGTCCTGTATTGGTTGACTAGTACCCTCAAGCGTCCGGTGTGCCTCTCTTTCCTGGCCATGCCAATCTATACTCCCAGCTCTCTCAGTCTAAGCAGCGATGTGGATTCGCTGATCTCGAAATCCTCCACTCTATTTTTATTTTTATTTAACCATTATCTTCCAATTATTAAATCTTCCCCAGTCATCTAAGCCTGTGTTTCTGGATGACCACAAAAGAATGAAATGACACCATTACTTTGCTTCTTGCCACCATGTATCTATCTATCTTGCCTTCTCTACCCCTGTCTGAGGCACAGCCCATCAACGAGGGCTCTGCGTTTATTTATATCTTGGGCTGTTTCCTCTATACGTCTCCAGGTCCATCTCCAGGTGCAGTTAATCTCCTTCAAGACTCCCTCACCAGGTGTTTCTAGGTTTTCCTGGTTTCCTCTTTCCCTGAGGATTCCAGGTAACAGCCTGTCTGGTTATGTCTGTGGTAGACTTACGAAGTGCATGTCCCATCCATCACAAATGTCTTTTCATTTTCATTTCTTTCACTGTGGATTGGTTCATTTTCTACCACAGCTCTTCATTACTGATGTTATCTGACCATCTAATCTGAAGGATCTTCCTTAGGCAGGTGTTAACAAAGGTCTGCAGTCTCTTGGTACTTTTGGCTGATGCTGTTTCTGACCCACGGAACAGTTTATAAATTTAACATTTGTACTGAATAGTCAAAGTTTTGTTGTACTAGACTAATTTTGCTTAACAAGATTACAGTTAGCCTCAGAGATCCAATCACTCCTGCTACTCACCTTCCAAATGCTCCGTAAGTGTTAACAAGCCTTAAAGGATCAAATGATGTGTTCATGGCTTGCCGAGAGGATAAGAGATTCTGAATGACTGGTATGCTGAGATAAGCAATGAGAAGACCGAAACTAATGTTGAACGCTCTCCGAATAAGTCTACCTTTGGTTTGGAAAAAAAAAAAGCAGCTGAAAAATGTTATTTTCATGCAAAGCCAACCTTTGGATTAACATCAGTGCTTCTTAAACTGGGCAAAAAAAAAACAAAAGTGGCATCTAAAAGAAAACATTCACCAAAGTATGTCTCCACTGGCCACAAGGACCGTGAAGAATTCATGATAGATTTGGTTACACAGATACAACCAGGCACAGAGCCAAACCAAAAGAAATGAACTTTGCAATATCATGGTCAATTCTACTATTCAAACAACTAGTACAATATGCCACAAAAGAAGTTACTAAACAAAATGGTGACTGACTGCTCTCATCAACATCTCAAGTCATGTCAAGTGTCCATGTTTACAGCTGGAGTGAATAAAAACTATGGTAAAAGGTCTCAGACCAACATCTCTGTGTTATTAATCAGCTCATCTGACTTCTTCAGACTGCAGGGCACTTCTAGAATCTCTAAAAACAACAAACAACCCACAGGCAAACATACAGGAAATCATAACAGAACTGAAGCACCTTACACTGTCAACAACCATGGCCCTACAATGGGTACCATCCCACTGTGGAATAGCTGGCAAATGAAATAGCTGACAGCCTATACAGAGCTGGCAGCAATCAAGATCAAACATATCATCCAGTAAACCACCAAGAAGCGAAAACTATAATCCGTAACCAGTGCAGATCTGAATGGAAAAAGAAACTAAAATGTGATAATGAACCAGATCCAGTACACCAATTACAAAGACATCAGCAAACCATCCTCTTCCACCTAAGGACAAACCACTGCGGACTACTAAGCCACCTACATCGACTTGAAATGTCTCGCACAGATGAGTATTCATGTGGCAGTGGAGTCCAGACTCCAGAACATATCCTTCAAGAGTGCCCAAACCATGCAGACCTGAGGCGTGAGACATGGCCAGAAAACACTAGCTTGGGGCAAAAGTTTTGGGGGTCCTATCAGGATCTGGAGAGGACTGCAGGCTTTGCCATGTCAACAGGGATCAGGATCTGATGTGACCAACAACCTCGAACACTGAAGAAGAAGTTCATCTGAACCTTTATGTGCCAAAGGCATCTGGGACTTCTGCAAGGGGTTTTCCACAAGTGTCTGTCCTTCACCATTTTTTTTTTGTTCTTACCAGAATTAGCCCTCTATTTCTCAACACCCTCTCTGTTGTTCTTCGCCTTGTCTCCTTTGGTCTACCCTTACACCTGTTTCCCTGAGGTGTCCATTTCAGTGGTATTTCTGGTAATGAGTTACCAACCATCGCCATCATTTTTCCTCAACAATCAAAGTCAATGGCTTCATCTGCATTTCTGGCATCAAGGTGTTATTTTTTTTATAGTATGTGGCCAAAATTTTTACCTGATCCTATGTAAGTATTTAGTCTGGAGGGAATTCAGTTTGTTTTCTATAGTTTTTGTGGTTTTTCAGCATTCACTTCCATATAACAAACACTTATGACATTACATTCAAATACCCTGACTTTCATCTCGTTGCTCAGCTTTCTGGGGTTTCCATATATTGTGCAGGACTGCAAAAGCCTGGTTTGTTGTTCTTAGCCTGTCACTGATGTCCTCTTCATATATATCCTAAATTTTATGCCTTAAAACTAGGCATAAAACTACTCACAAACTGTATTCTGTTGCTCACAATGACTTAATTTTTCTCTGTACAACACCCTTAACTCTTTCCGTGCATATGGTTGAATTTTCGACACTACCAGTGGTCCCAAGCTACCGTATGGTCGAAAATTCGACAATCATTGTTCCATTAAAACAGGCGGTGTAACATTTATATTGTACGGATTTCGTCAGCGATTCCGTGACACTTTCAAAATGGAGAATGCGTGCCTAGTTACGAACAAGGACGCGAAGCATGGAAATTTTTCAATTTTTGACGATGTAGATAGGGGTATGGACATAGCCTATGGCCATCCTGCTGCTCTTGAATGTTTTCTAAGTAGATTTAGACATATTTAGACGACTGGAGAAGTAGTTAGGAGGTTATTTCAGACATTCAGTAAGTGAAAATGCCATACGGAGTCACTATACGAGATCAATAAGTAGATCTACACATCTTAGATGGTAAATAGGGGTAAGAAGCGCGAATCTAGACCTAGCCGATGGTGAGCTGGCCACAATCAGTGTCTAAAAACATCACATTACTTCTTTTTTCCTAAAAAACTCTGCATTTATGAAATTTTCATTCATTTAGCTACACTTTGACACATATTACGTATACGGAAGTACATGGAAACACTGTTTTCCAAACCATTTTACAACTAGACCCCCTTACAGTCAAGACCCGCGTTTTACTCCCGCACGCCATGACACGTCCGTGTTTTTCCTCCCGCACGGGAAGAGTTAAGAACTGAGACTTACTCAAATTTTTCTTTGCTTGATTATTCTGTTCTTCCTCGGTTACAGTTTTTAGAACTTTTGTCTTTGTGCTCTTTGAGAAGAGCCACATGAGGCTTGCATCATCAAAGCATGCCAGACTAGGCAAGATGGTCAACCAGTTGAGGAAGCTTAGGTTCCCACTGATGATGAGAGCGACCTAGCAGGGAAATGCACAGAATGTTAACAACATTGATGTTATGCTACATCCTGAGTTGATATATATGTTATGCTACATCCTCGGTAGATTTATATAAAAAAAATGTTAACTTTTAACCCAACCTTACATCTTCTTACATCCTTCCCGTGCCGTTAAATGTCACATAGGGCTCGCATAGTTGTTTGCCAAGTTTTCCTGTTCTCTGTGAGTCTTTCAGTCTCATCAAGGGATGTTATGCCCACTAAACTGGCTTCTCTTAACAATGTCCTCTTTAGAGTTTCACTTGGTCGACCTCTTTTTCTTTGGCCTGTTGTGCTCCACTTGATAGCTTGTTTTTGTATTCTCTGATTGTTTCTTCTCATCACATGGCCTACATATGTCCCTCTTCTTTTTCTGATCACCCATGAGACAGTTTGTTGTTTGCTCATCTGTCTTATCTCTGCATTGTTCTTGAATTTGTTCCACTTTATACCAAGTATTTTCCTTAGGCATTTGTTTTCAAAAGAGTCTAATTTCTTGTCTATTTCTTTAGTTGATTTCCAGCTTTCGCATGCATAAATGAGGGTCGATATCACATTTGAATTGAGTAATCTTAACTTGGTTTTTGTGCTTATAACTTTTGAATTCCAAATGTTCTCAAGATTTTTGAACGACAGTGCTGCTTTTGCAATTCTAATTCTAACTTACTTCCTGGTCTATGCAGCTGCCAAGGTATGCAAATTAGTTTACTTCATCAACAACTGTTCCTTCTATGTATATTTTTCCTTCTTGATTAACGAGAAGTTTTATTATTCTTGTTTTGTCTTTGTTAATTTCAAGGCCATTTTGCTAGCCAAGGAAGACAGGGAATCTGTTTTTTTCCTGCATTGTCATATTTCTGCAAAATCAAGATCTTCTATTTGGGTCCCATCAGTGCCAGTTTTACCTGTACAGCATTTTTTGCATTATAAAGTCTATGGGAATTCCAAAAAGCAAAGGAGATAATATACATCCTTGTTTCATCCTTGTTTCAATCTGAAACCATTCGCTCATTCCTTCTTCTGTCTTGATTGCACAAACATATCCAATGTAGAGATCTCTAATGATGTTGACAATTTTAGATGGTATTCCATATAGTCTTAAAATTCGCCACAATGAATCTCTGTGTATGCTATCAAATACTTTTTTAAAGTCTATGAAGTTCAGGATTAATGGTTTCTGCTTTTCAATATATTCTTCAAGTATTATTCTTAGAGTAAAGATCTGGTCAAGACAGCTTCTCCCTTTTTGAAATCCTGCCTGTTCTTCTCTCATTGCAGTATTCACTACATCTTTAATTCTATTCAGAATCACTTTACAAAACACCTTTGACACAACTGATAGTAAGGTTACACCCCTCCAGTTACTCCCAACCTACCATTAGCTAATTAAACAGGTTTTTTAAATTAATTTTAAAAAAACAAACTATAGACATTGAGTTTTATTTCGTGGTCAGGAGTTTATAGTTTTATACCACCATAAATGCTCAAAACAGGCACTGCGTTATTTCCTAGTACAACAATGTGGCTGAAATTTTTATTTCAGTGAATGTTTGTGATTCACAGATGTTGTTTCGTTGGTTAAGAGCTAAAGGTACAACATTTATACATTTTTATTTCACTGAATATTAATGATGTAAGACAAGAAGGGATCAAGAGCAAAAAGCAATAATCCTGATAGGACACACTGGAAATCAAAGAGTTAAGTGGGTTGGGCATTTGATATGCATGAATCCAGAACAACCAGCTGCATGTGCATTTAACTTGAAAACATCTGGATATAGGGCATGAGGACGGCCAAGGAAAAGGTGGATAGATGGGGGTGAAAGACACACTGAGGAAACATAGCACGACAGCTACCCAGGCCTCTCACCATGACCTGGATGAACTTCTGAAAACCCCTGTAATGCTAATGGCATAAGCAGACAGATAAGAAGTTAATGATGTAATGAATTTTTCTGACATTGTTATTAACCCTCTGAAATATGAAAATGTTAATATGAGTTATACTGCCATCACATGACAAACAGTGCAGAGATGTTTCAGAAATGTCAGAAAACAAAATTCTTACATTTAAGAAATAAAAAAGTTCACTTCAGTCTGTTCACTGTCTCTGTCCAGGTCACAGCCTGAAGGTGAAACATGGACAAGGCGAGTCCAAAAATAACTTCAAATCAAGGGACATAACCACTGACAAATATACACGAGAAGGCTCCAGGGCAAGTCAAGAGTCTTTTCATGTATTTTTCAATGAGTGTGTCTCTTGATTCACAGTTACTTTTGGGCTTGTCTTTGTATTATTTAAAAATTATAATGCCATTTTTTTTTTTTTTTTACCTGGAACACAATCTGAAAGGCTCCTCCTACCATACACAATTTTCGAGTGAGGAGCAGAAGAAATGGTGCAATCAGCTCTACAAAATGATTGGACAAAACTTCAAATTTGTGAATAGCCTCTGGGGACTGGTGCAAAAAGTAGCTCAGTGGATTTGGCACTGGCTGTGTCTGAAAGAATAAAGATCTGAGCAAATTAATCAGAATTATAGTTCTCAAAACTGTATCATAATTGTGTCTCAATGAGCAGTTACCAAATAGTGTATGAATGATAAATTCAGCAAGCGTATTTATGCCGTTATAAAGTAGTGGTAGAATTGAGAGTGATAATTATTTTACAATACTTCTTAGATCTCTTCAAAATGTTTTCTTTTTAATGGTTATCAGTTGTTAGAGAGAAAGACCAAGGTGAAAATGGCAACAAGACGTTGATGATTTGTGAATGGATGCATCCGTGGCAGGGCATCTTGGTTACAAATGAGAGGCCTTCAAGACAGCTGTTAGGGAAGCAAAGTTCCACAATGGACATGCTACTGAATGAATCAGTTGTTAAAGGACAGGTACTCATGAACTGAATTTCCCAAAAATGCATTTCTGTCAGCTTTATTATTTGGGTTCAAACAGACACAAGTGTCTGACAGCAGCCAGGGACCCATATCTGACTGATTGCATCAAAGTTGGTGAAGTACATATGGCTAAGGCTCTACCCCATCTCTTAGTGATGATCCTGGGAACTGAAGTAGTCTGATCAAGTGAAAAGACAATGAAATGAGAATGCATACTCAGCCCCCCCCCCCCCAAAAAAATACTGTCAAAATCAGTCAGGTGTGTCAGGTCGAAAAGTGTATACCTGCAACACAGTGCAACCAACCCCCTTCTGTGGGTGAATGATGTAAGAAGAAGAAGAAGAAAGAGAAGAAGAAAGCAATTCAAACAAGCACACTGAGGTCTACTCACCTCATAATGATAATTCATGCATGTGAGATCTTGCCAGCACTTGTCCCCTCTTATCTTTATAAGCCCCTGTACAACCAAACCACACAAACATTAAAGTAATGGAAACATCAAATACTGTGACATTCTAATTTTTCTAAATGATCAGAGTAGGATGATGGGATAACATAATTTTAAAAAAAACATGTACCAGTAACAAGACTGTAACGACAGTCTCAAATTCCCCTAGCAGGGGACAAAACTGTTAGAGAGATGGCACTGTCATCAGGGTCTGTAACCTACTGTTTCTCAAGATGTTATCTCTCCTTTTGTACTGAGAGCGAAGATTCCTTTATTCTTTGCTTCTTTACCCCTATCTGAAGCACAGGCCATAATCAAGGGCTCTCCATTTACTTCTATCCTGGGCTGTTTCTTCCATTTGTTTCCAGTCAATCTTTTCAAGGCTCCTTCACCACTTGTTTCTAGGTTTTTCTGGGGAATGCCAGACTGAGAGACTGTCTGGTCACGTTTGTGCTAGGGTTTCTAAGCGTATGTCCTATTCACAGAGTTGAATGATAGTACCATTATCAGGTTGATGAACCACAGCTGGCTTATCCCTCTACTCTGCTCATGCTCCTGGTAAAGAACTCAGCATGACTATGGGGTAGGGCTCCCTGTGGTAAACATGATACTAAAATCTGCTGAGAAGCTTGTTTTTTTTAAAATCTGCTCCATTTCCTCATGTAAATATCTGTAATCCGTTTCCTCATGTAAATATCTGTAATCTGTTTCCTCATGTAAATATCTGTAATCTGTTTCCTCATGTAAATATCTGTAATCTGTTTCCTCATGTAAATATCTGTAATCTGTTTCCTCATGTAAATATCTGTAATCTGTTTCCTCATGTAAATATCTGTAATCCATTTCCTCATGTAAATATCTGTAATCTGTTTCCTCATGTAAATATCTGTAATCTGTTTCCTCATGTAAATATCTGTAATCTGTTTCCTCATGTAAATATCTGTAATCCACTGCTAATTCAACAGAATGCTTCTAGCATCTTCACAGTGATGAGTACAAAGAAGATCCTCCTCACATTTCCAGGAGATAAGTAAAACATTTCTGGCCCTTCTTTACAAACAGGTTTCTGCAGCAAGGTCGACAGGAATCCATGTATTTTGTTATTTTGGTGGAGCTAAGTGAAAAGTTATTGGAAGCAGCAGAAATGTGGTTTATTAGAAGAATGTTGTGAATTCCCTGGACAGCAAAAATAACTAATGGAGAATGTTTGAGAAGAGTTGGAGATAGAAAAAAATTTTGTCAAAAAAATAAGAGAGAGACAATGTACTTTCATAGGACATGCAATGAGAAGAGGGGGTATTGAAAATATTATAACAACAGGAAAAATAGAGGGAAGAAGAGCCAGGGGAAGACCAAGAGAAATGATACTGGACAGTCTGAAGAGATGTTGTGAGAGGAGATCACCAAATGAGTTAATGGCCTGCATGAAGGATCGTGTACTCTGGAGAAGCATAATAGCCAATGCCAGTTGGCACGGCACATGATGATGATGATGAGTGAAAACTCTGCTGTTCAGGAATTAAAGATACTCAAGCAACTCACTCTCATATGAAAATATATCTGAACTATCTTCATCATATCATCAGATGTCAAGAACTTCAACTTTATAGTTATAGGAAGTCACAACAAATATGTATGATTTAGCTGTAATCTCAAAGCTGAATATCTTCATTTTCACCAGTGTTCTCTGATACACCATCGAATCTTTATGAATTCTCTTTCATTTTCTTCTATTTTTTTTTTCCATCTGCATCTATCCATTTCTTGCCAGTAAACATTTCTGCTATCTGCACAACCATCCTCCAATTTATATCATAAACTAATTAATTTTCTCATAGATTTGTTTTGAGGTGACTGAAATTAAATGGAGATTTGTTTAAAAAATATGAAGATTACAAGAACTCAAAGAAATTATCAAATTCTTTTTCATTCCCAACTCAAAACTCATTAAAGATGTGTATGTTCTTTTTTTTTAACATCTAATTCTTTATCGCTCATTACATTAAAAATAACATGGCTTTTACATTTAATTTTGTATTGCTCATGATGGTGCAGTGGTCAGTGTACTCACATGCCAAAAAAAAAAAAGGTCCCTGGTTCAATTTCACACTTGGAAGGAATTTTTTTCAACCGACCGGCAATGGGGTCAGCCCAGCATAAAAAAAATGGGTACCCGGGGGTTTCCCCCTGGGAAAACAAAGACAACGACTGGACAGGTGCTGGCATCCCTACAGCTAATGCTGTAATGGCCTAGAAATATGAGATCAATAACACCACATACCTCAACTTCACGCAAATGCCAGGGGACATAGATTTTTTTACTGCCCACATGCTTCCACTCTAATCACTTTCACAAACTGACAGAATAATGTAAACATCAACATTCTGTCATGTTCCTGCTGTGATACCTATACACAACTCTTACTGATTCAAAATCTTGCTGTACTCTACAAATATGACATGTATGCAAATACAGGTGCTGGAACACCATGACGTTAAAGTTTGAATACAGGCCTGAGAAGTGGAAAGAATTTGTTGCTGTTCTGAAAGACATCACTTAGCATAATGAACAGTGATTCTGTGTTGATCACTGTTGAAAGACTTGTGCAAGCAGGCATCCATTTGATTCTGATCATACGACGACTGTGAAAATATTACAAACACTGACTGAATGCTATTACAGGATAGCACATTTCAAATATTGGGGAAAACTGGCCACATCCCCTTATGTTTGAAACACAGAGTATTGGAAAAATGTAGAAATCATTTTTTTTTTTAATGGAGAGTGGAAAACCAAAGAATAAGTTTAAAAACTCAGTCTAAATTCCAAAAATTACTGTTTTAAACTTGAATATACTTACAGCTCCCAGCATTATCCTGAATATAAGCCAGCGATATGCAAATAGGACTATTTTTGATGGGGGGGTTGCTTTGGGTACTGCAGATAGTGACAGCATTGGACACAAAAAGATAGTTAAAAATCCTGTCTCAAGTGTCTGACTCTCCCAACCTGATGAATCAAAAAAAAAAACATGAACAGATTCACACAACTCTGTATATTACCTTTTGGGACAGTTATGAATATGCCAATCACTGAAGTGAAAGATAGGAGGCAAAGTGTGACTGGAGACTGAAAGGATGAATAATTAAAATTAAAGGAGGAAAAGTGAAGGTCAGGAGAGACAGTGAGTGGAAACTGCTACAAAGATGATGAGAATGTGTTCTGGATGTGCATCATATGACACCACAGATGTAGTTCCCTCGGTGGCTGTGAACTTGAACTCTTTCCACCAAAGACATGGTGAAGATCTCGAAACGCTGTTATCAAATCAGATGAGGGGTTGATTACGATGACTTTTTTCATTCCTAGGTTGTATCAGTCAGACCTCTGGCAGATCCCCACCACTGCAGGGATCATATCAACCCCTACCAACAGACCTAGCTAAGTCCCGCCTGTTTCCAGGACACTCTTTAAACAGTAAGGCAAAGTCTTGGTCAGATTTGGTGTACAGGATCTGAAACAGTGGGCTTCTCCAGCACGGCCTTTTTGTGCTTGCATGTACGGGTAACAAACCAATACAACTGAGGGAAAAAAAATGAAAACCCATATTTGTCAGTCAGTCATTTGCATGTCCCTTGCGGAACTTTGGCTCCCTAACAGCTCTAAGCAGACAAATTAATAGTAGAGAAATAGACACAGATGTATGTACTTTCACAAAAAGATAGAAAGAATGAGGAAAGTGGGCAGAAACAATAAAGGCAGAAAGTAAGATAAACACGTATAAATGAAAAACATACAACAATCCAATATTTCTGCAAATGTCTGTCTCAAAGATCGCACACAAAAACAGAACAGATTAAGACATGAAAAATAGATGAAAAATTAAAAACTTAGCTTTTTTTTTTTTTTGATATCTTCCTTGTAAGAAAGACAGGCAAAAAATGTGCTCAGATAAATGTAGGTAAGCACAAAGTGGAAGCAGGCCATTGGCTGAGAAATGAGGTAATGGTAAGATGACAGAGGGTGCCACATGGTAAACAACATAGCGATATGACCCAGATGGCCCTAGCTTTCTTCCATCGGATACCTATGGCCTAAACAAAACCTGTCTAGATGGTGCAGATAATAAAAGTGAGAAAATAATATTAGGAAGGGTGGATGAAGGAAGGTTTAGAATGAATAGTGAACACAGAAAGGACACGACAGCTCAGGATATCTAAATAAGGAATCTATCAAAACTGTCTAGTGGCTAAAGAAGAAGGATAAAATATACTGGAAAATGAACCCTGCAGTGAGAATGAGAAAATGAAGTGAAATGAGTGAGGCTAAGACAAGAAAGCTGGACAAAAACAGCAGAAATAGAACAAGGTGGCAACCAGATGGAAATATAAAGTAGCATAAAGGAAGCTGGTGGCCTGGTTAGCTGAGTGATTAGACACTCAGCTTACTAATCCGGTGGTACCAGGTTCAGTCCCAGAAGTGGGATTTTTTTCTGCTACACACCAAAAATGGCCATAGGGTTCACCCAGCCTCTAAAAATGGGTACCAGAGAAATCTGGGAAGGTAAAGCGGCCAAGCGCGATACTGACCACATCACACTTTCATGTGCCGAAGATCATGGAAAATATGGGCCTAACATTGTATTTCCCAATATGCCTTAATGGCATGGAAACAGGAATTACTTTTTTAATATAAAGGAAGCCAAATTTATCGTTAATTCACATTGAGTGCAGACAGCCAGCCTGGAAAATAAGGCAGTGTTCCAGAACTTTCTGAGGCTGTTCACTTGAAGAGCAAAAAAATTGCCTCTTTTTAGCAGTTTTCACTCACTATCTATGCTGGCCAAATTGATACAAACAGACGAATTGATAGACAAATTAATACAAACAGACAAATTGATACAACTGAAGCAAAACAAAAAGCACACAGCACATTGTAATTTAAATCACAAAGACTTTTTTTTTCAATCCACTAAACATTACTTACCAAAGGAAAACCTGAGGGAAAAAAAAAATACAGAATTCAAACCTTCTTCTCTTTTCATATTTTTTGAGGTACGGGTTTTGATTAGATTAAGTAAAATTCACATTTTCTTTCCTCACTTATTCTTTTGTGACAGGATTATCTACAATATAATAAGATACTACAAAATCAGTCAGCTCTGTATTTATAGTAAGTTTGAAAAAATTTATCGAAAAGTGACTTTTCAGTTAAAGAGAAACTTTTTGCAAGAAAATCTATGTATATTTATGAAAATAAAACTGAATTCTTCTGATGTGATAACCCAGTATCAATATCTGAAAGTGAATTAAACATTTCAGTGAAAGTTGCTGCTGAATTTTTTTTCTTTTGCCTTATTACTTTTTGGAGCAGTTAGCCTGAACTCAAACTTGGAGTAAACTCCAAATGAAACTTAGTTTAACTCTTCCTGTGTCTAAGGACTAAAATTGGTCACTTCCGGTTTGTGTGTTCCATGCCGTGTGTGATTATTTTTTTTATACCTGTTTTGTTTCTACAAAAACAGTGTAACTTTTTAATTGTACACAGTTTATTTGCGCATGTCCAGCGACCTCTTTCATCATGGCGGAAGAGTGCTTAGTTACGAGCGATGTCGAGCGTGAAAAACGAAGTTGTTGATCGAGAAATTTCAATTTTTGGTGATGTAGATAGGGGTATGGACATGCCCTGTGACCAGACCACTGTTCTTGAGTGTATCCCAAGCAGATATAGACATATTAGATGACTGGAGAAGTAGTTAGAAGGTTATTTCAGACATTATTTTAGTGAGAATGGCCCATATGATCACAAGACAAGACTGACAAGTAGTTCCAGGCAACTCAGATAGTACGTACTGTACATCTAGACCTAGGTGATGGTAAGTAGGACACAGTTATTGCCTAAAAGCATCACATTACTTTTTTTTCCTAAAAAAAATGCATTTATGAAATCGTCATACATTTTTAGTTATTTTTAAACATAATATGTACACTTATCTTGGAAATACTGTATTTTATTCACTTTTCCAACTATACCCCCTATACATATCAAGACAAGCGCTTCTACTCTGGCACCTAATGGAATGTATGTGTTTCTTCCTGCCACACGGGAAGAGTTAAACTGGGTTGGCTTCAACTGAAACTTAATTTAAATACATTTCTAAATATATTACTAATAAAATATGCCTTGGAGATGAAGAGAAAAAGAAAATGGAATCCTGTTTATACTGTATTTGAGGCAAATAGTGAATATGATATAAGTGCCCATGTTCTTTAGGACCTCTCAGTACAGCTGATGGTAATATGGTCAATATGGCCGCCTCTCCTTTGTCAGCTCTAGACATCCACTTTTGTTCCTAAAGTGATTGACATGCCTCAGACTGGAGTGAATCTCCTGCTTGACAGGAAGTATTCTAACATCTCTGATACGCACATGCCCAGAAATGTATGAATATTGAGCATAAAAAAATAGAAAGATTTGCATTTTCCATTTTGTAAGTATTTTTGTCCATGGTATGACTATTTTTTTTATAGTGATATATCACACTATGTTCACCAAAAATATTACTGTTTAGCTTAAACTGGACACAATCTCAATAAAAATGACACAGTTAAAAAAATATTGTCACACACAGTATCAAATAGTAGGGGTAGTAATATTGTAAGACTATTATAGATCTAGTTGTGTCTATTAGGAATGAAGGTGTAGCACACCTCACAGAGAACTGAATTTCATAAAAAGACTGTGGACTGGAACCTTCTGTTATCAGCAAAAACCAGTCAAACCAAGTTAATCCATGGTCTGGTTGGACACTGAAGAATGGATACACACAGGATAACACATAACATAGTACATCATACATAAGGCTACCAGTGCATCAGGGGCAAAAACATATTTGCATAAGAATAGTTCCATCCACATATGACTATGTCTGTGATCATTAAAGATAAAGAAAATATAGGTAAAAGGTAAGGTAAGGTAAGGTAAAATTCCTTTTTTCCATGCCATTAAGACATACTGGAGATACATATTTCCAAGACCTTTGGCACATGAAAGTGTGATGTGGTTGGTATCACACCTGGCCGCATTTACCTTCCCATATTTTTATGGTACTCATTTTTTACTGCATTTCAGAGAATGAGAAACATATTATCCAACACATCCTTATCAATGAATGTTAGAAAACGAGTCCTAAATGCTATATTGAACCTATCTTGTTATATGGAAGTGAACCATGGACAATAGGCAAGTCTGCACAAAAATCATTGGAAGCAGCAGAAATGTGGTTTATTAGAAGAATGTTGCGAATCCCCTGGACAGCAAAAATAACTAATGAAGAATGTATGAGAAGAGCTGGAGAGACAAAAGACCTTGTCAGAAAGATAAGAGAGAGACAATGTACTTTCATAGGACATGCACTGAGAAGAGGGGGCATTGAAAATATTATAACAGGAAAAATAGAAGGAAGAAGATCAAGAGGAAGACCAAGAGAAATGATACTGGACAGTCTGACGGGATGGTGTGAGAGGAGATCACCAACTGAACTGATGGCCTGCATGAAGGATCGTGTACTCTGGAGAAGCATAATAGCCAACGCCAGTTGGCACGGCACCTGATGATGATGATGACTCATTTTTGGTTGCTGGGTGGACCCTGGGGCCCTTTTGGTGCCAGACAAGTACACTGAGCACCTAACCACTCAGTCAACCAGGCCGTCAAAGAAAATACAGCATTCCAAAATTTGAAATCATTACGCGTGACCAAATACTGCTTCCTTTTGTCTCCCCCATCAATGTTTTCTGTTTTTTATTGTCTATTTTCTACCATGTAAAACAGATGTGTCAACATGCATTTCAAACTTTAAACTATGAATTTTGTAATGTGAACTAACCATCTTTGGCCAACATTAACAATGGAGTGGTACAGCATCCACTGACACAGAAGCAAAGGCCAGTTTCCGGCTCCTGTCATGATCATGAAAGCTGCTATTACAAGTCCACTCTGGGGCGGAAAAATAATATCAAGTAATGAATCTGCATATTAATTTGGACATAATGAGTGATGGCAAAGTGACAGCAAAACAATATAATGCTAAATTTATTCTTAAGTCTACTTTCTGAATGTTTTTTTTTTTCCTTGTTCTATCAAACGTTCCACCAAAACTGGAATGAATTCAATAACAACGCAGAGATAAGACAGATGAGCAAAACAACAACTTGTCTCATGGGTGATCAGAAAAAAGATGGACATATGTCGGTCACGTGGTGAGAAAAAACAATCAGAGGATCCCCAAAACAAGCTATCAAGTGGAACACACCAGGCCGAAGAAAAAGAGGTCGACCATGTGAAACTCTAAAGAGGACATTGTTAAGAGAGGCCAGTCCAGTCGGCATAACGTCCCTTGATGAGACTGAAAAACTCACTGAAGACAGGAAATCTTGACGAACTCTCATGCAGGCCCTATGTGATGTTTAGCAGCACGGGAAGGATGTAAGTAAGATCAAAACATTCTTTGCTAAAACAGCAATTATTTCTTTATAATAAAGTATTTAATTCTGTTAATCCATTTATCTATCTATCTTTCAGCTATGAAATTTTATCTTTTACTCCTACTTCAGCATTCAATTAATCATTATCATCATCATTGTCCATTACTCTCCTATGGAGTATATCTTTGGATAAAGTCTCTTCAGACTTTCCTTGATTCCTGTTTCCTTGGGGGTTCCATGTCAGTGCTTGTCATGTTATGCTGGTACCTGGTTTCCTCAGTGTGTGGCCAATCCACTTCCATTTTCTAATTTTACAGTTTGTAAATTCACAAGCTCCTGTCCTTCTCTTTCCCAGAACTCCTCATTCCTGGTCTTATCCTGCCATTTGATGTTTAGAATCCTTCTCAGGCAGCAGTTCATAAATGTTTGTATCCTCTGTTGTACTATCTTAGCTCCCATGTCTCTAAACTATACAGCAGGACAGTCTTTACATTTGCATTATTTTTCTATTTAACATTCAATTAATAGGTCATGCTAAATGTGGAACCATGTCCAATAGTTGCAACGTCAAAGTTGCTGTTCAGATGCTTCTTCTTTTTCTTCGTACGCACATTGGTGATGATGTGTGGTACCCTGACTTTTGCGATGAGCCTTCTGGCTGGTACCTCCGGCTTCAGCATTTTTCCTAGCTAGGGCAGACTGTGGTCTTGATCGGACTGCAGTGAAGACAGTGGTGTAGGCTGGCCTGGCCAACACTTTGTTTTCCAGCCTCTGGTGGCTGTACTTAAGCCCCTTCTTCATGTCAGATCCAGCATGCAATGCTGACAGGCCAGATGGCTTTGAGACAGTTCCACAGAGACACTCCGACTTTGGAATGAGGAATCTGATGAGTGCCTCAATGATGTCCATTCCCCACCACCTATAGTCTGCTGGCTCTGTTTTGTTTACATTGTTTTGATAACCATTGTTGTAAAGACCCATAGACTTGTCATGTCCTGGATTAATTGGTTTCACACCAGATTTTCCTCATCCCCGCCAGTGATCCCCATGTACCCACCCATCCACCAACCTGACATTACATTTTACAAAAATAACAATTACAATTAGTGTTGATAGCTACAGGTTTCTGAGCTACAGAAGTAGGTCAGAGTTTTTAAGCAAACAGATCTATGTTCCTGTCTCACAAAGACTATGTTAAGATAAGTGTATTCTTAACACAGCTGTTCCCAGGGGATGTTCAGATTCAAATCCTCCAGTCAAATTTGGCTATCTAGATCTGTCAAATCTTTGTTATGTTTTATCATACTGTAAGGAGTTACAGTTCTTTTATGATGATGTGGCACTGCATTGGAAAAGGAGTGGGCTGCAAGTGTTTGCAAGAAGCCCCAAAGTGGACCCAAGAAACAAACTTTCTGTCAGATTCCCCATGATGGAGGCAATGGCAAGTCCTAACTCTTTAGCCTGGCCAAAGAAGAATATAAGCCTGTTATTTGGAGAAGAAGGTAGAGTCTTTGATAGCTTTGGTTTGATGGTCCCTGTAGCCATACTATCACTTTGTCTTGTCTTGTCTTCTATCTTCCTGGTACTGTAGGCTGGCATTCTTTGCAGCAGATGCTGTGAAAGTGTTGAGGCACAGCATCATGCTGGCTTGGGAGTAGGTTATGGCAGCTATTTTTTCAGTCCCCGAGTCAGGCTAAAAAAGCAGTGGGTGTGCAACACCTCCTTAGTAGACTCCACCACCACTGGGGGGGGGGGGAGAGGAGGCATGGCAATCCCTGCCCTGTTAGCCAGGCAAGACCTGTTCATCAATGGAAAGGCATGACAAGGTCTTGGTCAGCTATGGGCAACTGACTATCAAGTCACTGATTGCCAAAATGGACAATGTCTCCACTCTCTACTATAATTTTAACAGTTACATTTGTTCCCCTAATATCTACTTAACCCAGCAGTATTTAGTATGTTATTTAAAATACAGTGTAAGAAAGAATGTTACCAAGGCAAATGTGTCCAGCCAAAAGTCCAGGTCTTTATCATAGTCTACAAACCACAATAATGTAGGAGCATGTGATAGCAGAGTCCAGATACTGGAAGACCGAGTATGGGACTTGATGTGTGACAAATGAACATTGGCTGGAAGAAGACCTTCTTTACCCAAAAGTTGTTTGTTCTGGTGCAGACTCACAAGATATGCTACAGCTGGGAATCAAAATGAAAACGTGAATCAACATTTATTTTCAAATAAGTAACTATTAACTTATTTTGCCAACCAATATCTTTAAAAAAAAGTGTGTAAATAGCCATCAGTAGAAGCATCTTTCAAATAACTGTATATTTCAATATATATGAAATTATTCCTTCCTTTAACATTATTTGGTACAGTCTTTTCCTAATTCTGATGTGAGATGTACATCTGAATCTGATAATGTTATACACAGCTTACAGACTGCAGGCTGATCCGTCCTCTTCTATGATTATGAATAACAAACTAAAACAAAAAAACAGATCCAAGTTTCCTACAATAACATTGTAATATTGAATGGGCAGAAAAACAAACAAATGGATACAAGACCCATTTTAATACACTAAAAAAAGATTGATGGAAAAACCAGCTTAATACTGGAAAGAGACTAAAACAAAATCATTTTGCCAAGAAACAAGCACAGATAATAATAAAAACAGCCAGACATGCAATCACTGTTTACATAATGCTAATACAAAGAAAAACACAGAAGGACATACAATATATGAAACCCATGTATCGAATGATCACCATCCTTGTCAGCCAGAATGAGTTATGAAGCTTGTCAGAACTGAAACTTCCTGTGCTTGCTTCTTCCTGATCTCCAGCAGCAGGTACCGCAGACTGCTTCTTATCACCTTCTGTCCATGGTTTCTACAAAATGTGTGGTTAATTTACACATCAATTATTCATTTATATTATTTTATCAGTTTAATTAACACATCAGATAAACTTGTGCCCATTTTTACTGACTGCTCTTCTGACAATAACTTTTTTTCAGTATTTTAACTCTTACCATCTGGAATGACACTGTCAGTGCCCAATGATATTTTTGTATGGCTTGCTTCTAACACAAAATTGTCATATTCTTTATTTTTGTATTCAGTTATCTTTAATCTGATATATTTATATTTAACTTATTGGGTTCATAAAATATTCCACATAAATCTCACTCACTTTGTGCTGAAAAATTCAGAAAAAAAATGAACTCCTGCACAGACGGAAAATAATTCCAGAGTTAAAATCATGGACAAGAGGCAGGTTCACACAAAGATCATTGGAAGCAGTAGAAATGTGGTTTATCAGAAGAATGTTGCAAATTCCCTGGACAGAAAAGATTACTAATCAAGAATGTATGAGGAAAGCTAGAGAGACAAAAAAAAAAATCTTGTCAAAAAAATATGAGAAAGACAGTGTACCTTCTTAGGACATGCATTGAGATGAAAGGCACTGAAAATATTGTAACAACAGGAAAAACAGAGGGAAGAACAGCCAGGGGAAATGACACTGGGTAGTTTGACAAGATGGTGTGAGAAGAGGTCACCAACTGAACTGATGGCCTGCATGATGAATCAGGCACTATAGAGAAACATAATCGCCAAAACCAGTCAGCACAGAATCTGATGATGATGATTTTGAAATACTGGTACCTAACTCTCCAGTTGTCCAGTTATACTTTCCAGTTTTGTTGTTGTTGTTTTTTTTTTTCAATAACAGCTGTTGCAGCATTTCTTTATCTGACTTTTTCACACATCTCATCCTGAAAATTGTGCCACCGCTCCAGATACAGGTGCCTGAGTGGAAGAGTGGTTAGCGCACTAGTCTCTCATGGCAAAGGTTGAGGGTTTGAATACAGCCGTGGGTGTCCTAGTCACCCAGTCAATGAAATGGGCACCTGGGTTCTTCTGGAGCTGGGGTAGAAAAGGCAGCCCAACAAGGTGCTGACCACTTAACCCTCTAGTGAGTCAACAAGCCAACGAAAATATGGGCACTAGCAGCATATCCTTTAGGTGTCTCTGCGGCTTAATATTTACCTTTTTCTATTTCTCCCTGGCCATACATGGAAACCCGACACCAGCATAGCAAGACAGGCGCTGACATGGAATCCTCAAGGAAATAGAAAACGAGTAAGACCTAGACTTACTTGGAGAAGAGAAATTACGACAGTGCTCAGAGGCAAGGGATGCACATAGAAGGAAGCAGAGAATAATTCCAAGAACAGGGATGACTGGAGAGCCTTTATCTGTGACCTATGCTCTCAAGAGAGTCTTCTTCTTCTTCGTTCGCTTCTACCACCAAGACTGCCCTGTGATCCTACTGAATTTACTCCTGTGGTCCTCGACAGGACCTGTGGTCCCCGAAAGGACCATATGAGATCCTGAGAGGACCACAAGAGGTTCAGATTATTGCAGGGCTTGAGCCTGTATTCTCGGTGGGTTGCAGAAGTGGGATTGCATGACACCGTGGTTTTTGTTGCAAAAAGTTTAATCAAGAGTTGGACTTTCTCACCGGAAAACCTCGATGTGTTTTGGATATCATTGTATCCTCGCTGGGTGAGTGGTGGTTGCCTATCCAGCCTAGAGTTGGACTTTCTCACTGGAAAACCTCAACATGTTTTGGGATACCCATGTATCCCTGCCGAGTGAGAGGTGGTTGCCCATCCAGTCCAGCATTGGACTTTCTCACTGGAAAACCTCAGCATGATTAGGACACACATACATCCCCATTGGGTGAGAGGTAGTTGCCTATCTAGACTTCTCTGGTCCAGTGTCTCTGACTTCAGCAGTTTGTGATCCTGGCTGCTACCCTTTCTAGTTGTGACCAGGACAGAGCTTTTGTCCAGGAGGACAAATCCTCACAACTACTAAGTTTCACCCCTGGGTTAAGCTGGTTTAGGCATATTATCCCAGCATGGGCGTGTTCTGGATGTAACTGACCTCTAGAGCGGAGGAACCATGTCATGACCAATCATCAAGTTTCACCCTTGGGTTAACCTGGTTTAGGCATATTTCACCAGTATGGGTGTATATAGGACATGGCCAGCCTCTAGAGCAGATGTGCTGCGGTATGAGTAGCTCTCGCCACGAGACTACTGGACATACCAACTTTATCCTTTCCATCACCTTTTCCAGCGGCACCGCCCGGCAACCCTTGTCATATTTTCTTCTTTGGCTGAGAGGAATTTCGCTCCATGCGTGGCAGCCGAAGAATCTCACCAGCAATGTCTTATTTTAACCCCTGGGTTAAGCTGGTTTAGGCAATCTGCCCCAGTATGGGTGTATATAGGACGTGGCCGGCCTCTAGAGCAGAGGTGCCATGATTTGAGTAGTCCTGACCTTGAGACTACTGGTCACTTCACCTTTTCCATGACAGCGCTGCACAGCAACCCTAATCACATTTTTCTTCATTGGCCAGGAGTAGTTTCACTCCACGCATGGCAGCTGAAGAATCTTGCCAGCAGCAGAGGGCAGACATTTGAAAGATGCATCACCGGCACAGAAGGCCATGCGATCAGCACAAAGTTATCCAGAGTCACCAGTTGGGATGCTACACCCCGCGAAGAGCAACAACGATTGGTTCTGAACTAATAAAAGCATTCTTTCCACGAGGGTCGGAGCTTGGTAAGCTCTAGAATTGCCACAGTTATCCAAGTAGGATTGTGTCATCTAAGGAAACTCGACTGATTTAATGAGCCATTCGCAGTTTCACCATGAGACAGTGTGAACTTAGACATGCATGGCTTAATCTTTGAGACACACATATGACTACTGGCAGGATCAACCAGATAGCTTTCTTCACCAAACTTTAGTTGGATATCTGCCGACAGACCGACACAGGGCAAGGGAGACAGCGCTCTGCTCAGAGCGGATTCCTTTCGACCCCGGCGGCATTTCATTTCCTTTAACCACGGGTTCTCTCTGCTCTAACAAAAGAGAAGAAAGCGCAGCACCAACAACCAATGCACATTACATACTGCAGACCTGATACTCTTTGCGAGAGATGGGCCAATTTCAAGACCATTGGTCGACAACACCATAGTACACCACTGATTCGTTAGCACGAACCTGGCTGGCTAGCCATTTATAGGTTTCGTTCAATGGACAAATCACTTGCTTCTGCACCAAAACACCTTAACTCTCGCTGTCTGGGAAGGGAGTGAAAACTTTTTTCCCCATGCATGGAAGAGCGCTTTTTCGCCAAAAGAACGGTTGGCTTGCGCAACAACTCTCAAGGGAGTGAAAGGCAATGATGATGATGATGCATGTTTCCTTAGCCTCAAGTTTTTTTTAAAGCTGATGATTAAAATGCAAGGCTGTGGAATTTGTATGTTAAACCTTTGAGTGTTCTGTTTCTCTGTTCTCTAACTTCAGTTCCATTATTTGTAAATCAAACCTTTGAGTGTTCTGTTTCTCTAACTTCAGTTCCATTATTTTTCTATGGTCTGACTTCAGCTTCTTCATTTTTCTACTGACTGATTCCAACTCCTTAAGAATTTCTACACTTCTACAGATTCCAATTACATCTAAAATTACTTATGGCTCTCGAATCTTTTATTTTTTTCTGTTACTTAAATCTGACCCTACACATGAACTGCTTTCAACTCCAGAGTTTTGGTTGAATGTCTTTGTTTCTGTATAGCTGCATAATGTTGGCCAGCATGTAACAATTTCTGTTGTTGTGTTCTTAGTTATTTGTCTCATCTCAGTGAACAATGCATATAGCAAATGTTACTGTTTTGTCAATTATCAAGAATTGACATGAATTTTGCCTGTAAAAGAAATTTATTTACAATCCGTTCCTGTCATTAGCTGTTAGGTTTCTTGTGCATGAAATAACTTTTTAAAATGTGACACATTCTACTCAACCTGAGGTCCTTTGCTGTCACATTCACCGATCTCTGTCTCGCTGAAATTATCATCAGTTTTCTTTTCTGTTGGCCCAGTCTGTGTTCTTCTTGGTCGTTTTCTAACTCCCGCTGCAGCCTCATCACTCATGTTGCATGTAGCAAATAAGTAACTACAAATAAAAGAGGAAAAAATCCCAAACTTTTGGTGTATTGGTCTGCCTGAAGATTGTGGCACACAGGACAGCATAAAGCTTCTTCACACAGTGCAAATGATCAAAAATATTAGTAAATATAATTGGCCACTAGAACAAAACAGTTCTTTGATTTTAAAAAAAAAAAAAGCATTTGTTGTTTTGGGCTTAGTGAAAGGGAGAGCAGTACATATCCTGGTGTAATCAGAAGAACAGCTGAAAGAACGAATTTTGGTATGCCTGGAATGTATGGCAAGTCTAGGACAGAAATGGGTGGAGGAAGTAATAATTATTATTATTATTATCATCAATGGTCGATAAGAAACAAAATGAGGAAAGAAGGAGCACACTGGATTATGTGCGCCAAAGTTCTCCTAATAATTTTGCATCAGGCATATTCTTAAAACAATTATTATTAATTTTTAATATTTAAAATCTCAGAAAGTTTTCAACCATGATTTTCACAGCAGCATTTATGCATACACTTAGACATTATGCATTTTAACATGCTCCTTTTTATATAATCTTTGTGCCCATGCAGTCAAGCCTGTTCGATGCTCACAATACGCACAACAAAATCATTCACACGTTGTTTGTGATAAAAGGACATTTGAAAATATAACCTTCGCACATGCCATTGGTGGGATCACAGCACATCTGTCAGAGACAGCGGAACCGTAGCTGGCCATTGCCCTGTCCCACCTCTTCGCTGGTGCTTCCATTAAACAGGTATTCGCTCGTTTGTTGTTCAAGTATGCACCAGACATGGCAGGAGATCGTGTGAATGTTTGTTTAAAGTTGGTACTTGTTAGAGAGACTGAATCTAAGTTATGGAATTTCTGTCTCGTGGCCTCGTTTCTTTCCAGTCATCACGATCCTCGTGTTGACTGAACAATTACTAATGGCTTCACTTTCAAACATCTTTTTTTTTTTTTTTTGGAGGCGCAATATAGCACAGTTCGTTAGTACGATGTTCTCTCGTGGCTAGACGGCTGCTCGTCCTATTGAATTCCGGGGTTCGAATCCCAGGTGTGATTTTTTTCTCTCTCACTAAAGTGCTTTGTCTACGATTTTTTCGAGGTCTAATCCTACAAAACAGTGTTCTCTTACTTTACTGTACGAAAGGCTCGTTGTTTCCTATAAAAAAAACCCACCAAAATTGTTCCGTTAAACGGGGTCAGCTTGTCCAACAGGATAGGAATTGCTATGGTTTCCGTAACAGTGGAGTTTGCTACGAAGCACTGCAATTTTTCCTGCTTCACTCCAGTTCTGCAAGTTAGCCAAACTTCATTTAACAAAATGTTCGTGTTTCATGACTTTCACCTCACCAGCTGCAAAGAGCATTCTGCATACAGTTTCTGGTAGACAGAACACACAAAAAGAATTACCTTAGTGATTATTTTGGAAATCGCCGACTCTCTCTGCGCCGTTAGTTCGACTTTTTGAATTAACCGATTAAAAAAACGAGAGTGACTGCCCGTGACAAGATGGCAGCTTCCATGGATTCTGCGACATCAACCCAATGCCTGAAGTTATTATTTGAATCATTGAATCATTTGATTTCGCCCCTAGTCTCCAAGACATCCATTTCAGATGGTAATTTTTGTTGTTCTTCTATTGCGTTATGCCTAATATTCACTCATCCGACCAAACATGGATATTGTTGCTGCTGAATGCAAGCAAAGTCGCTAAAGTACTTTAGGATCGTTATAGTTGTATTAAAACTCGTCACGGCAAAGAGTACTTTATGTAAATTCAGTTTTTAAAAAATTTAGATAATGTAATGTATCTGAGATATGACGACGCTTGTATATCATGAGCTACAAACTCTGTGCTTAGCTAAACAGTTTTTGGGGCACCAAAATTATATGAGCAGAATTCGATGAAGATGTATGGTGCAGTTTTTTTTTCTCTTTTTTTTTTTTTTAAGAAAAGAAGGAAAGACTGCACCAAACACCTTCGCATAGCTCTGTTCTGCTAGAACCAGTTTCATTACAGCTGTCATCATACTTATTCTGTTCTAGTTTCAAAATTATATATACACGGTTTCTAAGATAAGCATAGATGAGTTCATTCATTCATTCATTTGCATGTCCCTTGCGGAACTTTGCCTCCCAAACAGCACTCCTGTAGGCCTCTCAGTTGTGAGCAAGATGGCCTGCTGCTGCGGCATCCATTTGCAGATCGTCAACAATGTCTTGCAGCCATCTTCGTTTTGGTCTTCCTCTTTTTCTTTTTCCCATTATGTATCCTTCCAGTACGGTCTTCTCTATATTATCATGACGTTTAATGTGTCCAAAATATTACTCTGTTTAATCCTTTCTATTGTAAGATATCAGACTCATGCTCTCTCGTCCCTTCAGTGTCCAACACAGATGGGGCTGCTGGTAACAAGAGATTTCCACTTCTGTTGATCCTTTGCTGTCTTCTTGACTCTCTGCCATGTCAATCTTTTGTTTACCAGCATTCTCTCTGCTGTACATCTCCATGTCACTTTAGGTAATCCTATGCTTCATTTGTCCTGTGGAGTCGACATCAAAGTTGTTTGTGGTGAGGATTCATCTGTCATTGTCATAATGTGACCAATCCATACCCATCTTCTCCTTTCAGTCACTGCTGACAGTTTGGAAGGTGTCAGGTGTACATGCAGTTGTCTGTGAGATTTTCCAGCATTTGCTCGCATATAGTAAGACACCTAAAACATTGCTTTTGGTTTTCTTGTGTATCTTTTTGGATCTCCAGATATGGCTGCAGCCCAGGCTTGTCAGGCTTCTATTATTCTTATTTCATCTTCTTTCCTGCTTCCCTGTCTAGTGTTTCTCTACTACCAAGGTATGTGAATTCCTTGACTTCTTTGATTGACAAATGCTTCACTGTGATTGGTCTAATTCTTTTTTTTTTTGCATTTTCATTAGTTTGACCTTCTTTGTGTTCACTCGTAGTCCCGTTCTGCTTGCTTTTATTGTCGGCCTATCTGTCTTTTCTTACATGTACTTGTGGTGTTGAAAGTGCAAAGTCCAGATCTTCTAGTATTGGTGTAAATGACCATTTGATACCTCATTATGAAAACATTTTTTTTATTTTCTCACATTATATTACCATGTACTTAATGGCCAGTACAGGTTTTAGCAAAACAAAATAAGTGATAGATATAAAAGTTAAATAAAACTTTTAACAAAATTAAGCACATTAATATAAGTAAAGGGCAGTGTTGGTGTGTACAACCATAATATGTAATTTACAACAATATCTGTAATTTTTATTTTACTGCATCAATTTTAACTTAACAGCTTCATGTATTAAAAATACAAAATAAATGGTGATGTTATGACAACAATAAGTGATAATGTTATGAGTAAAGACATAGCAATAATAAGTGATGATGCTATGAGTAAAATCATAGCAATAATAAGTGATGATGTTATGAGTAAAGTCATAGCAATAATAAGTGATGATGTTATGAGTAAAGTCATAGGTGATAATGTTATGAATGTGGAAGTTGATGTCATGCTTGTGAAACACTCAGACTGACCTCATGATTTCAGTTCAAACTCCCCTCTCAGCCTTCACACCTGGGTGTCACATTAGATATTCAGCTCTTTGAATTGGGTATCTACCTATCTGTTGCCCTGCTGACTGGCATTGGCTATAATGCTTTCCCACAATTCCCTGCTCCAATTGCTGATTATAAACTCTGCTGGTTTTCTTTGTCCATGTCATCTAGTTAACCCACCCAGCATTTTCTCTCTCTTGCTCTCTTTTGCCTTCTGTCTTTCCTGTTGTCATAATGTGTTCTAGATTGCCTCGCTGTAGAACGTGTCCTAAGAATCTGGGTTGTCTTTTTTCTGACTTTTTGTTATTGTTTGTCTTGGACTTGGGTATGACTGCCACTAATATCTTTTTGAAACATTTCTTCCACAGACACTTCAGAGGAGCTACTTCACAGTGTTCTACAGAATAACCTTGCTACCTTTCAGCAGCTTCTCAGAGATTCTAAGGAACTTCAGAATGAACTTGGAAGTTGCAGTGCCTTACTTCTTCAGGATATGGGGAAATCTTTTCTTGGTGGTACCATTGTGCCAATCAGGCAGAAATTTACTGAAGTCTGCATTTGTCTTCTTCATCATATAAACTACCACTTGATGAAAGCAGTTTCTTCAGCTAATAAAGACGCCAACATAGATTCTTCAGACCGTTCAGAAAATATTCATAGAGCAGAAAATGTTGTACCAGAGCTACCACCAGATGCTTTGAGCATCCAGCAAGAGAAAGCCATAAGTGCAGCACTTCAGTTTGTTGTTGTTCTAGGTATATGTCCATATCTTGTGTCTGGTGTGGGAATACCAGTCTCACAGAGGCTGGGGCCTGCCAAGATATTACTAGCAACAGCTTATGATTACAGCACAGAACTGAATGATTTAAGCAGAGTTCAGCATTTAGTACCAGTCATAAAACTGTTGTGTTCCATGCTAGAAGTTCCATCTCTCAAGGATATTGTCCTCAACAGCTGCCTCTCAGACCTTCTTGCTGTCTTGCTTCAGGTGCGGTACTGCGTAAGAGCCATCATGCAGAGAAAAGAGGCTCAGCAGGACATTGCACCAACCAGACAAGATTCTGACACTTGTTTAAAGCATATTCAGCATGACCTTGAGGGGTCACGTAGTCAGCAGAGCTCCCCTGCACAGCAAAACCAAGCCAAGATGAGAGATACAGTACAGTGTAAATCAAAGCCATCAGAATATAGTTCTACAGATCCTGGTGGTATTCAAATTTACTTCCATCAAGAGTTACCTGAAATGTACCTTGATCCTTTTGGAAAATTATGGACTCTGCAGTCAGTTGCAGATTACTGCAGTGTAGAAATTGACAGAGCTATAAGACTATCTGCTGTTCCTCATGTCCTGACACAGTTGCTGCTGTTATCTGGGAGTTCCAAGGTAACCATAATCTTACAATGTTGCATTCATATCTCTGTCACAGGTATCATCAGTAAAGTAAGAGTAATTCTCTTGTGATTTTTCTTTCTCTCACATCTCACTAAAGTTCTTTGTCTACAATTTTTTCGAGGTCTAATCCTATAAAACTGAGCAGCCGTTTAGCCATGAGAGAACAGCGTACTAACACACTGAGCTAACTTGCACCTCTTAAAAAAGGTGTTTGTAAGCATAGTCATTAGTAACTGTTCAGTAGACACGAGGGATCATGACACTCGGAAAGAAATGAGGTCATGACACAGAAATTCTGTAGCTTAGATTCAGTCTTTCTAGCAGGTATCAACTTTTAGACAAACATACACACGGTCTCCTGCCATGTCTGGTGCATACTTGAATAACAACAACAAACGAATGAATACTTATTACATAGATAAGAGAGACTGAATCTAAACTACAGCCACATTGTTTCTTTTTTATACAAAAATTGTTCCTGAAACTAACTTCATGTAATAAGTATTCGTTCGTTCGTTGCTGCTGTTGTTGTTGTTGTTGTTGTTGAAGTATGCACCAGACATGGCAGGAGACAGTGTGTATGTTTGTTTAAAAGTTGGTACCTGCTAGAGAGACTGAACCTCATTCATTTGCATGTCCCTTACGGAACTGTCTCCCAAACAGCACTCCTGTAGACCTCTCGGTTGTGAGCAAGATGGCCTGCTGCTGATGCATCCATTTGCAGATCAATAACGATGTCTTGCAGCCATCTTCGCCTTGGTCTTCTTCTCTTTCTTTTACCCATTATGTACCCTTCCAAGACGGTCTTCTCTAGATTATCATGACGTTTAATGTGTCCAAAATATTTAAGTTTTCTCTCTTTAATCCTCTTTACTAGCCAGCCTTCTTCAATATTAAGCTCTTGTAGTATAGATATATTTGTTCTTTTTTATGTCCACGATATTTGAAGAACTCTTCTGTAGCATTTACATTCAAAGGCATTTATGTGTTTCTCAGCTGTTTTGTTAAGTGTCCAGGTCTCACAGGCATATGTTGCAATGGGAAAGATGCATGCCCTTAAAAATCTTATTTTTGTGGTTCTGTCTGCTCCTCTCCACAGATTCTTTATTTGTTTTACTTTCTGAAGAGCGATAGATGTCCTCCTTTTAATTTCCCTCATTGTATCTCCATTATTAGTTAGTAGTGATCCAAGATATTCAAAACTCTCCACTTCTTCCAGTTTTTCCCTCATTGATACATATATCAGCTGCCTTGTTTGTTTTGTCAGTTGTCATCAATTTAGTTTTCTTTGCATTAAGATAGAGGTTTTGCTCTTCGCTGTTCTTACGGACTGACATAATTAGTTTTTCCATTCCTTTTTGTGTTGTAGACAGTAATAGACTGTCTATTAATAGACTGTAGTAATAGACTGAATGTAGTAATATGTAGTAATGTAGTAATAGTAATAGACTGAACCTAAGCTATGGAATTTCTGTGTCATGACCTTGTTTCCAAAGACTGGACCTTGCAGTGCAGATGTGAATTCTTACTGTGGCAAATAATGGCAATCAAATATTGATAAAATCAGCTGTGAGAGATGTTGTATATCACATCAGTTTAACTGTTGCTAACAGTGTTGCATGTGAATTAGCAACAGTCTTGAAATATTATAATATTTTTGCCCTGTGCTGGTTTTTTAATTTTTTTATTCAGCATTTGTCAGTGCTGTTTTTCTTGTTAATCAAACAGTGACTATTGCTACTTTTATTCTGCTACTAGTTCTGACACTTTGAAAATTGCAGCATTTCTTGCAGTCATTTCAGTATTGTGATGATTGCTGCATATTTTACTATCATTCAGACATTTTGACACTTGTTTAGAAGTGTCATTCAGAAGCCACTTTGTCCTGCTGCTCAGTCCTGTGCTTTGGTGATTGCAAGAAACCCCATAGAGTTTTCCTTTACTGAGTCCAGCATTTTGATAGTTGCTACATTTTCCTTTACTGAGTCCAGCATTTTGATAGTTGCTACTTTTGTATGATTATTGCAAACAATGACTTCTTCACCCAATTCCAAATTTTGCCAGATTTTAATCTGTCTTTTTAAATGCTCCACACCATTTAGGCAAACAGTGGCATTCCAGTGATAACACCAGTATGGTTCAGGAGAACAGTAGCTGGTATTTTAAGAGATGTTATTAAGGCTCCACCAGGGATTCAGCACTTAATTACACTTTTTGTTGGAGGTAAGTGTGAACAATGCTTACCAGTTCGTTTTTTTTAAAATTGATAGTAAAAGGACATAACTTTTCTTTGGGCTTAGAAACTGTTGTTTTTCATTAACAAGTTTAATAGTGAAGAAAAGTTAAAAAATAAGGTTAATTATTTACTTATGCAACTGTAATACTTTTCACATGATTTTTTTTTTGGGAGGCTTTCTTGTCTTTTGACCAATACCAAGTTGACAGCTGACATCATTGAGTAAATCTAGTTTGATCCATAGTTTCTCTACCTTATATCACCTACTTATTTGAAACTAGAAGCTTGAGTTCTTTATTTTGTCTGTGAATTAAACCCCGTGAAGCAACTTGTGCAGTGAAAATGTGAGGGTGGGTGAATGGTGGAGGTCATAAAATAAAAGGTTGCAATTTAAGTCTTAACTGGGTAATTTTTGTTGTTGTTGCTGTCATTATATAGGGTGTTTTTAAAGTCTCACTACACTTTCTATGTAAAAATGAAGAAAATGACATCATAAAAATGTGCTGCACAGTCAATCATGAAGAAAAATGCAGTGAATGGTTGCCATCTGCTGGAGTAAATTTTTGCACTCAAAACAGAATGTGATGTTATCAACGGAAAAAAGAATTCTTTTTGGTCGAACAAGTGTTTTGAAATGGCGATTGATACACACGGATGGTTGTTCAAAGATTTATAGCAAAATTTCCTGATAAACAACCTCCTCATTGCACTATGGTTAGAAATTTGGTGAATAAGTTTTGTGATACGGGAACTGTGGAAGATATTCCATGATCTGGTAGGCCTGCTGTGTCTGAAGAAAAATGTCTAGATATTCAAGACAGAATCCTGAAATGTCTGTGCAAGTCCTTAAGGAAAATGTCGCAAGAAGTGAATGTATCACTGAGCACAGTGCACAAAATTCTTAAACATTGGTTAAATTTTCATCCATACAAGATTTCTATTGTGTCTTAACTAAAAGAGTGTGACAATCAATCCAGAGTCAACTACTCCACGTGGTTTCAAGCATTTTTAGCTGAAGAAGACGAGTCAGTTTTCAATTTAACATTCTTCTCTGATGAAGCATGGTTTCATCTATCTGGATACGTTAATAGCCAAAATAATCATATTTGGAGCAGTGTTAATCCCAATTCATTTCATGAAGCGCCGCTGCACAATGCGAAAGTTGGGGTATGGTGTGCCGTCATTAGAAAACGTTTAATTGGACCAATTTTCTTCAACACCACTATAAATGCCGATCGGTACCGTACTGACATTCTGGAACCTTTTTTTAGAACAGCTGAATGAATGTGAAATTGAAGAAGTGTGGTTCCAGCAAGATGGTGCAACTGCACACACAGCTAGAGCAACACACGGTTTTTTTGGAAGAAATTTTCACAAATCACATAATATCTCATGGAATTTGGCCTGCTCATTCTCCAGATCTCCCCCGTGTGGTACCCGGGATCTGCAAAGAATAGGACCACTGTACCCTACCATGCATGATCGTAAAAGGCGACTAAGGAGGGTTCAGCATAGGGCCAGCAACCCTATCTGGTAAAAAACAATCAGACTGCTACAGAAACAGAAGCAAGGGAAAAAGCAAATGCAGGTGGAAGGAGAAATGCGTATCAGGAAACTGAGCCCATGAAGGTTGTGGATGAAAGCCAGCCACTGGAAGTCCCCAGCCCGACTGCAGACCTCCTGGAACCTAAACAAAAGATGCAAATAGGCAGCTGGAATGTAAGAACACTAAACCAGACTGGAAAACTAGCACAAACCATCAAGGAAATGCACAGATACAAACTAGACATACTAGGAATACAAGAAGCAAGATGGACAGGACAAGGCAGAAGGAAATTAACAACACAGCACACAGAATATAGTTCTACAGATCCTGGTGGTGTTAAAATTTACTTCCATCAAGAGTTACCTGAAATGTACCTTGATCCTTTCGGAAAATTATGGACTCTGCAGTCAGTTGCAGATTACTGCAGTGTAGAAATTGACAGAGCTATAAGACTATCTGCTGTTCCTCATGTCCTGACACAGTTGCTGCTGTTATCTGGGAGTTCCAAGGTAACCATAATCTTACAATGTTGCATTCATATCTCTGTCACAGGTATCATCAGTAAAGTAAGAGTAATTCTCTTGTGATTTTTCTTTCTCTCACGTCTCACTAAAGTTCTTTGTCTACAATTTTTTCGAGGTCTAATCCTATAAAACTGAGCAGCTGTTTAGCCACGAGAGAACAGCCTACTAACACACTGAGCTAACTTGCACCTCTTACAAAAGGCGTTTGTAAGCATAGTCATTAGTAACTGTTCAGTAGACACGAGGGATCATGACACCCGGAAAGAAATGAGATCATGACACAGAAATTCCGTAGCTTAGATTCAGTCTTTCTAGCAGGTATCAACTTTTAGACAAACATACACACGGTCTCCTGCCATGTCTGGTGCATACTTGAATAACAACAACAAACGAACGAATACTTATTACATTGATAAGAGAGACTGAATCTGAGCTACAGCCACATTGTTTCCTGTTTATACAAAAATTGTTCCTGAAACTAACTTCATGTAATAAGTATTCGTTTGTTCGTTGCTGCTGTTGTTGTTGTTGTAGAAGTATGCACCAGAGATGGCAGGAGACAGTGTGTTTGTTTGTTTAAAAGTTGGTACCTGCTAGAGAGACTGAACCTCATTCATTCATTCATTCATTTGCATGTCCCTTACGGAACTTTGTCTCCCAAACAGCACTCCTGTAGGCCTCTCAGTTGTGAGCAAGATGGCCTGCTGCTGATGCATCCATCTGCAGATCAATAACAATGTCTTGCAGCCATCTTCGTCTTGGTCTTCCTCTCTTTCTTTTACCCATTATGTACCCTTCCAATACGGTCTTCTCTAGATTATCATGACGTTTAATGTGTCCAAAATATTTAAGTTTTCTCTCTTTAATCCTTTTTACTAGCCAGCCTTCTTCAATATTAAGCTCTTGTAGTATAGATATATTTGTTCTTTTTTATGTCCACGATATTTGAAGAACTCTTCTGTAGCATTTACATTCAAAGGCATTTATGTGTTTCTCAGCTGTTTTGTTAAGTGTCCAGGTCTCACAGGCATATGTTGCGATGGGAAAGATGCATGTCCTTAAAAATCTTGTTTTTGTGGTTCTGTCTGCTCCTCTCCACAGATTCTTTATTTGTTTTACTTTCTGAAGAGCGATAGATGTCCTCCTTTTAATTTCCCTCATTGTATCTCCATTATTAGTTAGTTGTGATCCAAGATATTCAAAACTCTCCACTTCTTCCAGTTTTTCCTCATTGATACATATTTCAGCTGCCTTGTTTGTTTTGTCAGTTGTCATCAATTTAGTTTTCTTTGTATTAAGATAGAGGTTTTGCTCTTCGCTGTTCTTACGGACTGACATAATTAGTTTTTCCATTCCTTTTTGTGTTGTAGACAGTAATAGACTGTCTTTAATAGACTGTAGTAATAGTAATAGACTGAATGTAGTAATATGTAGTAATATATTAAAATGTAGTAATAGTAATAGACTGAACCTAAGCTACGGAATTTCTGTGTCATGACCTTGTTTCCAAAGATTGAACCTTGCAGTGCAGATGTGAATTCTTACTGTGGCAAATAATGGCAATCAAATATTGATAAAACCAGCTGTGAGAGATGTTGTATATCACATCAGTTTAACTGTTGCTAACAGTGTTGCATGTGAATTAGCAACAGTCTTGAAATATTATAATATTTTTGCTCTGTGCTGGTTTTTAAATTTTTTTTTTTTTATTCAGCATTTGTCAATGCTGTTTTTCTTGTTAATCAAACACTGTGACTATTGCTACTTTTATTCTGCTACTTCTTCTTCTTCTTCTTCTTCTTCGTTCGCAAAAACTGCAGATAGAGACATTTCATCAGCGATAATGTGTGTTACCCTGATTTTTGCGATACGCCTTTTGGCTGGGTAACTCCGACTTCAGCACCTTTCCTTGCTAGGGCAGACTGTGGTCTTGCTCGGACTGCCATGAAGACAGTGTGGCTGGCCTGGCCAAAACTTTGTTTTCCAGCCTCTGGTGGCTGTACTTAAGCCCCTTCTCCGTGTCAGATGGTTTTGAGACAGTTCCACAAAGACACTCTGACTATGAGATGAGGAATCTGATGAGTGCTTCAACGATATCCATTCCCAGCCACCCATAGTCTACTGGCTCTGTTTTGTTTACATCATTCTGATAGCCATTGTTGTAAAGACCCATAGGCTTGTCACGTCCTGGATTCATTGGTTTCACACCAGACTTCCCTCATCCCCGCCAGAGATCTCCATGTCCCCATCCGTCCACCAGCCTGACATTACATTTTACAAAAATAACAATTACATTTGGTGTTGATTGCTACAAGTTTCTGGGCTACAGAGGTAGGTCAGAGTTTTTAAGCAAACAGATCTATGTTCCCTGTCTCACAAACACTATGCTAAGATAAGTGTGCTCTTAACACAGTTGTTCCCAGGGGAGTTCTGCTACTAATTCTGACACTTTGAAAATTGCAGCATTTCTTGCTGTCATTTCAGTATTGTGATGATTGCTGCATATTTTATTATCATTCAGACATTTTGACACTTGTTTAGAAGTGTCATTCAGAAGCCACTTTTGTCCTGCTGCTCAGTCCTGTGCTTTGGTGATTGCAAGAAACCCCATAGAGTTTTCCTTTACTGAGTCCAGGATTTTGATAATTGCTACATTTCCATTTACCGAGTCCAGCATTTTGATAATTGCTACATTTCCCTTTACTGAGTCCAGCATTTTGATAATTGCTACTTTTGTATGATTATTGCAAACAATGACTTCACCCAATTCCATATTTTGCCAGATTTTAATCTGTCTTTTTAAATGCTCCACACCATTTAGGCAAACAGTGGCATTCCAGTGATAACACCAGTATGGTTCAGGAGAACAGTAGCTGGTATTTTAAGAGATGTTATTAAGGCTCCACCAGGGATTCAGCACTTAATTACACTTTTTGTTGGAGGTAAGTGTGAACAATGCTTAACCAGTTTTTTTTTTTTTTAAATTGATAGTAAAAGGACATAACTTTTCTTTGGGCTTAGAAACTGTTGTTTTTCATTAACAAGTTTAGTAATGAAGAAAAGTTAAAAAATAAGGTTAATTATTTACTTATACAACTGTAATACTTTTCACATGATTTTTTTGGGAGGCTTTCTTGTCTTTTGACCAATACCAAGTTGACAGCTGACATCATTGCATAAATCTAGTTTGATCCATGGATTCTCTACCTTGTATCACCTACTTATTTGAAACTAGGAGCTTGAGTTCTTTTTTAATCTAAGTTTGACTGGCTGTGGTGGTAGATCAGCATCATGTTCCAGCACACTGGGAGAAAAAAACTTTCATTTTACTGAAAGAGGTAACTTAAGTTACTAAAGTCTTTCCCTGTATGACAGAATCCAGGCGTAGGAATTACACAAGGGCAGATAATTTAAGTGCTGAATATGACCACTGAAGTTTTTCTACATAAGTTATAATATCTAATATCTAAGTAAGTTGGCTGCTTATGAAATCTAATGTCTACGTGAGTTGGCCACTTATGAAATCTAATGTCTAAGTGAGTTGGCTACTTATTAAATCTGATGTCTAAGTGAGTTGGCTGCTTATGAAATCTAATGTCTACGTGAGTTGGCCACTTATGAAATCTAATGTCTAAGTGAGTTGGCTACTTATTAAATCTAATGTCTAAGTGAGTTGGCTACTTATGAAATCTTATGTCTAAGTGTGTTGGCTACTTATGAAATCTAATGTCTAAGTGAGTTGGCTACTTATGAAATCTAATGTCTAAGTGAGCTGGTTACTTATGAAATCTAATGTCTAAGTGAGTTGGCTACTTATGATAGATTATGGTGTCTAGCTCTGCTGTCTTTCACTGAATCTTTGCAAAAGAACAATGTGAATGAAATTACAATAACATGCTGGGAACTTATAAGAGGTAAACTTTAAGAACTACTTTGTATTGTATTGCCAAAGAGCCACCAGTAATCAGTCATAAGGAAGGAACCTGAAGTGACTTTTAAAGTGACACAAAGACTCTAGAACATGAGGCTAAACTTTTCTTTTTAAAATTTGTAATTCAGATTTTGTCTGTGAATTAAACCCTGTGAAGCAACTTGTGCAGTGAAAATGTGAGGGTGGGTGGATGGTGGAGGTCATAAAATAAAAGGTTGCAGTTTAAGTCTTAACTGGGTAATTTTTGTTGTTGTTGCTGTCATTATACAGGGTGTTTTTAAAGTCTCACTACACTTTCTATGTAATAATGAAGAAAATGACATCATAAAAATGTGCTGCACAGTCAATCATGAAGAAAAATGCAGTGAATGGTTGCCATCTGCTGGAGTAAATTTTTGCACTCAAAACAGAATGTGATGTTACCAACGGAAAAAAAGAATTTTTTTTGGTCGAACAAGTGTTTTGAAATGGCGATTGATACACACGGATGGTTGTTCAAAGATTTATAGCAAAATTTCCTGATAAACAACCTCCTCATTGCACTATGGTTAGAAATTTGGTGAATAAGTTTTGTGATACAGGAACTGTGGAAGATGTTCCACAATCTGGTAGGCCTGCTGTGTCTGAAGAAAAATGTCTAGATATTCAAGACAGAATCCTGAAATGTCTGTGCAAGTCCTTAAGGAAAATGTCACAAGAAGTGAATGTATCACTGAGCACAGTGCACAAAATTCTTAAACATCAGTTAAATGTTCATCCACACAAGATTTCTATTGTGTCTTAACTAAAAGAGTGTGACAATCAATCCAGAGTCAACTGCTCCACGTGGTTTCAAGCATTTTTAGCTGAAGAAGATGAGTCACTTTTCAATTTAACATTCTTCTCTGATGAAGCATGGTTTCATCTATCTGGATACATTAATAGCCAAAATAATCATATTTGGAGCAGTGTTAATCCCAATTCATTTCATGAAGCGCCCTACACAATGCGAAAATTGGGATATGGTGTGCCATCAATATAAAACGTTTAATTGGACCAATTTTCTTCAACACTACTATAAATGCCGATCGGTACCGTACTGACATTCTGGAACCTTTTTTTAGAACAGCTGAATGAATGTGAAATTGAAGAAGTGTGGTTCCAGCAAGATGGTGCAACTGCACACACAGCTAGAGCAACACACGGTTTTTTGGAAGAAATTTTCACAAATCGCATAATATCTCGTGGAATTTGGCCTGCTCATTCTCCAGATCTAAATCCATTAGATTATTATCTGTGAGGTTTCTTGAAAGGAAATGTTTACAAAAATAATGTACAAACAATTGAAGACCTGAAAGAAGCAATCAGAATTACCATTCAAGAAACAACAACAGACACGTTGCACAAGGTATTTGACAATATGAAGAGACGTGTACAGTCATGTTTTGAAGCCCGTGGTGGACATTTCCAACACCTGTTATAATGAATATTTCAGTGGTACATTCCAGCTAACCCAAAACAGCCTTGTATCATTGCAGTCACTATTGTAACTAATTAAATGACTTTTTAAGCACATTTTGTAATGATGTCATTTACTTCATTTTTCAATTTTTTTTTTTTCATAGAAAGTGTAGTGAGACTTTAAAAACACCCTATATAAAGCATTTAAATAAAAATCATGTTTTCAGTTTTTTTTCTCCCATCATTTTAGATGGGTTACATCTGAATTGAACATCTTAATTCATGCAAGGTACAGTGAGATGCATCTGTAGATTATATGTGTCCGTTAGGTGAGATCCTCACCTACTCATGCTTGGTATCTGGATGAGCGTACCTAAATGTATGAATTAGTTCAAACTATGAAGTAAGCAAAAATTGTATGAAAGTGTAACTGAACTCTTTGGCAATGTACCTAAATCAATAGATAAAACAGTTGAAAGAAGTGAACTGAAAAGCACAATAAAAGGAAGTTGATACATAACTTGATAAGGACAGTAGTTTGATTTTTGTGAAAGGACTAGTGCAAAAAACAAAAAAAAAAAACAAAAAAAAACAGAAAAATTCTTGCAGACTGTTATAGTAATTACTATGGATGTTCAGTGATCATTCTTGTCACAGAAATGTCAGGTTGTACATTCACATCTTTTGGCAGATTGTAAAGGCAGCACCCAAGACTGGCACAAATGCAAGGCTGTTGCTCAGATAATTTCCAGGTGTCCCATGACTTCAAGTAATGCAAAACAGTTTTACACCTCTGTTTCTAGACAGGTGAATACTTAGTACATATTAGCAGTCCCTTTTATGTATTAGCGACTCTGTATTGGAATACATTGTTGATAGAGGCTAAATTAGTGGGCGTAATATCCCTTGATGGGGCTGAAAAACTTGCCAAAAACAGAAAAACATGATGAACTATTAATTGAGCCTTGTGTGATGTTTAATGGCACAGGAAGAATGTCAGACGTGTTGTGATACAGTGAGTGATACAGATATTGATGCTGATATTAGGTATGATGGCCACTGGAGAATTCTGTTTTTCTGATTTGGTGATATCATCTTCTGTATTTATTTTCATAAACTCAACTGTTGAGGCAAGTAGGTCATCTTCCATGATTCACATCAGTGATAGTAGTTTATCATGCATACTGCAGTTTCCATGTGTGCTCTTTCCAATGGCCAAGTTTTATGTATTTTGGTTTCTTAGAGAGTGGAGGTTTGCAGGATGTAATGTAGAGTGTGGGGACCATTTTAGCATTTGCAGAATGGGATCTGGGTAACCATTGCATTGTGTAGATAGGCTTGAGGTCATAGAATGGTGACCATAACCAACATTGTCGGCTGCTCTCTCATTCCATCCACCACTTGCTCCCATGGCTTCATGTCACCCTGATCTGGGGGCTATATGGGTACTCCACCTTGCCCAAGAATGTCCCATAGAAAAGCCCTGTGCTTTCAAATTAATAGTAGAGAAGTAGACACAGATGTATAGTTCACTTTCACAAAAAGATAGAAAGAGTGAGGAAAGTGGGAAGAAACAATAAAGAAAGTAAGTAAGATAAGCATGTATAAATGAAAAACACGACAATCTAGTATTTTCTGCAAACGTCTGTCTCAAAGATCACACACAAAAACAGAAAAGATTAAGTCATGAAAAATAGATGAAAAATTAAAAACTTAGCTGTTTTGTTGTTGTTGTTGTTGTCATGTTTGGAGCCAGAAAAACATTTGTTGTGTTTTATTTAGCTTTATAATAAGATCTTCTGGGGTATCTGCTGTCTGATATTTGTCTCCATGCATTGTCTTATGTTGATTTAAATGTCTGAAGTAAGAAGCACGTGCATAATTAGTTATTTTACTAAGCTGAAATCTGTGGTACCTTTGTTGTTCATTAAATGTCAAAAAAAAAAAAAAAAGGTCATCCTTGAACAGTGTTCCTCACGCTGTCAGTATGTCTTAATTTCTTTTTTTTTTTTTTTTGATTTTCCATCTCTTTGTTACACTTTTATGAAATGTTCTGACTATCTGACAATAAAATGTTGGCATACCTTCTGGTCTCTCATGGCGAAGGTCGGGGGTTTGAATCCGGCCGGAGGCACCCCAGTTACCCAGCTGTAGAAATGGGTACCTGACTTCTTCTGGAGTTGGGGAAGGAAAGGCGGCCAGGCATGATACTGACCATATCACCCTCTAGTGTGCTGGCAGGTCAAGGAAAATATGGGCACTAACGCCATATCTCTATGTGCCTCTAAGGCATGACAGGGTTACCTTTACCTTTTTACCTTTATACCTTAGTACCATAGCAGAGTTTTCCCATGTTTGCCTATGAACAACATCTCACAAGTCATTCTTAAGCACGACTTTTCTGTGGCATAAATTGTAGATTCATCACTTTACACATTTTTAAAAGTACAGAACCAATTTTTTTTTTCACAGATTTCTTTTCTGCTATGAATGTACAAAGCTGTGTGTTTAAATTAAACATTTTTTATTTTACAATAAAAGTCATATGCAAATACATTCTGTTTTCTACGTTAATTGGGCATAATGCATTTATAATCATGAAGACATGTTCTTCACTGCACATTAGAATGATTGCTTACTCCAGAGAAAACAAAGAGTCAGTTAATGCTTTTTTAAAAAAAGTAATGCTTCATTGTTTTGCTGAAGTAATACAATTCATTCTTTTCTTAAAGAACACAATCCTGATTTAAACTTTTCATATTAAGAACATAATCCTAAAATTTTGAGAACGTGATCCTGATTTTAATTGTTATTAAGAACATAATCCAGATTTTAATTTTTATTAAGAACAGTACAGATTTTATTTGGTACTAAAACATAACCTTGATTAAAATTTTTCTGAAGAATATGATCTTGATTTTAATTGCTATTAAGAACATAATACTGATTTTAAATTTTGTTAAGAACATAATAAAGATTTTAATTGCTAGTAAAAACATAATCATGATTTTATTATTTTTTTTATGAAGAATATAATCCTGATATTAATTATTATTAAAAACATAATCTTGAATTTAATTGTTTACAAAGAATGTACTCCTGATATTAATTATTATCAATAACATAATCCTGATTTTAATTTTTTATGAAGAATCCTGATTTTAATTGTTATTAAGAACATAATCATGTTTTAATTTAATTTGTAGTTGATTGAGCTCCTACTGGCTCCTGAGACCAAGGTATCACCTTATGCATTAAGGGCTGTAGGAGAGGCAGTTCTAGAGCTGACCAATCAACAACCAGAACTTATGGAAGAAGTCTGCTTGGGGCATCTGCTGTCGCCACTTAGGAGACTTTCATCAGAGAATGGTAAATTTTCTCATGTTAAGACAGATTGTTGTGTTTTGTCCAGCACAGCGTAGTAATTTTTTATTCTTGTACCATCACAGCTCTTTTTTAATGCCGTTTTTTTAAAAAATCTTGTACTTTATTAAGTCTGTATAATCATTGTTCACTTTAACGTCAAACTATCTTAGGCTTGTTTATTCTTAATCACATATATATATATTAATGCTGCATAAACGTACATCCCAGAATTCTTTTCTCTGTCTTTTAAAAAAAAAATTAATTAGTCATAAATAGTAGAATTTACTCGTGTATAATTAAGCAGTGTGTAAACTAGCACGTTTTTGTTCTCTTTTCTTGTTACTTATTATATTTCATTGTGGAATGTACATATTATACATATGGGATGTATGATATTTTGAGAAATTATTTGAAATAAAGTATAGACTTTATGGATCATTCCAGTTGACAGTCTGCACCTAAAAGAGGGACAGATCTTGCTATCTGAAGAGACAATTACTCAGTGTATTAGTTGTTCACACAGAGTAAGTAACCGTTCAAATTTGGAAACTTGATTTTAAAAAAAAATACCTGTGTGACTACTTTGCCCATTATTTTATTAATATAGCTTTTTCAGAAATTTTATGCACGCCTTTTTTTTTCTGTTTTTATTTTTAAAATACCCAGTATCTCTAGGTTATTTTTCTTTTTTAAATTATTTTTTAATATGTTTTATCACAAAATCCACTTACGGTAATCTTTTCTTTTTATCAGGCATGTATCATTTAAAATATTTTTTCTTAAAAAAATAGCAATACTTACTATTCATTTTCTTCTTTCATGCCTTATGTTATAAAATGAATTTCAGACTGAAAAATTATGTAGTGAAAGTTGGCTAACAATGTTGATTTCAAATTGCTGATCATTTTAATTGTATTGAATGTTACTGTTACATGACAGAGTAGCTAGAAAAATGCCAAAATACAGTACCACTTCCGAAGTAGTGGTTGAATTGTGGGAATGAGAAAAAAAAATAAAGTGCAATATAATAATCAAGCCATAGACCTTTGAGAGAATGATCAAGTGGCCACCTCCCTTTACTGCGTCAGGAATTTAAAAAATGGAATGGTGTTTTGTCTGATAAACTCGGAAGTTGCATGCTTGCTTGTTTTGTTGTATCGGAAGAACTGCTCTCTCTCTCTCTCTCTGAACCTTAAGTGCCCAGGGCACATGGGGCTTCTGCAAGGGTTTTCCACAAATGCCTGTCCTGTGCCTTTTTTTCTGCTCTCGCCCAGGTGAGCCCTCTATTGCTCAACATCCTTTCTGTTGTTCTTCTCCATGTCTCTTTTGGTCTACCCTTACTTCTGTTCCCCTGTGGTGTCCATCTTAGTTCTATTTTTGGTAGTGAGTTGTCAGTCATTTGAAGCACATGTCCCAACCATCGCTAGCATCTTTCCTCAATAATTGCTGTCAGTGGCTTCATCTGCATTTCTACCAACAAGATGTTATTTCTTATGGTGTTTGGCCAAAATATTTTTTTAATTCTTCGAAGAAGAAGTTCTTCAAGGGAAGAACTTACAGTCTGCTTATTCTGAATACTGTCATTAGTTAAACAAGTGTAATTTAGTAATATTTATGAGGCCCATATCGACTTTTTCTTGCCTGTTTATTTGAAACTTAGGAACTTGAGTTCTTTTCTAATCTAAATTTGACGGGCCATGGTGGTAGATCAGCATCATGTTCTAGCACACTGGGAGACAAAACTGTATACTAGGATTGATGTTGAAATAAAAATTTTAACTGAAGAATTTATTTACTTTAAATTGTTTCATTTGTGTGAACTCTAGGTAAGGTTTTATACAAATTTTTTTTTTCCTCAGCTGTTTGTGTTAGGTCAAGAGCCACAGTCCAGTCTTGTGTCCAGCCTGCGTAAAGTCATTGGAGTTTTATTCTCTATCTATGTGTTTGCAAGGAAGGGTGTGTCTACAGTGAAGTTAGTGTAACCTTTGAAGTACTGACTGTGGTCATTTTGTTTTCTAAAATTTTAAGATTTTTTTTTTCTGTTTTCTAACGAATTACTGAAAACCATTTTAGAAGGAGAAGCCCAGTGAGAGAAGTGGACAATGTGACAAGTGGATAGTGCCTAGAAATGAATTGGAGACACTTTTCTCATGCACACCGTCAAGACAAGTGAAAGATACCCTTGCAACCAATCAGCACCAAGAACATGGTACACAGTCTGAATTTCAGTGCTTATTTCAACAGTCTAGGCTCAAAATGGATGAACATTCTGGCTCTCATGGCAAACAAAAATTGTACCTAACCATACAAAACTTTTACCAGATATTCTTAAATTTTAAAACTATAAATTTTATTTGATTTTCTAATTCATCCCAAATACTGCCTGTTTATAAATACAGGAAGTCCCGAGTTACGACTGACACCCACACACACGCACACATGCATGCGCCAAGCCTGTTATAGTAAAAAGTTTGAGTTATGCACAGTGGTTTGTAATAACAGTTAGGTGGTGCCTTTTTGCACATGTCAAAACATTGCATAAATCTGAAGCAGTTCATAGGTTTCTTTCATGTTTTTTTTTATGTATAGAAAGGTATATAATATACTGTATAACTGGTGTTAGATACAAACCATACCTAACTGGTCTAACTTATATACAAATTCAACTAACGAACAGACTTAGGACAGAACTCATTCATAACTCAGGGGCTGCCAGTGATCCTAGTTTATGGATCAGTAACAGTTTGGAACCAGGCACTTAGGGTCTACTTGTTTAAGCTATTTATATTCTTTATCATTGAGCGTTAAATGCACTTACTCCCAGCGTGATCTTTAAGTCTGAGTTGTTTTCCGACATTTCCGTGTGGTGGTAACAATGAAATAAAAACGAAAAGGAATATGATCAGTTGATCAGGGGGGTTTTGACTGACAGATTTTTATCATTGATGTATATAAAATGAAATGCAATCAAATAAAGTAATATTTTGAACATGAAAAAAAGTGCATTGATATTTCACATGTAAAAGAGAATTTAAGAAATAGAAAAAAAGGCAAAAAAAACTTCTCGATAACTGTTGAAAACAGGTGCTGCCTTCTGGAATTCCGCTCAAAATCGTCGCTGCAGTCACAACAGATGAGGCTCTTGCGTATTCCAAAATACAAAATGATTGCTCACATTTACTGAATGTCATATTTGCTACTGCTACCTCCTAGTGGTAAACCATGGGAGCTCTATGTTCAAGATTTTTTTTTTTTTAAACTTAAAGAGTTTCTCTCTCTTGGCGTAAGAATAATCTTGATCCATTATAAAAATAATCTTGATCCGTTACGTAGTTTATTTGTTGTGAATTTTTAAAATGTTTCATGGACTTATGAATAAACCCTGTACTATACTTCCAAGGTATTTGAAATGCTTCACTTTGGTCAAAGGCTGATTGTCCAGGAAGATATTTTGTTTGGATTTATTTTCTGGTAATGGTCATGACTTCTGTTTTTCAGCAATGATCATCATGTTGTAGTTTTCACATGCCCCAACTAAGTTATCAATGTTCTGCCTGCTGTAGGTCTTTCTCTGATGCAGTAGTGCTTGGTCATCAACAAAAATGAGTTCATTCGTGGTCCACCTATTGGCTGTATTTTCTGAAGGGTATTGTGAGTTTATCAGTATTATTTCTGGAGTTACACATGAATAATTAGTGTATAAGTGTGTAAAACTAAGTATATAACTGTACACAAAGCCACTGCAGTATTTCTGGAGTTGGGTTGTTGGACAGTTTCACGGTGGAATTTTTGTGATGAATGCTGGCTTCTTTGCATATGTTGTTAATGTAGGTTATGAATATTAATGGAGATAGGTACACAGCCCTGCCTGACTCCAAATTTTATGATGAATAGTGTGCCATTGCATTTGTTATAACTGTGCACTGACTGTTTTCATATAGATCTTTGCACAAATTGATAAGATGTGTACTAACTCCATAATGTTGTAAGATTTTTCAGTTTCTATCTATCTGCTCTTTTGATATTTTTTGTTTTCTTGATCTACATAGCCTGTGTACAATGTCTGATTGTGTTCAGCTGATTTTTCTGTTAGTTGATCTGTGGCTGTAGTTTATCAGAAGACCCAGCACTGACTTGATCTTTGCTGCTTTTTTTTTGTTTTTCCCCTCAGATCTCTCAGCTCTGACTTGATCAAGACGTATTTAAACCACTGCGATACAGATCAGACTGTGAGATGTCTGATGTCCCTAGCGTCATCTAGCAATGATGTCCACAAAGAGTATCCAGCCATGAGTGATAATGTTTTCCTGCAGCCAGGACCTGATGGTGGTCTGCTGGCTGTTTTTGTGGAAGATAAATTGTAAGATTGTACACTACTATCAGAATTAATATGATAGTTTTTTCATCTTTCCATCTTTCTCTCTTCTTCCTTCTAATCCTTGATATAAAAAAATGATCTGGTCTTTATCTTATATCTTACGTCTTTCGCATGCTGTTAAATGTCACATAGGACTTGCATGGCAGTTCGCCAAGTTTTCCTGCTTTCAGTGAAATTTTTTAAACTCACCATGGGATTTTATGTGTACTAATTTGGCCTCTCTTAGCAATGTCCTCTTTAGAGTTTCATGTGCTGGACCTCTTTTTCTTCCACCTATTGTGCTTCACTTGATAGCTTGTTTTAGGATTCTCTGACTGTTTCTTCTCATTATGTGACCGACATATGTCCATCTCCTTTTTCTGACCACCCATGAGACAGGTTGTTGTTTGCTTATCTGCCTTATCTCTGCGTTGTTATTGAATTCGTTCCACTTTATATTGATTATTTTCCTTAGGCATTTGTTTTCAAAAGAGTCTAATTTGTTGTCTATTTCTTTAGTTGTCTTCCAGCTTTCACATGCATAAATGATCTAATTGTACTGTATGTATACTAGATGTCCTAAAAGTTCAGTTTAATAACATTCAGTGTTACAAAGCTTACACAAGGCTTCATTTGAAAACTTAAATTGTTGCATGTATTGAAATATTTTTCAGTATTAATCAGTTTTATGAATATAGGAAGGTGATTTATTTTGTTTTATCTTTCTTTTTTCATTCAGTTAAGCAATTGAAAACAACAGGAAAAAAAAGTAGTTGATGTAGTTAAATCTTTAGCTTTTTTAAACGTGGTAGAATGTTGCAGGAGAAACTGTTGACAAATTTAATGGAGTTCACACTTTAATTGATTTTCCTTTCTATATTTTGGAAGTCTAAAAATGAATATGTATCATCATCATCATCATCACCACTGCCTCTTTGACCCCATCACTTGCTACCCATTAGTGTGGAGTGTGTTCAGTATGATAGAGGCTTTTTATTCGTTTGTCTTGGACATGAGTACAGGCCCCCAAACCTACTTGGTTTATGCATAAGGAAAGGTAAAGGTAAAATTGCCATTTCCATGCCATTTAAGGCATATTGGAGATACGGTGTTGGACCCATATTTCCAAAATCATCAGCACATACAAGTGTGACGTGGTCAGTATCAGCTGCATTTACCTTCCCAGATTGCTCTGGTACATGTTTTTTGAGGCTGGGTGGACCCCAGGACCTTTTCAGTGTGTGCTAGAAAAGAATCCCACCTTTGGGACTTGAACCTAGCGCTGCCGGATTAATAACCAAGAGCCTAACCACTCAGCTAACCAGGCTGCCAGGTTTACGTATAATGTCAGGCATAATATCACACCTGTCATTGAAAGAAAGAAAACTGTGTTGTAAACACTGGCCTCATCTTTATTATTTCCATTGACATAGGTGGAGTATGGACTCATGGACTGAGCCAGTGGACAGTATTGTGGATATCCTGTCATCTTTGAACTCAGATACAGTAATCTCTGAACTTTTCCTAAATTTGCTGCAGGTAAGTTGTTATAAAAACAACAGGTCTCCTTTCTCAGCCCTGAATCTCAGACTCAGTATAGTTTATTGAATAAATTGTTGTTAAGTGAATATGATTTTTCCCCTGATAACTTGTTAAGTGAATATGAGTTTTCCCTGATAACTTGTTGAGTGAATATGAGTTTTCCCCTAATAAATTAAGTGGATATGAGTTTCATTTAAACCTTGATAAAATGTTGTTAAGTGGATATGAGTTTTCTTTAAATCTTGATAAGCTGTTGTTAAGTGGATATTAGTTTTCTTTGAACCTTGATAAATTACTGTTAAATTGATGTAAATTTTTTAAAACATTGCTAAATTATTGTTAAGTGGATATGATTTTTTTAAAACCTTGATAAAATTTTTTTGTTAAATGGATATGAGTTTTCTACCTTGATAAATTGCTGTTAAATGGATATGAGATTTCTTTAAACCTTAATAAATTGGTGTTAAATAGATATGAGTTTTCCTTAAACTTTTTACAAATTGCTGTAAGAAGATATGAATTTTGCTTAAACCTGAACAAAATGCAGTTAAAAGAATTGAGCTTTTTTTTTTAACCTTAATAAGTTGTTGCACATGGGTTTTAAACATAAAGAAATGCATTTATATAGATGTGATGTTTGGACCCAAGCTAAGATTATTCAGTTCAAATGTAATATCCACCCTCATTTATGCATGCGAAAGCTGGAAAACAACTAAAGAAGTAAACAACAAATTAAACTCTTTTGAAAACAAATGCCTAAGGAAAATACCCTGTATAAAGTGGAACGAATTCAAGAACAGTGCAGAGATAATGCAGATGAGCGAACAACAACCTGTCTCATGGGTGATCATAAAAAAGGAGATGGACATATGTTGGTCATGTGATGAGAAGAAACAGAGAATCCCAAAACAAGCTATCAAGTGAACACAACAGGTCGAAAAAAAAAGAGGTCAGCCACATGAAACTCTAAAGAGGACATTGTTAAGAGAGGCCAGTTTAGTAGGCATAAAATCCCTTGATGAGGTTGAAAATCACTGAAAACAGGAAAACTTACCATGCAAACCCAATGTGACATTTAATGGCAAGGGATGTAAGATGTATGGACCGCATGAAGCCTTTAAGATATTTTTACCTTAGCAGAATATGTTTTAAGAATCTTGCCAGGTTTTTTTTTTTTGTGTGTTCTTTTTCTTTTACCAACTTTTGTAGAATGTCAGTGATGGAGTTGGTAGACAAAGCTGCCAGAACTCCAGATTGTGACTGCAGATTGGTCTATATTTACACCTACTATGTGAAAGAGTGCATAGATTTTTGGGATTTAAATAAAGAACCTGAGCAGCATTATCAGTGTGGAGAAACAAAATATTGTTCACCTGGTCTGGTGAAGCTAAGGGGAACTTTTAGAGTAAGCATGAGGGATATGGAAAGACAAGATAGAAATCATTTATAGCTGTGAAAGATTCCTTGTCTTGTCTCCTCTCTCCCTGGAACCGTGAACTCGTGTTCTTTGCAGTTGATGCTGTGAAGGTGTTAAAGCACAGCATTGTATTGGCATGGGAGTGGATTATGGCAGCTGTTTTGTTGTTGTTGTTGCTAAAAAAGCAGGGGTGTGCAGTACTTTTTTTAGCAGACTCAACTGCCATGGTGACTATGTCGATCGTTGCCCCATTATCCATGCTAGACCTTTTATTGGGGGTACTGATGAAAAGATGGGACAGGGTCTTGGTCAGATGTGGTTTGCAAACCCTGACACTGGTATGTCAGCAATAGGTCCCTGATTGCTAAAATTGACAGCGTCTTTGCTCCATATTATGAGAGGTATGATTGCTTAAACTAGGAGCTCAACAATGATAATGTGGATACCAATGTGAACATTGCAGAAACGAGTTCCACATGCTGATATCTAATTTAAAAACTAGCAGGAGATATTTCTTCGTCGTGGTTAATTCTAGCAACAGCATGCTATTTTCATTTTTTGTCAGTCAAATCTAGTTTCATTGTCAGAGAACTTTGTACTGTTTCTCATTGTGTCTGATTTGCCTTACAGAGACTTACTGACATGGTGAGCTCAGAATCTTCTTACACAGATATACTACTTCCAGCAAGAGTCTTGTCTCCAGCCCAGCAGGCAGAGAGGTTGTCAGAGCTGAAAGAAAAGGTTTCTCTGGTCAGTCTGATAGCTTCTGTGGGTGAGAAGTTTGGAGAACAAGTTATACAGTGCGGACATCATGTCTTGACTTTCGTGAAGGTAATTTGTATGTGCTTTCCATGTTTACCATTAGTATACACTTTGTGAATCTTGTATTTATACCTCTTATGTATGTTGACTTGTTTCTATACTTATTTTGCCTGGTAACTAATGTTTCTATACATCTTATGCCTGGTAAATATTGTTTCTATACATCTTATGCCTAGTGACTTGTTTCTGTACCTCTTATGCCTGGTGACTATTGTTTCTGTACATCTTATGTCTGGTGACTATTGTTTCTATACATATTAAGCCTGGTGACTATTGTTTCTATACATCTTATGCCTGGTAACTATTGTTTCTATACATCTTATGCCTGGTGACTATTGTTTCTATACATCTTATGCCTGGTGACTATTGTTTCTGTACATCTTAAGCCTGGTGACTATTGTTTCTATACCTCTTATGCCTGGTAAATATTGTTTCTATACATCTTATCCCTGGTGACTAATGTTTCTATACATCTTATGCCTGATGACTATTGTTTCTATACATCTTAAGCCTGGTGACTATTGTTTCTATACCTCTTATGGCTAGTGACACTTGTTTCTATACCTCTTATGGCTGGTGATACTTGTTTCCGTACCTCTTATGGCTAGTGACACTTGTTTCTATACCTCTTATACTTGGTTGAGTTTTTTGTCTCTGTATCTCTTTTGCTTGATGACACTTTGTTTCAACATATGTTGTTTCTGATAATGTTATGTTTCTATACCCCTGGTGTGTAGTGACACTGTCTGCTTATTGTATTTGGTGATCCTCTCTTTCTCTCTCAAAAAAAAAAAAATGTCCTTCTCACAAATAGTCTGTTGGATGGTCTTAGAGATGTGACAGCTTCACCAAACTGGATGGCTTGCAAAGTGTTTCATTTATGTACTGTACTATTAATGACAGCTTCACCAGACTTGATGGCTTGCTAAGTGTTTCATATATGTACTGTACTATTAATGACAGCTTCACCAGACTTGATGGCTTGCTAAATGTTTCATGTATGCACTGTACTATTAATAAAATGAAAATAAAGCTTTAATCCCTTCAGAGAAAGGTCTGCATACTTGTTCATTGACTAAAATTTCACACGTGCATTTGTAAGCTAAAGAGTCTCTCTTTAGTAAATGTACTGTTGGTCAGTCCACTGTGGAGACCGTCTTTGTGAAAGATGCTGATTGTACTAAAATCTGTCAGACTTGTCTTTCTCTGTGGCATTGAGTCGTGAGACCAAAACAAGGATCACTGGAAGCATCAGTGCTGTGGTATTTCAGAAGAGTAGCGTGGAGAAATAAGAGATGTCTAAACAAAAAAAGAGATGTATAAATAGAAGAGAGTTTAAACAATACAGGCAAAGAAAACTAAAAATACATTTAAATTAACACTTTTTTAAACATAAAGTTTGGGAGTGAAGACGCAGTCTGTTTTGGCAGTCAGCGGCCCATAGCTAACATACTGGCGGCATCAGGGTTAGTGGGCCATTGCTGACCGAGACCCTGTCCCACTTCTTCATTGGTACCCCCAGTAACAGGCATAGCCTGGCTAATGGTTCAGGGATTGCCACGGTCCCCATGCTAATGGAGTCTGCTATGGAAGTATTGCACATCCCTGCTTTGTAGCTGCACTTCAAGACTTAAAAAATAGCTGCCATAACCTGCTCCCATGCTGATTATAATGCATTGCCTCAACACTTTCACAGCATCGGCTGCATAGAACATCAGCTCGCAGTTCCAGAGAAATGGAAGATAAGACAAGACAAATATAAAGTACTGCTTTACATATTCTTTCTGTGGCCATATGTTTCACTTTGAATGTATGCCCATTTAAGACATTAGGTTTTCATATACTTTAGACTTGTCTTGCGGTCAGTATTTGTTTATAGAATGGCAGGAATAGTCCTTTTAATTGGTATCAGTTTGTAATTTTTGTGCCCCTTTTTCACGAAAATAAGTATATTACATGCATTTAGAATCATTATATTGTGTAATGTACACATAAGAGGTTGAACAAACAATTTGTGGCATTTTAAATGTTGCTTAAGTTTGCCATGTTTATATTTTACTTATATTAATTGATTCTGAATCCCAGTGACAACATCAGAATTAAGAGATCGAGGGCAGTTTTTTCAGGATGCCTGCATACATAGTTCTTCACTCTGAAAATAAAATTCATTCATTAATGTGCGAGAGTTTTCTCTTGCCAGCTAAGTTTTTAACTAGTGGTGTGTGTGTATATATATGTGTATATGTATGTGTATATATATATATATATATATATATATATATATATATAATATATATATATATATATATATATATATATATATATGCAGGAAACTCTCTACTGTAGAGAGCGGAACAACACAACTCCTTCAGATCAGCTTTCTCATTGCCTGGTATCCCACAGTGGGAGGGAATCCACTGCAAAGTGACTCCATGTTGTAAGCCAATTTTTGACAAGGCATCCTTAAGGTCTGGTAGTTTGTTGCACTGAAGAGCCTCCAGTACTGATCTTGCATCTGTGAGAATTACTACAGGACATGTATCAATTCTGGAGTCTGATAGTTTTTCAACTGCAGCAATAATTGCCCTAACTTCTGCATCAAAGTTGTTGCAGTATTTACCAGTGGGTATGGAAATCTTGTCAATGGTGTTGTTTGGATATTCAATATATGCTCCTGCCCCACCATTTTTTATGGCATTATGTGCAGATCCATCTGTATACACACGTATCCAGGTGTCACATGGATATTTGTCATCTAGAACACTAAGTGTGGCTACTGATCTTACAAGACTGCTCTGCATCTCACCATTCTGCACACCTTTCACTTCAGTCTGAATAGTTATTTGTGTATAATCTGCTTCTTTCTATGGTGTATGCTCTGGTACAGATGATAATGGAGTGACTACAGTTGGAAGGTCAAGTATCAGCTTACGCATACGCTTGGCCTGATGAATGGAGCTGCTTCTTTTAAGCCGTCCTAATGCCAAGTTATTGAATCTCTCCTTCAGGGGATGGCTTACAGAGCTAAGGAATTTTTCTCCCATGGTCATGACCTTTGTGTCTCTACGTTCCTTTAGCGGTTGAACACCAACTATTTTCTGCATTTCTACTATTGGTGTGGACCTCATGGCACCTGTGATAATCCGTAGTGACTGATTTTGAACCTTGTCTAGATTATGCAGCGTAGTGTTTGATGCTGTGCACCAAGATGTTGAGCCATATTCTAAATGTGGTAGAATACTTTGCTGATATACATTCTTGAGGATTCTTTCACTAGCTCCCCATGTAGTCCCACTTAATTTTCTTAATATGGCTAGTTTTCTTCTGGCTTTTGCTTCTGCACTGTTGATGTGTTGCTTCCAAGTCAGTTTTGAGTCAAGAGTCACTCCTAAGTAAGTGGGTTGGTTGTCCATCCTTAAGGGTATTTCATTTACAAAGATCTTACCTGCTTTCTGTTTAGATGAGAGGGTGAACAGAGTGGTACTTGATGTCTCTGTGTTGATACTTACACACCATTTGTTTGTCCATGATGTCAAGATGTCTGCTGCTCTTTGGAGTCTCTGTGTAGCAACTGTCGCATATTCATCTGTACGCCACATGACCAGATCATCTGCATACAGTGCTGCTTTGATTCCACAGGGAAGTTCTTTGACCAGGTCATTAATGAATACAAGGAATAGTGTAGGCGAAAGGACTCCTCCTTGTGGTACACCATGTCGCAGAAGTACTTTCTGGCTTTTGTGTCCATCCATTACTACTCTAGCTCTTCTATTGTGTAAATAGGACTTTATCCAGTTGTACAGTCTTCCATTCACATTGCAGTTTCTTAGTTTCCACAACAGACCTTTTTTCCATACTTTATCAAAGGCTTTCTTCAGGTCTATCCACGCTGCTAGTTCAAGGTTTTTCTCTTGGAATGCATCCTCAATCTCTTGAGAGAGATAGGTCACTTGATCTTCCGTACTGTAGTACTGCCTAAATCCTGCTTGTTGTGGAACGAGAAGGTTTTCACTTTCTAGGTACCATTTTAGCCTCAGGTCAATGATGCGTTCCATCGTTTTGCATAGGCAGCTAGTGAGACTGATTGGCCTGTAGCTGGAGGCAGTATCACTGTTTTTCCCTGGTTTTAGCAGTGGTACCATGCTTGCTTCCTTCCAGATTTGAGGTAACTTACCTGTGGTCCAGCACATATTGAAAATATCCAACAGCTTTCCCATTGCTGCCATTCCCAGGTTCTTGATCATTTCATTGGACACTCCATCTGGTCCTGGTGATTTCCTTGGTTTCAGTTTACTAACTGCTAGGTCTAACTCACTGCGTGTGATTGGTGCATCCATGACCTCCACTTTTCTGACTTGTTCCTCTCTTTCTGTGGCTCGATGCGCACTGTACGCTCCTTCTCTGGATGGATATCAATGTTGCAGTCCTGTGCAAACATGCGAGCAAAGTGATCTGCTACCTGCTTACCTGTAAGAGTTTTCCCATCCTCAATTAGTGTAATCTTTGTACTTCTTCCAGTACTCTCATCATTTAACTGTTTGATTAGTTTCCACAGTTTCCTTCCATCCTTTTCAAAGTTTAGGGACTCTGTTTTCTCTCTCCAACTTTCCCGTCTGGCTTGCAGCTTTGCTCTCTGAAATTTGGCCTTAGAATGTTGGTAATTATTGTGGTGTTCTTGGCATGGTCTATTTTCTGCTTGCTTTCGAGCTGCTTCCACGTCATCATGGAGTTTTCCCAGCTCACTAGACCAGTATGGTTTATAGTCCCTGCGAGCTCCTCTGGGAATGGTTTCACGAGCGGCCTGAAGGATACAAGCATTGAACTCCTTCACTATGCTGTTAATATCCTTACCTTCTATGGACAGCTGTCCCACCAGGATACCTGTACGATGTCTGTACATTGTCCAGTTTGCTTTTTTATAGTTCCATCTGGGGAGAGGGTTACTGGTGTTAAGGAGTTCATTTTCTATTGTCAGGAAGACTGGTCGATGGTCGCTACCTCCAAGTTGTTTTCCAACTTCACGTGTAATGTTCCACTTCAGATCTGGAGAGTGGAATGCCAGATCTGGTGTTGATTTTGTATGCCAAGCCCTTGAGTAAAATGTTGGGGCATCCATTGGCTGGTTGATCAGGAGAAGTCCATTATCATCCTGCCAGCTCTCAACTTCCTCTCCTCTCTATGTGGTCATAGCCCCAGCTCTGGGAATGGCTGTTAAAATCGCCACAGACCATCAGTCTCTCTTTGTGTGGGATTGTTTCTAAAGCAAGTGGGCGGTCATTAGAACAGTAATAGTTAAGGAGGTGGAAATCTATATTACTACTTTTTAGATGGATCATCTGATATTTGGCACCTTCCATGAACACTCCCACCTGACATGCGCTGATGTTATTCTTAACAAGTGTGAGTACTCCTCCTTTTCTTCTGTCCTGTCGGTCTGATCTAAAACACTGGTAGCCTCTGATTTTAAAGGCGGCATCTTTGGTTAGGTGTGTCTCCTGTATGCAGCATATACTTACCTGCTCTGCAAAAAGTATGTTCTCTAGTTCAACCTTTTTGCTATAGCCATCTCTAACACTGCTGACACCCTCAGCATTCCACTGCATTATTTTAAGTTCTTGTTTTTTGGCTGTTTTCTTCTGTTGTATTTTTTGGCCAGTAGCTCTACTCTCATGTCTCCTGACTCCACAAGACGAACTGAGAGGACCTCCAGTAGCATTGGGTGGACCCTTTCAAGGCAGGGGGCCCGGCACTGCACCTGCCTGGTTAGTCTTCACAGGGCGAGCACCATGTTTGAAAACTGTAGATATAGACATTTCATTAGCGATAATGCGTGTTACCCTGATTTTTGCGATGCGCCTTTTGGCTGGGTAACTCCGACTTCAGCACCTTTCCTTGCTAGGGCAGACTGTGGTCTTGCTCGGACTGCCATGAAGACAGTGTGGCTGGCCTGGCCAAAACTTTGTTTTCCAGCCTCTGGTGGCTGTACTTAAACCCCTTCTCCATGTCAGATGGTTTGAGACAGTTCCACAAAGACACTCTGACTCTGAGATGAGGAATCTGATGAGTGCTTCAACGATATCCATTCCCCGCCACCTATAGTCTACTGGCTCTGTTTTGTTCACATCATTCTGATAGCCATTGTTGTAAAGACCCATAGGCTTGTCACGTCCTGGATTCATTGGTTTCACACCAGACTTCCCTCATCCCCGCCAGAGATCTCCATGTCCCCATCCGTCCACCAACCTGACATTACATTTTGCAAAAATAACAATTACAATTAGTGTTGATTGCTACAAGTTTCTGGGCTACAGAGGTAGGTCAGAGTTTTTAAGCAAACAGATCTATGTTCCCTGTCTCACAAACACTGTGTTAAGATAAGTGTGCTCTTAACACAGTTGTTCCCAGGGGGATTGGCCCTGTTAAACTCCTGACACTCTAAGGGGGGTGGGCCCCTCTGGGTCATGACTCTTTTGAAGTGCGTCTTTAACGATTTAGCTACGGAGGACTGGTATTGGTTGTGACAAATGAAATTACTTATGTTCCCAATGCTTGTTTCGCATACTCCACAGCCAGCATGAGGCCTTTTCTGCTGTTTCTGAAAGGCTTTTCAATGCCCTTGCTCTTGCTTGCTCCTATATGCCCAGTTGCTTACATAGGTCATATGCTGATGTTGCTACGAATCCTCTGGCTCCCACTTCTACAGCTATCACTTTTGCCCTGATTCCTGCCCCCTGACTCAGTTGCTTGACCAGATCATTGTACTTCTCACATTTGAATATATATATATATGCCTCTGACCCCTCGTGGAGCATAGGCCGCCAACAAGAGCTCGCCAGGCAGTTCGGTCCTGGGCCACTCTTTCCAACTGTCTCCATGTCTGGTTCATTATTTTGATGTCCGTGTCCAGACTTCGGCGCCAGGAGTTCCTTGGTCTCCCTCTCCTCCTTTTACCCTGTGGGTTCCATGTTAGGGCTTGCCTTGTAGTGCTGGATGTGGATTTCCGTAGGGTGTGTCCGATCCATTCCCATCTTCTCGTAGGATTTCGTCTTCCACTGGTTGCTGGCCTGTTCGCTGCTGCAGTTCTTGGTTACTTATGGTATCTGGCCATCGTATTTGTAGAATCCTTCTAAGGCATGTGTTAATAAATGTCTGGATTCGTTTCATGATCGTAACAGTAGTTCTCCAAGTTTCTGAACCGTATAGCAGAATGGTCTTTATCATGGTGTTAAATACTCTGATCTTCAATTTAATTGACAAGGCTGAAGTTCCCCATATTTTCTTCATCTGATGGAATTTTACTCTTGCCTTGCCCATTCTTGCTTTTACATCAGCTTCTGTTCCTCCCTGCTTGTCTATCACACTTCCCAGATAAGTAAACTTTCCCACCTCTTCTAGTTCCTCTCCTTCCAATATAATGGGCATTTCATTGACCTCATTTACTCTAAGAACTTTACTCTTGCCCTTGTGGATGGTAAGGCCTAGTCTTGAAGAATTTTCTGCCACTAATATGGTTTTCTCTTGCATCTGTTGCTTAGTCTGGGAGAGGAGTGCCAGGTCGTCAGCAAAGTCTAGGTCGTCAAGTTGAGTCCAGAGCGTCCACTGAATACCATTTCTCCTATTTTCTGTTGATTTTCTCATAATCCAGTCTATGGCCAGGATAAATAGAAATGGTGACAGCAGGCATCCTTGTCTCACTCCGGTGTTAACTTGAAAGGCATCTGTTAGTTGTTGTCCATGGATTACCCTACATGTCATCCCTAGGGTCTGTCTGACGATGCTGTCGAAAGCCTTCTCATAGTCAATAAAATTTACATAGAGGGGTGAGTTCCACTCCAGTGATTGTTCTACGATGATACGTAATGTTGCTATTTGGTCTGTACAGGATCTGTTCTTCCGGAATCCTGCTTGTTGGTCCCTGAGTTGTGGATCTACCGCGTCCTTTATCCTATTTAGAAGAACTCGGTTGAGTACCTTTCCTGGTATTGATAGCAGTGTTATACCTCTGTAGTTGGAGCAGGAGCTCAAGTCCCCTTTCTTTGGTATCTTGACAAGGTAACCTTCTTTCCACTCTGTAGGCACTTGCTCCTCTTCCCAGATCTTCCTGAAGAGGGGGTGAAGAATGTCTACGCTTGTCTCAGTATCTGTTTTCAGTGCTTCTGCCGGGATGTTATCAGGTCCTGCTGCCTTGCCATGCTTCAGCTGTTTTATGGCTTTATGAATCTCTTCCCTTGTTGGTATACCACAATCTATTCGTAGATCTCTTTCGGCTGGTTCAATATTCGGTGGGTTATGAGGGGCTGGTCTATTCAACAATTCTTCAAAGTGCTGCATCCATCTGTCTCTCTGTCCCCAGTCATTGGGTATTGTTTTTCCGTTCTTGTCTTTCACTGGCCTCATCGGCACACTATAATTTCCAGTCATCTTCTTAATTGTGGAGTATAGATCCTGTATATTCCCCTGCCGTGCAGCTCCTTCTGCCTCTGTTGCCAGTGTTTCTATGTAGTTCCTTTTGTCTGTCCTGATGCTCCTCTTTGTTTTCCTACATGCTTCCCTATACTCTTCTTGTACAATAATTTTACTGGCTCTTGTGCGGCTGTTGTTGAGTGCTTCTTTTTTCTTCTTTCTCTCCTCTATTCTCCTTATGGATTCTGCAGAGATCCACTCCTTGTGGCACAGCTTCCTGGGGCCAAGCACTTCTTGACATGATGAGATAAATGCTTCTTTCACTCCTTGCCATCTCTTATCAATTGACTCTTCTTCTGGTAGATCTTGTAGAATCTGAAACTTATTGGCGAGTGTGATCTTTAATTCTTCCTGCTTAGTTCTATCTTTTAGAACTGTGATGTTGTATCTCTGACGTTGTCTACTGTTGCCTCCTATCCCAGTCCTCTTTAGTTTTAACTTCAATCTGGCCACAATTAGATGGTGATCTGATGCAACATCGGCTCCTCTTTTGCCCCTCACGTCCTGAAGAGATCTTCTGTATTTCTTCCCAATGCATATATGGTCGATCTGATTCTCTGTTACCTGATCCGGAGAAACCCATGTAACCTTGTGTATCCTTTTATGATGGAAGAAACTCCCTCCAATGACCAAATTGCTTGTGGCACAAAAGTCAGCAGATCTCTCTCCGTTGTCATTCATTACACCCAATCCTTGCTGCCCCATGATATCTTCATATCCCCTGTTGTCACTTCCGATCTTGGCATTGAAATCACCCATGGCGATAACCATGTTCCGCTCTGGACTACTCTGCACAATACCCAGCAATCTCTCATAGAATTCCTCCTTAGTACCATCGCTGCTTTCATTTGTTGGTGCATAACACTGAATGACATCCATATTTATCCTTCTCTTTTGGGTTTTGAAAGTGGCTATAATAATCCGTGGGCCATGCGCCTCCCATTCAATTAGCGCTCCCTGAGCTGTCTTTGACAGCTTCAGGGCCACTCCATACGTGTGTGGTGCGGTGTCCTCCTCGTGTCCTGAGTACAACAAAAGCTCTCCCGTGCTAATCCTTGTTTGCCCAGTTCCAGTCCATCTTGTTTCACTGATTCCCAGGATGGTGATGTTGTATTTCCTCATTTCCGCTGCAACCTGCATTTATTTCCCTGCTTCAAACATAGTTCTAACGTTCCATGATCCTATAATAATGGTGGTCCTGGTGGAGATGGCGGTTGTCGGTCTGACAGCTTCCTGGTTTCCTTGGCTTTCACTGTCCGACTTCATGCTTCCTCCAGCTGGAGGTCTGTCCTCCCCCAGGGCCGAAATATCTCTTGAGTCTCTTTTTGGCGTTTCTGTAGCAAAGTTCTTTTTATAGGATAAGGTTGCTGGCCTTAAGCCAACCCTCCCCCTTTTTCCTGACTTGGGACAGGCAATGATCCATAAAATGGACCATTGGTGGGGTTTTATATATATATATCTCTGAACCTTAAGTGCCCAGGGCACATGGGGGCTTCCGCAAGGGTTTTCCACAAATGCCTGTCCTTTGCCTTTTTTTTTTTTTTCTGCTCTTGCCCAGGTGAGCCCTCTATTGCTCAACATCCTTATATATATACAGTAGGATTACAGGGCATAATAAAATAATGTATATATAATATAATAATATATATACAATAAAATTATATATATATATATATATATATATATATATATATATATATATATATATATATATATATTATATATTAACAAGGACAAAACAAAAATAATAAAAATTCCCCTCAATCAAAATGGAAAAATACACATAGAAGGGACAGATATTGAAGAAGTCAATCAATTTGCATACCTTGGCAGCTACATAGACCAGGATGGTGACACTAGAAAGGAAGTAAGGATCAGAATTGCAAAACCAGCATCAATCTTCAAGAATCTTCAGAACATATGGAATTCAAAAGTTATAAGCACAAAAACCAAGTTATGACTATTCAGTTCAAATGTAATATCCACCCTCATTTATGCATCAGAAGAATCACCCTCATTTATGCATGCAAAAGCTGAAAAACAACAAAAGAAATAGAAAAGAATTTAGACTCTTTTGAAAACAAATGCCTAAGGAAAATACTCAGCATCAAGTTGAATGAATTCAAGAACAATGCAGAGATAAGACAGATGACTGAACAACCAGTCTCATGGGTGATCAGGAAAAAGGAGATGGACATATGTTGGTCACTTGATGAGAAGAAATGATCAGAGAATCCCAAAACAAGCTATCAAGTGAAACACAACAGGCCGAAGAAAAAGAGGCAGACCGCGTGAAACTCTGAAGAGGACATTGTTAAGAGAGGCCAAATCAACAGGCATAAAATCCTTTGATGATGTTGAAAGACTCGCCGAAGACAGGAAAAATTGGCGAACTACTTTGCGAGCCTTATGTGACGTTTAACGGCACGGGAAAGATATAAGATAAGATATATATATATATATATATCCAAGCAGTTTAATTGCTTCCTGATACTTTTGTTTGCTCATATCCTGTATAAAAGTGGTAAAATCTCTGTTTCCATGCCATTAACTCTTCTCGTGCCCAAGAAAAAAACGCGGACGTTCCCGTTCGTGCCACACAAAAAGCGCGGGTCCTGATCTGTATAGTGGGCATAGTTGTAAAATGGAATGGAAAACAGTATTTACATGTACTTCCGTGTACTTATTATGTTTCAAAGTATAACTAAATGTATGAAAATTTCATAAATGCAGAGTTTTTTAGGAAAAAAGAAATTTTTAGGAAAAAAGAAGTAATGTGGTGTTTTTAGACAATGATTGTGCCCAGCTCACCATCGGCTAGATCTAGATATGCACTACTTACCATCTGAGATGTCTAGATCTACTTGTCGATCTCGTATTGTGATTCTGTGTTGCATTCACGCTAAATTAATGCCTGAAATAACCTACTAACTATTTCTCCAGTCGTCTGATATGTCTAAATCTACTTAGGATACATTCAAGAGCAGTGGGGTGGTCACAGACCATGTCCATACCCCTATCTACATCATCAAAAATTGAAAATTTTCGATGTTTCTCTTCCTTTTTCTCGCTCAGCATTGCTCGTAACTAAGGACTCATCCACCATTTTGAAAAGTGTCACCGGAAACACGAACGAAATATATGCAATCTATATGTTACATCGGTTGGTTTTATTGAAACAAATGAATTGTCACTATAACAACTATGGCACGCAACTCAGTAATCGGAAATCCTCACTATAGCGACTATGGCACGGAAAGAGTTAAGGCATATTGGGGATACAGTGTTAGGCCTGTATTTCCAAGACCATCAGAAATGTTAGGCACTCAGCTAACCAGGCCACCTCTTATCCTGTGTACCTGCGGAAAATGTGGTTTATGTTTAATTTTATTGCCTGTGTATTGTATATTGATAAGGACTTTGATGTTGGTGCATCACCTGGTTGGGTAAATGTAATCCTGTGAGAGCAATTTCTTCTGATCTTTAAGGCTACACTTGAGCGCAGTGTGAAGATCTGCCAGTCATCTCCTGATGGTGCCACTCTGTCATTTGAATGGGAAACTGTTTCAATGGCTCTAGGATTGTTGACAGCAATCTTGAGTGGAGCATTAGAGGTTTGTAATCAAATCTGATTGTTTTATTTCATTTATATCCTGAACATATTTGATTGAAAATACTGGGATATTATATGTTTATTAATTACTTGTTGACAAAGGGACAAGGTGGAGATTGCGATATCCACATTAGACAGGCTGTTGTATGGAGGATGACATCATGATGAATGACAACAGTCACATCAGGAGGATGATCGAGTTGGGTGAGGAGAGGGGAGGTGGACGTTTTTCCAAATGAAGTGGTTTAGCATGTGTTCCCACAACCAGTGTGTAACTAGCTCCATCAACAAGCACACACTTCAATGGGTGTTGAAATGAAAGGTGGAGCACATATGGGAATGCCTGGAGTGCAGAAATGCCAGTCTCTGATTACATACTGTTAACAAAATTTTTTGTTTTGTTTTTTTTAAATAAAGTATTTAATGTAATTCTCAAGATTCTTTATATGTGAATACATTTTAACATATTTATTGCTTTACACATGCATTGGGCAAGTTATGATCAGATTGAAATTCAGGGTTGTGGATTCAGGACCCACCTTTGAGTTGATTCAGTTGTGGAAATGGGCACCTTACACACTTGTGTCATGGAAAGTAGTCTCTCAAAACAGAATATCAACTATAGGCCAAGGCACAGAAGATTGCACTGCACACACAGCTGAAAGAATCTGAAAGAGTCAACTTTTGAATGATCTACATTGGCAGTTTGTTGTAAACATTATCTATGCCTATGGCATTTGCATGTGGTGGGGGTGTGAAGTGTTAGTGCCTTCACATTTATAGGCCACTACAGTTTTTGAGGTAGGAATGCCAGCACCTGTCCTTGCTGCCTCTAGGGAAACCCCTGGTGCACATATTTTAAGACTGGGTTGGCCATGGTGCCAGTTGGTCCGAAAAAAATCTGCCCAAGTGTGAAATTGAACCAGAGTGTGTACGCTAACCACTACACCATTGTGTCACCTGTAAGCATTATATAGTTTGCAATAACTTTTTTTTTTAAGATGATGAAAACAACGGGCTTCACCCTTAACGAGATGTGGACCATACCCCGGCATTCAGTGTGCAGGGCAGGCCTCAAGCATCTCGTTTGTTCCAAAATAAAGATCAAAGTGTAGATACTACAGAGTGCAGAACTACACTTTGATCTTAGCCAGAACTACACTTTGATTTTAGCCAAAAGGCTGAAAAGCGATAATAAGCAATAACTACCATGTGCATATAACATAAAACTGTTTCAAAACTTATATGAATTTCTTATGTAAATGAGAGCTATTTTCATATGCTGTATATCTTTTTTTTCCAGTAGAAATTTGTCTAGAATTTATTTCTGTAAACCAAAAATATTTTTTCTACCAGAATTAATGTGTGTGAAAATATGGCAGTTAAAATAGTCTCTTTTTTTTTTTTTTATTAATCACTCTCTTATCATTATCTCTTGCCCATTTGTAGTTGACAGATGCAGACAAGAAGTTGTTGGATGACTTACTTCCCCTGTTAACAGCTGTCGGTGGGAGTGATGTTGCAGACCAGTCAGTGAGAGAGATGGCTGATGACCTCAGAGTTGCAGTAGCTACACGAGGTCTTGTGTGGGCTGAGATAAGCAAGGTTAGATCAAAGAAAATGGACAAAGACAATGTAAGTTTTTTTTTAATGGTTTTTTAATTTTGTTTTTATTAAGAAATCCAAATGTTTTTGTTTGTTAATCATCTTACATTTTACATCCTTCCCGTGCTGTTAAATGTCACAAAGGGCTCACATGATAGTTCGCCAAGTTTTCTTGTTTTCTGCAAACTTTTCAACTTCATCAAGGGATTTTATGCCTATTAATTTGGCCTCTCTTAACAGTGTCCTCTTTAGAGTTTCACATGGTAATAAGTTTATTAGTCACTTCAAGAAATGTTATCGTGCAGTTGAATTTTATAGATATCTGCCACCATTTTTGATATATATTCTTCTAGCCTGTTATTCGTCACATGCAAGTGCTAAGTGATAGAACAAGGTTCCTGTTCATTCATTGTGTTCTGTGCTGATGTTACTGGCAATTAGGGCTCTCTGTTATCTGAGGCCTTGATATTTTCATGCAGTTTTGTTGCTTTACTTTTTTCATGCCACTTGGTCAGTCATCTTCTTCTTCATTCGCATTGTCTGTCTATATCTGCAGTCCTGTCTCTTGGATAAATTTCACTGTTTTTTGTATGGAACCATAGAACTTATCTTCTTTAGTGGTTTCACTGGGCCAGTAATTATTTCTCAGTATCTCATGGTTGGTGCAGTTTTGGAGGATATGTTCCACAGTTTGGGGCACCTGGGCACATGTACATAGATTAATAGTACCAACCTTAAACTTTGTATACATATGACTCCGGAGTAAGCTGTGTCCTGTTCAGAGATGGAAAATGGTGATTTGTTTCTTTCTGTTTAGCATGTGAAAGTCATCATGTGGTGGTGTTTGTGGCTTCCTGTAGGTTTTTGTCATGCTTTTCTTCTGATTATAGGTGATTGGCATGTCTGGTTGCTCCATTTCAGTGTCCTCTTTGGCCAGACAGTCAGCTTTCTCATTGCCTAGTATCCCACAGTGGGAGGGAATCCACTGCAAAGTGATTCCGTGTTCTAAGCCAATTTTTGACAAGGCATCCTTAAGGTCTGGTAGTTTGTTGCACTGAAGAGCTGAAGTACTGATCTTGCATCTGTGAGAATTACTATGGGGCATGTATCATTTCTGGAGTCTGATAGTTTTTCAACTGCAGCAATAATTGCCCTAACTTCTGCATCATAGTTGTTGTAGTATTTTCCAGTTGGTATGGAAATCTTGTCAGTGGTGTTGTTTGGATATTCAGTATGTGTTCCTGCCCCTCCATTCTTTATGGCATTGTGTGCAGATCCGTCTGAATACACACGTATCCAGGTGTCACATGGATATTTGTCATCTAGAACACTAAGTGTGGCTGTTGATCTTACAAGGCTGCTCTGCATCTCACCATTCTGCACACCTTTCACTTCACTCTGAATAGTTATTTGTGTATATCTTGGTCAGTGAATTGAGATATTTTTTTTGTCCTCACTAGTTTTCTTTTCCACTTGAGTTATCCAGTAGTTGTTACATTTTCTAATCTCTGCCTCTTCATGATGTATCTAAAAAAAAACAATTTTGCATGTATATATTTTCCTCTTTGCAGTTCTGTCCAAAGCAGTGTTTCATATCTTCATTTTATTTCTTGTTGGGAGAGAATGACCATTTCATTTTAAAAGTGTCTTTTGCTGTTGCTCTTATTAAAATAAAGATAATGTATCTGTATTATTATTTTGGCAAATTCTAGAATGTTTAAAGTTGGATTTACATAAATTAAGAAGAAAATACAACATATGAGGTGCAGAGGAAACGTGTAGTCACTGCCTATGTCAGTTCAGGAGAGGCACCAACTCCATCTGACCTTTGATTACTTCAGAAGTATATGTCAGCATCTGAGAATGATGAAGAAGAAGAAAAGAATTAGAAGAGAGATGGCCACTATTATGTCAGTGAATTGCATCTCACCAACAGCCCACCCTAGCATTATAAACTTTACACTCAAAGACCAGGTTCATGTGATATTGGAGTCAGGATATGTATTAGTGTGGTTCTTTGTGCTAGTGCAGTCAGCAGGTAATGGAATCACTGAAATTCACTGCTCATGTGATGTAATGCCAGTGTTCTCAGATGTTCACCAGCCCACAGACTGCTGATAACTTCTTCTACTTCTTGTTATTCTTCTTATTCAGGGTTGAAGATGCTGTGTGAATTAGCAATCATTGACCCATAGCTGACATGCCAGCATCAGGGTTGGTGAACCATAGCTGATGCAAACCCAACCCCACTCTCCAAGGGTACCAACAGTAACAGACCTAGCCTGGCTAATAGGGCAGGGGTCACCATAGCCTGCATGGTGATGGAATCTGTTAAAGAAACATTGGACACCCCCAGCTTTTTAGCTGCACACAGGTATTGGGGAAAATAGCTGCCATAACCAGCTCCCAATCTGACAAGATGCTTGGCTCAACACTTTCAAGGAAGAACCCCAGCTCACAATTCCAGGGAGATAGAAGACAAGACAGTACTTGTTCTTCATCATCTTCATCCTCTTCTTCCTCCATCTCCATGGAGCTGTGAACTCTGATGTTCTTTGCAGCCAATGCGGTGGAAGTGTTGAAGCACAGCATTGTCGGTTTGGGAGCAGCTTATGGCGGCCGTTTTTTTAAAGTCTATGAGTGGAGAGCACCATGAGGACTATGGTGGTCCCTGCCTCGTTAGTCAGACCAGGCCTGTTACTGGGGGTGCCAACAGAGAGGTGGAAGAAGGTCTTTGTCAGCTGTGCTTCTCCAACCCTGATGCTAGCTTATGGGTTGCTGAGGGCAGTTTGGACACCATCTTAGCCCTTTCTAATAGCTTCAGGTTTACAGTTACGGTGATGTATGAGAACAGTAACAGAAACATACCTGTCTCAGTGAAGATTTTTTTAAAAAAAAATATTCAGCTGTCATATTCTTAATCTGTGACATGATGGTGTGATTCTGAATTTAAGCAAAAACCAGAACTGAGGAAACCTGACCATGTAAGACAAACTAAACCACTGATAGAAGTTTTATCGGAAACTTCAGCAGCGGAAAGTCAAGAGGAGACATTGGTCACAGATGAAGAGCTGGACTCAGCACAACCATCTGAATGCAGTAAGTGTTTTAGTATCACTTTGACAGTATTTTAAAAAATTTTCTCCCAGTATGGGCTGCTTTGCGAAGCCATTGTATTTGGTACAGTATTGTCTTGTCTTGTCTTGCGCTATCTCCCTGTAACTGCAAGCTGGCGTTCTTTGCAGCTGATGCTGTAGAGGTTGTTGAAGTGCAGCACTGTATTGGCGTGGGAGCCAAGAGTACAGTTTAAAAACAAGGGATGTACAATGCTTCTTTAGCAGACCCCACCACCATGGCTAGGCCTATTACTGGGGGTACCAATGGAAAGGTGGGACAGGATCTTGGTCAGCTATGGTTCACTAACCCTGGCACATCAGCTATGGGTCGCTGATTGCCTATTCAGACAGCGTCTTCACCTCCACCTGGTACAGCATTAACACTGACTTTCATTGTCCGTCTGCCTCTCTCCAGTGTGTAACGCTGTTTTAGAAAGAAGCCCTGAAAGCAGAAATGAAAGTTTAGCGCATAATTTTACCTACTGTCTTAATAATAATTTGATGTAGACAAAAATGAACAGACTTCTCTTTGGTCCATTGATTACTCTTGTGTTAGTGAAGAAAATAAATGTTACTGAATATTTTCATCCTGTTGTTATAATATTGGTAAGTATATGAAACATTTAAGACTATTTTCTTCTTTCTTTTTCTGTACAGGAATCAGTATTGTGTTGATGAATGTTTGTTTTTAACTCTGATCAGAAACTAACAGTGATTCAAAGATGGCTACAGCTGGAAAGCTAGAGAAAGCTCTGCAGGATTTGTGTGACCCACTTTTACCTGTCAGAGGTCATGGCCTAATTAGCCTGGCCAGGCTGATTGAAGACAGGGACCCAGAAGTCAGAGGCAAGCAAGAAATGCTGCTGAAGGTTTGCTTTTTTTTTTTTTTTTCAAACAAGAGGAAGTAAGTCAGTTTTATCAGAAATGTCATAGCAGGACATTGTTTTCATGACAGCTAAAGATTTTCCTTTTTTGATTGTTATAAGTTTTTTTTTCGTCAGTTTTGTTAACATGCTGTTTTTAATTTTTTTAAATTTGAATTTGAAATTCTTAAATGATTTGGACATATCCAGTAACACATAAATAATTAGTGTATAAGTATATAATTATACACAAAGCCACTGCAGTAAAGCATATCCAGATGTTTCTGATTGTGTTATTGTATTTCCTTCCTTTTAATTAGACTTAACTTTTCCCATGCCACAGGAAGAAAATGCAGACATTCCATTTGTGCCAGAGTAAAAGCATGGGTCTTGATATGTATAGGGTATATTAGTAAAAGTGAATGAAATACAGTATTTCCAAGTTAAGTGTACTTATTATGTTTCAAAATAACTAAAAATGTATGAAGATTTCATAAATGCAGAGTTTTTTTAGGAAAAAAAGAAGTAATGTGATGTTTTTAGACAATAATTGTGTCCTACTTACCATCAGTGGTACTGGCTTCAGTCCCGGCAGTGGGATTTTTTTCTGGTACACATCAAAAAGGCCCCAGGGTTCACCCAGCCTCTAAAAATGGGTACCAGAGAAATCTGGGAAGGTAAAGCGGCCAGGCATGATACTGACCACATCACAGTTTCATGTGCCGAAGGTCATGGAAAATACGGGTCTAACACTGTATTCCCCAATATGCCTTAATGGCATGGAAATGGGAATTTTACCTTTACCTTTCACTTACTATCAGCTAGGTCTAGATGTAGCAGTACGTACCATCTGAGATGCCTAGAACTACCTGTCAATCTCATCTTGTGATTATATGTGGCATTCTCGCTAAAATAATGTCTGAAATAACCTTCTAACTACTTCTCCAGTCGTCTAATATGTCTAGATCTACTTGGGATACATTCAGGAACAGTGGTCTGGTCACAGGGTATGTCCATATCCCTATCTACATCATCAAAAATTGAAAATTCATGACGATAACCTCAATTTTCTCCCTCGTTACTAAGCACTCTTCGGCCATGATGAGCAGGGTCATGGGGCATGCGCTGTATATGTTTACAATCTAAATGTTACACCAGTTTTTTAATAAAACAAAGCACGTAGCAATATATAGTGCCAAGGCACCAAAGGCACAAACTGGAAGTAACAAATTTTAGCCCTCAAGCACGGGAAGAGTTAAGAGGAGCAATGAGAGCAAAGATTAGATGGAGGAGAGTCCGACAGGTGCAATTTCCCTGTTTTAAAGGTGGACCCAGAGGGCTTTGGGGACCTCATAGTGGAAGAAAACAGATAAGCTAGAGGGGGTGGGGAGTTTTTTACTGGCTTAAAAAAATTTCTCAAGGAGGCCTTGGGCATTGTTATTAGCACCAGCAGACCAGAGCTGACCTAGACATTATTCTACATTCCCAGGATCCTCCCAGATACAGAATGTTTCTTCATTTTGATCTGATCATTGTTCTTTAAAGGGGTGGTGCATACTGTGAATCCTAGTTCTTGAGTTCACTCTAGGAAATCAAGAAAGTTGCAGTAGCCCAATCTCTAATTCAGTGGAATAGAGGCTGATATATATTGTTCAGCTTCACAAAATAGATAGAAAGAGGAAAGAAAGGGGGCAGAAACAGCAGGAATAAATAATAAGATAAAGGTAAAATTCCCGTTTATATGCCATTAAAGCATATTGGGGAATACGGTGTTAGGCCTGTATTTCCACGACCTTCGGCACGTGAAAGTGCGATGTAAATAAGATAAACACAAGGTATTGTGCTGAAATATTGGCTTGTTTGTTTTTCATTTGTATGTGCTTACTTTTTTTTTTATTAACTCCTACCATTTCTGTCCCCTTTCCTTCCTGTCTTTTTTTGTGAAATGGAACTGTATACCTCTGCCTCAACTCTACTAGTGCCAGTTTTACAGCAGCCATCATCACACTTATCTGTCACCACTTGTCTGGTCCACTGTTTTAACTCCTCAGATTTTCACAGAAATGTGTTCAGCCCACTGTTTTAATTCCTCACATTTTCATAGAAATGTGTTCAGCCCACTGTTTTAACTCCTCACATTTTCATAGAAATGTGTTCAGCCCACTGTTTTAACTCCTCACATTTTCATAGAAATGTGTTCAGCCCACTGTTTTAACTCCTCAGATTTTCATAGAAATGTGTTCAGCCCACTGTTTTAACTCCTCACATTTTCATAGAAATGTGTTCAGCCCACTGTTTTAACTCCTCAGATTTTCATGGAGAATCTTACACACACAGACTCCTATATCTACCTCGCTGCTGTGAATGGCCTGGCAGCATTAAGTGACCTTTGTCCAGATCAGGTTGTCCCCTGTTTGACGTCTGAGTTCAGGTCAAAGTGCATTAAGAGTCAGGGCTCAAAACCTGTGGAGACTGTTTTAAAAGTTGGAGAATCTGTTGTGAAAACTACAAGAAGATTAGGTGAGTGAGAAAAGATGTTTAACACACTAGTTTCTTGTTTACCCCAGATTGAAATATATATGATTATAAATGATTAAATCATGATTACAAACCAAAATAATATTAAAATATAAAAAAGAAAGCCATTAGTTGGCAGGATGTCACTAATTTGTTTCCTGACAGATAAACTTACTTTATATGTTTCCAGACACTTAGTGATGTAACCCACAGGACTCCATACAAAGACTAAACAAACAACAACAAACCACAGTCTTCAGGTTATGAACCAGACACTGCAGACTTAGTGCTCATCATCTACACAAGATAAAGACTGCACCAAAAGCCCAATGTATGTGCCAAAACACACACTTGAATACATATTACAGACCTGTACCACATATAGACACCTCAGAGCCTAGATATGGCCCTGAGAGTGAAACTATGAAGACCTGCAAAGAGCAGGATTCATGGAGGCAGCCCAACCTGTTTAGAAAGCTGAGTATATGAAAATGAACACAGAAGAAGAAGAATTTAGTTTTGATCATATAAGTTGCTTTCTTTGCGGTGTCTGCAGTTTGGACTGAGGTCATTGTTGGTTCTGCTTAGATGTTGATGAGGGAGTATTGATTTAATGTTTGTGAACTGGGCAGATATGACTGAGTTACTTTTGTACCTGTGGCGTTCATTTGTACTGGATACAGGAACAAATGGAAGAAAGAGCACCCAGACCACAAAGAAATGATGCTTACTACCAGCTAAACAGAGAAGAGCAAGTCATCATCCTAAGACCACATGCCGAGCAGGCTGAGATGCCATCTGTACAACAAATTCAAGATAGGATCAACTGATGAATGTGCATGTGGCACCAGTAGGATGACAGCAGACCACGTACTGCAGGAGTGCCCAATATGTGAATAACAGAGAAGGCAAATATGGCCATCTACCACACCACTCTTAAACAGACTGTACAGGGATTTCCATGTCCTCCAGATGAGCACCAGCTACTTCAGACGTATGCAGGTTGACATCTTAAACTGTTTGAAGAAGATGAAGATTTGTGCTGGAACACTTGTGCTCATTCATTCATTCATTTGCATGTCCCTTGCAGAACTTTGCCTCCCAAACAGCACTCTTGTAGGCCTCTCGGTTGTGAGCAATATGGCCTGCCGCTGATGCATCCATTTGCAGATCATCAACGATGTCTTGCAGCCATCTTTGCCTTGGTCTTCCTCTCTTTCTTTTTCCCCATTATGTACCCTTCCAAGACAGTCTTCTCTAGATTATAATGACGTTTAATGTGTCCAAAATATTTAAATTTTTTCTCTTTAATCCTCTTTACTAGCCAGCCTTCTTCAGTATTAAGTTCTTGTAGCATGGATATATTTGTTCTTTTTTTGTGTCCATGATATTTGAGGAACTCTTCTGTAGCATTTACATTCAAAGGCATTTATGTGTTTCTCAGCTGTTTTGTTAAGTGTCCAGGTCTCACAGGCATATGTTGCGATGGGAAAGATGCATGCACACATGTGCTATTGACCAGTTTCCTTAAGATGATGTTGAAGAAGTTTCCACATATTTTTTGGCGTTCTTAGTGAACTCTGCAAGTGTGAACTTAAGCTTGCACTTTTAATTTTGACTCTACTCCACATCATGTTTTAGGAGAGCTGGCACCAAAATACAGAAATCTCCTTCTGCCTGTGGTTTTGTGTGGTTGCCGCCATGAAGATGCCCTCGTGAGAGCCAGTAGCTTGTCTGGTCTAGCAGATGTCTGTAAACTCTTGAGATTCTCACTTGGGCCAGTCTTTCATGAGGTAAATGTCACCAGTCAAAAATGATGGAGGAAGAAATAAAAATATGATTTTTTTTATACCTAGAACTGTATACCTTTATCTAAACTTATGTGTTTTTTTTTTTTTTAACCACAACATTTTTCATGCAGACTTTTTTTATGTATAATAATTTTTTTCCATCCTTTGCATGTAATCTTTTCATATAAATCATATTCTTCCTGTCAATGGCTGTTTTTGTGTTTATGTGTAATTTTCATATATTTATGTATAAATTTTGTTCAGGTCATCACTTGCTGCAGAGATATCATGAAGTCTGACCCTGACCCTGAACCTCGTAAAGCGGCCACAATGACCTTGAAACTTCTTCTACAAGGGCTTGGAAAAGATGTGATTTTGGTAAATTTTTACGGTTTTCTGGTCTTGATGACTTGATGAGAAACATAAACTATGAAACTTCTCTTTTTTTTCCCCCCTTGCTTGCTGTATTTCTCCCATCATCTCTTCATTTTTTTTTGTTTCGTTCCTCACATCTTTCCTTCCTTCCCTTTATTCTCCTTACTTTCCATACTCCTTTTATTTAGTCTTCCTTTTTTTTTTTTTTCCAAATACATATTTCTACAAAAAAGACACAATGAGATTTTCACATGGTAAAGTAATAGAACACAGTACACAGACTAGAACTCCAAAAAAGTCATAGACATTGCACGCTTAGATGTGAGAGAAAGAAAAATGACAAGTGAACTACCTGGAATTTAAACCATGCACTCCAGTAGGGCGAGCAACTGTTTTATCAATCAGCCATCACTTTTTTTTTTTTTTCGTTTCCTCCTTCTTTTTTTTTTTTGCCTTCCTACTTCTCTTTAGTCTTTCACCTCACTTTCTCATTCTTTCTCACCTTCATACTTTTGTTTCTATCATCTTTTCTTTCCTCCCTTCCTGTCTTTCATTCTTACTTTCCTGTCATTTGTCATATGATGAATGTGAAGCATAACATTGTCTGAATTCATATATTAAAAAAACAGAAATTCCAGACTTTGTTAAATGGAAAAAAAACAAACAGAAAACATGTTTACATGAGTTAACCATGATGTTAACAGATTATCAGTTGCCTTGCAGCTATCATTTGTCTTGAAACCATCTATGCAATGATTGTGTTAACTGGCAATTACCAATTAAAAATGAGAAGAACCAAAACTTTTGGAGGTTGTCGCGTACAGTAACTGGTTTATGTCATCAAAAAACCTGACAAAAAAGCACCCAGCAAAATCATTTGGAAGATAATCAGGTCAGTAGGTTGATGATGCTGAGTTCACATGAAGGAGAATCAACCAGTTTTGACTTTAGTTCAGCATGTGAACATTTTGTGAAGATTAAATCTTGCCACTAATGAGACAAGAAAGAAAAGTTCACTTGAAAATTTACTTTCTGCAGATGTTTGTAAAGTGTGTTTAATTTTACATTAAAAAAAAAAAGTATGAAGTACCAAATGCTGTATTGAGAAAACTGGTGTTTCATATAGTACTTCATGCATGGTGAAAATATAATTATATTGGTTTTAAAAAATCCTAGCGCGATCACTGATCATTTGCCGTCCAGCTGTTGTTCATGTCTGCTTTCACTGTGTCTTATTTCTCCACAGACTCTTGGTGATGTTTTGCTGGACGTGTACAGAGTGCTGAAGCATTCCCTGGCCTCTGACCCTGATGACAAGGTCAGGCTTAATGCCAATCTTGCCCTAGCTGAGCTGGATGACATCATGAGAGAGACATTATTTGCAAAGCCAGAGTTGAAAAAAACAATCACAATTCTTGGATATCAGTAGATTTCCTGCAGTGGCTGTAATGACATGTTGGAAACATTATTGAGGATTTCTCAGAGGTCACCCAGCAGTTGCACTTTGTGAACTGAAGTATCAGAGCTGTGCTTTGATACTTTATAGTTTCAAGGGAACAAGAGTAAGAGTAGACTAAAGATGAAGACATGGAGAAGAACAACAGAGAGGGCTCACCTGGGCAAGAGCGGGAAAAAAAAGACAAAAAGGCATTGTGGAAAAACCCTTTGCGGAAGCCCCATGTGTCTTGGGCACCTAAAGGTTCAGAGAGAGAGATTTATGGTTTCAGTAAAGTGTTAGAGCACAGTTTGTGTGATTAGCTTTGAAAAAAATTGTTGACAGAGTACTTTGAATATAACAGAAAGAAAAATTGTGAGAGCAGTTACCGTGACTCAAACCCTGGACACCAGCAGGATGAGCAACCGTCTTGCCTTAATAGGACGATGCTGGGAATAACTGATGAAAGACGGTGCCATGTTTTGTGATTCCAGAATGACATTAGAACATTGAATATGCCAGAGTTTGGAAGTTTCTAACCTCATGACTGATCTTGCATGACTGTCAGTTCCATCCACATTTCAAAGAGTTACAAATCATGCAGTTACCACCCACCCTTTTTTTTTTCCGCTAATGATATTGTTATTGCCTTAAGAGAATAATGAACAATAACACAACAAAGTAACCAGGTCTGAGATGCTTCCATCCCCTGAAAACAGCAGAAGATTATGCAAAAGTGAGTGACAGATGTACCCACATGTAGATATTACATGGTAAAGGAAAACCCATGATGTACATCAACATTAGGATTAAGTGTAAGCCATCCATGACTTTCTTCCATCAGCCATGAGGGCTAGGAAGAAGCCATGTAGAGAGTCATGTGACACAGGAGTACAGTTTTATCTTCAGAACTGAAGATAGATGGTTTGCAAGGGCAGATAGACCAGATCTGGCAGTATAAACATGGTTTTTTTTCATTACCGTGATCGTTTATGTTGCAAGGGCAGATAGACCAGATCTGGCAGTATAAACATGGTTTTTTTTCATTACCGTGATCGATTATGTTGCAAGGGCAGATAGACCAGATCTGGCAATATAAACATGGTTTTTTCATTACCGTGATCAATTATGTCAGTCTGACATGGAATAAAATGTTCAGCAAGATAAGGCCTTAGCAGCTACTACAAACAGTTGACTTCCACCAGCTTCAGGACCTTTTATAAGATAGTAATTACTTTCTATAAGAGCCATTATTTATACATATCTGTTAGATGATAGAAGCAATTAAGTTAGAAAAGTGGCTGAGACTTCCGGCCTGAAAAAAGCTGCGTTCTGTTATTTATTTTTTATTATTTCATGCAGATGTACGTTGCTAGCTTTTGTACACATTTCCTCCTCAAGTATATGGTGTGATCTAGTGGTGAATGATGTGTGATGTGTATGTGTGATGATTCGTGTGAGCAGTGGCAACTCAGCATAACAACAACATCCAAACAAATGAACACTTCATGCTGACTTTGACCGCAACTCTGAAATGACATCTGCATTGAAGAAGTCTCCAAGAAGATCTCACATTTATACTCAGTGTTCATATAAACAAAGACCATTCATCCTCTAGCTTCCACATGGCTTGTTCTCTTCCCAGAAAGTCCCGCCAAAAAACCCCGCCTATGACCAAGTTCAGTAACAACTCAGTCACATGACCAGCGTTCATATCACCACTTGTAAAGGCCTGAACATCCACGAGACACCTGGTAATCCATATTCTTCTATATCTTCATGGGTTGTTATAGTGAAGCACAATGCTGACAGATGACACCTGTTTATTACTGGCAGTTGGAGACACTGAGAAATAATTGCTGGCCCAGTGAAACCACTAAAGAGGATAAGCTCTACGGTTCCATACATGAGTTACAAAAAAACAGTGAAATTTATCCAAGAGACAGGACTGCAGATATAGACAGACAATGCGAACGAAGAAGAAGAAGAAGACTGGCAGTTGGTTATTTGATATATTCTGCCAAGTTGTTGTTTATGTGAGTTGTATCTTTTTTATCTTATTTGTGCATCAAAAAATAAAATTTGATTTTATAGAGTGAAGTATTTTTTTTTGATTGTCCAAATTACATTTTTTTTCTCTTCTGTGCCATTTTCAAGTTAAGTGCTACATTGAATTTTGTTTTATGACATGTAGCAGGAAATACAGGGTGAGCATAAAGTGATTTTTTGATTTCAAACATATTTTTACACAAAATCTATGCTAGGTACAGACATATGGTCTTTTTTGCAAAGTTTACCTCAACAGAAAAGCTTTGTTTTTGTGTTTTTACTTATCAATGCACTTCATCATGTGGCCAGAGAACGACTAAGCAATACTTGATTTCTTGCCATGTTTTCTCCTACATCTCCTTTAACCACCATTTGCTAAAGCATCCATTATCCTTGCCTTCAGAGTTGCAGATATCAGGAACTGGTCTCTTTAAACTTTGCATGACAACCATTTGATACTTTTGACATCTGGTGGAATATCTACGAAGAAGAAGAAGAAGAAAGAGAAGAAATGAGCATGGACATATTGTCCATGCTCATTTCTTCTTCTTCGTACACACAGGCGATGATGTGTGTTACCCTGATTTTTGCGATGCGCCTTTTGGCTGGGTACCTCCAACTTCAGCACCTTTCCTTGCTAGGGCAGACTGTGGTCTTGCTCGGACTGCCATGAAGACAGTGGTGTGAGCTGGCCTGGCCAAGACTTTGTTTTCCAGCCTCTGGTGGCTGTACTTAAGCCCCTTCTCCATGTCAGATCCAGCATGCAACGCTGGCTGGCCAGACAGCTTTGACACAGTTCCACAGAGACACTCTGACTTTGGGATGAAGAATCCAATAAATGTCTCAGCGATATCCATTCCCCACCACCTATAGTCTGCTGGCTTTGTTTTGTTTACATCATTCTGATAGCCATTGTTGTAAAGACACATAGGCTTGTCACGTCCTGGATTCATTGGTTTCATACCAGATTTTCCTCATCCCCGTCAGTGATCTCCATGTCCCCATCCGTCCACCAACCTGACATTACATTTTTCAGAAATAACAGTTGCAATTAGTGTTGATTGCTACAGGTTTCTGGGCTACAGAAGTAAGTCAGAGTTTTTAAGCAAACAGATTTATGTTCCCTGTCTCACAAAGACTATGTTAAGATAAGTGTGTTCTTAACACAGTTGTTCCCAGGGAACATGCTCATTTCTGAACCTCTGGTTGTTTTATGATGCCACAAAATACATTTGGCTTTCTCCATCACAGACGCCATTTTGATGCTAATGAATGCAACCCTGCCTGTACAGCCAGCATAATACTTCGTGTTTCTGTCTGGCCTGGTTTTTAAAGATACGATTTTTCTTAATCAGGAAAAGACTTTATGATCACCCTGTAATCCCGGTATTTATAGGAGAGATGAGATGACTGTGACAGAGATGGTACTGTAATCATGATAATCATCATCATGTGCATTGCCTGGAAGTGACGATGATCATGTCTCTCCAAAGTTTCCAATTTTTAACGTTTTCCATCAGTTCTGTTGTTGTTGTGTTTTGCAGATGGAAAGGATACTTTACATATAATATCTTCTTCTACTTCAGTCTCCCTGGAACTGCGAGCTGGTGTTCTTTGCAGCTGATGTGGTGAAGATGTTGAGGCAAAGCATCGTGTCAACTTGGGAGCAGGTCATAGTGGCTGGTTTCATCAGTCCCCGAATGCAGCTAAAAAAAGCAGCCGAGTGTGCAGTACTTCTTTAGCGGACTCTTCTGCCATGAAGATTATAGTGATCCCTGCCTGTTACTGGGGGGGGGTACCAGATGGGGGTGTTAACTCACACAGTGGGCTCAACCAGATGGGGGGTGTTAACTCACACAGTGGGCTCAACCAGATGGGGGGGGGGTGTTAACTCACACAGTGGGCTCAACCAGATGGGGGTGTTAACTCACACAGTGGGCTCAACCAGATGAGGGGTGTTAACTCACACAGTGGGCTCAACCAGATGGGGGTGTTAACTCACACGGGGAGGGGGGGGGGCTTAAACCTGTCAGGGGAGTTAACTCATACGGGGGGGGGGGGGCTCAACCAGATGGGGATGTTAGCTCACACAGGGGCTTAAACCCAACAGAGGAGTTAACTCACGCAGGGTACTTAAACCCGACAGGAAAGTTAACTCACACAAGGGTTTAACCAGATGGGGATGTTAACTCATACAGGTGGCTTAACCCGACAGGTAAGGTAACACACAAGGGAGGCTTAAACCCGACAGGAAAGTTAACACACACAAGGGTTTAACCAGATGGGGATGTTAACTCATACAGGTGGCTTAACCCGACAGGTAAGGTAACACACAAGGGAGGCTTAAACCCGACAGGAAAGTTAACTCACACAAGGGTTTAACCAGATGGGGATGTTAACTCATACAGGTGGCTTAACCCGACAGGTAAGGTAACACACACAGGGGCTCAGCCAGACAGGGTCCACACAGGGTGCTTAACCCAATAGGTAAGTTAACTTACACAGGGGCTTAACCGATAAGAAAGTTAACTCACACAGGGGCTTAACCGATAAGAAAGTTAACTTCCACAGGGGCTTAACTGATAAGAAAGTTAACTCACACAGGGGCTTAACCGATAAGAAAGTTAACTTACACAGGGGACTTAACCGATAAGAAAGTTAACTCACACAGGGGCTTAACCATAAGAAAGTTAACTCACACAGGGGCTTAACCGATAAGAAAGTTAACTCATACAGGGGCTTAACCGATAAGAAAGTTAACTCATACAGGGGCTTAACCGATAAGAAAGTTAACTCATACAGGGGCTTAACTGATAAGAAAGTTAACTCACACAGGGGCTTAACCGATAAGAAAGTTAACTCACACAGGGGCTTAAACCCTACAGGGAAGTTATCAGGCAAGATTTGAAACAGGTGTCAGCAAGACAGGAGATGGAAAAGAATGATTTCTTTTAATACCGTCTCTGAATATTCAGTCATGCCCTGTACCGCTTCATTAACAACTAGCCAGGTCTTCCTCATTCGTTGCCGTGTCCTCGCATGAGCTGGTCCGAGTGTTGTCATGGAGACAGGGCCGACCCCAGGAATTTTTCCTTCCCCCGTGTAGTAGTATACCCTACCACCCCCCACCCAGTTTTCAAATTAACATTTAATTTTTTTTTAACAGCTTATGTTAAGTGAGCTTTAACATGTTCTACCAATAATTTTAAATAGCATTAACAATTTCTAAATTAGTGAGAAAGAATCGTAAGATAAACTATAGATTTATTATTATTATTATTATCACCGTTATCGTTGTCATGGTCATGATAAATAGCTCAGTCAGTCATTTGCATGTCCCTTGCGGAACTTTGCCTCCCTAACAGCTCTCCTGTAGGCCTCTCGGTTGTAAGCAAGATGGCCTGCTGCTGATGCATCCATTTGCAGATCATCAACGATGTCTTGCAGCCATCTTCGCCTTGGTCTTCCTCTCTTTCTTTTTCCCATTATGTACCCTTCCAAGACGGTCTTCTCTAGATTATCATAACGTTTAATGTGTCAAAAATATTTAAGTTTTTTTTGGTTGTTTAATCCTCTTTACTAGCCAGCCTTCTTCAATATTAAGTTCTTGTAGTATGGATATGTGTTTGTGTGTGTATGTGTGTGTTTGTGTGTGTGTGTGTTTGTGTGTGTGTGTGTGGGCGGCCCCCCCCCCATTTGAAGAACTCTTCTGTAGCTTTTACATTCAAAGCCATTTATGTGTTTCTCAGCTGTTTTATTAGGCATGCAGTTAGCAAAGTTTTGCAAAGGTTATTTGTTTGGATCTAGTCGAAAGCAACTTTCAGACGTTTGTAATAGTTGCTGTAAAGTCTATCACCTTTATCACCTCTCGTCTCCTTCCTCATATACCTTTCGGAGTTGAAGGGACAAACAGACGTCTTGACAGGGCTCGACGATTTGCTTCATATAATGGGGTATTAAATGCTTTTGTAATTTCCTCTCTCCATCTCCTGCGTGGGTGCCCTCTTCCTCAGTTGCCTACAAATCTTAGTGTGAATGTTTTTTATGGTATACTGTCTGGTGGTAACTGTGTAACGTGGCCAAACCATCTGACTTGTTACTGGAAATAGTCCATCCTTTTCCTTGATGGTGTCATTTCTTATTTGGTCTCTTCTTGTCACAGTTAATATTCTCATTAAACGTCTATTTTCTGTCGTGATGATTTTCCTTTTGTTTTCAGCTGTTAGTGTTAGCACAGAGTTGCGAGTAAAACTGTGCTGTGCAGAGCTCTTTTTGTTAACTGTTAGTAACCATGTTAGCATAGAGTTGTGAGGAAAACTCTGCTGTACAGGTCTCTTTTTGTTAGTTGCTAGTGTCCATGTTATCATAAAATTGTGAGGAAAACTGTACTGTAGAGAGCTCTTTTTGTTAGCTGTTAGTATCCATGTTAGCATAGAGTTGCGAGGAAAACGGTGCTGTACAAAGCTCTTTTTGTTAGATGTTAGTGTTAGCATAGAGTTACGAGGAAAACTGTGCTGGACAGAGCTCTTTTTGTTAGATGTTAGTGTTAGCATAGAGTTACGAGGAAAACTGTGCTGGACAGAGCTCTTTTTGCTTCAATTTTGATGTATTTGTTTTTCAGTAAATGAGCCATTACTTCTTTAATCTGAATTGTAAATCTTACTTTAGAGCGCAGAAAACTATTTATTTTTCGGAAATTGCAGAATAAATGATTAAATCACGAAAGATATTTCTCTCTGAATTGAGTTACAGAGAACTTGCAGACATTTCTCTCCTGCTTTGGTTAAAGTGTTCAGTCACAGACAATGATAACGTTTTCTTGCGGGTAGTTTAAGCGGCCATTTACAAACAAGGTCGATCCTGGGAATGTTGCCTCCCAGTGCAGAGCATTAGAACGAGGAGGACTTAGACTTGCTTGGAGAAGAGAAATATTATGACAGTGAGAGACAAGGGATACACATGGAAGGAAGCAGAGAATAACTCCAAGAACAGGGATGACTGGAGAGCCTTTATCCGTGGCCTGTGCTCTCAAGGGAGTGATGATGATGATGATGACGACGACGACGATAACGATGACGATGATGTTGATGTGCAGAGCATACCCTGTTGCCCGCCCAATTCTCAAATTAACACTTATTATTTTAAAACCTATTATGCTGAGTAAGCTTCATCATATTGGACCGGTAATTTTAAATAGTATTAATAACAACTAATAAAATTCATGAAAAACAAATCTTAAGATAAACTAAACATTTATTATAAAATGAAAAAAAAACACAACAAATGAAGGTAGATACATTAGTTACATCATCACTCAACATACAGTAAACTGAGATAAAGGCTGAGCACATATAGGGAAGCCCTGAGTGCAAGAAGGGCTATCTCTAGGCCAGCAGCAGAGCGTGACATTCTTCAAGTTCAAGTTCGAGAGAGACAATCAAAAGACATGACTGTAGATATATTATTTACATTATCATCACAATGCTCGTCACGTGCTCAGTATGAGATTTTAAAGCACAAACAATGGTTTGTATATGTTTTAGTTTTTAGCACATGTTTTCTTTTCTTTTGCACTTCTTTTATTTCAAGTATATGCCCAGCGCTTAAACAAATAAAGTTTCCCTGCTTTCATATTCGCAAAATCAGAAATACGTCAGTATAGTCTAAATTTTGACCGACTTCATGATCAACTGAAATCACAGCGAGTCCTTCTAACAGAGTTTCAGCCACTGTTGAGTGTGAATAAGTTTACTAGCAACATTAATGTCATTTACAACATAGTGCTTTACAACAAGACACTATAAACATTTAAAATCTCTGATTTTAATGGCAGATGTTTCAGGTTCATGTCTTGCCATTTTGTCAGCATCAGCAATTTTTATCAAAACAAAATTCGAAAATGAAGTATATTAAAGGACGAATGAACTCCATTCTAGATGCCCAGCGGATGGTATCTGGTGGGTTTAACCTTGCAGTTGTAATATATTTTTATAAGGCTTCACTAAAGCTAAGAAAAGCACACAGAATTTCTCAGCTGTTTAAAAAAACAACATAACTTTTCTAGGTGAGACTGCGGCATCATTGACAACTAAGATGAGAGAATGAGAACAACAAGGGATGAAAAAAAAAGCTGAACTTCTGAATGTCGTCCTTTCATATCTGATCTATTGTCGCACCATGGCCACGCATGCTTGATCTATTGTCGCACCATGGCCACGCATGCTTGATCTATTGTCGCACCATGGCCACGCATGCTTGATCTATTATCGTACCATGGCCACGCATGCTTGATCTATTGTCGTACCATGTCCACGCATGCTTGATCTATTGTCGTACCATGGCCACGCATGCTTGATCTATTGTCGTACCATGGCCACGCATGCTTGATCTATTGTCGTACCATGGCCACGCATGCTTGATCTATTGTCGTACCATGGCCACGCAAGCTTGATCTATTGTCGTACCATGTCCACGCATGCTTGATCTATTGTCGTACCATGGCCACGCATGCTTGATCTATTGTCGTACCATGGCCACGCATGCTTGATCTATTGTCGTACCATGTCCACGCAAGCTTGATCTATTGTCGTACCATGGCCACGCATGTTTGATCTATTGTCGTACCATGGCCACGCATGCTTGATCTATTGTCGTACCATGATCACGCAAGCCTGCGATTGGAATATTCATGTCTGATAATTTCTAAGAATACATTCAGTTAACACTGATCTTGTAGTGGCTTCTCAGTCAGTCAGTCATTTGCATGTCCCTTGCGGAACTTTGCCTCCCTAACAGTTCTCCTGTAGGTCTCTCGGTTGTAAGCAAGATGCCCCTGCTGATGACTCATCCATTTGCAGATTATCAGCGATGTCTTGCAGCCATCTTCTCCTTGGTCTTCTTCTCTTTATTTTTCCCATTATGTACCCTTCCAAGACGGTCTTCTCTAAATTCTCATGACGTTTAACATCTAATGGCTTCTACGGGAATGAGACCAAGAAAATGCTCATGGATATTGATATCACTTAGATCTATGTTAACAAATCTTGTAAGTAATGTTAAAGTGTTCAGTATCACTTACTTCTGTCTGGAGTACATTCTGTAACTATGCTATAATCTTTAACTTTCTGTACCACAGAAACTACTTCCTTTCATAATGGACCCAGAGAAGAGAGAAATCAATTCATTCTGAATCTTTTTCCTCAAAATAATATCGGGTTGATCCAAGGGAAAGCGTGATCAATAAGAAATGACAATGTTTTTGTTTAAAATAATTCATTTTCATACTATTTAACCCCCCCCCCCCCCCTCGAAGTTCATCTTACATTCCGCCGGGTGGAAAATGCATGTGGTACGCTATCTGCCGGTCCTGCATGGAGCTTATGCTCTGTCTGTAGAGCCCGCCCTGCATGGAGCTTGTGCTCTGTCTGTAGAGCCGGCCCTGCATGGAGCTTGTGGTCTGTTTGTAGAGCCAGTCCTGCATGGAGCTTGTGCTCTGTTTGTAGAGCTGGTCCTGCATGGAGCTTGTGCTCTGTTTGTAGAGCTGGTCCTGCATGGAGCTTGTGCTCTGTTTGTAGAGCTGGTCCTGCATGGAGCTTGTGCTCTGTTTGTAGAGCTGGTCCTGCATGGAGCTTGTGCTCTGTTTGTAGAGCCGGTCCTGCATGGAGCTTGTGCTCTGTTTGTAGAGCTGGTCCTGCATGGAGCTTGTGCTCTGTCTGTAGAGCCGGTCCAGCATGGAGCTTGTGCTCTGTTTGTAGAGCTGGTCCTGCATGGAGCTTGTGCTCTGTTTGTAGAGCTGTCCTGCATGGAGCTTGTGCTCTGTTTGTAGAGCTGGTCCTGCATGGAGCTTGTGCTCTGTTTGTAGAGCTGGTCCTGCATGGAGCTTGTGCTCTGTTTGTAGAGCTGGTCCTGCATGGAGCTTGTGCTCTGTCTGTAGAGCCGGCCTCGCATGGAGCTTGTGCTCTGTCTGGCCAGCTTAGGTGAAATATAGAAATGTATGCTTAATTGTATTTAATATTTATAATTAACTTTATATAAATAAATATTTATAAATAAATTTAATTGTACTGAAAACTGTGCTTAAATCCACGTTTATATCACTACCAACGAAACCAAGTGCAAAGGAATGTTATGACCACCGGACTATCAGCCTCTCCTGTCACATAACGAAGCTACTTCTGAGAATTATTATGAGAAGAAGAAGGAAAAAGATACAAATGAAAATAGCAGATGAACAGTTTGGATTTGTTGAAGGAAAGGGAACACACAATGCCATTTATGCTTTACGAATACTAACAGAAAGAGCTTTAGAAGTACAGAAAGATCTCTACTTATGCTTCATTGATTACACCAAGGCATTCGACAAGGTGAAACATAATGAAATTATTAAAATTCTTGAAGACGGCAAAGACCTGAGGATTGTAAAACATCTATACTGGCAGCAAGAAGCAGCAGTTCGAGTTGAAAATAGAATTGGAAAATATCAACCTATAAAACAAGGGGTGCGGCAAGGATGTGTGCTATCTCCAGACCTTTTTTCTCTGTATAACGAGAATATTCTAAGAACAATCATCACAGAACCAGGCATAACAATTGGAGGATACAATATTAACAACCTTCGGTATGCTGACGACACAGTACTGATAGCTGAGAACCAACAAGACCTGCAAAATCTCTTGGCTAAAGTCGCCAAAGAAAGTGAACAGAAAGGCCTTACTTTGAACATCAAAAAGATACAGACTATGGTTATATCTAAGAAACAGAATCCACCAGCATGCAGTATTAAATTAAACGGAACTATTCTAAAGCAGGTGCAGAAATTCAAATACCTTGGAGCAGTAATAACTTCAGATGGGAAATGCAGAAGAGAAATTAGGAACAGAATAGGTCAAGCAAAGACTGCATTTCAGAGAATGAGAAACATATTAACCAACACATCCTTATCAATGAATGTTAGAAAACGAGTCCTAAAATGCTATATTGAACCTATCTTGTTATATGGAAGTGAATTATGGACAATAGGCAAGTCTGCACAAAAATCATTGGAAGCAGCAGAAATGTGGTTTATTAGAAGAATGTAGCGAATTCCCTGGACAGCAAAAATAACTAATGAAGAATGTATGAGAAGAGCTGGAGAGACAAAAAATAGTGTCAAAAAGATAAGAGAGAGACAATAAAGTAAGAGAACAAATTTTGTAGGATTAGACATCGAAAACATCGTTGACAAAGCACTTTAGTGAGACGTGAGAGAAAGAAAAATCACAAGAGAATTACCTGGGATTCGAACACGGACACCGGTAGGACGAGCTGCCGTCTAGCCACGAGAGAACAGCTTACTATGGACTTAGCCAACTTCATTCATTCATTTGCATGTCCCTTGCGGAACTTTGCCTTCCAAACAGCACTCCTGTATGCCTCTCGGTTGTGAGCAAGATGGCCTGCTGCTGTTGCATCCATTTCCAGATCGTCAACGATGTCTTGCAGCCATATTTGTTTTGGTCTTCCTCTTTTTCTTTTTCCCATTATGTATCCTTCCAAGACGGTCTTCTCTAAATTATCATGACGTTTAATGTGTCCAAAATATTTAAGTTTTCTTTGTTTAATCCTCTTCACTAGCCAGCCTTCTTCAATATTAAGCTCTTGTAGTATAGATATATTTGTTCTTTTTTGTGTCCACGATATTTGGAGAACTCTTCTGTAGCATTTACATTCAAAGGCATTCATGTGTTTCTCAGCTGCTTTGTTAAGTGTCCAGGTCTCACAGGCATATGCTGCGATGGGAAAGATGCATGCCCTTAAAAATCTTATTTTTGTGGTTCTGTCTGCTCCTCTCCATAGATTCTTTATTTGTTTTACTTTCTGAAGAGCGATAGATGTCCTCCTTTTAATTTCCCTCATTGTATCTCCATTATTAGTTAGTAGTGATCCAAGATATTCAAAACTCTCCACTTCTTCCAGTTTTTCCTCATTGATACATATTTCAGTTGCCTTGTTTGTTTTGTCAGTTGTCATCACTTTAGTTTTCTTTGCATTAAGATAGAGGTTCTGCTCTTCGCTGTTCTTGCGGACTGACATAATTAGTTTTTCCATTCCTTTTTGTGTTGTGGACAGCAATACTGTGTCATCAGCATATCTAATCTCTGGTATTTCATAACCTCCAACTGTTATGGCATCGTAATATTCTTTGTCTACATCTTCTCTAACATTCCTCATTATATTTTCAGTATAGAAGTTAAATAAGTAGGGTGACAATATGCACCCCTGACGGAAACCTTGTTTTATGTCAAACCAAGTTGTTGTTTCACCATTTATTCTTACTGCTGCTTGTTGGTCTAGATACAGCAGTGATGTTAATTGCATGAAATGTGTTGGAAATCCCATTGTTTCCATTATTTCCCAAAGTTTCTGGTGTTGTACACAATCAAATGCCTTTGAGTAGTCTATAAAGGATAAATATAGATTCACATTAAACTCTCTGCATTTCTCTATTATTAATCTTAGATTGAATATATGATCTCTTTATCCTCTTACTTGCCTGAAACCAGCTCGGACCATATTGACTTCTTCTTCTATTTTCTTTCGAAGTCTTCCCATTATGATTTTTAACAGAATTTTACTGGCATGACTAATCAGGGCAACAGTTCTGTAGCTGGTGCATAATTTCAGGTTACCCTTTTTTGGCAGTGGTATGAATATAGTTCTTTTCCATTCTTTTGGCCAAATACCTGAATACCATATCTTTTTACATAGTGCATGATAGATTGTTGCACACTCCTTTCCTCCTGCTTTAATAAATTCAGCTGTTATCTCATCATTCATTCATTCATTTGCATGTCCCTTGCGGAAATTTGCCTCCCAAACAGCACTCCTGTAGACCTCTCGGTTGTGAGCAAGATGGCCTGCTGCTGTTGCATCCATTTCCAGATCGTCAACGATGTCTTGCAGCCATCTTCGTCTTGGTCTTCCTCTTTTTCTTTTTCCCATTATCTCATCACATCCTGGTAATTTACCATTTTTCAGATTCTTTATTGCCCATAAAACTTCTTCTATTGTCGGTTCGGGTTCTTTCTCCTCCAATAATAATTCACACTGTTGATTTCTGCTTCCACAGTCGGTAGTTTCATACATTCTTGTGCAATATTCCTTCCATCTTTCTAGAATTTCCTCTGTCTCTGTCAGAGTATTCCCCATCTCATCACAAATTACATTTAGCTTAGGTGTGACATTTCTCGTCAATGTCTTCATTTCTTTAAACATTTCACTATCTCTTTCATACTTCTGATGTTCTTCTATTCTTTCACAACAATCTTGCATGTATTGTTTCTTGTCTTTTCTTATGTTTCTTCGTACTTCTTTTGTTAAAGTTTTATATTTATCTTTGTTGTTGTTTGTCACTTTCCATTTCGTCTTCATTTCTCTACATTGTTTTATCAGTTCTAGTGTACCTGCTGCGATCCATCTATTCTTTTGTGTTTTCTTTACTGGAACCATGTCTTTAGCTGTTGTTACTAAGATATCTTTGGCCTGCGTAGCCAATTCATCTGGTGTCATCTCCTCCCGTACAGCTATCAGGATTTGGAAACGGTTCTTCACTTCTATACCGTATTGTTCTGGTATATTTGTAAGGTCAAAGCCAACTAGCACCCCTAATTCGATAGTATACTTATACTAAGTCGATAGTACGCTGTTCTCTCGTGGCTAGACGGCGGCTCGTCCTACCAGAGTCCGTGTTCGAATCCCAGGTAATTCTCTTGTGATTTTTCTTTCTCTCACGTCTCACTAAAGTGCTTTGTCTACGATTTTTTCGAGGTCTAATCCTACAAAATTTGTTCTCTTACTTTACCGTACCAAAGCCTCGTAGTTTCCTATTTATAAAAAAATTGTTCCACTCATTCAGTAATCTATCTATCTATCTATCTATCTATCTATCTATCTATCTATCTATCTATCTATCTATCTATCCGTTCGTCCGTCCTAATTTTAGACTCCCCCCTTCTCTCTCTCTCTCTCTCTCTCTCTCTCTCTCTCTCATGTACCACGTGACCTAACAAAGCGAATACTCAAAAATTGATCCTTTATGCCGCTCATTCTCTCATTATCTAAATGTGACAGAAATGGGAGACGCTAACAGCCAATCATAAACTTTGAAGGCGATGACGTCGTGACGAAGTCTCCGCCCATTCACGTTTCTCCGAGACTGACAGCGTCAGTCAACACAGAAAAATGGGCTTGCCGGACAGGAACTTTGAAATTGGATGAAGTGAGAAGAAAACCAGACTTCAGCGAAGACAAAACAAAAATACCACCCAAAAAGTACACTGACTAAAAAAGCTGTTCAAGTCTGAAAACTGAATTTATAAGTGACTTAGGCTCTCATCCATGAACGCACACAAAGTACTAGACAATCTATCAGTGGAGAAACGCATCGCGCGAATGAACACGGATTTCACTAAAATAAGAATAGTTATATACAAAAGATTTGAAATGAAAGCAATAGTCTTTTATTGTAATTGTTTTGTTGTTGCGGGAATGTATGTATATGTTATTGAAAAGAAAAGTAATGAAGTATTAGCATATAGCAGGAAAGCGTTATTATTTACATTATTCAATAACAAAGATTGGGGGGGGGGGGCGGAAACAATAAAATAAGCAGGAGCACCAAGTTACTGTTGTAGTTACCATGAGGTAGAAAACGTCCAGTTCTTGGCGGCAGCTTCTTCTTCTTCTTCTTCTTTTTGTTCTCCCCCTTCTCCTCCTCCTCTTCCTCTCCATTTTCCACTTTTTTCCTCCTCTGTTCCTATTCCTCCTCGTCCTCATACTTCTTCTGTTCCACCTCCCCCCCCCCATCTCTTCTTCTTCTTCTTCTCGTTCTCCCCCTTCTCCTCCTCTTCTTCCTCTCCGTTCTCCACTTTTTTTCTCCTCATTCTCACCCTCCTCCTCATACTTCTTCTGTTCCACCTCCTCCCCCTTCTTCTTCTTCTACTTCTTCTTCTTCTTCTTCTCGCGTCAAGGCCACACTATAGCTGAAGGCAAATCTTGTACCGACAAATCAAACGGAAGATTAACTATAACGGCTTTCCACATCTATCCACGGAGATATTTTGGGCGAGAGCTTCTCAGTCAGTTCCACCACCAGGTAGATAATGATAGCTATTGCTCTGTTGACTCTGACAAAGTGGTAATAACACAAGAGCCAGTTTGCTGGAAATCTGACTTGGACGTTACAGCATTGGCTTCTAATTTGTACACTCGACTGTTACATAAACATTGTATTTTGGGCTAGTCTGTGTGTGATCTGTGATCTGATCTTCCTCTGTACGGAAGGATCTGAGCTGAATACAGGTAGGATGTGTTAAAAGGGTCTGTCGTAAGAAATTATTGTGTACTCTCTCTCTCTCTCCTTCCCTCCTCCTCCACGCCGTGTACGGTGAAGCTTATTAAAAATAGTTTACGACATCTTGAATTCGTCCCTTTTACGTGAAGGAAAATTGTGAGAGTTATCACTGTTATCATCATCACCACTATCATTATCACTCTAAGAAGAACCTGACGGTATAAATCCAGATAAAAAAAATGCAAGAAGCTATTGACTGGAAATTGAAACAGAATTTTAAAACTCTCTTACAATAGCTTGTCTTATGTAGCAAGCTGTTCTCTTGTCAGCCAATCAGAAAGCATCCCGTTGTATACAGTGACGGGTTAACCACCAATCAGACTCCGTAAACTTAGTACGAACACCCCCCCGACCTAAACCGTCTATCTCTTGATATAAAATTCATAAAGCAATAATCTATACTTGCATTTTTTTGTCCATCAGATCGGGCTCCTAGGATTTAAGTCTGTTCAGTATAATGGTTAATCCGCCAATGATTGTATAGGCTGCCTGCCCTGGTGAGTGAGGTGTTTAGAGTTTCAGTGATACCTGGGGCCCATCGTTTACTTGATCTGCCCCTTTCCTTGTTTCCCAGTAACTGTGTCCTCCATTATTGTTCTTTCTTTGTAAGGCACTGAGTCGTTTACCACGACAGCTGAAGGACTTGAAGAACGGCAATGCTCTGCTGCTGGCTTAGAGATGAGCCTGCCTGCTTTCACGACACTCCCATATGTGCTCAGCCTTTAGCCTCAGTGTTGTTCGTAGTGGGCGTTGGGTGATGGTGCCAATGGCGCATTGGTCGTAAAGAGCTCAATCTTTCCTGCAAAGTTCTGATTGTGTGCCGCTGCCCCTGGATATACCTCTTTCGCATAGTCTTTGGTGATACGTGCTGCGAAGATTATGGCTTGCCATGCTTGCTGGTAGTCAAGTTATGTCTTGTGTGGATGCTGCTTCGACTTCCATCCTCATGCTGGACGTGTTTGTGACGAAGACTCCGGCGTCACCGACGATGAGTTGTCCATTGTTATAGATCACGGATCCCTATCCACTTTCTTTGTCGCGCGTGACCGATCCATCTGTATATATTATAGGGTCATCCGGGTTTGACTTTCTTATCTTGAAAAAACTGCCCCTTTTTAAAAGTGCACATCAAAATTTTCAACATCCAAAGAACGAAAAAAAAAACAAAAAACACATTTTTAAAATGACCGAGAGAAAATCTGAGACGCTGAAATGTACAGAAACACCGGAACAACGAAGACGTACCATTTCTTGTTTTCCTTACCACGAAGCTCTCACCTTAAACCAACCAGCTGCACCAGGTGGAAGGAAATGAAACGAAAAGAAAACCACGTGATCGGTTAGAGTTCTGTTGCCGCTACTGGCTCCAAACGGAGTTTACAATAGGAAGATCTGCTCGCTTTGATTTCCGCACGTTGCCCTCTATCGGTTACAGAGCTCTAAGGCATAAAACATGTTCTGTGTGTTTCCTTAGTCAGAAAACATCCACGCGAATGCGCGCGCACGCCGTTTATTGTCCGGGTGCGTTAGGTCTTCGCAACCCATAGGGCCCAGGGAGTGTGAGTACTTATGAAATAAAATGTTTGCTGACTCGGAGAGATTGGTTTTGACCCCCTTGGTGGCGTGCTGAACCAAGGTGAAGGTTGATTAGTACAGTTTGTGTAGATAAAGTTGCAAGACCTTAGCTTGTGACTAAAGACTTTCATAATGTTACGATTTTCGAAGAAAAAAAAATGGTTAATAAACAACACAAAAGACGAAAAAAAAGAATGAAGATTATATACTTATTGATCATATCAGCTGACTGAACAATGAAAAGATAGATAAAGATAAAATTCCAGTTTCCATGTCATAAAAGCATATTGGCATTGCGGTGTTGGGCCAGTATTTTCCACGACCATCGGCACATGAAAGTCTGATATGGTCAGTATCACGGCCTGGCCGCATTTACCTTCCCAGATTTCTCTGGTGCCCATTTTTAGAGGCTGGGTGGACCCTGGGCCTTTTTTGATGTGGTGGCACCAGGACAGAACCCCACTGCTGGGACTATCGGATTAGTAGGCCGAGGCCCTAACCACTCAGCCAACCAGGGCGCTAAAAGAAAGATGCAGTGGTTATTTTCATACCCTGATCAACAACTGACCACAATCATAACAATGGCAGGTAAGCATCCAACAACAGCAATAATAGTAATAATAATAATAATAATAATAGAAAGCATAATCTGTTATTTAGGGAAAAAATTTTTATAAATAGGAAACTACGAGGCTTTGGTACGGTAAAGTAAGAGAACAAATATTGTAGGATTAAACCTCGAAAAAATCGTAGACAAAGCACTTTAGTGAGACGTGAGAGAAAGAAAAATCACAAGAGAATTACCTGGGATTCGAACACGGACTCCGGTAGGACAAGCAGCCGTCTAGCCACGAGAGAACAGCGTACTATCGACTTAGCCAACTAGCCTAATTCTCTTGTGATTTTTCTTTCTCTCACGTCTCACTAAAGTGCTTTGTCTACGATTTTTTCGAGGTTTAATCTGTTATTTAGCCCATTTGGTCACTTCTTCCCTTAATGGACCATGAGCAGGCTGAAATGTATAAACTAGGAAAAAAGTAGGAACAGCTTTATTATTTAACGATTACACACTTGTGACGTTTCGGCGCGAGCCTTTATCAAACAAACACAAACAGGACGAAGAATCAGAGAGAGGAGACGAAATAATAATAATAACAAATGTTTTAAAATAAGAAAAATTGTAAATGACTTATCTTAGTTCTTGGAACAGTGCAGAATTACAATCAACTTTTTTCATTTTTAAAAAAAATTTATTATTTCGTTAATATAAATTTTATGTGAATCTGTACTTCGTCTCCTCTCTCTGATTCTTCATCCTGTTTGTTTTTGTTTGTTTTTGTTTGATAAAGGCTCGCGCCGAAACGTCACAAGTGTGTAATCGCTAAATAATAAAGCTGTTCCTACCCTTTTCCTAGTTTATACATTTTGGTATCACAGCCTTACTGCAGTGCTTTGTGTGTAGTTGTATACCTATACGCTAATTATTGTGTATGACCCGGCTGGGGTTTTTTTTCTGTTAATCACCCCTTGTTTCGGGTAACAATCCGCTGTGAATTCGTATGATCATCCGCTGTGAATTCGTGTGGTCATCCGCTGTGAATTCGTATGATCATCGGTTCTAAGGACTGCAAACGCGCCACAAACAGCCTCTGGCAGTCAAGTCCAGCTCCTGGCCTTCCCGTGGCAGAACTGTTTAAACTGACAGGAGAAGGGGCGAGGGCGAATATCTGGCGCCTGAAAACCAGTTACTTAGGGTAGATGAGTGTCACGTTTGGTAGCTCATCTGCCGCTGTTGGCGAGATCTTCAGCTGCCGTGCGTGGAGCGGTGCTCTTCCCGGCCAATGAAGAAATTTGCAAATGAGGTTGCCGCGCAGCATCACTGCGGAAAAGGTGGTTGAAAGGATAAATCGAAGCAAACAGTCGAATCACGGCACCTCTGGTCTGGAGGTCGGCCACGTCCTGAATGCAGTCATATCGGGTGAAATGCATGAACCGGCTTGTCCCAGAGGTTAAGTCACTGCTGGCTTGACTCTTCAAATGCCGCACGTGGAGTGAAGCTCCTCCCGGTTAAGGAAGTAAATGTGGAAATAAAGGTTGCTGTGCGGCGCCGATGGGAAAAGGTGGTGGAAAGTGAAGTTTAACCTGGTATGTCCAGTAGTATCGCTACGAGAGCTATACCACGGCGCCTCTGCTCTAGAGGCCGCCTACGTCCGAAATACACCTACACTGGTGAAATATGCCTAAACCGGCACACACCAGGGTTGGAACTCGATGGCTAGACATGTCATGCCACCTCCGCTCTAGAGGTCGGTAACGCCTGATAAACACCCATACTGGTGAATTTTGCCTAAACCGGCTCATACCAGGGGTGAATCTTGAAGGCTATGAATGTCACAGTACCTCTGCCCCAGAGGTCGGTCCCGTCCCAACACGCCCATACTGGGAAATGCCTAAACCGGCTCAACCAGGGTAGAAGTCACTAGTGGCGAGGATTCGTCCTCCTGGACAAAAGCTCCATCCTGGTCACAACTAGGAAGGGTAGCGGCCACGACCACAAAATGCTGAAGTCGGAGACACTGGACCAGGGAAGTCTAGATAGGCAACCACCTCTCACCCGGCGGGGATGTCTGCGTATCCTAATCACGCTGAGGTTTTCCGGTGAGAAAGTTCAACCCTGGACTGGATGGGCAACCACCTCTCACCCGGCGGTGATACACGGGTATCTCAAAACACGTCGAGGTTTTCCGGTGAGAAAGTCCAACTCCGGCCTGGGTGGGCTTACGCCTCTCACCCAGCGGGGATGCACTGATATTCCAAACACGTCGAGGTCTTCCGGTGAGAAAGTCCAACCCTAGACCAAACTGGTGCAATGAAAACCACGGTGTCACGCAATCCCGCTTCCGAGACCCACCAAGAATACAGGCTAAAGCACTGTGATACTCTGAACCCCTTGTGGTCCTTTCGTGGAACTCGTGTGGTCTATTTTGGACCACACAGGGGACCACGGGACCTAACGAGGACCACATGCGTGAATTCAGTAGGTTCACAGTGCGGTTTTTGGTGGTAGAAGTGAACGAAGAAGAAGAAGAAGAAGTATGATCATCCGCTGTGAATTCGGCCGAGGTCTCTCAATTGTAGAACTGACTTTTACATGTTGTTCGTACTCTCATACTAGCTACTGACAACCGTGTAGAATCTAACATGTTTCATCATACAAAGTAGATATTCCCGTTCTTTGAAAGTTTTTTCCCCAATACTAGTAATAAAGGTAAAGCTCACTCTATTTCCATACCAGCGATGAATACAGGGAATATAGTGTTTATGCTTATATTTTCCTTATATATATACACTAGATGGTGAAGGAGCCAGCATAACTCCTGTCCTCCATTCCTTCACCCAGCTCCAGAAGGCGTCACGTACTCATTTCTGCAGGAAAATTGGGGCACTTTCACCCGGATTTGAATCTCTAACCACGCCACAAAGGGACTCATTTTGGGTACCAATTTTTGTACATTTTGAACCACGAAATGTGGTTCACAAGGAGGATGTTGAAGGTACCATTGACAGCTAAGAAAACCAACGAAGATGTCTTAAGAGAGGCTGGAGTTAAAGGGCAAATTACAGCAAAGATCAGAGGCAACTGGAAAAATTGAGGGAAGAAGAGACAGAGGAAGACAAAGAAAGAAGTTGCTGGATGGGCTGCCAGTGTGGCTAGGAAGAAAGTCACCGGCGGATCTCATAAACAAGTCTAAAGGCAGGGAATTGTAGAGAGAAATGATCGCCTACGCCACGCGGCATGGCACTTGATTGATTGATTGATTTTGTACGGCTGTTTCAGTTGAAAGGCGCCAGTGGCAGGTCTGTTGGACTGTTGGAAACTTTTCGAGCTGATGTCAAAAAGGAAATTGGAATTATGTTTGCATATTTCAAATGTTCTTTGCATAGACCTATTAGTTATAAGATTTTTCCTTTACGCTACTGTTAACTCATGACATCTGATGCGCTGAGAAATTGGACTTCAAATCTCATTTTGGTCTGTGGATCTGTGGATCCTTCCTTGCTTGTGGTCCAGTGTTTTACAAGATTTAAAAGACAGCCGCTTTATCACTTCTTACATTCGCTTCTTTAAGTTACTTCTTACAGTCACTTCTTTAAGTTGCTTCTTACAGTTGCTTCTTTAAGTTACTCCTTACAGTCACTTCTTTAAGTTACTTCTTACAGTCACTTCTTACAGTCGCTTCTTTAAGTTACTTCTTACAGTCACTTCTTTAAGTTACTTCTTACAGTCACTTCTTACAGTCGCTTCTTTAAGTTACTTCTTACAGTCACTTCTTACAGTCGCTTCTTTAAGTTACTTCTTACAGTCACTTCTTACAGTCGCTTCTTTAAGTTACTTCTTACAGTCACTTCTTACAGTCGCTTCTTTAAGTTACTTCTTACAGTCACTTCTTACAGTCGCTTCTTTAAGTTACTTCTTACAGTCACTTCTTACAGTCGCTTCTTTAAGTTACTTCTTACAGTCACTTCTTACAGTCCAAGACCTGGGTTTAGTCCCTTTGTTCTAGAACGTAGTCATGATTCCGGTGACCAGAAGGTTATTAAAAGAACGATGAAATTATTTGGTTGGAGGAAAGAGAGAGCGGGGAGCGAGAAGGATCAATGATTGGAAGTTGGAGAGGCGGGGTACAAGGGGAAGATAAAGATAAAATTCCCGGTTCATGCCATTAAGACATATTGGGGAATACGGTGTTAGGCCCGTATTTTCCATGACCTTCGGCACATGAAAGTGTGATGTGGTCAGCATCACGTTTGGCCGCTTTACCTTCCCAGATTTCTCTAGTACCCATTTTTAGAGGCTGGGGGAACCCATGGGCCCTTTTTCGCTGTGTAACACTGCTGGGACTGAACCCGGTACCATCGGATTAGTAAACCGAGCGCCTAACCACTCAGCTAACCAGGCCGCTGAGGTTACAAGGGACGTTGCAAAATCTACACGGCCGTGAGTCAACTCGAGAGCTAACACGCAAACACTAGGCAGGACACTCTTGAGGGGCATGCTAATCTGTGCTATCGAACGCCACGCTTCAGCGCTTTATAAACACAAATAAATCCAGCAAGTGAATGTACTCTCGAGTTCAAAACATCTCTGAAGCAAAGTTTGCTCAGTCCTACGTCACTGCAGACAGGAAGAGGCTGTAAGCCGGAATGTGCTTCATAACCATCTATACAAACTGAAGCCTCTCAGTTGTTCCAACGTCAAGCCCCAACAGCTGCAGACCACAGAGTTGCTGATTGTTGCGTCCTGAATACAGTATGGCGTGTTGTAAATAAGTATTACTTAGTTTAGATTTGCAGAACATCGGTGGATGTCTTGGCGTGTCTCCCTTCCCTAAGGAAAAAATGGTGAATGATGCTAATGATTTTATTACTGTATTGTTTCATCTTTAAAATAATGCAGTATTAAAAAAGATGACCTAGTGGGCAATGGGCTGTTTCTTGTCTTCAAACAGGTTGCTCACCATAGAGGAGTCCCGTGGTCATTCTTTCGATATTTTTCTTTCCCTCTCGTCGAAAGTGCTTTGTCTACTATTTTTCCCAATGCTAACAGTACAATAAACTTGGCGAACTACCATGCGAGCCATATGTGACGCTTAACGGCACGGGAAGGATGTAAGATGTAAGAACACTACAATCCAGTGCTGAATCACATAAAAGTAGCTAAACATCACTGCAATTTAAACCTGAACTAAGAGTAAACATGTAACTCACGAATAATTAGTGTATAAGTATATAAAACTGAGTATATATAACTATCTTATATCTTATATTATCTTATATCCTTCCCGTGCCGTTAGACGTCACATAGGGCTCGCAAAGTAGTTCGCCAATTTTTCCTGTCTTCAGCGAGTCTTTCAACCTCATCAAAGGATTTTATGCCTGTTAACTTGGCCTCTCTTAATAATGTCCTCTTCAGAGTTTCACGCGGTCTGCCTCTTTTTCTTCGGCCTGTTGTGTTCCACTTGATAGCTTGTTTTGGGATTCTCTGATCATTTCTTCTCATCAAGTGACCAACATATGTCCATCTCCTTTTCCTGATCACCCATGAGACTGGTTGTTGTTCAGTCATCTGTCTTATCTCTGCATTGTTCTTGAATTCATTCCACTTGATGCCGAGTATTTTCCTTAGGCATTTGTTTTCAAAAGAGTCTAATTTCTTTTCTATTTCTTTAGTTGTTTTCCAGCTTTCGCATGCATAAATGAGGGTGGATATTACATTTGAATTGAATAGTCTTAACTTGGTTTTTGTGCTTATAACTTTTGAATTCCATATATTCTCAAGATTCTTGAAGATTGATGCTGCTTTTGCAATTCTGATCCTAACTTCCTTTCTAGTGTCACCATCCTGGTCTATGTAGCTGCCAAGGTATGCAAATTGATTGACTTCTTCAATATCTGTCCCTTCTATGTGTATTTTTCCATTTTGATTGATGGGAATTTTCATTATTTTTGTTTTGTCCTTGTATATAACTATACACGAGGAGTAATCATGTAGCACACGAATAATTAGTGTATAAGTATATAAAACTAAGCATATATAACTATACACGAGGAGTAATCATGTAGCACACGAATAATTAGTGTATAAGTATATAAAACTAAGCATATATAACTATACACGAAGAGCAGTCATGGCGCGGTTAGTGTTTATCATGCTAAATCTGTTCAGTTTCGTTGCTTGGTAGGTGAAGCCTTTTTTACCGACATTCAAGTTTTTGATGATTTTAAATCTGGATCCATCGTAGTCCTTGTTTTTCTCCAGATTTTCACAGCAGCATCACAGCTTCTGCTTCAAGTTCAATGCCTTCTACCTAGCCTGGTGACATTCAGTTAATTAGGAATAATTCGTCTCAGGGGTCTCCCAAAGACAACAGATTACATCGTGTAAATGAACTCATAAATGGTTTTCATTTTTTTTTTCCCATAAAAAAGTTGGTTGCGTTAATGTTGAAATGTCTGTGAAAGAAGGTAATGCTAATGTTGAACTGTCTTTAAAAGAAGGTAGTGCTAATGTTGAACTGTCTTTAAAAAAGAAGGTAGTGCTAATGTTGAACTGTCTTTAAAAGAAGGTAATCCTAATGTTGAACTGTCTATAAAAGAAGGTAATGCTAATGTTGAACTGTCTATAGACAGTTATGCGGGGGTGGGGGGGTGGGTTTGAAGCCGATGTCCAATTAGGCAATCAGCGACCCATAGCTGATATACTAGCGTTAGGGTTAGCGAACCATAGCTGACCAAGACCCTGTCCCATCTCCCCAGTAACAGGCCCAGCCTGGCTAACGGGGCAGGGATCACCATAGCCCCCCTCCATGGTGGTGGAGACTGCTAATGAAGCATTGCACACCCCCTAGTTTTTTACCTGCACTCCGGGACTGAAAAAAATAGCCACCATAACCCGCTCCCACGCCGATGCGATGTTGTGCCTCAATACCTTCACAGCATCGACTGCAAAGAACACCAGCTCGCAGTTACAGGGAGATAGCACAGGACAGGACAAGACAAGACAGTTAAGTCCTTAATAAGACGGACTACTTTTTTCCATGGCATTTCAAATGAGAAGGGTACACGATATTCGTGCAGTTGCTACGGAAATAGGAACCATCTTCCTTACACCTTTGAGCCATTTAAGGGCCATGATATTGGCGCTCAGATTTTCTTTGACTGCCATCACACCCTGAAGGCCATGTCCATCTTTGGTTCCCCACCTCCAGGAGAAGACTCGTGTCCAGTTTCCACAGCTCAGCTGAGACCAAGGCGTCCTCTGGTCAAATCACCGACTGTCGTCATGAGAAGCAAGTGCACTAAACTACCTCGCTACACAAGCGGAGGCCGGAAAAGATGCGCTAAACTTGATACGCCCACGTTTCAAGTTTGGGCAGCTGCGGCTCTGAGATACGTTCTCAAGTCATCCAAAACATCATACACTTGGCCTTGCAACACCTGCTAAAACCTCAAAATCCTGTCCCAAAACACCAAGATTAGCAATTTACAGAACTATAATATGACCAACCGTCACGTATGGATCAGACACGTGAAGTGTGGAGAACAACAACAACAACAGCAGCAACAACAACAACAACATCAACAATAACAGTTTGAGGTCCTCGAGAACAAGATCCTAAGATGAGTATTTGGGCCCATAAAGGACACGAGCAGGGGGAATGGAGAGCTAGAGAAAACAAAAACCCCGCTGAATTTAACAGGTTATTTAATCACAGCGGATTATAAAATGCCTTGAACCTGAACAAGTGCCCTGGTTGGGTCATGCAGAGAATGAAAAAGAACAGACAAACGAAAACGGTGTATTCACAAGAGATGAGGGAAGCAAAACCAAGACAGAGATGGAGATACAACATAGAAGAGGATATACAGGAAACTGGTGTCACCAACTGGAGAAAGAAGATTAGAAACAGGGAGGAGTGGAGGTGAACTTCATCCGCAGCAGTGAACCTTATTGGCTCGGAAAGCTGAGGAGTAAGTGTGTGTATCTTGGTCTTGTCGTGTCTTGTCTTGTCTTGTGCTGTCTCCATGTAACTGCTAGCTGGTTTTATTTTTGCAGCCGATGCTGTGAAGGTGTTGGGCCACATTATCGTATCAGAGTGGGAGTGGGTTATGTAAGTTATTTTTTTCAGTCCCGGAGTACGGTAAAAACCAGGGGGACGTGCAATGCTTCTTTATCAGACTCCACCACCATGGGGACTATGGCGATCCCTGCCCCGTTAGCCAGGCTAGGCCTGTTACTAGGGGTACCAACGGAGAGGTAGGACAGGGTCTTGGTCAGCTATGTTTCGCTAACCCCGACGCTGCCATATCAGCTATGGGTCTCTGATTATCTATCCAAACAGTGTCTTCAACCTCAGTATATATATATATATATATATATATATATGTAAAGCAACTGCTGATTAACTCTAATATACCCTCATGCTACAGATCTGAACAACCAGGAGCTTTAACATATGGTGAAAAAAATGCATCAAGCTTACGAGCATTGCAACACCCATCGTGACATGCCCCAGCAGGCTGACTCGCTGGCCAGTCTTTGCTGGCCAATTGTCAACCAGGTAAGACGAGATCTCGTTTCGTAAACGTGGGGTGTTTAAATTCATGTGTACATAGAGCTAGTCTATTGTAAAATGTTTAAATTCATGTGTACATGGAGCTAGTCTATTGTAGAATGTTTAAATTCACGTGTACAGAGAAAATATATTTAGAGAAGACCGTCTTGGAAGGGTACATAATGTGAAAAAAGAAAGAGAGAAAGATCAAGGCGAAGATGGTTGCAAGATATTGTTGATAATCTGCAAATGGATGAATCAGCAGCAGGGCATCTTGGTTTCAGTCGAGAAGCCTACAGGAGAGCTATTAGAGAGGCAAAGTTCCGCAAGAGACATGCAAATGACTGACTGACTGATACAGAGAGCCAGCTAGACTACCGTAAATGAACTATTTAAATTCATGTGTAAAGAGAGCTAGCTAGACTACCGTAAGTGAAGTTTAAATTCACGTGTAAAAGAGAGTTAGCTAGACTATCGTAAGTAAACTATTTAAATTCACGTGTAAAGAGAGCTAGCTAAACTACCGTAAGTGAACTGTTTAAACTCGCGTCTAAAGAGAGCCATCTAGACTACCGTAAATGAACTGTTTAAATTCACATGTAAAGAGAGCCAACTAGACTACCGTAAGTGAACTGTTTAAATTCACGCGTAAAGAGAGCCATCTAGACTACCGTAAGTGAAGTTTAAATTCATGTGTAAAGAGAGCTAGCTAGACTACCGTAAGTGAACTTTTAAATTTGCTGACATCTCAGAGCCAAAACTGAAGACACATTCCAAGATTGTATCTCTAAGAAATATTCCACAGACTCCTAGGATTCTCAGTTTTCATCCCCTGAGATGGGATACCTAAAGTACAACCTTATCGGTAAACAATGTAAATTTATTTGCAATCAACAGAGCTACAGTTGTGCCAAATGTTTGATACGCTTTGGCTTCGAAGAGTACGCGTGCTCGTATAAACAGATTCATTCTTACATTGCTTCGCACTCAAACGCTAATATTTAAATGATGTTCATATTCTATCTATCTATCTATCTATCTATCTATCTATCTATCTATCTATCTATCTATCTATCTATCTATCTATCTATCTATCTATCTATCTATCTATCTATCTATCTATCTATCTATCTGTCTGTCTGTCTGTCTGTCTGTCTGTCTGTCTGTCTGTCTATCTATCTATCTATCTATCTATCTATCTATCTATCTATCTATCTATCTATCTATCTATCTATCTATCTGTCTGTCTGTCTGTCTATCTATCTGTCTGTCTGTCTCTGTCTGTCTGTCTGTCTATCCGTCCGTCCATTCGTCTGTCTGTCCGTCCATCCGTCCATCCGTCTGTCTGTCCGTCCATCCATCCATCCATCCATCCATCCATCCATCCATCCTTGTATGTATGTATGTATATATGTATGTACTATGTATGTATTATGTATGTATGTATGTATTATATATGTATGTATGTATGGCGTATATTTTGTTATACAGCAGAAACCTTGGAGTGTAATGGATCCATCACACATGTCTGGAAACCCTCAAAGAAAAGAACTCAGATGGCCAGTATCTGAACCATGGAGACGCAACATTGGCCAGCCTCGATGTTCTGGTATGTAGCAACTGAAAGAGAAGCCACAAAGTGCCTGTACATGATCGTGCAGTTGTTGCTTGCAGACTTTCTGGTCAGCTAGATCACATCCCACAGCCGCGTGCCTCATAGCGAGATTTACTGAGACCAACGGTTACAGAGTTACAGATATAGTCAGACGCAGTTACAGTTGTTATCAAATACTGTTACAGGTGTCATCATCTACAGTTACAAATATCAGAAGCTACAGTTACAGACATCAACTACAATTACAGGTATCATCAGCTACAGTTACAAACATCAATTACAGTTACAGATATCATCAGCTACAATTACGGATATCATGATCCATATTTACATATATCACCAGCTGCAGTTACATACATCAGCTACAGTTACAGATATCATGAGCCACAGTTACAGATATCAGTTACAGTTACAGATATCATCAGCCACAGTTACAGACATCAGTTACAGTTACAGATATCATCAGCCACAGTTACAGACATCAGTTACAGTTACAGATATCATCAGCCACAGTTACAGATATCAGTTACGGTTACAGATATCATGAGTCACAGTTACATACATCAGCTACAATTACAAATATCATGAGCTACAGTTACATATATCACCAGCTGCAGTTACAGACATCAGTTACAGTTACAGATATCATCAGCCACAGTTACAGATATCACAAGCCACAGTTACAGATATCACCAGCTGCAGTTACAGATATCAGTTACAGTTACAGATATCATGAGCCACAGTTACAGATATCAGTTACAGTTACAGATATCATCAGCCACAGTTACAGATATCACAAGCCACAGTTACAGACACCAGTTACAGTTACAGATATCATGAGCCACATTTACAGACATCAGTTACAGTTACAGATATCATGAGCTACAGTTACAGATATCAGTTACAGTTACAGATATCATGAGCTACAGTTACAGATATCAGTTACAGTTACAGATATCATGAGCCACAGTTACATACATCAGCTACAATTACAGATATCATGAGCCACAGTTACAGATATCACCAGCTGCAGTTACAGACATCAGTTACAGTTACAGATATCATCAGCCACAGTTACAGATATCAGTTACAGTTACAGATATCATCAGCCACAGTTACAGATATCACAAGCCACAGTTACAGTTACAGATATCATGAGCCACACTTACAGATAATCAGTTACAGTTACAGATATCGCGAGCCACAGTTACAGACTTCAGTTACAGTTACAGATATCAGTTACAGTTACAGATGTCAGTTACAGGTACAGATACCACCAGCCACAGTTACAGACACCAGTTACAGTTACAGATACCATCAGCCACAGTTACAGACATCAGACACCAGTTACAGTTACAGATACCATCAGCCACAGTTACAGACATCAGTTACAGTTACAGATATCATCAGCCACAGTTACAGACATCAGTTACAGTTACAGATATCATCAGCCACAGTTACAGACATCACCAGCCATAGTTACAGACATCAGTTACAGTTACAGATATCATGACCCACAGTTACAGATATCACCAGCCACAGTTGCATACCACAAGTCCGTGTACCATCAACTGAAACCTGCCTGAACTTCCACACTGCTCATCCAGACTGTAAAACATGCTCTAAACGTCTGTACTTTCTACAGAGGCGTAAAAGTCCATATCTGACCACAACGGATTCTTGCTGACAATGGGGTTCATGGAGGTGACCTGTGGTTTTACGGTGGCTGAGCATGTGAAAATGAAAGGCAGAAAAAGAAGAAGTAATAATATCAGTAGTAGTAGTAGTAGTAGTAGTAGTAGTAGTAGTAGTAGTAGTTGTTGTTGTAGTAGTAGTAGTAGTAATAGTAGGAGTAGCAGTGGTAATAGTAGTGTAACCGTCGTAGAAGTAGTAGTAGTAGTAGTGTAACAGTCGTAGAAGTAGTAGTAGTAGTTGAAGTAGTAATAGTAGTAGTAGAAGTGGTAGTAGTGTAGTAGTAGTAGAATAGTAGTAGTAATAGTAGTAGTAGTAGTAGAAGTATTAGTATTAGTAGTAGTAGTGGTGGTGTAATCGTCGTAGTACTAGTAGTGCATTAGTAGTAGTAGCAGTGGTGGTGGTGTAATACTAACAGTAGTAGCATTAGCAGTAGTACCAGCATCAGTTAAAACATTGCCTACTGTGTTTCACTATGATCAGCACAGCAGAACTGCTCAAGGTTAATGCTATCTCCGTTTGAAACTACTGTTCCTACATCACTGTTCAGAATCGTTGCAACCTTTATAAAGAGGACATGAATCGAGGTGCTCCCGCCCTTGGTGGAGCTGCTGAGATACCTGCTTGTGAGTGAAGTCTTTCTACGTCGTTTGAAATGTCACTGCAGTCTGCTAAATTTCAAAATGAGGGAAAAGAGCGATATAAGTAACTAGTGGCATTATAATCATTGTCATCATTACGTTTAATGAATGCTGATTTTTAGAAAAGCAAAAAAAAAAAAAGAAACCATACACTCTATTCATAGGTCAAGGTCGATGTCAAGGTGATCCCCAGAGATGTAACTCTAAATACCGCTATGGAGTCGACGACGTCGGGCAGTGCCCTGGCGAGCAGTCGTGCAAGAGCTCCTACTGTTGTGCCCCTTGTCCGCCATCTTGCCCGAACCCGTGCCCAGTAGTTCCCGGATGTAACAGGCAAGCGGTGCTTTCACATGATCTCACACACACATACACACACATACCCATATACATACATGCATACATACACACTGAGTTTTTGTGTAAAAATATATAAATTTAGGCGTCCGAACAAACGAAGTCGTTAGTGCACTAGTTTTCCATGGCGAAGGTCGGTGGTTCGAGTCCCGGCTGAGGCGCCCCAGTCATCCATCAGTGGAAATGGGCTTTCTGGAGCTGGAGAAAGAAAGGCGGTCAGGCGTGATGCTGACCACATCATTTTCTTGTGTAAAGATCATATGCTCTAAATTCCTCCATATAATAGCAGGGTTACTTTTCATACATCTTACATCCTTCCCGTGATGTTAAACCTCACATAGGGCTCTCCTGTGGTAATTTGCCAAGTTTTCCTGTTTTCGACGAGTTTTTCCAACCTCATCACGGGATATTGTGCCCACGAAACTGGCCTCTCTTAACAATGTCCCCTTTAGAGTTTCACGTGGTCAACTCTTTTTCTTCGGCCTGTTGTGTTCCTCTTGATGGCTTGTTTGGGATTCTCTGACTGTTTCTTCTCATCGCGTGATCGACATATGCCCATCTTCTTTGTCTGATCACTCATCAGCCACAGTTACAGACATCAGTTACAGTTACAGATATCATCAGCCACAGTTACAGACATCAGTTACAGTTACAGATATCATCAGCCACAGTTACAGACATCACCAGCCATAGTTACAGACATCAGTTACAGTTACAGATATCATGACCCACAGTTACAGATATCACCAGCCACAGTTGCATACCACAAGTCCGTGTACCATCAACTGAAACCTGCCTGAACTTCCACACTGCTCATCCAGACTGTAAAACATGCTCTAAACGTCTGTACTTTCTACAGAGGCGTAAAAGTCCATATCTGACCACAACGGATTCTTGCTGACAATGGGGTTCATGGAGGTGACCTGTGGTTTTACGGTGGCTGAGCATGTGAAAATGAAAGGCAGAAAAAGAAGAAGTAATAATATCAGTAGTAGTAGTAGTAGTAGTAGTAGTAGTTGTAGTAGTAGTAGTGTAATAGTAGGAGTAGCAGTGGTAATAGTAGTGTAACCGTCGTAGAAGTAGTAGTAGTAGTAGTGTAACAGTCGTAGAAGTAGTAGTAGTAGTTGAAGTAGTAATAGTAGTAGTAGAAGTGGTAGTAGTGTAGTAGTAGTAGAATAGTAGTAGTAATAGTAGTAGTAGTAGTAGAAGTATTAGTATTAGTAGTAGTAGTGGTGGTGTAATCGTCGTAGTACTAGTAGTGCATTAGTAGTAGTAGCAGTGGTGGTGGTGTAATACTAACAGTAGTAGCATTAGCAGTAGTACCAGCATCAGTTAAAACATTGCCTACTGTGATGTTTCACTATGATCAGCACAGCAGAACTGCTCAAGGTTAATGCTATCTCCGTTTGAAACTACTGTTCCTACATCACTGTTCAGAATCGTTGCAACCTTTATAAAGAGGACATGAATCGAGGTGCTCCCGCCCTTGGTGGAGCCTGCTGAGATACCTGCTTGTGAGTGAAGTCTTTCTACGTCGTTTGAAATGTCACTGCAGTCTGCTAAATTTCAAAATGAGGGAAAAGAGCGATATAAGTAACTAGTGGCATTATAATCATTGTCATCATTACGTTTAATGAATGCTGATTTTTAGAAAAGCAAAAAAAAAAAAAGAAACCATACACTCTATTCATAGGTCAAGGTCGATGTCAAGGTGATCCCCAGAGATGTAACTCTAAATACCGCTATGGAGTCGACGACGTCGGGCAGTGCCCTGGCGAGCAGTCGTGCAAGAGCTCCTACTGTTGTGCCCCTTGTCCGCCATCTTGCCCGAACCCGTGCCCAGTAGTTCCCGGATGTAACAGGCAAGCGGTGCTTTCACATGATCTCACACACACATACACACACATACCCATATACATACATGCATACATACACACTGAGTTTTTGTGTAAAAATATATAAATTTAGGCGTCCGAACAAACGAAGTCGTTAGTGCACTAGTTTTCCATGGCGAAGGTCGGTGGTTCGAGTCCCGGCTGAGGCGCCCCAGTCATCCATCAGTGGAAATGGGCTTTCTGGAGCTGGAGAAAGAAAGGCGGTCAGGCGTGATGCTGACCACATCATTTTCTTGTGTAAAGATCATATGCTCTAAATTCCTCCATATAATAGCAGGGTTACTTTTCATACATCTTACATCCTTCCCGTGATGTTAAACCTCACATAGGGCTCTCCTGTGGTAATTTGCCAAGTTTTCCTGTTTTCGACGAGTTTTTCCAACCTCATCACGGGATATTGTGCCCACGAAACTGGCCTCTCTTAACAATGTCCCCTTTAGAGTTTCACGTGGTCAACCTCTTTTTCTTCGGCCTGTTGTGTTCCTCTTGATGGCTTGTTTTGGGATTCTCTGACTGTTTCTTCTCATCGCGTGATCGACATATGCCCATCTTCTTTGTCTGATCACTCATGAGACAGGTTGCTGTTTGCCCATCTGTCTTATCTCTGCGTTGTTCTTGAAGTCGTTCTACTTTATACTGAGTATTTTCCTTTACGTTTACCCTATATATATAAATCTTTACGTTTACCACACACACACACACATATATATATACGAATGGTGTTTCTAAAAAGTTCACTGCATGGTATCAAGAAACAAACAAAACAGAAGATACAAACACATTACCTTTATTGGCCTTCACAACACACTTTTGGCAACGTTCATAAAGCTTCTGGAAATTGTCAGCAAAGGTCTCTATAGAAATCGACGCAGAACCTTATATGGCCACTGTACGGCTGTGATAAAAAATAATTGCATTCACTTTTAACTTTTAAAAAGTAGGAACATCTTTGTTCAGTAACGGAACAAAGTGCTATAACATTTTGCTTCTACAGATTAAAAAAAAAGTAATAAAAAAAAAGACATCCAGGATGAAGAAAAGAGCACTGAAAGAGAGAGTCTAAATCTATATGCATTTGTATATAACGAATGAGAATGGAAAGGTTCTTTATCTTATGACTTTTATGTGGAAAGTATGTATAGTAAGAAAGGTTGTAAATGAGTATAAGAAAGGCTGGGAATCGTGATACTAATTCATTTTGTTTGGTAGTAAAAGAAGGGTTAGAGGAAATAAGCCAGGGGAGAGAAAGGTACAATGTGCGTGAAGACAATATAGCGAAGAGCAGAATACATTAAGTGAAGAGGAAGAATAAAGGGTCTGGAGTATAATTAACAGGCTGTTCTATTTTGGCAACAATCAGTTGACATGCTAGCACCAGGGTTGGCTGACCATAGTTGATCAAGACCCTGTCCCACCTCTCCGTCGGTGCTTCCAGTAAGAGGCCTAGCCTGGCTAACAGGGCAGGGATCGCCATAGTCCCCATGGAAGTGAGGTAGATAGAGGTGTATGGTGTAGTTTTACAAAGTGAGGGAGGGAGTGAGTAGAGGAGGTGTCGGGGGAGGGGGAGAGGGAAAACGGAACACAGAGAGATAATGAATGAAGAACATAAACACCTGCAGGGAGAAAATGTGAAACTGGTGAATAGGACAAGACCCTATAAACACCAATATGTTTCCAGAGAAGAAAAGAGGGTGGCGGTAGGGAGGGGTAGCTAGGAGAAAGAAAGTAGAGTAAAAAAAAAGGGGGGGGGCGGAGTGGAATACTAAAGAAGTTACAGAAAGCTGAAGACATTGTTAATTCCAGCTGGATGGAGACAGCCAGCCTGGAAAATAAGGCGCTGTTCTATGACCCTCCGAGATCGTACATCAGCAGAACGCCATCCCTTTTATCTGTCCCATGGAAGTGAAGCCTGCGACAGAAGTACTGCATGTAATCTGTTTTTTTTTAAGCTGCACTCAGAGACTAAAAAAGCTGATTGCTATAACCCGCTCCCAGCCTGCCACGATGTTGTGCCTCAACATCATCACCGCATCAGTTCCAGGGAGGAGAGGAAGATGTAGATAAGCGCACTTAGTAGACCACTTTAGCTACTGCAAGCCGTGACCCATTGACTAGGTTTAACCTTTTTATAAGCGCTCTAGGCGGGATGGAATAGGGTCTTGGTCAGTTATGATTTACTGGACAGGAAGTTTAAAAAGTGGTCAAGATGTTTTCAGCAAAGTTTATGTTTGTCCGTCTATTTTTTTTCATCTGTCTATCTGTTTATCAAGATCTATTTTGTTTGTCCGTATATTTTTTCCATCATATCTTCCTGTTTTTCCGTCTGCTTTTTTCGTCACATCTTACTATTTGTCCGTCTATTTTTTTTCCATCACATCTTCCTGTTTTTCCGTTTGTTTTTTCATCACATCTTACTATTTGTCCGTCTATTTTTTTTTGCGTAACATCTTACTGTTTTTCCGTCTGTTTTTTTTTCTTTGCGTCACATCTTACAGTTTGTCCGTCTATTTTTTTCTCATCTGTCTGTCTTACTGTTTGTCCGTCTATTTTTCCCAATCACATCTTACTGTTTGACTGTCTATTTTTTCCATCACATCTTACTGCTTGACTGTCTATTTTTTCCATCACATCTTACTGTTTGACTGTCTATTTTTTCCATCACATCTTACTGTTTACCTGTCTATTTTTCCCATCACATCTTAATGTTTGCCTGTCTATTTTTCCCATCACATCTTAATGTTTGCCTGTCTATTTTTCCCATCATATCTTATTGTTTGTCTGTCTATTTTTTTCCATCACATCTTACTATTTGCCTGTCTATTTTTTCTTCAACTGTCTATTTTCTCCTTCCCCTCACTGCCTCAGGCTGACAACTCGTTGCTTCGACTGGCCAACGCCTCGACGGGAAGTATGCTCCGCCGAACGCACGAACCTCGATCTTCGTCCCCCAAGAGCAGACCTGAACGTATACGACAACCAACCTCAGCGATGTCCGACGTGTAAACGTATAGTTGTGGACATGGCATGTGGCCCTCTTGGCTACAACTACTGAAGTGTAGCGCATACATTGCTGAGATCTTGATAGAGTATACTGCCAGTTACGTTTGTTCGGGGGTGAAAGAGTTAACTCCGCTGTGTAGACTAGATCAGCTGATTAACAAAACATAAAGTGTTAGCAAAATACGGTAGCTTTGAAATGAAATAAAGTATGCATGGACGCCTAGAGTAACTGTTTACTTCGTATACAAGTATTATATAATAATTATATATAAGCAGTGATCGACCACGTTTTAAATCTTCTCGTATAAAAGTGGAGTGGGAGAAGCTTAAAAGGAATAATGAAACGTTTAACCATGTCTTTTTCTACAACACTCAACTTAATGTGCCGGTACGCACATATAAAGTGTGTTCGGAAAATAACTGTGCACTAACCCAGTATCGATTTGGGTATCGTAGTGATATTTTAATGACTGCGGCGGGTAGATGTGGCTAGATACCGCAGACATTAAGATATCACTGCGATACCAGAACCGATACTGGGTTAGTATACAGTTACTTATGGAACACCCTAACCTATATATTAGGTTCAGTAACGTTTACATTTTCAGTTATAAGCGTAAATATAAATTCTTATAGAATGTTACAAAGTAAATGTACGTGTCAGCTGTGGTTTCATACCCTGTCCGCTCTGAATGCCATTGTAGTTCAACGATTTCCAATGGCGTATTTTGCGAAAGAAAAAGACGCTTTTGATTACTCGAATGTTGAAGACCTCAAAAGTATCATAAGTAAACACTTTCTTTTAAAAAAAACTTTATTTTGTGCACGTAGAAATCTTTCAAAGACTGGATATTAACCACTCATCAGAGCCCGATACGTGCAAGCTGATTTGTTACGAACAAAGGTGCAGGGGTTAAGGGCATGAGAATATAAATACTGAGGCAAGAGCAAGGGAGATAAAGAGGTGGTGGTTTATAGTTTCTTAGTGTTGATGGAGATAAATCGATTGTGTCTGAGCACATAACATCCAGAACTGAGATGAATAAAAGTGATAAATTGCTTGAAACTGTGTTGCTTTGTGTGTGCGTGTGCGTGCGTGCGTGCGTGTGCGTGTACGTGTGTGTGTGTGTTATTGTTGAGGGGCGAAGATTCTGTCCGTTTTGGCAATCAGCGATAGCTGACATGGCGAACCATAGCTGATCAAGACCCTGTTCCACCCCTTTGTTGGTATCCACAGTAACAGGATTAGCTTGGCTAACGGGTCAGGGATCGCCACAGTCCGCATGGTGGCGGAGTCTGCTGAAGAAGTACTGCATACTCCCTTCTCTTTTTTTAAGCTCCGTCCAAGGACTGAAAAAAAAGCCACCATAGCCAGCTCTTGTTGTGCCTCATTTTCTTCACTGCATCGGCTGCAAAGAATATCACAATAGCAGCTCCAGAATGATATATGAAGGCGAAGAAGAAGGGAAAAAAGGAAATAGAAGAAGAAGAAAAAGAAGAAGAAGAAGAACAATATTCTGCAGATGTCAAAACAGCTTCCAGATTCCAGGAAAAAAAAAACAAACCTACAGCTTGCTCTCTCTTTCTTAGAGCCCAAATCTGGCGCTAGAAAACAAAAACAAAAGCAACCAAGGATGGAAAGGTTTGGAGCAAACAGAAATAACTCATGGTGACGGTGTGTCCATGCAGATGACCTGGCTTTTTATTTAGATGACCTAGCGTATACGTAAAACTAAATGCAGACGATTAAAGCATTGCTTGCAGGAAGGATTATTTTCAACTGCAGTGCAGGAAAACTACAACGAAGGTGAGAAAAACGATAATCTAAATCTGCGGGACATGTTGGAGGAGAGACGGGCTAGAGCATCTAATGGCAACAGGGAAGATCGAGAGAGAGAGAGAGAGAGAGAGAGAGAGAGAGAGAGAAGATGTTTGATGGTTTGGCATCCTGGCACGGGAGATGCTCAGTGACAATTCTGTTGAGATGCACAAAGGATCGAGGGTTATGGAAGGACATGATATCCTACGCCTGTCGGACGGGACCTTGGGAAAGAGAAAGAGAGATGAGAAGAGAGAGAGAGAGAGAATGTTTGATGGTTTGTCATCCAAGCACGGGATATGCTCAGTGACAAGCCTGTTGAGATGCACAAAGGGCATGATATCCTACACCTGTCGGAAGGGACCTTGAGAGAGAGAAAAAGAGATGAGAAGAGAAACAGAGCGAGAGAGGGAAAGAGAGAGAGAGAGAGAGAGAGAGAGACTGATTGATTGATCTTTATTTCAAAAGGGTTAAGAATTGGGCACGCAGGCCCGTCTGAAATTCTGCCCTTTATATACATGTATATCTTTCACTCTATTCCAGACATTCTACAAATATGCTGTTCATGTAACAAACATAATTAACAGGAAGAGAGAGAGAGAGAGAGAGAGAGAGAGCGAGAGAGAGAGAGAGAGAGAGAGAAGTGCAATGATTCCAAAATGTCATAAAAATATATGCATATTACGAGTAATCGAAAACATTCTCATAAAAGAGTTAGTCTATTTAACCTCACCGACAACTAGTCTTCTTGTCACACTAGAAAGTCTATTTTGTGTGGACACCAGCTTAAAGTCTCCAGAGATCTTCCTATTGACGAGAGTTGATGAATCTTTGCTCGCCCGCTAAATGAAACATGTTGACACCACGGATAACAGCTCCCAAAAGCCTTTATCATAAAGACCGCGCGTTTTTCTATAGCATACGCTTTTGTGGATTTACATCTCCGCCAAATCTACCCACCCGTCTTTGATACGCCCCTGGGGCTTTTAAACACCGTCTTACATGCGCCCTGTTTCTTGCTGGTTAGACTGGTTCAGCCTCCAACGGTTGGAAGTGATCTCCCCTGAGAGGAAGTGTTGTCCTAACAATGAGGGAGGTTTGAGGCGAAACGTTCGCATCCAGCGAAACGCTGTTGATACAACTTTACGACATCCGACTTGTGGAAACAATAAGATAAAATCGAACCGGAACAAGCCCCTTCTACACCATGTCACGTGATGTAGTCAAACGTTCCCAGCTGCTTAAAGACGTGATGGCGGGAACGGAGTTAAACTGTTGATCTAATCTTCTCTTGTAATCGGGGGGAGGGGGGAGCTAAGCAAGTAGAGGGAGTGAGAAGCCAGTATATGAAGATGGGAAGGTAGAGAAAGTAGACTCGGCGAGAGAAAGGAAGAGAAATGTCAGAGGAGTCTTGGCAACTTCAGAGGGTAGGAGGTCACAAAAAAAGAAAGTTGTGAGAACAAGGGAGGAGTAGAGAAAATAACTCAGAACAGAGAGAAAGAGAGAGAGAAAGAGAGAGAGAGAGAGAGAGAGAGAGAGAGAGAGAAAGAGAGAGAAAGAAAGAGAGCGAGAGAAAGAGAGAGAGAGAATAAATGAATGAATGAATGATCTTTATTTTTAAAGGGTAAAGAATTGGGCACGCAGGTCTGTCTTACATTCTGCCCTTCATCACTCCATCTTTCATTCTTCCCACACTCTCGATTTAATAAAGTATACAAATTAAATTAGGAACAAAAAAATATATCAGAGAGAGAGAGAGAGAGAGAGAGAGAGAGAGAAAAGGAAGGCTGTGCATACATAAAAATACAAATAAACAAGACAGTGGAGTAACTTTCACAATATCCATCCATTCATTCATCTGTCAATCCATCCATCAATCCATCCATCCATCCATCCATCAATCCATTCATCCATCCATCCATCCATCCATCCATCCATCCATACAGCTCCTGTATGTTAGAAAGTTGCTAAGACTAAACATAGTAACATCTACAGCATTCTCTTACCTGCACCGTTCATCTTCTGATATAAAATGCTTAAAATAATAATCTGCATTTACAGATTTTTTTTCCCATTTTATATCCCCCCCCCCTCCCTTTTTGCATCCTTTCCCTGGGCTTGCGGCTTTTCATCCTAATGGACAGTCTGACATCGCTGCTGCAAACATACTTGCCTCTCATCTCTCAGCTTTCACTCTGTGGCAAAAATTCAACAACTGTTTAGTACGACAATATACACACAACTCGTTCTTCATACATCATCTCTCAGCTTTCACTCTGTGGCAAAAATTCAACAACTGTTTAGTACGACAATATACACACAACTCGTTCTTCATACATCTGAACTAGCCGTACACCCGATTTACGGCCGACCGAGTTACGGCCGTTCGTACTAACTGCTGAGGTCCCACAGGCGTGTTTTATTTAATAAAATGGGGTTGGGGGGGGTTGGTTGGTGGGGGAGGGGGTTTGAAGAAGCTGTCAGTTTTGGCAACCAGCGATCCATAGTTGACATACTGGCGCCAGGCCTGCTGGTGAGCTATAGCTGACCAAGACCCTGTCTTACCTCTCCGTTGGTACAGCTGGTAACAGGCTTAACCGGGGCTAACGCCCCAGAAATCGGCATAATTCCCCCCCCCCCCGGGCATTTGAGTTTGCTGTAGAAATATTGCACTCCCCTCGCCCCCTGCTTTTTTAGTTTCTCTCAAGGACTGCCAAAAAAAAAAATGTCTGCCAAAACCCGCTCCTACGCCGACACGGTGCTGTGCCACAACACGCTCACAGCATCGGCTGCAAAGAATACCAGCTCGCATTTCCAGAAAGAGGACAAGACTAATAAACTCTACTTAGTGTCTGACCTCCCCTTATAACGAATGACTTACCTCCATATCAACTTACAGCCATATCAATTTACCTCCATATCAACTTACGGTCATACCAACTTACCTCCATATCAACTTACGGTCATACCAACTTACCTCCATATCAACTTACGGTCATACTTACCTCCATATCAACTTACGGTCATACCAACTTACCTCCATATCAACTTACTGTCATACCAACTTACCTCCATATCAACTTATGGTCATACCAACTTACCTCCATATCAACTTACGGCCCTATCAACTTACCTCCATATCAACTTACGGTCATACCAACTTACAACCGTATCGACTTGCGGCCATATCGACTTACAACAATATCGACTTACGGCTATATTAACTTACAACCATATCCGCTTACAACCATATAGACATACGGCCATATCGACTTGCGGCCAAGGCTGATACTTCTGTAAATGAACAGTCGAGAGACATACCGTAAGAATTGAAAAATGTGTAAAAGAAAAGAAAATCGGTGGGAGGGGGAGGGAGTGGGGTTGAGATTTGGAAGCGAGTGATGACAGTTGAAGTTTTAAAACAAGAGGGAAGAAAAAAAAAAGCGGTCAATGCGATCTTAATTTTGCAGCGTCTGTTTATTTATATCCGTAAAAAAAAACTGCCGTTCTCACATTTAAGAAATTCACCCAGTTCTCCGCTTCCTTGTCCGATCTGCGTTTTATTTGGCGATATTGTTTCGTTTCTTGAAATGCCTTATTTTGTTTGACCGGACTCTCGGGTTCTCACAGTTGATCGTCCTATTTCCCTTTTGGCAGGGTTTAAGCTCGCTCGGTCGTCCAGCTGAAACACATGTGGAACATGTGTAGAAAAGTACAAGAGAAACCGAGGATCCCAGCAGTCCTTATTGTGTCTGCATGTAGGCTTCTTTTTCTCTTTTATTGTTTGTGTAAATATCCAGCAAAGTATCATTCTGGTTTATTCATTTACAGTGGCGTTCTCTCCCCGCCTCCCTCTTTTGTTATACTTTTTATTCTTGATTTTAAGCATGTTTACTACCAGCTAAGAAGTTTGGTTAGTAAAGAGATTTAAACAGAGAAAACTTATATTTTGGACACATTAAACGTCATTGGAAATTAGAGAAGACCGTCTTGGAAGGATACATAATGGGAAAGAGAAAGAGAGGAAGACCAAGGCGAAGATGGCTGCAAGACATCGTTGGTATATCTGCAAATGTATGCATCAGCAGCAGGGGCATCTTGCTTACAACCGATAGGCCTACAGGAGAGCTGTTAGGGAGGCAAAGTCCTGCAAAGGGGCATGCAAATGAATGCGCTTACTGTCAGCCAGGAGAACAGCACTTAGAAGTATGCCCTAGTCAATGGAGCCTGTAAGCCATGGCTGGTCAAGACCCTGGTGAATCTACAAACGGTGTTCCTTAAAAAAATAAAAACAGGTTACTACATTACTCCCAGCCTGAGAAAACAAGTAGAAATCAACGTGTTCCTTCCTGTAGGGATGGAGCTTGTTAAGAAGCTGAGTTCCCCTCTAGGTATTCAATAAAGTCACATTATCTCCGGATCCTATCCGATTTCATCCTTGTGTTACTGATTTTTTTATTATAGGCATCAGCGGCCAGTCCGTTACAGCGAAAGATCAGTCAGGTTTGACAGCTTCCAGTTTGATGGTTGATGTTAAGATTATATCAGTATTTTAAATATTTTTTTTTTGTTTTTGGTGGTACGATATATTCTCAGGTATCTACAAAATTAATGAATTAATTAGTTAATTTATTTATTCATTCTCGGACTCTAGTAAGCTAGTTCACAGTGACCTGCCTTCTTAGATTCGGGACAAGCAGTCTCTATCATCCGGTCGTTTCCGGGGCTGGGGGGAAAGTTTGTCACATAGTCTTGAAGACTTCTGGGGCTGGGGGAACAGTTTGTCACATAGTCTTGAAGACTTCTGGGGCTGGGGGGAAAGTTTGTCACATAGTCTTGAAGACTTCTGGGGCTGGGGGAACAGTTTGTCACATAGTCTTGAAGACTTCTGGGGCTGGGGGAAAGTTTGTCACATAGTCTTGAAGACTTCTGGGGCTGGGGGAACAGTTTGTCACATAGTCTTGAAGACTTCTGGGGCTGGGGGAACAGTTTGTCACATAGTCTTGAAGACTTCTGGGGCTGGGGGGGGGGGGAGTTTGTCACATAGTCTTGAAGACTTCCGGGGCTGGGGGAAAAGTTTGTCACATAGTCTTGAAGACTTCCGGGGCTGGAGGAAAAGTTTATCACATAGTCTTGAAGACTTCTGGGGCTGGGGGAAAAGTTTGTCACATAGTCTTGAAGACTTATGGGGCTGGGGGAAAAGTTTATCACATAGTCTTGAAGACTTCTGGGGCTGGGGGAAAAGTTTATCACATAGTCTTGAAGACTTCTGGGGCTGGGGGAAAAGTTTATCACATAGTCTTGAAGACTTCTGGGGCTGGGGGAAAAGTTTATCACATAGTCTTGAAGACTTATGGGGCTGGGGGAAAAGTTTGTCACATAGTCTTGAAGACTTCTGGGGCTGGGATAAAAGTTTGTCACATAGTGTTGAAGACTTCTGGGGCTGGGGGAAAAGTTTGCCACATAGTGTTGAAGACTTCTGGGGCTGGGGAAAAAGTTTGTCACATAGTCTTGAAGACTTCTGGGGCTGGGGGAAAAGTTTGTCACATAGTTTTGAAGACTTCCGGGGCTGGGGGAAAAGTTTGTCACATAGTCTTGAAGACTTCCGGAGCTGGGGGAAAAGTTTGTCACATAGTCTTGAAGACTTCCGGGGCTTGTGGAAAAGTTTGTCACATAGTCTTGAAGACTTCTGGGTCGGGGGGGGGGGGAAGTTTGTCACATAGTCTTGAAGACTTCTGAGCAGGGGGAAAAGTTTATCACATAGTCTTGAAGACTTCCGGGGCTGGGGGAAAAGTTTGTCACATAGTTTTGAAGACTTCTGGGGCTGGGGAAAAGTTTGTCACATAGTCTTGAAGACTTCCGGATCTGGGGGAAAAGTTTGTCACATAGTGTTGAAGACTTCTGGGCAGGGGGAAAAGTTTGTCACATTGCCTTGAAGACTTCTGGGGCTGGGGGAAAAGTTTGCCACATAGTCTTGAAGACTTCTGGGGCTGGGGGAAAAGTTTGTCACATAGTCTTGAATACTTCCGGAGCAGGGGGAAAAGTTTGTCAGATAGTCTTGAAGACTTCTGGGGCTGGGGGAAAAGTTTGTCACATAGTCTTGAAGACTTCCGGGGCTGGGGGAAAAGTTTGTCACATGGTCTTGAAGACTTCTGGTGCTGGGGGGAAAGTTTGTCACATAGTGTTGAAGACTTCTTGGGCTGGGGGAAAAGTTTGTCACATGGTGTTTAAGACTTCTGGGGTTGGGTAAAAAGTTTGTCACATAGTCTTGAAGACTTCTGGGGGTGGGAGAAAAGTTTGTCAGATAGTCTTGAAGACTTCTGGGGCGGGGTTGGGTGAGTTTGTCACATAGTCTTGAAGACTTCTGTGGCTGGGGGAAAAGTTTGTCACATAGTCTTGAAGACTTCTGGGGCTGGTGGATAAGTCTGTCACATAGTCTTGAAGATTTCTGGGGCTGGGGGAACAGTTTGTCACATAGTCTTGAAGACTTCTGTTGCTGGGGGAAAAGTTTGTCACATAGTCTTGAAGACTTCTGGGGCTGGGGAACAAGTTTGTCACATAGTCTTGAAGACTTCTGGGGGTGGGAGAAAAGTTTGTCACATAGTCTTGAAGACTTCTGGGGCGGGGGGTGGAGTTTGTCACATAATCTTGAAGACTTCTGGGGCTGGGAGAAAAGTTTATCATATAGTCTTGAAGACTTCTGGGGCTGGGGAAAAGTTTGTCACATAGTCTTGAAGACTTCTGGGGCTGGGGGAAAAGTTTGTCACATAGTCTTGAAGACTTCTGTGGCTGGGGGAAAAGTTTATCACATAGTCTTGAAGACTTCTGGGGCTGGGGGAAAAGTTTATCACATAGTCTTGAAGACTTCTGGGGCTGGGGGAAAAGTTTATCACATAGTCTTGAAGACTTATGGGGCTGGGGGAAAAGTTTGTCACATAGTCTTGAAGACTTCTGGGGCTGGGATAAAAGTTTGTCACATAGTGTTGAAGACTTCTGGGGCTGGGGGAAAAGTTTGCCACATAGTGTTGAAGACTTCTGGGGCTGGGGAAAAGTTTGTCACATAGTCTTGAAGACTTCTGGGGCTGGGGGGAAAGTTTGTCACATAGTTTTGAAGACTTCCGGGGCTGGGGGAAAAGTTTGTCACATAGTCTTGAAGACTTCCGGAGCTGGGGGAAAAGTTTGTCACATAGTCTTGAAGACTTCCGGGGCTTGTGGAAAAGTTTGTCACATAGTCTTGAAGACTTCTGGGTCGGGGGGGGGGGGGAAGTTTGTCACATAGTCTTGAAGACTTCTGAGCAGGGGGAAAAGTTTATCACATAGTCTTGAAGACTTCCGGGGCTGGGGGAAAAGTTTGTCACATAGTTTTGAAGACTTCTGGGCAGGGGGAAAAGTTTGTCACATAGTCTTGAAGACTTCCGGATCTGGGGGAAAAGTTTGTCACATAGTGTTGAAGACTTCTGGGCAGGGGGAAAAGTTTGTCACATTGCCTTGAAGACTTCTGGGGCTGGGGGAAAAGTTTGCCACATAGTCTTGAAGACTTCTGGGGCTGGGGGAAAAGTTTGTCACATAGTCTTGAATACTTCCGGAGCAGGGGGAAAAGTTTGTCAGATAGTCTTGAAGACTTCTGGGGCTGGGGGAAAAGTTTGTCACATAGTCTTGAAGACTTCCGGGGCTGGGGGAAAAGTTTGTCACATGGTCTTGAAGACTTCTGGTGCTGGGGGAAAGTTTGTCACATAGTGTTGAAGACTTCTTGGGCTGGGGGAAAAGTTTGTCACATGGTGTTTAAGACTTCTGGGGTTGGGTAAAAAGTTTGTCACATAGTCTTGAAGACTTCTGGGGGTGGGAGAAAAGTTTGTCAGATAGTCTTGAAGACTTCTGGGGCGGGGTTGGGTGAGTTTGTCACATAGTCTTGAAGACTTCTGTGGCTGGGGGAAAAGTTTGTCACATAGTCTTGAAGACTTCTGGGGCTGGTGGATAAGTCTGTCACATAGTCTTGAAGATTTCTGGGGCTGGGGGAACAGTTTGTCACATAGTCTTGAAGACTTCTGTTGCTGGGGGAAAAGTTTGTCACATAGTCTTGAAGACTTCTGGGGCTGGGGAACAAGTTTGTCACATAGTCTTGAAGACTTCTGGGGGTGGGAGAAAAGTTTGTCACATAGTCTTGAAGACTTCTGGGGCGGGGGGTGGAGTTTGTCACATAATCTTGAAGACTTCTGGGGCTGGGAGAAAAGTTTATCATATAGTCTTGAAGACTTCTGGGGCTGGGGAAAAGTTTGTCACATAGTCTTGAAGACTTCTGGGGCTGGGGGAAAAGTTTGTCACATAGTCTTGAAGACTTCTGTGGCTGGGGGAAAAGTTTGTCACACAGTCTTGAAGACTTATGGGGCTGGGGGAAAAGTTTGTCAGATAGTCTTGAAGACTTCCGGGGCTGGGGGAAAAGTTTGTCACATAGTGTTGAAGACTTATGGGGCTGGGGGAAAAGTTTGTCACATAGTCTTGAAGACTTCTGTGGCTGGGGGAAAAGTTTGTGACATAGTCTTGAAGACTTCTGGGGCTGGGGGAAAAGTTTGTCACATAGTTTTGAAGACTTCTGGGGCTGAGGAAAAAGTTTGTCACATAGTCTTGAAGACTTCTGGGGCTGGGAGAAAAGTTTGTCACATAGTCTTGAAGACTTCCGTGGCTGGGGGGGGGGGGGAGAGTTTGTCACATAGTCTTGAAGACTTCTGGGGCTGGGGTAAAAGTATGTCACATAGTCTTGAAGACTTCTGGGGCTCGGGGATAAGTCTGTCACATAGTCTTGAAGACTTCTGGGGCTGGGAGAAAAGTTTGTCACATAGTCTTGAAGACTTCTTGGTCTGGGGAACAAGTTTGTCACATAGTCTTGAAGACTTCCGGGGCTGGGGGAAAAGTTTCTCACATAGTCTTGAAGACTTCTGGGGCTGGGAGAAAAGTTTGTCACATAGTGTTGAAGACTTCTGCGGCTGGGGGAACAGTTTGTCACATAGTCCTGAAGATTTTCCGGGGGTGGGGGAAAAGTTTGTCACATAGTGTTGAAGACTTCTGGGGCTGGGGGGAAAGTTTGTCAGATAGTCTTGAAGACTTCTGGGGCTGGGGGAAAAGTTTGTCACGTAGTCTTGAAGACTGTCGTGGGAAGTTGGAACAAGATAGGCCACGTATTCTTGAGGAATGAGCCCCTTAACCTCTGTGTGGCTGAAAACATTGTTATTACATTATATTCATCATCATCAGGTGCCGTGCCGACTGGTGTTCGCTATTATGCTTCTCCAGAGTACACGACCCTTCAGGCAGGCCATCTGCTCAGTTGGTGATCTACTCTCACACCATCCCGTCAGACTGTCCAGTATCATTTCTCTTGGTCTTCCTCTTGATCTTCTTCCTTCTATTTTTCCTGTTGTTATAATATTTTCAATGCCCCCCTCTTCTCATTGCATGTCCTATGAAAGTACATTGTCTCTCTCTTATCTTTTTGACAAGGTTTTTTTGTCTCTCCAGCTCTTCTCATACATTCTTCATTAGTTATTTTTGCTGTCCAGGGGATTCGCTACATTCTTCTAATAAACCACATTTCTGCTGCTTCCAGTGATTTTTGTGCAGACTTGCCTATTGTCCATGGTTCACTTCCATATAACAAGATAGGTTCAATATATCATTTTAGGACTCGTTTTCTAACATTCATTGATAAAGATGTGTTAGCTAATATTTTTCTCATTCTCTGAAATGCAGTCTTTGCTTGGCCTATTCTGTTTCTAATTTCTCTTCTGCATTTCCCATCTGAAGTTATTACTACTCCAAGGTATTTGAATTTCTGCACCTGGTTTAGAATAGTTCCGTTTAATTTTATACTGCATGCTGGTGGATTCTGTTTCTTAGATATAACCATAGTCTGTGTTTTTTTGATGTTCAAAGTAAGGCCTTTCTGTTCACTTTCTTTGGCGACTTTATCCAAGAGATTTTGCAGGCCTTGTTAGTTCTCAGCTATCAGTACTATGTCGTCAGCATACCGAAGGTTGTTAATATTGTATCCTCCAATTTTTTTATGCCTGATCTGTGATGATTGTTCTTCTTGGATCACTACTAACTAATAATGGAGATACAATGAGGGAAATTAAAAGGAGGACATCTATCGCTCTCCATAAAGTAAAACAACTAAAAAATTTGTGGAGAGGAACAGACAGAACCACAAAAATAAGTTTTTTAAGGGATGCATCTTTCCCATCGCAACATATGCCTGTGAGACCTGGACACTTAACAAAACAGCTGAGAAACACATAAATGACTTTGAATGTAAATGCTTCAGAAGAGTTCTTCAAATATCATGGACACAAAAAAAAAAAACAAAACATATCCATACTACAAGAACTTAATATTGAAGAAGGCTGGCTAGTAAAGAGGATTAAAGAGAGAAAACTTAAGTATTTTGAACATATTAACGTCATGATAATTTAGAGAAGACAGTTTTGGACGGGTACATAATGGGAAAAAGAAAGAGAAGAAGACCATGGTGAAGATGGCTGCAAAATATCGTCGTTAATCTGCGAATGGACGCACCAACAACGGGGCATCTTGCTCACAACCGAGAGGCCTACAGGAGAGCTGTTAGGGAGGCAAAGTTCAGCAAGGGACATGCAAATGGCTGACTGACTGAGTCTCGTCTACTTAGCTTGCATTTTTCAGTATTACCATATTTAGAGTACAGAAAGGAACTAAAAAAGAAGACCATTAGCGATGATTTTGTGACCAGCTTCATCAACACTTTCACCTACCCCGAAATCATCATCATCATCATTATCATCATCATCATCATCATTGCTATTTGAAAGCTGCCTTGCCGCTTGTATTCAAATGAATTCATTTTATAACAGAACGGGAGGGTCAAAAGTTAAAGTGTGCGCCATGAAACGTCAAAAAGTAGGAGCATTTAAGGAAAGAAAAAGAAACACAAAGAAACAAACCGTACCAAGTTAGCGTCGTATTTCTAACAAAAGTCCCAAGTCCCACCTCCGATAAAAATCGTGAGAAAGGGTAGCGTGCCCTGCGTGAACTTTTGTTTTATTGGCGGCCAGTGTTTGTATGTAATAACTCGAACCTAAAAAATCCTTTCGGAGAGTAAACAAGCATAGGTTATTGTTATATTAGAACAAACAGTTGGTTAGCTTTGTGTTGGCTTGGCGGAGGCACATGTCCTTGATACACTCTCGGGTCGTCGCAGCGCCAGCGTTGAGGGCGGATAGAATCAACATCAGTTTAGTGTTTCAGTCAGGGCGATCCTGCAGGCCGCACTGGTGATATTGTTGGGTTGGGGGGGGGGGGGGGGCGCACGGCTGATATCGAACAGTGAGAGTATTATCTGGGAGGTTGTGGGGAGGGAGGATAGGGAGGGAATGGGGAATCAGTTTCCAAGTCGTTAAGAAATGAATTCGGTAAAAAATGGAATGTTGGATAATATAACAAGATAGGTTCAATATATCATTTTAGGACTCGTTTTCTAACATTCATTGATAAAGATGTGTTAGCTAATTTTTCTCATTCTCTGAAATGCAGTCTTTGCTTGGCCTATTCTGTTTCTAATTTCTCTTCTGCATTTCCCATCTGAAGTTATTACTACTCCAAGGTATTTGAATTTCTGCACCTGGTTTAGAATAGTTCCGTTTAATTTTATACTGCATGCTGGTGGATTCTGTTTCTTAGATATAACCATAGTCTGTGTTTTTTTGATGTTCAAAGTAAGGCCTTTCTGTTCACTTTCTTTGGCGACTTTATCCAAGAGATTTTGCAGGCCTTGTTAGTTCTCAGCTATCAGTACTATGTCGTCAGCATACCGAAGGTTGTTAATATTGTATCCTCCAATTTTTTTATGCCTGATCTGTGATGATTGTTCTTCTTGGATCACTACTAACTAATAATGGAGATACAATGAGGGAAATTAAAAGGAGGACATCTATCGCTCTCCATAAAGTAAAACAACTAAAAAATTTGTGGAGAGGAACAGACAGAACCACAAAAATAAGTTTTTTAAGGGATGCATCTTTCCCATCGCAACATATGCCTGTGAGACCTGGACACTTAACAAAACAGCTGAGAAACACATAAATGACTTTGAATGTAAATGCTTCAGAAGAGTTCTTCAAATATCATGGACACAAAAAAAAAAAACAAAACATATCCATACTACAAGAACTTAATATTGAAGAAGGCTGGCTAGTAAAGAGGATTAAAGAGAGAAAACTTAAGTATTTTGAACATATTAACGTCATGATAATTTAGAGAAGACAGTTTTGGACGGGTACATAATGGGAAAAAGAAAGAGAAGAAGACCATGGTGAAGATGGCTGCAAAATATCGTCGTTAATCTGCGAATGGACGCACCAACAACGGGGCATCTTGCTCACAACCGAGAGGCCTACAGGAGAGCTGTTAGGGAGGCAAAGTTCAGCAAGGGACATGCAAATGGCTGACTGACTGAGTCTCGTCTACTTAGCTTGCATTTTTCAGTATTACCATATTTAGAGTACAGAAAGGAACTAAAAAAGAAGACCATTAGCGATGATTTTGTGACCAGCTTCATCAACACTTTCACCTACCCCGAAATCATCATCATCATCATTATCATCATCATTGCTATTTGAAAGCTGCCTTGCCGCTTGTATTCAAATGAATTCATTTTATAACAGAACGGGAGGGTCAAAAGTTAAAGTGTGCGCCATGAAACGTCAAAAAGTAGGAGCATTTAAGGAAAGAAAAAGAAACACAAAGAAACAAACCGTACCAAGTTAGCGTCGTATTTCTAACAAAAGTCCCAAGTCCCACCTCCGATAAAAATCGTGAGAAAGGGTAGCGTGCCCTGCGTGAACTTTTGTTTTATTGGCGGCCAGTGTTTGTATGTAATAACTCGAACCTAAAAAATCCTTTCGGAGAGTAAACAAGCATAGGTTATTGTTATATTAGAACAAACAGTTGGTTAGCTTTGTGTTGGCTTGGCGGAGGCACATGTCCTTGATACACTCTCGGGTCGTCGCAGCGCCAGCGTTGAGGGCGGATAGAATCAACATCAGTTTAGTGTTTCAGTCAGGGCGATCCTGCAGGCCGCACTGGTGATATTGTTGGGTTGGGGGGGGGGGGCGCACGGCTGATATCGAACAGTGAGAGTATTATCTGGGAGGTTGTGGGGAGGGAGGATAGGGAGGGAATGGGGAATCAGTTTCCAAGTCGTTAAGAAATGAATTCGGTAAAAAATGGAATGTTGGATAATATAACCAGGTTCAGTTTAAAGGTTATCTACTTTCTGCTGTGAGTTAAGAGTTGTCTACTTTCTGCTGTAGTTAAAAATTGTTCACGCTCTACTCTGGTTAATAACTGTTCACGCTCTACTCTAGTTAAAACTTATCCACGCTCTGCTCTAGTTAAAAATTGTTAACACTCTACTTTAGTTAAAAATTGTTAACACTATCTTAATTCAAACTTATCTGCGCTCTACTCTAGTTAAAAATTGTTCACGCTCTACTATAGTTAAAAAGTGTTCTAGCTCTACTCTAGTTAAAAATTGTTAACACTTTATCTTAGTTAACACTTATCCATGCTCTACTCTAGTTAAAATTGTTAACACTCTATATTAGTTAAAACTTATCCACGTTCTCCTCTATTGAAAAATTGTTAACACTCTATCTTTGTTAAAACTTATCCACGCTCTACTCTAGTTAAAAAATTGTTAACACTCTATCTTAGTTAAAACCTATCCACGCTCTACTCATGTTAAAACTTATCCACGCTCTACTCATGTTAAAACTTATCCATGCTCTAGTCAGTTAAAACCTATCCCGCTCTACTCTGGTTAAAACTTATTTACGCTCTCCCCTAGTTAAAACTTATCCACGCTCTACTCGTGTTAAAAATTCTTAACACTTTACTCTAGTTAAAATGTATTCATGCTCTATTCTAGTTAAAAATTGTCCACGTTCTACTCTAGTTAAACATGATCTACGTTTTAGTCTGGTTAAATATTATCCACCCTTTACTATAGTTAAAATTTATCTACGCTATATTGTAGTTAAAATTATCTACATTCTATTCTAATTAAATATATCAACAATTTACTCTAGTTTTTTAAAAAAACAAAAAACTTTCTTCCTCACATCTCCGCCTCTTCTCTCTCCATTTCTCAGTCAGGGCATAGCTTTCTGTCTCAAGTTTTTCTTTCCTCTTTGTCTCTTCCTCTTTCCTTTTCCCCTCTCTCCTTCTCTGTTGCCTTCTCTTCGTTTTGTTCGCAAAGCCACCCATTAGTTCCTTTAAAAAATGTGTTGGAGTTCACATTTTCTCACAAATTCAAACAAAACTGCCACAATTATATTTCACGAAAAAAAAAACACAACAAAAAACGTTTCTAAAATAGTGGACTTGTTCTGCACAATCAGAAGCAATATAATGTCTATTTTCGATGTCGATTAATCATAGCTATGTAGATGTCTTGTTTCTATTTTAAGAAACTGGAGCAAGATTTTGTTTACTTTCTCGCAATCCAAAATATTTTCAATGTTCATTTAGATCAGTAAAGCTTACATTTTTAGAATCTGCCGAGCAAATTGTCTTATCATGTTCCCTTTAGATGACAAGTTGCTCTCTGTGCTAATTTCAGTCGTAGGAAGTCCCCGGGTTACGAACGTTCGATTTATATAAAACCGCATACTTACGAACTGTAAAGCTTATATTATTAAACATCCGAGTTACATAGAATGTTTTGTAAGACAGATGAGCTCTATTTTTCCGCGCGTATCAAAACACTGAGCGTCTATAGCGGTTCATCTTTTTCTTTAATGTCTTTTTTTATGTATATAAGGTACACTTGTACTATATACTAAGACAAACGTGTCGATAACTCACGTTAAGTACGAACTGTGCCTACCTATTGCGAAATACGTACAAGTTTGACTTACGAGGAGACTTAGAGACTGAACTCGTTCGTAATCCGGGGACTGACTTATGAGGAGACTTAGAGACTGAACTCGTTCGTAATCCGGGGACTGACTTATGAGGAGACTTAGAGACTGAACTCGTTCGTAATCCGGGGCTGAAAGACTTCTGTTTGTCCTGCAGGGACTTGTGTCAGCTTTTGGAGTTTTAACGTTTAAGAATTATTTCTTTATCTCTGTCTGTTAGCTGGTTAATTAGCATACTTATTACTACACTCTCTACGATAACTTCAAGTTAGTCCTTAGTATATATTTAATGGAAGGGGGAGGTGGAGTCTAAGACGCCTTCCATTTTGGCAATCAGCAACTCATCGCTGATATGTCGGCATCAAAGCTGGTGAACCATGGCTGGCCAAGACCATGTCCCGCCTCTTCGTTTGTACCCCCAGTAACAGGCCAAGGAAACACAGGCCAACAGGGCAGGGATTGCTATATTCCTCATGGTGATGGAGTCTGTTAAAGAGGCATGCACACCCCCCCCCCCCCCCCCCGCTTTTTAACCGCACTTCGGGACTGAAAAAAAAAGCTGTTCTTATCCACTCCCTGGCCGATACGATGCTGTGCCTCAACATCTTCGCAGCACCGGCTGCATAGAACACCAGCTCACAGCTCCAGGGAAATAAAAGACAGGACAGGGCAAGACAAGACAAGACAAGACAAATATATAGAGACTGATGATATCTGTTTTATATCTGATTTCTGATTCCTTGTGTGTCTTTAATTTGACGCCACTGCTCGCCATCACCAGCATTAGCCTCGGTTCTTTCATTCTCTAAGCCAGGCTGTCATGTCACCAAGGTCTCGGACGACCTCAGTCTGAATTTATCACTCACTCACTCACTCACTCACTCACTCACTCACTCACTCACTCACTTACTCACTCACTCACACACACACACACTTATACCGTGATCCAAGGATGGGCAAATTTGCTTAAAGTAGGAGCCACATTCAGTAAAATTCAGACATGAGAGAGAGAGAGATAAAGAGAGAGAGAGAGATAAAGAGAGATAAAGAGAGAAAGATAAAGAGAGAGAGAGAAAGAGAGATAAAGAGAGATATAGAGAAAGAAAGATAGAGAGAGATAGAGAGAGATAAAGAAAAAGAGAGAAAGAGAGATAGAGAGAGATAGAGAGAGAGAAAGAGAGATAGAGAGAGATAGAGAGAGATAAAGAGAGAGAAAGAGAGAGATAAAGAGAGAGATAGAGAGAGATAGATAAAGAGAGAGATAGAGAGAGAGAAAGAGAGATAGAGAGAGAGAAAGAGAGAGATAAAGAGAGAGAGACAGAGATAGAGACATAGATAGAGATAGAGAGAGATAGAGAGAGATAGAGAGAGATAAAGAGAGAGATAGAGAGAGATAGAGAGAGATAGAGATAGAGAGAGAGATAGAGAGAGAGAGATAGAGAGAGAGAGATAGAGAGAGAGAGAGCCTATGACAGTAATAAATATTACACACATATTTTTTGATTGTTGTGTGCATGTTTTTTTTCTTTACAGAAAGTTGTATACAAATGTTAAGAAATATATACACATAATAATATTTATTCGTTGTCAGCACCGGCGTGTATGATTACTGATTCTTCAACATAATATTTATTCGTTGTCAGTATCGCCGTGAATGATTACTGATTCTCCAACATACTATTTATTCGTTGTCAGTATCGGCGTGTATGATTACTGATTCTCCAACATAATATTTATTCGTTGTCAGCATCGGCGTGTATGATTACTGATTCTCCAACATAAAATTTATTCGTTGGCAACATCGGCGTGTATGATTACTGATTCTCCAACATACTATTTATTCGTTGGCAGCATCGGCGTGTATGATTACTGATTCTCCAACATAAAATTTATTCGTTGGCAGCATCGGCGTGTATGATTACTGATTCTCCAACATAATATTTATTCGTTGGCAGCATCGGCGTGTATGATTACTGATTCTCCAACATAATATTTATTCGTTGGTAGCATCGGCATGTATGATTACTGATTCTCCAACATAATATTTATTCGTTGTCAGCATCTGTGTGTATGATTCTCCAACACATGTTCTTAGCAAGCCCTGACGGACGTCTAGCATTAAAATTAACGTTTAATTCTTCAATACGAGTATATTTGCTCACTATGAATAAATATACAATTTACGTTTTAATCCCTTCCTACGATTCTCAGTTGATATGAGGTAATAAATGATAAAGTTAGAACATTTGTAATTGATCTTTTACCTGTGTACCTTCGCTTGGTCTACTAATCTGGTGATATCGGGATCACGTCCCAGTACTGTCACAACTAAAAGGCCTCTACAAATGGGTACCAGGGAAATCTGGGAAGGTTAAATCCTGACCACATCCCAGTTTCATGAGCAGTTTCCTTCCTGTTGTACCGTGAGATGTCGAGGGAAGATGCAGCTGGTGTTTGTGGGGCCGCGTGAGTGGCCTCGGTGATGTTCATGCTGTGATTCGTGAGTGTTTCTGTAACATCATTCATCCATCTCTTTTTTTTTTTTTTTCGATGTCTTCCTCTTGCCTGTGTCCCTCAGTTTTTTTGCTTCTCATGGCTGGCTGTGTCTCATTCTCATTAAGTGACCAAACCACTTAATCTTTTTGTTTCCCTATGTACTGTAGGCATGGTTTAATTCCTACCAGTTCTTTTATGTCATCATTTCTTAGCTTGTCTCTCATAGAGGCGTTAGCTGTTTGTCTTAGGCATTTCATTTCACGTTCATTTATTTTGCTGTTTCTTGGTTAGTGCCCATTTTTTAGTGTTGGTAGTAGAACGCTGGTATAAATATGCCGTATCCCCAATATGCCTTAATGGCATGGAAACGGTAATTTTACCTCTGACCTGTGGACAATAATTATGATGTAAAAAACGATCTCAGGTAAACATATTTCCGCTGGCCGCACATTATGTATCAAACAGCCGCATGCGTCTCACGAGACTCTGTTTGGTCATCCCTTTTATAAACTTTGACCCCAGTTGTACATCTCACGTGTGTGTACGAAATCAAGCTGGTCTCTGTGATGTCTGACTGCATGTTTAAAAATGAAATCAGAGCCAAGACGTACAACATATAAGATAAAAAACAGCAGATGACGTCATACGCTTCTCTGTCACGTACTTTTCGTACGAGCGTATATACATCGTGATTTAAAACAAAAATTATACCAGAATCTGCTCAACATGATATTTACAGAGGACGGCTGGAGCCAGTCTCCGGTTCTTGAAAACGGCGCGTTTCCTCCAGCATCTGATAGTCATTTCTAGAACCTGCACACGATTACTGTATCCACCGGTATTGTTTCTCGTCAGCGAGGTTTGCAAACTGTGAAGGTGGTCGTTGACTTGTTAGAAGCGCAAACTCAGGGCGGCCCTATGACCTTTAATACTCTTGGGAGCGTTGTTAAGAAGTCTCTAGTGTGGACGGAGAATAATTTTTCACTGAAGCTCCAAAAACAACATACAAATTTCAGAGATTTTTTTCATGTTAGATTACATGCAGTTCTTGTTTTTTTTTTTTTTTCTAGTGCGTCTCAGCGTAGAAATGCATGAGTTGTCTTTCGTAGTTTTCCAGTAAATACAATATAAATATTTCTAAGTTCATGTACCCGTTTTATTCTATTCATGAATGAGATAAGCTGCCATTGGCTTTCAAAAAAGTGGATTAGAATCGTGGCCGTTGATGCGAGTGATTTGCTCATTTTACACCCAACTTTTGATGTCTGGGGGTACAGTGTGAAGACCACTGGGTAGGAGCCGAAGTTCCTATGATGAGGGAGACGGCTGAAAACACTGCAATAGTAGGAAGACTGTGGAGGCTTTTGTGAAGTTCCGGGACCTGTCATAGATTAAGTGGCTGGCGCCAGCTTTGAGACACGCTGCAGGGTTAAGACTTTTCTGCAGGATCAGTCTCTATCGGGTACTTTGTTGTTGTTGTTGTTCTTCTTCTTCTTCTTCCACATCTCTGGAACTGCGAAGAACTAGTGTTCGTTACAACCGGGTGGAGTGAGGCACAGCATCATATGGGACTGGGAGTGAGCTGTGGCGGCTAGTTTTTCAATCCTTGAGAGGAACTAAAAAAAAAAAGAGCAAGGGGTCTGCAATGCTTCTTTAGCAGACTCCACCACCATGGAGACTGCGATGATCCCTGCCCAGTTCTAGCATGAAAATCAAGCGGGCTCTTACAGGACCTGAGAACACTCTCATCGGTTACGGGAACATGGCCCTTTTATGGGCCACTTTTTAAACGTGATAAATTTAATTAGTATTAAAACATCCGTGCCAGCCCTAAGTTTTTATCCTGTACATTTTGTTCCCAGTACACAACTCAAGGCACGCTACTGTACTCATGCACACAGAACGATTTTTCTTGAGTGGCAAGTATGATCTCTTTCTGTGTAGATCCTTCTTCCGCGTTGCCATTTAAGTGTTATATTTTAAGTGTCTGACTCCTACATTTGTTTTTTTATTATTTCTCATGTCAGTTTCAGTTGATTTAGTACTTTCTTTGTTTTCTTTTCTGTCCATGGAATTCTCTCTAATCTTTTGTATAGCCACATTTTAAGGTAATCTTAGGCGAGTGTTGAGTATATATAACTAATGTTCCCTCTAAGCTGCGGGTGTGCACACACAAACATGCAGGCAAACACGCAGTCACGGAGCGCACTGGATTAAATGGCTCACAAGCAAATATAAAATTGCTACTTTTTTTTTCTCCAATTTCCTGATGTTAATCTGTGCTATAGGCGCTGTACGATAGTGATACATGAGTTTGTTTTCCAAATTTCTTTTGATTTTTGTATTCTTTTCTATAAGAACTTTAAGTTACATTTCGTAATTTGACGTCAGAACGCATATTTCCACACAATTTTTGTTTAAAGGATTTATTTACACAGGGGGGTGGTAAACATTTTGGGCATTACTCGCAGAACCCTATAGGGAGCATTGCACATAGGATTTAATTACTCTTAGGTTTACTTTGATGTGCTGTACGTTTCCAAGTTTTAATTCTTTTGAAACTGTTATTTGGTCAGTTCCGCTCTTCTATTATGAGTATATTAGACGAATAGGAATGAAGCTATATCCCAATGCAGGAATGAAGCTCTGCTGCATGTACAGCGCAAACATGCCCAGAAGATTCCAACAAAATGTCTGCATGAAACAAATATGAAGACCACAATTTAAAAAAAAATACCCCCACCCCACTATTCCGTGTTTTGCGTGTTCTCGTGTGTGTAATTACTTCATAATGACCGCAGTCGAGCAGTTGTTTCGTACGGTTGCAGCATTTTCTTCTTCATTAGAATACTCTTTTTACTCTTTTACCTCTTTTATAAGATGTCAACTTCCGTTCACCAGTGTTACAGATGTTAACAACCACTTTTCTTTCAACACTCAGTAACAATCACCAGCGTTACAGATGTTAACAACCACTTTTCTTTCCAACGCTAAGTAGCAAACACTTGCTCCAGTTGCTGTGGTATTGCGAAAGAAGAAAATAAATGTCCTGTTCCGCATCCTGCAGACTGACAAGCGATCAGGGAAGAAATCATTTTACTAGTCGACCGTCTAACAACTCAGAAGCGGGCAACATGCGAACGATTCACTCACACGTAAGAAGGAAATAGTTCCCAAAGCGGAAGCTGAACTACCGGGAGATAGCAACAAACAGACGTGATGAAAAATAAGCACTATTTTCTTTGAGTTATTCTTACGCCTCACGGCAAAGCCCGGCCATTTTTTTCTTCTAAGGCTAGGAATACGAGACTCCTTGTATATTGTTGTTTTTTTTTCCTTACTTCCGCCTCGTTTCACGCTTTCGCTCTCTTTCAAGTAAAGGGTACACTTTGTGGTATTTTACTCATCATAATATTAGCAATATCTATAGAGGCCTTGATATTTTACTGATATTTCTCCACGTGATTGCTTGCATGCTATCCAAAACAAAAGGTGGTAGCAATTTGAAGCATGTTTTTCGCAAAAGATCTATAGAAATATATTAGGAGGGAAGACAAAAAAAAAGGTTAGAAAGAGGAAGCTAGAACGGAAGGAAACCTGGATACAGGAGAAAGAAGAAAAGGGAGAAAAAAAAGGGAATGAGATTCCCACATGGAGGAGATAGGTGGGAGGGTAGTCATAAGACAAGTGATTATAATCAGCGCGAAATTGAGATAATCAAGGTTCAAATGCTTTGTCTTGTGAAGGGAAATACAGGTACTGGGAGTTAAGATTCTAAATGGATTCGAAGATGGAGTATGCAAGATTAGCTTAATAACAAACAAAAACAAGAAACAAACAAACAAACAAACACACAAACAAACGTAACACTTTAGACGTTAGAGAAGTATGCTACAGGCAGTCCCCGAGTTGCGAACGAATTCCGTTCGTAAGCCGCATTTGTACGTAAGTCGGAACAGTTAGGTACGGTCCGTATTTGACGTCTGTTATATAGTATACAGTTTATTAAGTACCTTTCTACGCATAAAAAAAGCATTAAAGAAACTGACACGCCTCTGCAGATGCGAAATGTTTTGATGCGCGGGGCAAAGTAGCTCCCGTTTGTTACTATGTAACTCCAATTTTTAAAAATATAATAGGCTTTACAGGGAACTTTAGTAAGTATGGTTTGTACGTAAGTAGTACGTTCCTAATTCGGGGACTACCTGTATAGTTTTAGGAACCCCAGACAGCTTTAGAACGAGCAACCGCCCAACTCTCTTCTTCTTCTTCTCGAGCCATTAAGGCTCATTGCTGCAGATAAAGTTCACCTTCATTCCTCTCTGTTCCTAGTCTTCTCTCATTAGTTGGTGACACCAATTTCTTTTATATCCCCTTCTATGTCGTCTTTCCATGTCTGTCTTGGTCTACCTCATGGTCTCTCAAATTTTAGGGATAAAAATGTTGATATTTAGCTTTATCCTATCCCTCTACACATCTGTCCATTCATTCATACTTCGTTCGTCCATCCGTCCGTCATACACAATGAATATAAGAATGAATGAAACCCTGACATGTATGGAATTATAAGTTCTTATTGTTTTCCGATGTCATTCTTTCATTCATTTGCATGTCCCTTGAGGAACTTTGCCTCCCTAACAGCACTCCTGTAGGCCTCTCGGTTATGAGCAAGATGGCCTGCTGCTGATGCATCCATTTGCAGGTCACCAACAATGTCTTGCAGCCATCTTCGCCTTGGTCTACCTCTCTTTCTTTTTCCCATTATGTACCCTTCCAAGACGGTCTTCTCTAAATTATCATGACGTTTAATGTGTCGAAAATATTTAAGTTTTCTCTTCCATGTTGCTGTTTGGGTTTCTTGGTAGTCAACCATTGCTTTCCTTCAGGGCAGTGACTGTACTAGACCGATGTGCAGTACTCTTTTTACTGTAACGGAAACAAGGGATCTGATAAATAAAATAAATATCTAAAGTGTTATTTATTCACCGCGCTGTATCTCTATCCTTACTTCCTTCAACACAACTTTACAATTCTGAACTGTTTCCAGGAAATAGATCCTGGATGTCAGTTTCTCCGATAGATCTCTCTCTCTCTCTGAATCTTTAGGTGCCCAAGGCACATGGGGGCTTTCCCAAAGGTTTTCACAAGCGCCTGTAGCCTTTTTTTTTCCTCGTTCCTGTCTAGGCGAGCCCTCTATCACTCGACATCTTCTCTATTGCCCCCGCTATACCTAGATTAGTTTAACCCTCTATTACTCGACATCTTCTCTATTGCCCCCGCTATACCTAACTTAGTTTAACTCTCTATTACTCGACATCCTCTCTATTGACCCCGCTATACCTAGCTTAGTTTAACCCTCTATTACTCAACATCCTCTCTATTATCCCCAGTATACCTAGATTAGATTAGTCATCAGTTACTCGACATCCTCTTTATTATTCCCGCTATACCTAGCTTAGTTTAACCCTCTATTACTCAACATCCTCTCTACTGTCCCATCTATACCTAGCTTATTTCTTCCCTCAGTTACTCAACATTCTCTCTATTATCCCCGCTTTACCTAGGTAGGATTATTCCACTATTATTCGATATTCTCTCTATTATCCCCGCTGTACATAGGTTGGTTTAGCTCTCTATTACTGACATTATCTCTATTATCCCGCTATACCCAGCTTAGTTTAGCCCCTCTGTTACTCATCATCCTCTCTGTTATCCCCTCTGTATCTAGGTTAGTTTAAAACTTCATCAGCGCTCATAGATAAATAAAATCTGATACAGAAATATATTAATCATTTGTCTTTCCTGACATTCCTCTTGCTTCATACAGCTTTGCTTCTTCTTCTTCTTCTTCTTCTTCTTCGTTCGATTATACCACCAAGATCGCCCCGTGATCCTTCTGAATTTACTCTTGTGTTCCTCGATGTGTCCCGTGGTCCCCCTGAGATCCCCGAGAGGATCATAAGAGGTTCAGAGTATCGCGGGGCTTGGGCGTGAATTCTTGGTGGGTCGCAGAAGCGGGATTGCGTGACACCGTGGTTTGCGTTGCACCAGTTTAATCTAGATTAAATAAAATTTAATAGACATGGAAAAGAACAACAGAGAGGATGTTGAGCAATAGAGGCCTCACCTGGGCAATAGCAGAAAAAAAAGGCAAAGGACAGGCATTTGTGGAAAACCCTTGCGGAAACCCCATCTGCCCTGGGCAGTTAAGGTTCAGAGAGAGAGAGAGAGAGAGAGAGAGAGAGAGAGAGAGAGAGAGAGAGAGAGAGAGAGAGAGAGAGAGAGAGTTTAATATAGAGTTGGACTTTCTCACCGGAAAATCTCGACGTGTTTTGAATATCAGTATATCCTCGCCGCGTGAGAGGTGGTTGCCCATCCAGTCCAGCGTTGGACTTTCTCACCGGAAAACCTCAGCGTGATTCGGATACGCATACATCCCCGCAGGGTGAGAGGTGGTTGCCTATCTAGACTGCACTGGTCCAGTGTCTCCGACTTCAGTATTTTGTGGTCGTGACCGCTACCCTTCATAGTTGTGACCAGGACGGAGCTTTTGTCCAGGAGGACGAATCCTCACCACTATTAAGTTTCACCCCTGGGTTGGTTTGGTTTAAGCGTATTATCACAGTATGGGCGTGTTTAGGACGTGACCGACCTCTAGAGCGGAGGTACCGTGACATGAGTAGCTATCAAGTTTCACCCTGGTTTAAGCCGGTTTAGGCATATTTCACCAGTATGGCTGTATATCGGGCATGGCCGGCCTCTAGAGTAGAAGTGCCGTGGTATGAGTAGCTCTCGCCGCGAGACTACTGGACATACCAATTTAACTTCACTTTATCCTTTCCATCACCTTTTCACATTGGCGCCGCACGGCAACCCTAATTGCTTTTCCGCATTTTCTTCATTGGCCTGGAGGAGTTCCACTCCACGCGCGGCATTCGAAGAATCTTGCCAGCAGACAGCATTGCTTCGTTTCACCAGTTTAAAATATTTCCACTGTTTTTGCGCGGGTCAAAGCTCTGTTCAGACTGAGACCGGTCGTCTTTTTGCAGTCATGTTTGAAGGCATAAACTCTAGGCAATGGTTCCAATTTTTTTTATTTACATTCAAAAAGGTCTCACTTTTCTAACAACATATAAGTTAAGGACTACCATCTTTATAATGTATCCTAGTGTTTTAAGATCTTACTTGTTTTTATACATTAGGTAGCTCTTTATACCACATGGATTTCGCAGATTCGGGTCACTTGATAAATGCGAGCGTTCCAAGTGGTTAATGTTTCTAATACATATAAACTGTAGACAGCAATTTTATATGCGATATAATAAACCTTAAATTGTTTTCTTTCTATCTTCTTACTTACATCTTGCATCATTCCCGTACTGTTAAACGTCACCTAGGGCTCGCATAGTAGTTCTCCAAGTTTTCCTATATTCGGCGAGCTTTTCAACCTCATCAAGAGATTTTATGCCTACTAATTTGGCCTCTCTTTACAATGTCCTCTTTAGAGTTTCACGTGGCCGACCTCTTTTTCTTCTGCCTGTTGTGTTCCACTTGACCCCTTGTTTTAGGATTCTCCTGGCTGTTTCTTCTCATCACGTGACCGACACATGTCCATGTTCTTTTCCTGATCACCCATAAGACAGGTTGTTGTTCACTCATCTGTCTTATCTCTGCGTTGTTATTGAATTCGTTCCACTTTAGGTCGAGTGTGTTCCTTATCCCATGGGATATTTCCTTCAACAGACGGGAATTATTGCCAAAATAGTAATGCAGAGGAGGACCATCTGATAATCTTCCAACGAGAACTTATGACCGTGGACCACTGGGTGAGACTGATCGATTGATTGATTGATCTTTATTTCAAAAGGGCTAAGAACTGGGCACGCAGGCCCGTCTCACATTCTGCCCTTTATCATACAACTTTCCGTCTGTTCCAGACATTCTGCAAATTGTTGCTCATATAATAAACATAATTAACAATATAGTTACTACATACACATATAAATGACTAACTAAGTAAAAAAGTAAAGGTAACCCTCTCATGCCTTAGAGGCACATAGGGGTATGGTGTTAGTGCCCATATTTTCCTTGACCTGTCAGCACACTAGAGGGTGATATGGTCAGTATCACGCCTGGCTGCCTTTCCTTCCCCAACTCCAGAAGAAGTCGGGTACCCATTTCTACAGCTGGGTGACTGGGGTGCCGCCGGTCGGATTCGAACCCCTGACCTTCGCCATGAGAGACCAGTGCACTAACCACTTCGCCACATACATACACATATAAATGACTAACTAAATACACATAAAATGACTAACTGCATACACAAATAAATGACTAACTACATACACATATAGATGACTATCTGCCAAACAAAAATTTCATTACTATTCAGAATAATGAGGTGTCTGTAAGAGTACTCTAAAATAACTTTTTAAGTTTTGTGATTCACCGAGGCATGTAGTCAACATCAAATAGATATTGGAAAAGTCTGTAGTTGTAGGTAGGAGTATAGTTTATATACTTTATACAGGATAGGAGGGTATTCCAAAGATGAGCAGCAGAACAAGTAAAGGTTTTATTGTAAAGGTCAAGTCTAGGTTTTGAAGACTTTTGTTGTTCAAGAGTTGGCTGCACTTTGGGCTAAATTTAAACAGGTTCCATAGATAAGGTGGAGCATGCCGTGAAAGAATTTGATGTACCAACTTGGCTTTGTTGAAGAGGAACCTGCTCTTAAGAGGCAGTATTTTGATACGTTTGTGATGGTTAGTTGTTTGTGCTTGAGTCTTGAGTTTTGTCACTAATAAGCTTTACTGCTCGCTTTTGAAGAGAATAAAGCCTCTTTGTATTTGATACTGAGCAACCATCCCAGATTGTTGAGCAATAGTCTAAATGTGTTTGTATATGTGATACGTAGTATGTCTTCCTTGTGTCTTGATCGATGAAGTGCTTAGTTTTGACTAACTGGTATACATTTTGCACGATGAGTTTTGTTAGACCTTGTACATGAGAGTTCCAGGTCAGATGTTGGTCAGTAATAAGACCTAGTGTTTTGCGCTCGCTAACATTTTCTATCTGTGATTTTCGGTACAGAGCCGAAGTGCTGTTTTTGTTGAGTTTTGTAATTTCTGTCTTGTTGTTATGAGCATTGATTTTGTTTTATCAGTATTTATATTCATTCCATTGTTGTTTCTCCATTTAATTAGATTGTTTAACTCGACCTGAAGAGTTGATTCTAGTTTAATACAATCGTAGTCATGGATGTAGACTGTGCAATCATTGGCAAAAAGGCCACAAGAAGAGTGTTTAAAATGAAGTGGAAGATTGTTGATATACATAGCAAAGAGTAACGGGCCCAGAATAGAACCTTGTGGAACACCACTATAGCAGAATTTGATGGAGAATTGTTGAAGAATTCTACCTGTTGTCTATCTGAAAGAAATGATGCAATTAATTTTATTATGTCAGGGTGCAGTCTATAAGTCTTTATTATTTTTTTTACAAGAATATCTTGGCCAATCATACCGAATGCCTTTTTAAAGTCGACAAAGATGGCACCACATAGTCTGTTGTCATATACTACTAACCAGTTGTTTACTAAGCAGTTTTCTGTCATTTTGGTGAGAGCTGTGTGGTAGGAATGATTGGGTCTAAAGCCTGACTGACTGTCTATGAGTAAACTGTTTTCTTGCATGTGTAGTAGAATTATTTTATGTATGTGTTTTTCGAGTGGTTTTGATAATGACGATAGTATGGATATTGGTCTGTAGTTGGTAATATTGCTGGATGAGCCAGATTTAAAGCGAGGATACACTTTAGCAGTTTTAAAAGCCTCATGGAAATAACATTTGCAATGCATTGATTGTAAATGTATGTTCATTCATTCATTCATTTGCATGTCCCTTGCGGAACTTTGCCTCCCAAACAGCACTCATGTAGGCCTCTCGGTTGTGAGCAAGATGGCCTGCTGCTGTTGCATCCATTTCCAGATCGTCAACGATGTCTTGCAGCCATCTTCGTCTTGGTCTTCCTCTTTTTCTTTTTCCCATTATGTATCCTTCCAATACGGTCTTCTCTAAATTATCATGACGTTTAATGTGTCCAAAATATTTCAGTTTTCTCTCTTTAATCCTCTTCACTAGCCAGCCTTCTTCAATATTAAGCTAAATGTATGTTAGTGTATGTGAAATGACATGTGCAGCATAACGTAAGATCTTATTGGTAATAGCATCAAGCTCAGCTGTACTGTTGTATTTTTAAGGATAAGAGAGAACTGTAAACTTCACTGACTGTTAAGAATTGATTGTGTAACTGTTTAAATTTAGTTCATCTGCTACCCATGAATGTTTGTAGTTCATGTAAGTCGCATACAGGAGCTGGTATTGATGATCTAAGAACGTTGATTTCTTCTCTGAAATGAGTACTGATATGTATGTTAGTGTATGCATGATTGCTCGCTTGAAAATCAAATTCTTTTCTTTTATTTGATAGGGTATTTATGGCTTTCCAAATTGATTAACTGTCCGATTTATTCTGTACTAGATTCCTAAAGTAATTTTTTTTCTCTTGTCTTATTAAATATTGAACTTTGTAGGTAGGTAGGTAAGTCCTAAAGTCCTTGATTTTGTGCGTCCCGTCATGTTCTCTCATGGCATATAATATTTCAGGTGTTATCCAAGGTGACTTCGTCTGGTTTTTTACTCTCACCTCTTTCATTGGGACATGCTTGTCTACTATATCACTGAAGATCTTTAGCCAATATTCTATTGCCTCATCAAGGTCAGTTAGTTGGTACAAGTGGTAATTGAAGATGCTTGCAAATCATTAAGGAATAATTCAAGGTTAAATTTTTTTGAAGCTTCTAAATATCATACTGATGTGATTGTGTTTAGGAAGTTTATACCCCTGTCTTGTCCACGTACACCAGACTGCGTAATGATCACTTAACGAAGTATGAGGGATGATACATTCAATGATGTTTTCTGGGTGGGCTACATATATATGATCTAATAATGTGGACGATACCTCTGTTAATCTGGTAGGTTTGGTGACAATTTGGGAAAAATTGTAGGATAATATAATATTGCTCCAAGCTGGATTTGACTGTGTTAGATCTATGTTGAAATCTCCAAGAATGATAATAACTTAAAGGCTGAAACCTCATCCATCATAGTCGTGAAATGATGATACCACGGGGATGATGCATTTGGATTACGGTACAAAAGTCCAATAACTAATGGACTCTGGTTTGGCAATTTAACCTCCACCCAAATACACTCTACCTCCGATGATTCCAGGTCTTCTCTATTACAAAACTGAATAGCCGTTGAGACATAACATTACTAGACCTGTTTCTAGTTTTCTAATTGGGTCACGCCGGATCAGGTTAAAATCAGTAACTCTGGTATCTTCATCGGTTATGTTCCTATTTAAACGGCTTTCAGAGAAGCCAAACATGTGGAAATTTTAATTTAGTATGTATGTTGTTTCAGAAATTTTACCTAGTAGGTGATATACACTCTGATGGCCTATTCGAAGTTCTTCTTTATGTAATCATTTTTGGGTAAGTGGGGTCATTTTATATTCTTGTCTACTATTATTGGTTTGAAAGTAATTCCTATTATTACACTTACTACTGAAGTAAATAAACTTTTAAATACTACACACAGACACACTCTGTATATTAAACTTTCAAGTGGTACACGACTCACCAGCTGAAATAATTGGAGACTGAAATAGAGACATCCCTAACTACCGGACAATTAAATGCTCAAATATAACAGTTCACTAACAGGTGGAGTAAATATAGTTCTCACATACAAACAGACACAACTCACAAACTGCAAGGATCTAAAAAAAAATTAACAAGAATTCGACAAAGAGGTATAAAAGAAAAGGGGAGCAAGAATAAAATGCAAAAATAAAACGCAAAGAATTCTAAATAAGCTTAAGAAAAAATATGCCGGTCATTATGTCCTGGTGAATAACAATGCATGTTTTTGACATTACGGGTTGAAGGTTTCAGTTTGTGATGGATCACAGTGATATTGCCATCCGTTTAAGGCATGTGGTGTCTGTAAGGTACCATGCCATGTGAATTATGCAGAGATAACATAGGCTGCAGGGCTAAATTGCAACAAATACTGGGGCTCTAGATTTCTTTCAGGATGTTGCATGGAATTTGCTTGTGCGTTGAAGTCTTCCAATGAGTTGTGCGACTGTGGAAGAATCCTGACGTTGCTGACGCTCGTATCAGCTCGTCTGATAGTTTGAGGCTGACGTGAGGGTAGAGGTGGATAGGTTTGTTGGATACGGGTGTTGTTTGTGGACATTCATATGTACTACGTCTTTCTGTAGTGTACGTTCTGGAAACTTTAGATTTGTGGCAAGGATGCTGCTACCCAGTTTTGATGTATGTATGTGGTCCATGCACATCCGTTTCTTCGGGGCACCAGAGGCTGAGATGAAAATATGAAGATAATGTTTTACCACGACAGCATGACTGAAGTGCCATGTTGTTGATGTCTACCAAGCGAACCACTTCTAGACCATCAGCTTGAGTGAATGATGGTGTTCTACAATCCATCTTGTCGACGACGCAACACAGAAGACGGGGACCTGTAATGAGCTTTAGGAAGACTTTGCCTTGTCTTGTCTCCTTCCTCATATACTTTTTGGTGTTGAGGGGACAAATAAAAGTCTTGATAGGGCTCAGCGATTTGGATCATATAATGGGATATTAAATGCTTCAGTAATTTCCTATCTCCATCTCCTGCGTGGGCGGGCTCTTCTTCTATTACCTATAATTCTCAGTGTGAATGTTTTCTGTGATATACTGTCTGGTGGTAACCGTGTAACATGGCCACACATTGTGACTAGCTATTTCTGGATATTGTGCAATACTGATGTTACTTCAACTTTTGCCCTGATGGTGAAAACTTTGCCGAGACAAGCTTTTTGAGAATTCAGGCCGCATGGCGCTTGTGGCAGTCCCAGATGTGTGCCACCTTCAAGAAAAAGAAAGAAATCAGATATAGGTACATGACGACCAATGGTTTTTCGGTTCGTGTGCAAAATTTTCAGCTCATGTACAGATATGTTATTTTTTAAAAATGTGTCCAAATATGCGTCGTAGTGTCGAATGACAAACATTCTCACACTCATGACGTTAAAATTTATAAACTAGGAAAAAAGTAGGAACAGCTTTATTACTTAACGATTACAAAGTTGAGACGTTTCGGCTTGCGCTTTAATCATACAAAAACATACAGGACGAAGAAATAGAGAAAGGAGATAAAGTATAGATTTACATGAATGCTATAAATAAATAAATAAATTAATTAATTAAATAACAAAGTGCAATTTAAAGTTCTCATAGAAAAAAAAAGAAATCGGGAAAACAAACACATGTAGCTATCATATTTTTCTTCGGCGCTATTACGGTACATAGTAACATAAAGAAACTTTAAAACAAAAGGAGCAGTTCTCTTTTTCTTTTGCGCGGTGTATAAACTTTCTTGCGCTATACGATTTTTTCTTCCTCCTGTGCGTGTTTACACTGCTTAGAGAGAACATTAATGACGACTCATTTGTCGCTATTAATGACTGCAGGAGGCCCAATAAGGACGATTCTGGCACATCATTGTGGGGCTCTGATCAACATGGTGGATGAAACTAGAATCTCTAACCAACATGGTGGATGAAAACAGAATCTCTAATTAACATGGCACGTCGGGGGGAAGGGAGGAAGGCGAGAGAAGGGGCACGTGTGCGTGACGTCACAAAATTCCTTTCAGGGACCCTAAATGTGACCTCGTTTGGCAAATTCTGTTCTTTTTTGTTCTTCTGCTTAGTGTCTCGTTGATCCACGATAGGTTTGAGCAACTTACAGTCGTGTGGCCGAGCTTTGACTGGTATTTTCTACTTTCCTGTCAGTCACTGACTTCTGTATATACAGTGAAATCCAGTGCGCCTCGCACATGAAAAAAAAAGATATTCTTCGTCTTCGTAAACCACATTTTATTAATTAATATATTTATTACACATGTAACAATTTATACCAATGAATAGCAGTATTTATTATATATTGTGTTCGATCTTAAATATCATCATCCTCTGTCTTTCTCACATTCACGACGTTAAAATGTATAAACTAGAAGAAAAGTAGGAGCAGCTTTATTACTTAATGATTACAAAGTTGTGACGTTTCGGCGTGAGCCTTAATCATACAAAAACATACAGGACGAAGAAATAGAGAGAGGAGATAAAGTATAGATTCACATGAATACTATTAAAAATAAATAAATAAATAACATAAAATAAAAATAAAAATAATCAATAGAGCACATAGTTCTAACTGTAAGAAGATGTGGCTTGTCCGACGCCGTGTGTCAGAAATGAGTAAGGTAGGCCGTAGAGACTGTTTAAATGGAGACCTGTGATATGTGGTCGGTGGGTCGTAACTAGGAGTGGTGGGTGGGGAAATCGTGGAGGGGAGAGAGAGTGGTATAATGTTAACCTAGCCAGGCGAAGGTGAATTAGATGATCATAGTTAGGGTAAAGAGGTTGTAATGTGATGCTGTGAGGAGGTTCTGAACTATGTGTAACAAATGAGAGGGAAGTGGAGTTTAGTGGAGAGGGATTATAATTGTTGAAGAGGAGAATGTTAGGTGTAGCTGAATAGCGACTTTAACCCGTGTGGTTCCAGCGTCCCATAATACTGAATGTAGCGGTTCTCAAGCGCTAGTCGGCTTGTGTCATCTGTGAGACATTGGTTGATAGCTGTTACCAGAAAATCAGATTTGTCTCTGTGGTTGGGGCCATTGAAATGTTTTTGGACTAGTTTCGAAGCATGCTGGGTGAGTGATATCGTACAGACGTTTCTGCATGCGGTCCTCTAATCTGAGGCCAGTCTCACCAATATACGTTATCCTGCATCTTTTGCATACAATGACATATATCACAGTAAGGGACTCGCATGTGAATCCCTCATGAAGAGTGAGGATAGTATTGGGAAAGTTGATCGTTTTCGTTTCCCAGACTACAGGGCAGGTAACGCAGCGAGGGCGGTTACATTTTCTGGTATCAACATATGTAAGGCTCCGCTTCAAGTACGGCGAATACTTTGAACAAATCAGTGGTGTTGCCATGGGAACGAAAATGTGTCCCAGTTATGCCTGTCTATTTATGGGCTTTCTAGAAGTCAAGTTGTGGGAAACCTACACTGGCAGACTTCCAGAATTCTATAAAAGGTACATCGATGATGGCATTGGAGTCACCAGTATGCCACAGGAAGAGCTAAAATAAAGTTACTGAATTCGCCAACTCACTTAATAATAACATAAAATTTACTTATGAAATTTCTGACAAGTCTGTCAACTTTTTAGACATTAAAATTTCTATTGGCACAAACAAGCTTGTCACCTCTGTATTTTACAAGCCTACAGACATCCACACCTATCTACTTTACACCTCCACCCATACTGAAGCCTGTAAGAACTCCATCCCCTACTCCTAACTCCTCCGTCTTCGCCGCATACGTCAGGATAATTTGGACTTTATAGACAAGTTATTAGATTTGTTCCGTCATCGCAACTACCCAGAAAATGTCCTTCGTGAAGCCTTCAACCGTATCCAATTAGTGAGCCGCAAAGAATCATTCAGAAAAAAAGTTACTCCATTAAGTTAGTACTGCCTTTCCACCCGCATGGTCAGATGTTTAAGAAATTCTTTATCGTCATCAGCCACTAATTCAGCTCGACTCCGACACTCGCGACATTTTCTCTGATCCACCCCGGTTGGCATACAAACGTGAGCCAAACCTTAAGGACATCTTCTTACAGTTACAGCTATGTGCTCTATTCATTATTAATTTATTTTTATTTTATTATATTTTATTTATTTATCTATTTTTAATAGCCTGCATGTGAATATATACTTTATCTCCTCTCTCTGTTTCCTCGTCCTGTATATTTTTGTATGATTAAGGCTCACGCCGAAACGTCACAACTTTGTAATCGTTAAGTAATAAAGCTGCTCCTACTTTTTTCCTCGTTTATACATTTTGGTACCACAGCTTTACTGCAGTGCTTCGTGTATAGTTGTATACATTTACACTACTTATTGTGTGTCACGATGTTAAAGTGCTCCATTTTTTCTTCTTCTTCTCTGAGCATGCCAATAATTTAAAACGCTGTCCTTTGTTCTGTTCATTGATTAATAATGTTAAGTATTTGTTCAAATACTTTACTGTTTGAAAATGTGATTTTGTTTCCAAATTGTTTTATTGTGTTATATCTCAATCGCTTGGTCTACTAATCCGGTGGTGCTGAGTTCAAGTCTCATGAGTGGAGATTATTTTTTTTTCCCCCCTGGTACCACTACACCAAAATGGATCAAGGGATCCACGTAGCCTTTAAAATTGGGTACCAGAGAAATCTAGGAAGGTAATGGCGGCCAGGCGTGATACTGACCACATCACCCTTTTATATACCAATGGTCTTGGAAATACAAGTCTAACACCGTATTCCCCAATGTGCCTTAACAGTACTGAAACGGTGGAATTTACCTGCATCTTCATATATCTTAACGTTTCTTAATTATTGCTCACGCATGTGTATTCTGTTACTTTTTCATTTCTTTTCCACATCTATTCTCCCTTTACTATTCCTGTTCGTTCTTTTCCGTTTCTTTTTCAAAAATATTATTTCTTTCTCATAACTATTCTTCAGAAAACACTGTTTGCTTTCTTTTAGTTTGTAGAATTACCATTTAATTAATTGTTTTATTTTCAGTGTACAAGCCTTGCATAATTTTCTTCTATTTTATCTGAAGATACAACACAAGATTTCATCGAAAGTTTGATTAAACAACAAAAGAATTCATCAAAATTTTGATTAAACAATAAAAGATTTCATCAACAGTTTGATTAAACCATAAAAGATTTCATCAAAAGTTTGATTAAACAACAAAATAATTCATAAAAAAATAAGATTTAACAACCAAAGAATTCATCAAAAGCTGGATGAAACAACAAAATAATTCTTCAAAAATTTGATGAAACAACAAAAAGAATTCATCAAAAGTTAGATTAAACAACAAAAGAATTCATCAGCGGTTAGAACATTCAAGAAAAGATTTCATCACATCAGCTGTTAGAAGATACAACAAAAGATTTCATCAACAGTTAGAGGAAGCAACAAAAGATTCCGCCAATCCTTAGAAGATAAAACTTTAGGCGTACGTTCCGTATATGACAAGAGACTTCATATCAGATGAACAGAAAAGGTCAGCAGTAAAATATTATTGTTACCTGATACGTCTACCGGTTCCTGTTCCTTTTATCCATAACAATTCACTAACCTGACTTGGATGTGCACTGCTCCTGTTAGTTCATTGTAACAGTTTATAATTAGGGTATAATTAAATTCGTTATATTGATATATGTTACATTATATATATATATATATATATATATATATATATATATATATATAATGCTCATTTGGTCTAGATCAATGGTTCTCAACCTGTGGCCAGGGGAAACTAAGGCTCCGGGTTCCGCTTGGAGCATTATTAGGTTGTCCGCGGGTATATCTTTTTGTTGTTTTTTTAGGCGCTCAGTTTACTAATCTGGTGGTACCGGGTTCAATCCCGGCACTGGGATTTTTTTTTTCTGGTACACACCAAAATTACACGTTTAATAGGAATGCATTTTTTAAATGAATTTTTATTTGATGGTGATTAAAATATTTTTGTGTTATTTTCCTCACTTCAGTGTTGAAATATGTTTTACATACGTTTATGTTGTATTTTAAATGTCTCTATATTATCCTGGCGGCTTGGTTGGCTGAGTGGTTAGGCACTCGGTTTGCTAATCCGGTGGTACTGGTTCAGTCCCAGCAGTGGGATTTTTTTTTCTGGTACACACCAAAATGGTCCGGGGTTCCACCCCGCCTCTAAAAATGGGTACCAGAGAAATCTGGGAAGGTAAAGCGGCCAGGCGTGATACTGACCACATCACACTTTCATGTGCCGAAGGTCATGGAAAATATATCACTTTGTCTTTTCCCCGTCAGCTCAAGCGCGCCCTGATAAGACAACAGTGCTCCTCCACTCCCCAGTGAATTTCCATGCTCTGCCAGAATAAATTATGGTCGTAAGTTTTTTGTATGAAGAAACTGGTTAAAAATTACTATGTGGTTAAGAATATGGGTTCAACTTATTTTCTGTGGTTTTGGTGATTTTCCAGCATTCACTTCCATAGAGTAGTACACTTAGAACATTACTCTTAAATATCCTGATTTTCATATTTATGCTTAGTTTATTTGATTTCCATATATTCTGTAGCATTGCAAAAGCCTGGTTTGCTCGAGTAAGTCTGCTGTTGATGTCCTCTGTGCTGTCTCCATTTTCTACTACTCTGCTGCCAAGGTATACAAATTCGTTGACCTCCTCCACTAACTTGTTATCTACTCTGAGTACATTTCTGTTGTTCACATTTTGCTTTATTAACTTTGTCTTTCCTACGTTGATCTTTAGTCCTATGTTGTTTGCATTCTGGGTTAACTTGTTTATTTTATCTTGCATATCTTTGTGACTGCTTGATAATAGACAAATGTCGTCCGCAAAGTCAAGGTCCTCCAGCACTGTGTCAAAGGTCCATTGTAATCCTCTGCGTTTGTCTGATGTTGTCTCCTTCATTAACCAGTCTACTGCCAAGATAAATAATGTTGGTGATAATTAGAAAAATATTTTAGCCAAACACCATAAGAAATAACATCTTGTTGGCAGAAATGCAGATGAAGCCACTGACAACAATTATTGAGGAAAGACGCTGGCGATGGTTGGGACATGTGCTCCGAATGACTGACAACTCACTACCAAAAATAGCACTAAGATGGACACCACAGGGGAGCAGAAGTAAGGGTAGACCAAAAGAGACATGGAGAAGATCAACAGAAAGGATGTTGAACAATAGAGGGCTCACCTGGGCAAGAGCAGAAAAAAAGGCGAAAGACAGGCATTTGTGGAAAACCCTTGCGGAAGCCCCATGTGCCCTGGGCACTTAAGGTTCAGAGAGAGAGAGAAGAATATGGGTTATATTAGAAATGTACTACTTTTGATTTCATTTATATTTTGCCTAAAGATTGCTCTAGGAAAATGATTCTCACAAGTGACCAAAGAGTGGAAACACTGTCCGAGTTGTCTTGGAAGGAAAGAGTTTTAAAGATCATTTTGTAAATCACGTTTATCGATCTTATCGGCCTGAGAAGGTAGAAGATTTATGCATTAGATTTCGTGCGTTGATTTCCAAATCAAGACACAGCACTGAGAAAAGATAATATCCTAATGACGTGGCTGAGGGGAGTGTGGTTCAGCTGTCACTGAATTTTGACTAAAAAAAAAAAAAATTGTTATTTCTATGTCTCGGTTCTCTCAGCTCCCTTCAGACACCATCTTCTTCATTGACTGCCTCTCACTAATCTCTTGCAACATTCTCTTCTTCATGTGACGTGTCATGTCCAGAACGTTGTCCTTCTATCTGCCTCCCTGAGTGGGCACTTACTTCAGACAGGCCATGTTAGGTTTCTTGGCAGTGTAAGAAAGTAGGTTGCCATTCCTTTCTTAATTGGCGGTGTAAGAAAGTAGGTTGTCATTCCTTTCTTTATTGGCAGTGTAAGAAGATAGTTTGCCATTCTTTCTTAATTGGCAGTGAAAGAAAGTAGGTTGCCATTCCTTTCTTTATTGGCAGTGTAAGAAGATAGTTTGCCATTCTTTCTTTATTGGCAGTAAGAAGATAGTTTGCCATTCTTTCTTTATTGGCAGTGTAAGAAAGTAGGTTGCCATTCCTTTCTTTATTGGCAGTGTAAGAAAGTAGTTTGCCATCCTTTCTTTATTGACAGTGTAAGAAGATAGTTTGCCATTCCTTTTCTTATTGGCAGTGACTGTTACAAGTCAGTGACGGTAGCCATTGTCTCAACTCTTGCAGACAACATTCTTTTACCCTGGACAGTGTATGTTACTGTGTATGTTACAATGTATGCGTTCAGTACGTAAGAAAATAACCGTATTTTATACATATATTATTTAGTATATGCTTGTCATTTAAGTAGCGCACACAAACGTATACACATATACATATTTCTGTATCCTCTGAATAAAACGCATTCTAATAATTAAATTTATCACTGACCATTTTGGCAGCAAACGACCCATAGTTGACATGGTAGTGTCAGGGTTGGGGGACCATAGTTGACATGGTAGTGTCAGGGTTGAGAGACCATAGTTGACATGGTAGTGTCAGGGTTGGGGGACCATAGTTGACATGGTAGTGTCAGGGTTGAGAGACCATAGTTGACATGGTAGTGTCAGGGTTGGGGGACCATAGTTGATATGGTAGTGTCAGGGTTTGGGGACCATAGTTGACATAGTAGTGTCAGGGTTGAGAGACCATAGTTGACATGGTAGTGTCAGGGTTGGGGGACCATAGTTGACATGGTAGTGTCAGAGTTGGCGGACCATAGCTAACAAAGACCCTGTCCCGTCTCACCGTTAGTACCCCCAGTAACAAGTCTAGCATGGATAACAGCGCCTGGATTGCCATAGTCCCCACGGTGGTGGAGTCTGCTAAAGAAGAATTGCACATCCCCTGTTTTTTAACTGCAGTCAGAGACTGAAAATAATAGATGTCATGACCCGCTCCCAGGCCGTCATGACCCGCTCCCAGGCCGTCATGACCCGCTCCCGGGCCGTCATGACTGCTCCCAGGCCGTCACGATGCTGTTCCTGACATCGTCATTGCAGCGGCTGCAGAGAACACCAGCTCGCAGTTCCAGGGAGATAGATGAAGGAGAACAAGAAGTAGTAGGAGGAGGAGAAGAAAAGAAGAAGAAGGAGGAGGAGAAGGAGAAGCAGGAGGAGGAGGAGGAGAAGAAGAAGAAGAAGAAGAAGAAATAATGATAATAAATACTACTACTAATAATAATTATCAGAAGAAGAAGGAGGAGAAGAAGGAGCAGAAGAAGAAGAAGAAATAATAATAATAAATACTAATGTTACTACTATTAATAATAATTATAAGAAGAAGACGCAGAAGAAGAAGTAGGAGAAGCAGGAGAAGGAGAAAGAGGAGGAGGAGGAGGAGAAGAAGAAATAATAATAATAAATACTACTGCTAATAATAACAATTATTACTATTATTATTATTAGAAAAGACGAAGAAGAAGAAGAAGAAGAAGAAGAAGCAGAAGGAGGAGAAGGAGGAGCAGAGATAGGATGAAAAGAAGAAGGAGGAGGTAGTGCAGGGGAGGAAGAGGAAGAGGAGAAGAAATAATAATAATAATAATCAGAAGAAGAAGAATGCTGACTTTTAGTGTAGCATGCAGGATTTCAAACACTGAACAGTTAACCTCCGTAATACATCTCTATTGTTAGCTTTCATTATTAAACACCAACATTTTTGTCTTTCTAATCAAACTTTTCATTAAATGAAATAATTTTCCTCTCGAATTCAGACCCAGGTCGAAGTTAGTGGTCAGCTAACAAGATGACACCAACGCGAAAATTGAGCTGTCCACTTGTCGCCTTCCAGATTGAAGAGACGGTAAACGCGAGAGACAATTACAGACTGAAATAGGAAACAATGAACACTCCCCCAGCTCGTCGCATCCGAGTGAGGAATTCTCAGAGGTGTTGTATTGATTAGGGGAAAAAAAAGATACCTATCCCGGACTGGTCATTTCTTCCACGGAGCCTATCATTATCAGGCGATTATCTGGACGGAGGATCTGATTGAGAAGGGCAAGGAAAGATGGAATATCTGAACGATTTAATCTAACGGGTCGTAAAGTGCGAGGACAGTTTTGGTTGAGTTGTAAGGATTTGATCTGGGAAGAAAGATTGAATCCGCAGGTCTTCTTTGAGATCAAATCTGAGGTCAATATTCTGTGATGTCGTGTTGTGTCTTGGTGGAAATAAAGTGTTTCAAAGTGGATTTTCCGGAAATGAAGAACAGAGATTCTGAATTACCTAAAACCAGAATAGCCTTGCCAGTGGCCAAGACCCCGTCCTACTTCTCTGTTATTATTTTTTTGCATGTCCCTTGCGGAACTTTGCCTCCCTAACAGCTCTCCTGTAGGCCTCTCGGTTGTGAGCAAGATTTCCTGCTGCTGATGCATTCATTTGCAGATCATCAACGATGTCTTGCAGCCATCTTCGCCTTGGTCTTCCTCTCTTCCTTTTTCCCAATATGTGCCTTTCCAAGATGATCTTCTCTAGATTATCATGACGTTTAATGTGTCCAAAATATTTAAGTTTTCTTTGTTTAATCTTCTTTACTACCCATCCTTGCTCAATATTAAGTTTGTGTAGTATAGATATATTTGTTCTTTTTTGTGTCTATGATATTTGAAGAACTCTTCTGTAGCATTTACATTCAAAGGCATTTATGTGTTTCTCAGCTGTTATGTTAAGTGTCCATGTCTCACTTCCCTGTTAGTGTCCGAAATAACGGGCTCGGCTGATTTAACGGGACTGGGATCGTTTTAGTCTGCACGGTGGTGAAGTGCTAAAGAAGCCCCGAACATTTTTCAGCTTTTAAGCTCTATTCAGGGCTAAAAATAATAGACACGGTAAAACAGTCCCAGTGTGCTTCAACATCTTGACTGCATCTCTTACAAATAACATCTTCTCGCAAGTTCCAAGTAAACAGAATAAGAAGTATTCCCTCTGCTTGTTTATAACAGAAAGGGAGATAACAGAAATAGGACTTGTAATTTTTGACAGTTGAAGACTTGGAGACTTTAATTGAAAATTACTGTGATCGTTATAGGGCGAAGACCGTTTTGGTAGGGTACATAATAGGAAAAAGAAAGAGAGGAGGACCAAGGGGAAAATGGATGCAAGACATCGCTGATGATCTGCGAATGGACGCATCAGGAGCAGGGCATCTTACTTACAACTGAGAAGCCTACAAGAGAGCTGTTAAGGAGGCAAAGTTCCGCAAGGGACGTGGAAATGCCAGAAATTATAGGGCGAAGTGATTAGAAGTGGGATAACGTTGGTTATGTTGGTCTATGAAAGTACCCATCCTGCCCTAGAATGACCTTGAGAGTTCAAAGCCTGTAGACACGTTCTATGTTAATTCTTCTTGCATTTTTAACGCGGCCAGGGTTATATAAAAGTGTTGTCTCACTGAAGATATAGAGGGAGGAAAGACGCAGTTCTCATACTGGATGAGATGGCTGTCAGCGGTCTCCACCAAAAGGTGGAGATAACCACAGTCAAGCTGCGAACTGTAACACAGCGCCACCAACGCCTCTGTAGAAGAAGAAGTAGAAGAAGAAGGAGAATGAGGAGGAAGAGGAGAAGGGAGGAGGAGAAAAGAAGAGTAAGGAGGAGAAAATGAAGAAGAATGGAGAAGGAGAAGAAGAAGGAAGAGGAGAAGAAGAAGAAGAATGATGATTGTATGGAGAAATTTTGATGAAGGAAATTTGAATCCATATTTTTCCTTTCAGTAAGTTCCATTGGGACAGTTCTTAACACTCGGCTTTTACTTCTATCATTTTGGTTAGTCGTATGTCCCTCTAATCACTGTCATATGTCCTTTTAATCACTGTCGTTTGTCCTTCTAATCACTGTCGTATGTCCCACTGTCGTATGCCCCTCTAATCACTGTCGTATGTCCTTTTAATCACTGTCGTATATCCTTCTAATCACTGTCGTATGGCCCTCTAATCACTGTCGTATGTCCCACTGTCGTATGCCCCTCTAATCACTGTCGTATGTCCCTCTAATCACTGTCGTATGTCCTTTTAATCACTGTCGTATGCCGGTCTAATCACTGTGGAATGTCCCTCTAATCACTGTGGAATGTCCCTCTAATCACTGTCGTATGTCCTTCTAATCACTGTCGTTTGCCGCTCTAATCACTGTGGAATGTCCCTCTAATCACTGTCGTATGTCCTTCTAATCACTGTCGTATGCCCCTTTAATCACTGTCGTATGTCCCTCTAATCACTGTCGTATTCTTGTACATCGTCGTCGTCGTCATCATCATCTTCATTATTATGTTGGAAAGCTTATTTAATGCTTGTGTAATTTAAAAAAAACGTTAATAATTATGAAAGGAAATAATCGTGAATCGAGTAATTTCTTAACGATGACGGTTATGATAACAGCGACAATAATATCCACGACAGCAGTAACAACAACAACAACAACAACAACAACAACAACGTATTAACCAATAACGGAAATCACTCAGGACTTCAAGATTAGGATCAGTTGGCCTCCTTATAAAACATGACGATTTGTTTAAAACCTGCTCCATCACGGCCTCTTCGACACCTGTTAGAATCTGCAGATGACCAAGACAATGACGATGCTGGTTATCGCACTTCGCTGTCCGTATCCTTCGGGATTGTATCCCTCCAACTGAAATAGCGAAATGTGTAAACAGCTTTCTCATTGTTCAGTGTAGCCATTTTATCCTACTCTCCTGATACTCATCTGTTCCCATCAAATATTTATACGGGGGGCAGTTACGACAAATCGGGGAGATTTCTGCAACAAGGACTACGCGCCCTCGGGCGATGGGAAACAAAGAGGATTTCAGCTTTACCCCAGGTTGATGTTAGTCGGTTGCTGTGGCAACAGATTTGCTTCCTTCCTGTTGGACGAGCGACAAAAATGCCCCGCCCTTATTTCCGCCCCTCCTTCGAGCACTGAGCAAAAGAATCTCCAAGTTGCGGGAAGATAAAGTAATCTTATAAGAAAATCTTATAACATTTCCCCCCTTTCTTAGTCTTTATATCGCCGACTGTTTGTTCCCGTGAGTTGTCGAAACAGTTCTAGGCCAAATGATAAATCTATCCTCTAGAAGGCAGTTTTGTTCCAAAACATACAAAAAAAAAAATTTAATTCACACTTTAAGAAAAGAGTTTTTAAAGATTTACCTCCCAAAATTCTACGCATCTGTGATAAATAAATAAAGTATTTATTAAGTAATTGTTTTTCGACCTCAAATTGTGCATTGGGAATACAGATATTGTCAGGGTCTTGTCTTATATTTACAAAACAATGAGTCACTTTGTGGAAAAGTCGTCGTTATTTGCCAGGTGGTCGTCGTTTTAAATGTTATATCCATTTCCTGTGTCAAAGTATCAGTCAAGATCCGAGTGTCTGTGTTTCGGGGGACCGAAGAAATAAAGCAGAAATATGTACTTGGACGTTCACAGTCGAGGTAAGTTTATCATAAGTAATTATGGTTTGGCTTTATCTTGTCAAAGTAATTCTCTTATAAGGAGTGTATAAATTTACTTATGTACTTTTTAGAGTTATATTGCATGTAGTAAGTTTCACTTACATTGTAGTAATTTATACATAGCCATCCGTGCACACTGAGTTTCGTTTTTTTTTTCACATAGATCTTATCACAATTCACTTACGATGAAGTTTATGACGCTTGATGGATTTTTTTTTCTTTTAAATTTTGTCTACATTGTGCCTATCTAATGCACAAAATTAAGACCTGCAGCTGTTTTCTTATGCATTAGAAAAACAGCTAGATAGATAGATAGATAGATAGATAGATAGATAGATAGATAGATAGATAGATAGATAGATAGATAGATAGATAGATAGATAGATAGATAGAAAAAGAAGAAGGGAGGGGATTATAATAAGAAAGAGATAAGGGCAGAAAAAGAGAGACAAAGAAACAGAGAAAGAGATGACGATAGAGAGAGAGAGAGAGAGAAAGAAAGAGAGAAAGAGAGAGAGAAAGAGATGACGAGTGAGAGAGTGAGAAAGAGATGACGAAAGAGAGAGAGAGAAAGAGAGAGAGAGAGAGAGAGCAGTTAAATTTTTATCAGAAAAAAAAGTCCCCGAACTATGCTAGATCACTACTTCCAGGCGAAGATGACAGGAAAGCATTTAATTCCTGGCCTGACCTTTAATCTAGACATAAAGATCATTATCTCTGCTTATAAATAGACAATTTTATAAATAATCTATATAAGACGAGCTTCTCTTGTATACTAATACCATCAGTGTCATTATTTCTGACAGTCATATTTTTTTTAGAATTTATAATTATCAAAGCATAATGATTCTTGTTTCATCGCTGACTCTTTATATCTCAGTTATTGCTGGAGCTGTCATACAGGACGCTTTATATTTCTTCTATTTCCCTGCTACTGTTAGTATTATTTATTTTGTTGTTCTCGTGATGGAGATTGTTTAATAATCGCAGATTGTTATACTGATTTTCCATTGCTTAAACAGCTTAAAATCCGAATATAAACCATTTGAGAATAGATTCCTGAAAATAATTTATGGACCGATAAGAGACTCTATAGCACACAAATGTAAGATAAGAAGTAACAAAGATTATTTAACTATTCGCTTATAACAGCCATTATGAAAAATAACGGGCTTGGGCATTTAGAGAGAATGGAGGAAGATAGACAAAGATGGCCTATACAGAAATGGTGAAAGGGGATGGACCAAGAGGTAGACTTAGACAACAACGGCGAGACAACCTAGAAGAAGATATATGCGCTCTTGGAGTCAACATTTGGGAAGGAACGATTAAGAACAGAGAGGTAATAAAGGCGTGTCTTGTTCGCAGCAGTGGGCCACAACGGCTCGGAAAGCTGATGAATTCAGCTGCATCTCAAAGAAGAAGAAGAAGAAGAACCGTTTTAAAAATGAATTGGATTTTATGTGGTCCCCATTGCATTTTTGGAATTGCCATAGACTTTATAATGAAAAGATGATGTACTGGTAAAACCGGCATTGATTGGGTACATGGGACCCAAATGGAAGATCTTGATTTTGCAGATGACATAACTCTTATCAGTGACAATGTGAAATCGATGCAGGAAAAACAGATTTCCTGTCTCCCTTGGCTAGTAAAATAAGTCTTGAAATTAACAAAGACAAAACAAAAATAATGGAACTTCCCCATTAATCAAGAAGGAAAAATATACGTAGAAGGAACAGTTGTTGATGAAATAAACCAATTTGCATACCTTGGCAGCTACATAGACCAGGATGGTGACACCAGGAAGGAAGTTAGAATTCGAATTGCAAAAGCAGCATTGTCCTTAAAAAATCTTGAGAATATATGGAATTCAAAAGTTATAACCATAAAAACCAAGTTAAGATTACTCAATTCAAATGTTATATCCATCCTCATTTATGCATGCGAAAGCTGGAAATCAACTAAAGAAACAGATAAGAAATTAGATTCTTTTGAAAACAAATGCCCGAGGAAAATAATTGGTATAAAGTGGAACGAATTCAAGAACAACGCAGAGATAAGACAGATGAGCAAAGAACAACCTGTCTCATGGGTGATCAGGAAAAGAAGATGGACATATGTAGGCCATGTGATGAGAAGAAACAATCAAAGAATACCAAAACAAGCTATCAAGTAGAGCACAACAGGCTGAAGAAAAAGAAAAAAGAGGTCGACCACGTGAAACTCTAAAGAGGACATTGTTAAGAGAAGTCAGTTTAGTGGGCATAACATCCCTTGATGAAGTTGAAAGACTCGCTGAGAACAGGAAATCTTGACAAACAACTATGCGAGCCCTATGAGACGTTTAATGGCACTTGAAGGATGTAAGATGTGCTGTGGAGATATGACTTTGTGGAAGTGATGCCTCCAAGTCGTTTTCTGCTCATTGTCACATTTTTTTTTTTGGTTTTGTTTTGGCTATCTTGATCTTGCTGTTTTCGATATAGTTTAAAATGAGTTATCTAGTTGGTATATTTAGTTAACAATGAGTTATCTATTTGGTATATTTAGTTTACAATGAGTTATCTAGTTGGTATATTTAGTTTACAATGAGTCATCTGGTTGGTATATTTAGTTTAAATTGAGTTATTTAGTTTATATATTTAGTTTACAATGAGTTATCTAGTTGGTATATTTAGTTTACAATGAGTTATCTAGTTGGTATATTTAGTTTACAATGAGTTATCTAGTTGATAGATTTTATAACGAGCTAAGTTCGTTGATAAAATTTTTAATATGACTATATCTTGACAGATTTTACATTGAATTATCTAACTCAGTGGTTCCGAACTGATGGTCTGCGGACCTACGTGGGTCAGTGGAACCTGTCGTTAAGGTCGGTAGAATCTGCCGTGGGGGTCCGTAGAACCTACTGTGGGGGTCCATGACAAAAACTCAAGATTGTTTTTATTTTATTTTCATTGTAAAATGTTTAACATCCCATTGTGGAACGAGATGTTGAAGCGACTGTTAGGAATTCAAACTTGTCATACATTTCATATTCTGTTCATGTGTAAGAGCAAACAGGAATGTTAAGTGCTGTCTTTTTTTTTCTTCACTACATTAATGTCATTTTGAAAATTCGCCAAGTTTGTACTGTGTTTTGTGTTAGTGTAGTGTGGTGTTTACTCAGTAAAGGCTGCCCATATTTACTGAAAAAAAAATCTTTTGCATTTATAGCACATGCAACCATACATATATGAAACGTTTCTATATTATGGGGGTCCGTGGTCTTAATTTTGAAAAAGCAGGGGGTCCGCGGACTTGTGTTAATTGGGAACCACTGATTTAACATAGATTTTACAATGGGTTATCTAAATAGCAGATGATGTTTTGACTTATCTAAGTGGTACATTTTACAACGAATTTTGCAAGTGATAGATTTTACAATGAAGTGTACACGTGATAGATTTTACAATGAAGTGTACAAGTGATAGATTTTATACTGAGTTATCTATTTTAATAGGTTTTGACAACGGGTCATCTATATAGCAGATGCTATTTTGAGTTATCTGAGTGGTAGCTCTTACATTATGTTACCCATGAGATAGATTTTACAATGAATTATCTAAGCGATAGATTTTACACTGAATTATCTATGTAATAGATTTATCAAAGGGCTTTTGCAATGCTGCAGACTATATGGAAATCTAAAAAATTGAGCATGAAGACGAAAATCAAGATATTTAAGAGTAATGTTCTAAGTGTACTCTCTCTCTGAACCTTAAGTGCCCAGGGCACATGGGGCTTCCGCAAGGGTTTTCCACAAATGCCTGTCCTTCGCCTTTTTTTCTGCTCTTGCCCAGGTGAGCCCTCTATTGCTCAACATCCTTTCTGTTGTTCTTCTCCATGTCTCTTTTGGTCTACTCTTACTTCTGTTCCCCTGTGGTGTCCATCTTAGTGCTATTTTTGGTAGTGAGTTGTCAGTCATTCGGAGCACATGTCCCAACCATCGCCAGCGTCTTTCCTCAATAATTGTTGTCAGTGGTTTCATCTGCATTTCTGCTAATAAGATGTTATTTCTTATAGTGTTTGGCCACAATATTTTTCTAATTCTTCGTAAACATTTAGTCTGGAAAGAATTCAACTTGTTTTCTATGGTTTTGCTGATTTTCCAGCATTCACTTCCATAGAGTAGTACACTTAGAACATTACTCTTAAATATCCTGATTTTCATATTTATGCTAAGTGTACTACTCTATGGAAATGAATGCTGGAAAATCACCAAAACCATAGAAAACAGGCTGAATTCTTTCCAGACTAAATGTTTACGAAGAATTAGAAAAATATTTTGGCCAAACACCGTAAGAAATAACATCTTGTTGGCAGAGATGCAGATGAAGCCACTGACAGCAATTACTGAAGAAAGACGCTGACGATGGCTGGGACATGTGCTCCGGATTAATGACTACTTTCTACCAAAAATAGCACTAAGATGGACACCACAGGGGAACAGAAGTAAGGGAAGATCACAGGAGTCACGGAGAAGAACAACAGAGAGGATGTTGAGCAATAGAGGGCTCACTTGTGCAAAAGCGGGAAAAAAAAGGCAAAGGACAGGCGTTTGTGGAAATCCCTTGTGGAAGTGTCTTAGGCACTTGAGGTTCAGAGAAAGAAGGAGAGCGAGAGAGGGAGAGAGAGAAGGAGAGAGAGACAGAGAGAGAGAGAGAGATCAAAGTAATAAATTGTACAATGAGTAAAATGAGGGGCAGATTTCAGATTGACTTATATAAATGTTATATTTTACACTTAGTTATCTCGCTTATTTAGGACGAATGAAAGAGTTTTTCAGGCCGATCTATCTACTTTTTCTTGGTATTGTTCAAAACCTAATCTTTTACTAAAAATGTTTGACACTGAAAAAATAAATTCTAGTGTACCAAGTTCCTTTAGTTCCCTTCCTGTAGCCGTGAAAGCTCAGAACTTTTAGTTCCTTATATTGTAGTCGTGAAAGTTCAGATCTTTTAGTCCCTTATATTGTAGCCGTGAAAGCTCAGATGATCTTTTTGTTCCTTATATTGTAATCGTGAAAGCTCAGAAATTTTAGTTACTTATAATGTGGCCATGAAAGTTCAGATCTTTTAGTTCCTTATATTGTAATCGTGAAAGCTCAGATCTTTTAATTACTTATATTGTAATCGTGAAAGCTCAGATCTTTTAGTTCCTTATGTTGTAATCGTGAAAGCTCAGATCTTTTAGTTCCTTATATTGTAATAGTGAAAGCTCAGATCTTTTGATTCCTTATATTGTAACCGTGAATGCTCAGAACTTTTGGTTGCTTATACTGTAGCGGTGGATGCTGCAGTGTTTGACTGTCATTGTCTCAGGCCAACAGAACTAATGAAATATTGTAATGAATGTTAGAAATGTCTTAATTTTATGTGTTATTTGGTCCCGTTATCCTAGTAGTGCTGTTTATTTACTCCCCCCTCCCCCTTTCTTCTGTCATATTTTCTCACTTCGGCATCTGTTAGCTGCATTCTACCAAAAACCTGTCCCAGAAGTTTTAACATTATGTAAATTTTCTGTTGTTAATTTCCACACACATACACAAAACAAAATTCTACACCTGAATGTTACACTTTTCCGGAAACAAGTGGCAACGACTGTGGACTAGAAACAAATATTTTAAAGGGACTGGTAATCAGAAGGTAAGAATTAAAAAAAAAGCATCTCGAACTTCATGTATTAAAACGGAAGAACTCTGGAACAAGTGATAACATTAACATATGCGGGACATGTGATAGCAGGCGATGGGAAATGTGAAATGGGAATTAACAGAAGAATGGGAATAACTAAACGCACTTTGGGAAAAAAAATAAGGAAGATCCTTCATCGTCATCATCATCATCATCATCATCATCATCATCTCGTGCCGTCTCCTCGATGAAGGTTGGCTGCTAAGAGTCCCCGGGCTATTCTGCTTCTTGTCTTCGTAGTTCACGCGGCCAAGCTGGTTCCTGTCCGTCTCTTGATGCTGTCCGCCCGTCTATGTCGTTGTCGTCCTCTTGTTCTCGTCCCTTCGATCTTGCCCCAGAGTAGGGTCTTCAATATAGTATTGTGTCTCTTGACTTGCGCGAAGTGTCTCATTTGTATTGTTCTTATGATTTACAATATTTCTCTTTCCAGTTCCAGTTGATCTGGCACTTCTTTGCTTTCTTTTTTTTCTTTTTGTCCACTATTCTTCTATATATCCACATTTCAATGGCTTACCTCCAAACAAATAATACGTTTGGTGAAGATGAGTTGTCAGCTATGTATACTCTATAGTGTTTGTGGACAGCCCTTGCCGAAGCCCCCATGTATTGAGACACAGCATCGTGTTAGCTTGGGGGGGGGGGGGCGGGTCGTGGCGGTTGTTTTTTCAGTCCCTGGGTGGAGTTAAAAAGCAAGGGGTGTGCAATACTTCTTTAGCAGACTCCACCACCGTGGGGGTTTATGGCGACCTCTGCCCCATTAGCCGAACCAGACCTTGTTACTTGGGTGTCAGCGGAGAGGTGGAAAAAAGACGGTTATATAGCTCTATACTACTTTAGAGCTATATGAGACGGTTATATAGCTCTATACTACTTTAGAGTTATATAAGACGGTTATATAGCTCTATACTACTTTAGAGTTATATAAGACGGTTATACACTAGCGACAATGATATATATATATATATATATATATATATGAATATATCAATAATGTATGCCCATATATATATATATATATACGCCCCTAGCATTTGCATGCCGTAGGAGTGTGAATGTATTAGTGCCTTCATATTTCTACGCCACTATAGCAGTTGAGGTAAGATTGCCTGCACCTCCCCAGTGTTGTACCTGGGACCTGGACACATGTCTGGGAAGGAAAGAATAGGACCACTGTACCCCAACAGGCATGATCATAAAAGGCGATTAAGGAGGGCTCGGCTTAGAGCCAATCAACCCTATCCAGTTAAAAATTCGTTCTCTAAGAAAAAATCAACAAGAGGAAAAAATATTGCTGGGGAAAATCTAGAAACACATGACTAAGGAGTCTTGAAGAAGAAATAAAAAAGATGGACTAAATCCGGAAACAGATAGAAGAAACAGCCCAGGACAGAAATAAAAGGAGAGCCATTTTTGATGGCTTTTCTTTACCTCAGATAGAGGTAAAGAAAGCAAGGAGAAGGAGGATGCCAGTACCTGTCCTCCCCGCCTGTGTTTCGTAGTGAAGCCCCCGGCACCCATATTTCGAGGATGGGTTGATCCTGGTGTCGGTCGGTCCGAAAAAAAAATCTCATTTGAGTGCGAAATCAAAACAAGGAGCTTCTGCTCGGCAGGCGAGTCTACTAATCATTATACTACCGTGCACTAAGAACAATACTGAAGGCGCCAATGTTAGGAAGAACAACAGAGAAGGCGTGAATGTTATGAAAAACAATAGTGAAGGCGCCAATGTTAGGAAGAACAACAGAGAAGGCGTGAATGTTATGAAAAACAATAGTGAAGGCGCCAATGTTATAAGGAACAATAGTGAAGGCGCCAATGTTATAAGGAACAATAGTGAAGGCGCCAATGTTATAAGGAACAATAGTGAAGGCGCCAGTGATATAGAGAACAACGGAGAAGGTGCCAAGTTATGAAGAGCAATAGTGAAGGCGCCAATGTTATGAAGAGCAATAGTGAAGGCGCCAATGTTATGAAGAGCAATAGTGAAGGCACCAATGTTATGAAGAGCAATAGTGAAGGCGCCAATGTTATGAAGAGCAATAGTGAAGGCGCCAATGTTATGAAGAGCAATAGTGAAGGCGCCAATGTTATGAAGAGCAATAGTGAAGGCGCCAATGTTATGAAGAGCAATAGTGAAGGCGCCAATGTTATGAAGAACAATAGTGAAGGCGCCAATGTTATGAAGAACAATAGTGAAGGCGCTAGCTGTAATAGAGTTTCTTCAGATCCACGTACTCTGAAGACAGTAACCAAAAATAATGTTAAAACTCTCTCTCATTGTGTCTTCACAGGTTGGCATGATACAGCACCACTAACTCAAGATGGGATAGTTGGGTCTCCACGCTCCTACCCGCACTGGAAAAGCCCGGCTGTCGATGTGGGTGTGTGTCCCAGAATGCAAGGTAGATAATGTGTTTTTATTTACCTAAAAAATCATCATGAGCTTTAGCTTACACTGCCGAAACAAGTGAGGAGATATGCTTTTAGTGCACGTGAGATTTCCAGTGTCTTGGAACAGGATATTGGAATATCTTATCTTAGTTAGTTTGTTGACATCGTGAAATTGTCTTTTTTCTTTATGCTGGTTTATCTTCATATATACTTTATTATGAATGTGCTTGTGGTTGTCAGATTTTTCATCTTCTTTCTTTTGACAAGATAACCATTATCATCGTCATCATCAGGTGCCATGCAGACTGGCATTGGCTAATATGCTTCTCCAGAGTACATTAGCTCAGTTGGTGATCTCCTCTCACACCATCTCGTCAGACTGTCCAGTATCATTTCTCTCGGTCTTCCCCTGGCTCTTCTTCCCTATATTTTTTTCTGTCGTTATAATATTTTCAATGGCCCCTCTTCTCATTGCATGTCCTATGAATGTACATTGTCTCTCTCTTATCTTTTTTGACAAGATTTTTTGTTTCTCCAGCTCTTCTCATACATTATCCATTAGTTATTTTTGCTGTCCAGGTAATTCGCTACATTCTTCTAATAAACCACATTTCTGCTGCTTCCAATGATTTTTGTGCAGACTTGCCTATTGTCCATGATTCACTTCCATATAACAAAAGACAGGTTCAATATAACATTTTAGGACTTGTTTTCTAGCAAGATAACCAGTTCTGCGATTAATGTGTGAAAATTAGAAATTAGTTACGCTGTCCCTGTATATTAAAATATATTTTTCTAAGAATGGATGGGTAGAAAGAATTCAGATCTTCTTCTCCTTCTTTGAGTAGCTGATGGATTCAACAGCTTTCCGAGCCACTGAATTCAGTGCTTCAGACAAGACACGCTTCAGTTACTGTATATTTTTCATCTTTTCTTGCAAATTGTCGATTTCAAGAGCGCGTATATCTTCTTCTAGGCTGTCTCGCCATCGTTGTCCAGGTCTGGCACTTGTTCTATACCTTTTCATCAGTTCTGTATACGCCATCTTTGTTTGTCTATCCTCCATCGCTCTCTCTAAACGTCTGAGCCACTTCTCAGTCTATTATTTTTCATAATGGCTGTCATAAGCGGAGAGTTAAACCAATGTGTAGATTTCTTTGTTACTTCTTATCTTACATCGTTGTGTTATAGAGTCTCTTACCGGCCCATAAAATCTTCACAGGGTTCTATTCCCATATAAGGGTCTGCAGTGTTTAAATTAGTTAATTCTTTTTCTCCAAAACAATGTTGGCCATGTTGACAGATCTCCCAAGTAAAATAGTTTGTTGCGTGGCCTGAGTACCGACGTGCCTACACGGCACCAGCTAAAGAAGAATTACTACGCTACAATGCCTGAATGACAGTGAACTAGTGTACATTACTACTGATACTTTTGATTAGTCTTCTTGTGGAGTACAATTTTCATTATAGAAATTTCTTCTCGTTGTGGGTGCTAATAGATCAGAAGGTATGATCTAATTAGGCAACCTAAATCCCTCTGCTTAACACTAAGAAAATTCAACAAGAACTCCCAGGCATGCCACTCCATAGAAGAATATTGAGATACAACAACTTGACTAAACTTGGCAGTCTTCCGACATAAACAAACTTGTCAAACAGTGAGGGTTCCAACAAAGTCAGTAGTGTAGTTTTACATCAGACATCACAATTTTATTAATGGACAGAATGAAGGGTGAAATTGTGAGGATGAATAAACATCACTGCCACAAGGCAGGAAATATATAATACTCTCTCTCTCTCTCTCTCTCTCTCTCTCTCTCTCTCTCTCTCTCTCTCTCTCTCACTATTTCTCTCTCTGAACCTTAAGTGCCCAGGACACATGGGACTTCCGCAGGGGTTTTCCACAAATGCTTGTCTTTTGCCTTTTTTTCTGCTCTTGCCCAGGTGAGCCCTCTATTGCTCAACATAATCTCTGACCAAAAGAGACATGGAGAAGAACAACAGAGAGAAGAACAACAGAGAGGAACATAGAATACAATGACAAGAAAAACTTCCCGGCGAGAACTAGTTCGCCATGTCGGAACAGAGCCATGTATGACAATAAGGAAAAATAGCAAGTCACATTCTTACAATTCAATTAACAATGAATACAACTTCACTTCCAAAAAAAAAAAACACCACATCACAATTCCTCCAATGGTGAACATCACTCTTATAACTATATCACCATTCTAACTGGAATTCTAACAAACTTGGAAGTCTGTTTTAAAAAGGACAAAATCCACAAAACTACATAATAACAAGGTAAAAAATGAATAATTAATTTTATTAATCTAACTACATATCAAACCAACTCTCCCCCCCCCCCCCACCAAAAAAAAAAAGAAAACAAACTGGAGTAACTCAAAACACTGTCACTTAACTACTAACTTGACCCTGACCTAACTTATACTCTGACTCGCTTTAACTCATGCTCTGGTTATCTCTCATGCTCCCAAAAATCAGTTTTATAATCCCTTCTACAGCCCCCAACTATCCCATGATTCTCACTTCCTCCCACGCTATAAACAATCACACGAATTCCATTACTCATTTTAACCTTGCTCTTTTTTTCGGTATAGAATCTCGTGGAGCACTATGTTTCTCTAGTAAATTAGAGGTTTTCTAGAGAGGTTACTGAAAACTGGAAACTTCTAAATCATTTATCACGAGATTTTTTTTCAAAATTCATGTGAACTGTAAACAAACACTCGGGGGGGGGGGGGGGGCAAGTACTACAGGTATTCACACTTTACTTGGTTATTACCCTTACACTAATGACTGTTCTGCCATACAAGCTTAGAACGCTCAGAACGCTTATATATTAGAAATACTAGTTTGAACACCTCACTACCAAAAATAGCACTAAGAGGACACCACAGGGGAGCAGAAGTAAGGGTAGACCAAAAGAGACATGGAGAAGAACAACAGAAAGGATGTTGAGCAATAGAGGGCTCACCTGGGCAAGAGCAGAAAAAAAGGCAAATGACAGGCATTTGTGGAAAACCCTTGCGGAAGCCCCATATGCCCTGGGCACTTAAGGTTCAGAGAGAGAGAGAGAGAGAGAGAGAGAGAGAGAGAGAGAGAGAGAGAGAGAGTTTGAACAAAATTTTTAAAAAATGTTAACATTTCTAATCTAATCTATATTTTTCAGATATAGATTAACTTCATTTCAGTTGTGGGTTTTTTTTTTGTGGGGGGGGGGGGGGGATAAAAACACTTTTTTTCCCTGGCACACCTTGGAAATATTTCAGGAGCAACAGAGTTAATATATTCTGAAGAATTCAGTATTTAACTGATTCTAAATGTGTGCATAAGTATGAAAGCTGAGTGATAAAGAATTCAATATAACACTGGCTAGATTGTCAAAGTGGGTTTTTTTTTGCACTCAAAAGAAATTTCGTTCATTCATTTACTACTCCGGAGAAGAAAAAAAAAACAAAACATTGTTCTAGACAAATTCTGTTGGGGGGGGGGGGGAATAAAAAAAAAGGGGAGTATGAGAATAGCCCCTAAATCCTCACAATGAAAGAACAAGAGGCTGATGCATGAATAAATTCCTTCTATGGATGGAGGCGAAGAACTCACGATAAACGCTCGACAGGGACAATCACCGTACGCTGGTTACTGGAATTGGCGGCGGAAGAGATACAGGCATGTCCTGACAACAGTGATACTATCTCCTGGCATCAAACCAGCCAAAGAAAAAACAAAATCCAGGGTCGGTGCAGCGGAAACGATTTGTTTTATACAGTGACGCAGAAAATAAACCTCCGACAATAAGGATTATTTTCAAGCCGAAATCTACACTTTCATTTGTTATCTTCAACTTGCCATCTGCTGCACTTTTCAAAATCTGTATATATATATATATGTCCCGTGGCATTTGGATGCCTTTTGGGGTGTGAAATGTTAGTGTCTTCTCATTCCGGGGTATTACAGAATTTGAGAAGGGGATACCGACACCTGTCCTTTGTTTCCCTAGGGAAGCCCCAGGTACCCATTGTTTTATTTTTAAGGCTGGGTTAACTACGATGCTGGTCGACTCGAAGAAAATTGGCCAGAGTGCGAAAACTAGAACCATGGATCTTCTAAAAGTTAAGCGAATCCACTAACCACTACGCCACAGTGGCTCTGTACATGTGTATATTAGGCGAACACAAGTTTTCCTTCTTTCAGGCATGCTTCCGTATGATCTAAGTTTGTCTAAATCCAAAGAACTAACTAAGGTGGGGAATCTATTATGAGTTTCATTTTGAGGACAAAGGGATGCCATTTCTGCGTTTAATTTTCACTTCTCTTACATGTCAGTCAGTTATTTGCATGTCCCTTGTGGAACTTTGACGCCTTAACAGCTTTCCTGTAGACTTCTCAGTTGTAAGCAAGATGCCCCGGTGCTGATGCATCCATTTGCAAATTACCAACGATGTCTTGCAGCCATCTTCACCTTGGTTACCTCTTTTTCTTTTTCCCACTATGTACCCTTCCAAGACTGTCTTTCTAAATTCTCTCGACATTTAATGTGTCCAAAATATGTAAGTTTTCTCTGCCTAATCTTCTTTACTAGCCAACCTTCTTCAATGTTAAGTTCCTGTAGTATGGGTAAATTGTTTCTCTTTTTTTTTGTGTCCATGATATTTGATTTCCCATGATAATGGCAAAAGGAAAGAGAGGAAGACCAAGGCGAAGATGGCTGCAAGACATAGTTGAGGATCTGCAAATGGATGCATCAGTAGCAGGCCATCTTGCTCACAACCGAGAGGCCTACAGGAGTGCTGTTTGGGAGGCAAAGTTCCGCAAAGGACATGCAAATGAATGAATGAATGAATGAATGATATTTGATGGACTCTTCTGTAGCATTTACACTCAAAGGCATTTATGTGTTTATCAGCTGTTTTGTTATAAATCGGGGTATCTGTGGGTCCATAAAACATTACAATGACGGAATGTGTCGATATAGTAGCAGTAAATAATTCTACGTCGCCACGAGAGATACTAACTAAATAAAACTGATGTATAACAATATAGTAGTAAGATATAACACTGAAACAACTGTGTAACATGTGCTTGTACTATCTCCCTGTAAAAGCGAGCTGGTGTTCTTAACTGTGTAACAATGTCGCAGTAAACAAGAAGGCAGCAAAGTGTAATAGAGTTTTCTAAGGGAAAGAAGTACTGCCAGAAGTCTATTTTTCTTCTCATGGTGTTACTCTTTTGACAGCAAAATTGATAACTTCTCCTTGTGTAGTTAGGACAGTCATCATGGACAACAAGACTGTCAGGTGTAGTGACTTTGTGTGGTGAAGAGAGAGAGAGAGAGAGAGAGAGAGAGAGAGAGAGAGAGGCACGTGTGTGCTGGGTTGGTAGAAAAACGAACGAACAAGTTATCTGAGATGTTTTTTTCCTTGTAAAATAACCAACACGTCCAGGAAACAACAACAATAACAACAAAAAGACAGACAAAAAAATCAACATAATAAAGAAAGTATAACCTCCACATGGTCACTGAGGGAGAGAAGAGGAGAAAGTGTAGAAGGTGTGGGGGGGGGGGGGCAGACCAGGAAATTATCTTGTGTAAGTGTTTGTGTCTTATCTTATATCTTATATCCTTCCCGTGCCACATAGGGCTCGCAAGGTAATTCGACAATTTCTCATGTCTTCGGCGAGTTTTTCAACCTCATCAAGGGATTTTATGCCTGTTAATTTGGCCTCTCTTAACATTGTCATCTTCCGAGTTTCACGCGGTCTGCCTCTTTTTCTTTGGCCTGTTGTGTTTCAAATTATGGCTTGTTTTGGGATTCTCGGACTGTTTCTTCTCATCACGTGACCAACATGTCAATCTCCTTTTCCTGATCCTGTTTGTGTAGGTATAGATTATTCACCTGAAATGTAATATCCATCATAATTTATGCATGTGAAAGCTGAAAAACAACTAAGGACATAGACAAGAAATTAGACTCTTTTGAAAACAAGTGCCTTAGAAAAATACTCGGTATAAAGTGGAACGAATTCAAGATTAAAACAGAGATAAGACAGATGAGCAAACAAACTGTTTCATGGGTGATCAGAAAAAAGAAGATATATCAGTCATGTGTTGAGAAAAAACAGTCAGAGAACAGTCAGTCCAAAAACAAGCTATCAAGTGGAACATAACAGACCGAAGAAAAAGAGGTCGACCACATGAAACTCTAAAGAGGACATTGTTAAGAGAGGTCAGTTTAGTGGGCATGACAACCCTTGAAGAGGTTGAAAATCTCGCCGAAAACAGGAAAATTTGGCGAACTACCATGCGAGCCCTGTGTGACGTTTAACTTCACGGGAAGGATGTAAGATGATGTAAGGTGTTTGTGAAGATTGTTTCGCTTCATTGCTCTGGCGTATCTAGAGGATTTAGTTGCTGTGAGTGAGAAGTGACCAAACCGTGATACGGGATTCTCGGTTTATAATAGTCACTCACGTGGCGTCTTATTTAATTATTTACTTATTTGACAGAGAGAAAATCCCCAGGCAATTGATATTGCATTTTTAGGGGGTGATAAAATTTATTAGGAAAAAGATGAATAACTGGAGCAAAAAAAAACAACATTTTGATGTAGCTTTCCGTCATTTTTTAAAAGGTTACAACTATTACGCTTTAAAAAACAAAACAAAACAAAACAAAACAAAAACAAAGAACTAAAGTATCTATGGAGAGGAACAGACAGAACTACAAAAATAAGATTTTTAAGGGCATGCATCTTTCCCATCGCAACATATACCCGTCAGATCTGGAAACTTGGCAGGGCAGCTGAGAAACACATAAATGCCTTTAATGTAAATGCTACAGAAGAGTTCTTCAAATATCATGGACACAAAAAAGAACAAGTATATCAATACTACAAGAACTTAATAATGAAGAAGGCTGGCTAGTAAAGAGGATTAAACAGAGAAAACTTAAATATTCTGGACATATTAAACGTCATGAGAATTTAGAGAAGACAGTCTTGGAAGGGTACATAATGGGAAAAAGAAGGAGAGGAAGGCCAAGACGAAGATGACTGCAAGACATCGCTGATGATCTACAAATGAATGCATCAGCAGTATGGCATCTTGACTACAGCCGAGAGGCCTACAGGAGAGCTGTTAAGGAGGCAAAGTTCCGCATGGGGCATGCGAATATAGTTTATATATAATATATATATATAGACTGACTATAGTTTGCATGTAGCATTGTAACATCAGATTACAACAGTATGTGCCCATATGAAGTACAGCATCACTAATTAGTGTAATTACTTATCTCAAAATATACAAAACACCAAGTAAAAGAGTTTATGTACAAAAGACGACTACTGGAATAAATGAGCTTTCGCAAAAGTTTCTCCTTGATTTTTAATATCGACTGAGCACTCACCAACGCCTGAAGTACCTTTAAGAAAAGTTTCGGGGCTATACTTAATCCCAGCTTGGGTACAATTGCTTGAACAACTGTATTATTAAAATGAGACATAACTTTTATGTTAAGTGCAAGATAATGAACAAGTGTTTGAGAGATAAGAGAAATGACGACTGCAGCAAAACCTGGTTCTAGTAATAAAGGTATATGGGTAATATATATAGGTATATGGTTCAGTTTAAAAAAAAGATAGAAAGAGCTGAGACAAGTGGGTAGAAACAATAATGGAAGAAAGCAAGTTGAACGAATGCATAACATGCAAGGATCCAATATTTTAGCAAATGTCTTTTATATGGAACACACACAAAAACAACGCAACGGATGAAAACACGATAAAATGATGAAAAAATTAAACACTTAGCTCATTTTGTATCCTTCTTGTAAGAAAAAAAAAGGGGCAAATTTGTGTCCAAGTATATCGTGTCGAGATGGACTGAATGCAAAGAAAGAAAGCTGCAGTTTCTGGGTTGTGAGTCTTTATGTTGTTGAAGATGAAGTATAGACATAATGTTATCAAGGATCAATTTAGTTACGCATAAATAAAACAAAACAACAATCAAAGACAAACAGAATAACAACAGCAAAATGTAGAAGATTTAGTAACACACGTATAGTTTCTGGATTTAGTAACACACGTATAGTTTCTGGATTTAGTAACACACGTATAGTTTTTTTATTTAGTAACACAGTTTCTGGATTTAGTAACACACTTATAGTTTTTGGGTTTAGTAACACCCGTAAAGTTTTTGGATTTAGTAACACACGTGTAGTTTCTGGATTTAGTATCACGCGTATAGTTTTTGGATTTAGTAACACACGTATATTTTCTGGATTTAGTAACACGCGTATAGTTTTTGAGTATAAGTATGCATAAAATTAAGTATAAAAATATACACAAAGCCATTGTAGCAAAGCTGTGATACCAAAATGCTAGGATTGTTTAAAACAAAACTAGGAACGGCTTTATTAATTAACGGGCAAACTCGTTAATTAGTGCTCGTTAATTAATAAACCTGTTCCTACTTTTGTGTTAAACAAACTTAACATACAGACGACATAGACGTTTGATGTCAGCTTGGACAAACTTCCAATAAGAATACTTGGCACATGACCGTGTCCAGTGGCTTGTTCCTTCAATCACTGTCACTTGAATCGTATCATGTGTTTTATTTTTCCGCACGATTTGGTTTTGTAAACAAATATAATTAAAGTAATATTCCATAATTTGAAAAAAGAAACTAAACAAAATGTTATTAATACTTTTCACCGAACAGAGAAAAAAATGTGAAGTATTACTTTGTTCTCTCGAACATAGAAATTATTTACAGAATATTAAAAACAGCCAGTCGAACCAGCCCACGGGTCATCATCATCATCATCATCATCATCTTCTTCTTCTTCTTCTTCTTTAATCTCCCTGGAATTGTAAGCTGCTATTCCGTGAATCCGATGCACTGAAGACGCTGAAGCACATCATCGTGTCGGATTGTGAGCGGGGTACAGCGGCTGTTTTTTTTTTTTCAGGCCTGAGTGGAGCCAAAAGGCAAAAAGGTGTGCAATACTTCTTTACCAGACTCCACCACCATTGGGGACTACGGCAATCCCCGGCCGGTTAGCCAGGCTAGGGGGGTGGAGGGGAACCCAACGGAGAGATGGGTCAGGGTCTTGGTTAGCTATGGTCATAACCCACGGGAAACTTATGGGCCAGGTAAACATCAACATCAATAAAGACACTGACATTTAAACATCACTGGCGTACCAGCTGGGTTGGGGAGGGGCGGGGAGGGGTGTCATTTAGGTAGCATGATGGATGGCTGAATCGATATCGCCCCAGTTTCTTGGACTTAATGTCGTGGGTTCTGCCCCCCCCCCCCCCGAGGCTTCGCCGCTTCCATTCTTCAGGGTTCATTCCAACGCTAGGAAGTACTCGCACCTTAATGAGAAAGATTGGAGCTGGTGTGAAAATGTCTGAAGTGAAAGAACCTTTTTTTATACAGAAAGTCTGCTGGTAGTTCGGTAAATGAATTTCGTTGTTGAGATGGCACAAGCTGATGATTGACACAAAGAATTTAGAGGTGAACAAAGAGAACAGCCTTGTGAGAGTGATGACATGTAAGATGACACGCAGACATGTTAGTGACAGGTGCCATGTTGACATGCTAGTGATAATTGTCATGTTTGACATGTTAGTGACAGAGGTCATGTTGACATGTCAGTGATAGTTGGCATGTTGACATGTTAGTGACTGCAGGCATGTTGACATCTTTGTGAAAGTTGGAATGTTGAAATGTTAGTGACAGTTGACATGTTGACATGTCAGTGATAGTTGGCATTTGAGTGACACGGTAGTGATATTTGGCTTTGTGAATATTTCCAGGTTACCCAGATGAATGTGCTTACCCGTTCTCGTCTCATCTCAGCCCAGCAATAAGTGAAGACAGACATCCACAAGTTCGTATTGCAGGTAACTGTATGCTCTCTCTGTCTCTCCTCTGTCTCTTTCTTTCTCTCCATGCGCTAAATTCTTCTTCTTCTTCTTCTGATTATTATTATATTATTATTATTATTAAACAACCCAACAAACTGAATAAGACTTTTTAAAAATATCTATATAGAAACAATATAGAAGTGTTACGGTGATTCTGGCGCCAAACAGTAGAGGGCAGATGTGCTAAATCTGGCGCCAAACAGTGGAAGGTAGATGTGCTTCTTCTTCTTCTTCGTTCGCTTCTACCACCAAGATCGCCCCGTGATCCTACTGAATTTACTCCTGTGGCCCTCGATAGGTCCCGTGATCCCCCTGTGGTCCCCAAAAGGACCACACGAGATCCCCGACAGGACCACAAGAAGTTCAGAGTATTGCAGGGCTTGAGCCTGTATTCTCGGTGGGTCTCAGAAGCGGGAATGCGTGACACGGTGGTTTTCGTTGCACCAGTTTAATCTAGAGTTGGACTTTCTCACTGGAAAACCTCGACGTATTTTGGGATATCCGTGTATCACCGCCGGGTGAGGGGTGGTTGCCCATCCAGTCCAGCGTTGGACTTTCTCACCGGAAGACCTCAGCCTGATTAGGATACGCATACATCCCCGTCGGGTGAGAGGTGGTTGCCTATCTAGACTGCACTGGTCCAGTGTCTCTGACTTCAGCATTTTGTGGTCGTGGCCGCTACCCTTTCCTAATTGTGACCAGGACGGAGCTCTAGAGCGGAGGTACAGTGACATGTGTACCCATTAAGTTTCACCCATGATTTAACCAGGTTTATGCATATTTCACCAGTATGGCTGTATATCGGACGTGGTCAGCCTCTAGAGCAGAGGTGCCGTGGTATGAGTAGCTCTCGCTGCGAGACCACTGGACATACCGATTAAGCACTTTGTCCTTTCCATCACCTTTTCACATCGGCGTCGCACGGCAAAGCTAATGTCTTTTTCTCATTTTCTTCATTGGCCATGGGGAGTTTCACTTCACGCGCGACATCCGAAGAATCTCGCCAGCAGTGTCTTAATCCCTGGGTTAAGCCGGTTCAGGGAATTCGCCCGGTATTAGCGCACATAGGACGTGGCCGAACTCCAGAGCAGAAGTGCCATGATTTGAGCAGTCCTGACCTCGAGACTACTGATTACTTCACTTAATCCTTTCTTTCACCTTTTCCATAGTGGCGGCGCGCGGCAACCCCATTCGCACCTTTCTTCACGGGCCGGAGAAGCCCCACTCCACGCACGGCAGCTGAAGAATCTCGCCAGCAACGGGCTAGATGTGTTAAATCTGGCCCAAAATAGTGGAAAATAGATGTGTCTAATCTGGTGCCAACAGAGTAAGAGAAATATACAAACTCTGGTGATAGAATTATTCTAAATCTGCTTCCAAACAACAGAAAGCAAATATACTAAATTTGGCGTCAAGCAATGATGTTTGGCGCCAAATAGTTGAGGTTAGATATTTTACGTCTGGCGCCAAACAGTTGAGGTTAGATATTTTACGTCTGGCGCCAAACAGTTGAGGTTAGATATTTTACGTCTGGCGCCAAACAGTTGAGGTTAGATATTTTACGTCTGGCGCCAAACAGTGGAAGGTAGATGTACAACGAGGAGAAGTCACTAAGTAACTTGCAAATGCCTGATGCAAAAAAAAACAAAACTAAATGCGACAGTAATTTGAAAACGTTAAATTTGTGAACCTATATTATTCCCCTAGTTCTCAACGTAATCGCCACCAACATTGATACATTTGTCCCATCGTGTAAGTCAGTGATGCATGGCGTAAAAATTGGGAGTCGGATTTCTGAACCATTTTTTTACTTCTGTTTCCACCTCTTCGTCACTCGAGAATCTTCTCCCGCCAAGGTGGTATTTCAATGGACCAAACAGGTGAAAATCACTTGGAGCTAAGTCAGGACTACAGGGTGGATGTTCAAGAACTTCCCAACCCAACTGGCTAATTTTCTCTTGGGTTAACCGAGCCGTATGTGATCTGGCATTTTCACGAAGGAGAAGCACACCTCTAGTCAGCAGACCAGGACGTTTTCTTCGAATTGCAACCCGTAGCATAGACAGAACTTCACAGAACGATACAGAATTCACACTGTCACCATACTTCTGGAACTTGGTTAACAACACTCCTTGATAATCCCAGAACACTGTCACCATAACCTTCCCCGCAGAAGGCGTGATCTTGAATTGTTTTTGTGCATAGCGATGACGGGTGTTTCCACTGCATTGAGGCACTTTTGTTTCGGGTTGGTAGTGGTGTACCCAAGATTCGTCTCCAGTAATAATCCTTTGGAGCATGTCTTCACCTTCATATGCGTAATGATAGAGATGCTGCAATGACAAACCAGATCGATTCATTTTGTGTTCATCATTCAGATCTGTGGGTACCCAACGTGAGCAAACTTTCCGAAAATTCAATTGCTCATGCATTATTCTGTAGGCTAAGCCATATGAACATCCGATTGCACTTGCTACACTATCTATCGTTACTCGTCTATCAGCTCTGATAATCTCATTCACACGTTGCGCAGTCGCTTCTGTTGTAATCGGAACAGGACGGTCAAATCGGACTTTGTCAATAATTTCGGTGCGCCCCTGAGAAAATTCTTTTACCCAGTTATAGACCACTTTACGTGATAAACACTTTTCAGCATAAACTGTAATCATTTCCTTATGAATGTCCTCAACTGGATATCCTTTAGCCCACAAAAATCGCACTGCACTTCTCTGTTCTTCTTTGGTACACACTAACAATTGGATAGCCATTTTATTATTGCTTTGCGCATGCGCACATAACTCCTAGCGCCCCCTACATACAAATATTATAAATTTGGATTATGGTACTATCTAAGGATATATTTAAATACTACCTGACAACTGCCACTGATAAAATATTCCAATTTGCGAGTTACTTAGTGACTTTCACTCGTAAATTTTGAAAGGTAAGCGTAATAAATATGGCGCAAAACAGTGGATTAAATTGCAACTGCCAACTCGTTCATTATAATGCCTGAATATTGGCTGTAATTCAAGAAATTTTTTAAAAAGTAATGCGGTTTTTAAAGATAACGATAACGAAGCATTGTTACTTTCATTTTGCCTGGATAATGTTATGTCTGTGCTAATGAGTAGCAACATAGACAGGACAGTGAGTGAGTTAATGACCAATGTTGTTAAACCAATCACCAAAATGTCTGAATTGTATAAAACAAGTCACTGACAAAACTTAGGGTGGGACTGGCGAGTGTAGACTGGTAGCTCAGCTAAGTTTTTAAAATAGATAAATGTAAGCGAGCGTTTTAGAACTGCTGATTCTGAATCACTACACGTGAGTTGATTTAGTTTATTGTATCCAAGGACGCTATATACACAAACTTAATGTATCCTGATAATATGTCACACCGTAACTTTTACGATGTCATTTTCAAAGCTAGTTTCACACATGCAGGCATACAAAGATGATTCACTGATTCACTCAAACGTATGTGATGTTCATACACAAAGCTGGTCTTAGGCTGTTTTGCAACCCCAGTCCAGGCTATCTAATTAGTGCGTGTAAAACTGCCCGTTAAAGGTCATTATTGCGCTCCTCTGAGGTCTGCAGCTAGGTGTCTAGCTGGTTTAATACACTGACTTTGCTCACACAGTTGATAAATGCCTCTCTCTCTCTCTCCCTCTCTCTCTCTCTGTATGTCCTTCTATTTCTCTCTCTTTCTATTTCTATCTCTTACATTCAGTCTATACTCTATGCACGCATACAGGCTCTCCTACTCAAACATTCATCACTAAATTTTACATGCCCTCATTGTCTGACTTCTTCGACTTGTTTTCATCTGTTTATCTGTTTATATTTCAGACCCATACAAGCTGTTTACTCAACTGACAAACAGGTTAACAACCTCAGGTAATAAACTCTTGGCCCGGCCGCTCCTAGCGGAAATCGCCTTTATCATTTATCATCAAATGCACTGTCAAGGCAGCTGATCTTTGTACAGTAACATTATTTTTACCATTTTAGTTTGCACCATTCTCAATTTGTCTAAACCTGTATTACCTCCAGCATTTGTACCATTCCCCATTTGTCTAAATCTGTCTTACCTCCAGCTTTTGTACCAATCCCCATGTGTCCAAATCTATCTTTACCTCCAGCATTTGTTCTATTCCCCATTTGTCCAAATCTGTCTTACCTCCAGCATTTGTACCATTCTCCATTTGTCCATATCTTGTCTTACCTCCAATAGTTGTGCCCAGAAACAATAACAATATCTATAGCAACAAATAACAATAACAGAAATGAAACAATAACGTGCCGTAATATTAATAGCGTAATTACTAATAACAACGGCGCTACCAACAGCAGGAAGAGTAATTTAAGATGGCTGCATTTTACCATTTGCCCCCAAGCAAACGGTACCGACCCATTTCTTGAAGTTTCAGAGAACCCGGCTCTGACTGGTCCAAGAAGGAGAATTTCGCTTCAATAAGGGATCAAAGCCCTGTAAATTCGGTCGCAAGGAGAGTGCACTAATCACTACACCGCCACGGCACCTGACTGCAGTGTAATAATAATAATAGTAATTATAATATGTATCTCCTCTATGACACTTCCGTGTGAAGCATTAGTGCCTTCAACTTTATCAGGTTCCCTACTATCAGGTTCCCTACCTATCAGGTTCCCTATCTATTATGTTCCCTAACTATCAGGTTCCCTACCTACCAGGTTCAACACACGTCTTCACTGTCTTTAATCTCCTAGTTTGTTTGTTTTTTTATTTGTGTATGCTTTGTCAATCTTGGCGCCGGTCCGCCCAAGTTAGAAATCGAACTCGAGACCTAGCTATCTCGACTGGCGAGAGTAGACTAACTACTGCACCATAGCGACACTTCAGTGTGGCCAAACAAATTACCATAACCTGAAGAATCTGATTATTGTTGTAGATATTCACCGTATTCAAATCTTGTAGTAGATATTCTCCACACTAAAATCTCGTACCAAATATTCCTAGTAAATAATTATTCCCCTATAAGTATGCGGCTTCTATTTTCCTGACAAAAAAAACTTCAACGATTGATAAGAAACAAAATACGACAATGAGAAATGACAAAGTTCTCGTAGCGCACACAAGCCTAGGAGCCAAGATTATGTAGGACTACGAAGTCACAACAAAGCTATATAGGAGAATATTTACTACAAGATTTTAGCGTGGTGAGTATCTACAAGACTTTAATGTGGAGAATATCTACAAGATTTTAGTGTGAAGAATATCTACAACAAGATTTTAGTGTGGAGAATATCTACAACAAGATTTTAGTGTGGAGAATATCTACAACAAGATTTTAGTGTGAAGAATATCTACAACAAGATTTTAGTGTGGAGAATATCTACAGAAAGATTTTAGTGTGAAGAATATCTACAACACGATTTTAGTGTGGAGAATATCTACAAGATTTTAGTGTGAAGAATATCTACAGAAATATTTTAGTGTGGAAAATATATACATCAAGTTTGTAATGTGGAGAATATTTGTTATATAATTTTTACTATGGAGAATATTTGTTATAGAATTTTATTGCGGAGAACATTTATTATGGAATTTTTACTGTGGAGAATATTTGTTACAGAACTTTTACTGTAGAGAATATTTGTTACAGACTTTTTACTGTGGAGAATACTTGTTATAGAATCTTTACTGTGGAGAATATGTGTTATAGAATTTGAGTGTGAAAATATCTATTATGGAATTTTAGTGTAGAGAATGTTTGCTATAGATTTACGTATGGAGAATATTTGCTACAAGATTTTCTACTGAAAGAGGGTGAGAACTAAAACTTTAGTAAACATATTTACATTTCGCTTCGACCCACTAAAGTAAACCAAAAAAGAAAAATAGAACATTTTAAACATCATATGCTAATAAAATGTGCAGTTTTGGAGTTTTCTCAAGATTATCACTAACATCAACACCATATCACAACAGAACTATAACCCTAATCATATTTACTAACATCAACACCATATCACAACAGAACTGTAACCCTCATCATATTTACTAACATCAACACCATATCACAACAGAACTATAACCCTCATCATAGTTACTAACGTCAGAACCATATCACAACAGAAATATAACCCTCATCATATTTACTAACATCAACACCACGTCACAACAGAACTATAACCACCCTCATCATAGTTATCAACGTCAGAACACGTCACAACAGAACTATAACCACCCTCATCATAGTTACCAACTTCAGAACACGTCACAACAGAACTATAACCACCCTCATCATAGTTACCAACGTCAGAACACGTCACAACAGAACTATAACCACCCTCATCATAGTTACCAACGTCAGAACACGTCACAACAGAACTATAGCCTCACCTCTGGGGGGTGAAGACTTTAGTTAATAACACCAACACCACGTCAAAACGGAACTGTGACCTCTTTACAGTTACCAACATCACCACCACTTCACAACAGAACTATACCCTCATCATGGTTACTAACACAACAGAACTTCACAACAGAACTATAACCCTCATCATGGTTGCCAACATCAACATCCCCCCTCCCCCCAAACATACCCCCTCTCCCCCAAACATCCCCCCTCCCCCCAAACATCCCCCCCAAAGCTCCAGAAGTCTCCACATCCTCCTATCGTTTGCTCGTTGGCAGGTTCGGGCCAGATCCAGCTGTGGCAGTTCCTGCTGGAGCTCTTGTCGGACGTCCGCAACACAACCTGCATCACGTGGGAGGGCAGCAACGGGGAGTTCAAGCTGGTGGACCCGGACGAGGTGGCCAGGAGGTGGGGGGAGCGCAAGTCCAAGCCGAACATGAACTACGACAAGCTCAGCCGGGCTCTCCGCTACTACTACGACAAGAACATCATGACCAAGGTAAGTGTATAAGTCCACCGTGGCCACCCGACCTTCCGTCCAGCAGGCGCTGTTAAGCTCATGACATTCAGCCTGCCAGATGCTATGTTGCAAAGACATTCAGTTTGCCAGGCGCTATACATTAATGACATTCAGCCTGTCAGACAGTATGCATTAGTGATATTTAATCTATCAGATACCGTACATTAATGACATTCCATCTATCAGATACCATACTTTAATGGTACTCAATTTACTAGACAAGGCGAATTAATGATATTCAGTCTGTCAGATAATATATGATAATAGCACTCAGTTTACTAGATAACCCACAAAGTAATGATATTCAGTCAGTCTGTCAGATACTATATGCCAATGATATTCAATCGGTCTGATACTACATGCTAATGATATTAAGTCTGTAAGATACTATATGCCAATGATATTCAGTTCTGATATCGAGTCTGTTAAGTACTATACATTCACTGTGCTAGATAATGTAAATCAATGGTATTCAGCATATCTGATGCTGTACATTAATGGCATTCACTCCACCAGGCAAAGTAAACTTATGACGTCGTCTATCAGGTACTAAATAATAATGATATTCAGTCTATCGGGTAATAAATAATAATGATATTCAGTCTATCAGATACTAAATAATAATGATATTCAGTCTATCCGATACTAAATAATAATGATATTTAGTCTGTCAAGTTTTAAATAATAATGATATTTAGTCTGTCAAGTTTTAAATAATAATGATATTCAGTCTTTCAGGTACTAAATAATAAATATATTCAGTCGACCAGGTACTAAATAATAATAATATCATTATTATTATTTAGTCTATCAGGTATTAAATAATAATGATATTCAGTCTATGATGTAGTAAATAATAATGATTTTCAGTCTATTAGGCACTAAATAATAATGATATTCAGTCTGTCAGGTACTATACGTTAACTGCATGAAATCCCCCAACATAGAATGATATCCAGTCTGTCAGATAATGTGTATTAAGTACATTGATTCTAGCCATCATTGCAAGATCTTGATATTCTCTCCGACGGACTAACATTTCCAGTCTAACAGACACTATATGCCACATATATTTCGTTCTGAATACAGTATATTTACTATTATTTTAGACAGTAGACGTAGCGGTCTTCTTCTTCTTCTTCTTCTTCTCCTCCTCCTCTTCCTCAGTTTCCTCCTCCTTATCCTTCTTCTTCTTCTTGTGCTCAGACATCGAAGGTAAGTCTCTCTCACAGATACAGCAGTCTTTGATCCTTTGAATCTCTGTACAGCGGTCTCCCGTAAGAGGTTGAAGTCTGGCTACTGCTGTGCCTCTATGACAGGTCTGGAGGATATATAGTGCCTCATTTTCGCAGGCCAATGGGCCCGTTGGGCTTCTGGTATAGTGTGAACGGGCGGATCATGATTGTCGTGACACGGCCAGTCGCGATGATCACGCCCACGCTCCGCTCGCAAATTCTCATGTATATGCCAATGGGGTTTTTTGATCACGTGATCGGGAAATAGGCGAGAAGAATGTGTTAGACTTTCACAAATAGTGGAGAGTTGGTTTTGTCCAGGCGCATGGCCGGCAGCATATTTGTGTTTGAGGGAGCTTTGTCTTGCTTTGGAATGATAGATGTATTATTCAAGATATAGGGGTTCTTGAGTATGAGTGTCCTGTCAGTTATGATCTCAGAGTGCTGCTCGAGCCGCCTCGTTTGTGTAAGTTATAAAAGTCAGTGACTGTCAGTGTCAGGTGATGTCATGTCAATATATGGTGTCCGCAGTCGTAAGTAGTACTCATTCAGTTGAAGTACAAGTAGTACTTTGGTGTTGGAGTTTATCAGTTTGAGAACACATATTGCCTGAGTATCATATTAACCTTGACGTTGTAAGCTTTAATACACATTTACTTGAGTAATTTTTTCAGGCAAGAATTGATGGAATGTAATCTATCTTGAGGCTCATATGTATAGCTTTGTGTTTAAATTGTTGGGGCGCCATGTGTGGCTGTGATCGTACTCGCTTGAGCCATAAGATATCCATGTAGTCTTTATATATATATATATATATATATGAACATTAGTATGTTAAGATTTGGTTTGGTTGCAGCGTGACGGAACTTTTATAATGCCCTGATAAGACGCGTCAACATTCCGTGTCGTAGTCTTGTTTAAGTAAATTTCCGTTCAGAGGAACGGGAAAGATGGACAAAAGTACAGACTGAAACTGTGTATCATAAAATGTAATAATATTATCATGCAAGTTTGTTTAGCACGGTTACCGAGTTTTCTACCGTTCTATTAGTAATGAAATAGTTTGTTGTTTGAATTGATGAACAGTTTGTTAGCAAAGCGATTTGCTGTTGGTGATGAAAGCAAGTGTAGAAGGATATTATTATAAGTTACGCTTTAACAAGGGGATAGGGAGTGGCTGTTACAAGAAGAACGTCCATGAGCAAAAGATCCTGGGTTAAGCGTTGGTTGGGGCCGGGCAGTATGGAAGCAAGTGCCCGCGGGATAGCCACAACGTGGGTCCCCTTCCAACTGTAGGCTAAAGGTTAGCCGTGCCTCCGACACCAAGTAATAAGGTTTGGATAGTTGGGATGTGAAATAGGGGGGAATTGGGATTTCCACCCCAGCCACAAGGTTGGTTGTCATATTCCCCTGTCCAAAGAAGAATTACAAGACCCTCTGGACTGTAATGGGGGCTTAAATAAACAAGAGGAAGTTGTGAAAATAATGCACACAAAACTTCGATAAATAACGAAAGATAAATAAAGAGATATTTTACAATAGATTTTGTCTCAGTCTGCAGTTATGATATTCCTCAGACTGCTGTTATGCTATTCCTCAGTCTGCAGTTGTCCTATTCCTCAGTCTGCAGTTGTCCTATTCCTCAGTCTGCAGGTGTCCTGTTCCTCAGTCTGCAGGTATCCCATTCCTCAGTCTGCAGTTGTCCTATTCCTCAGTCTGCAGGTGTCCTGTTCCTCAGTCTGCAGTTGTCCTATTCCTCAGTCTGCAGGTGTCCTATTCCTCAGTCTGCAGTTGTCCTATTCCTCAGTCTGCAGGTGTCCTGTTCCTCAGTCTGCAGTTGTCCTATTCCTCAGTCTGCAGGTGTCCTATTCCTCAGTCTGCAGTTGTCCTATTCCTCAGTCTGCAGGTGTCCTATTCCTCAGTCTGCAGTTGTCCTATTCCTCAGTCTGCAGGTGTCCTATTCCTCAGTCTGCAGTTGTCCTATTCCTCAGTCTGCAGGTGTCCTATTCCTCAGTCTGCAGTTGTCCTATTCCTCAGTCTGCAGTTGTCCTATTCCTCAGTCTGCAGTTGTCCTATTCCTCAGTCTGCAGTTGTCCTATTCCTCAGTCTGCAGTTGTCCTATTCCTCAGTCTGCAGGTGTCCTATTCCTCAGTCTGCAGGTGTCCTGTTCCTCAGTCTGCAGGTATCCCATTCCTCAGTCTGCAGTTGTCCTATTCTCAGTTCAGTCAATCCTGTAAGACAAAATACTATCGGACTGTGAAATGTTAAGAGCTTTGACACTGAATGAACTTTTTTTTCTTTTGGTTGGGGGGGGGGGGGGAGGCGGGAGAATGGGGGTTAGCTAAGGTGATGCTTCTTGTCTTCACTGTCTTTGTTCACATTTTTCAGGTACCTATCCAAATCCCACTCCTTGAGCATTGTGAAGGCAGCTCGAATAATCGCGATGTTGATCCAGCGCTTTTTATTAAAGTGTAGCTCCTCGCTGAAGTGTTCTTAGAATTCATGCGTTCTGATTGGTTTCTTAGAGTAAATACTGTCTTTTCTGTTTTGTTTTTTTCATTAATTTTGAACTTAATATATGGACTGAAATATGGTACATATGGTCTTAAATAAAGGCACCCAAAGAAACCTATAAATAATAAATCTGTCATTTTAATGTACATAATACAAAAAACTCCGCTTAAGAATTACTGAAAAACCTACTTATTACTTGTTTTTTTTTCTACTTCTATAGGTTCATGGGAAGAGGTACGCATACAAATTTGATTTTGCTGGTTTAGCTCAAGCTCTTCAACCTTCGGCTCCGCCCACAGAGACATATCCACATCCTTACATGCATTCTGATTGGCTGCTTCATCCTGGTTACCAAGGAACCGCGCCTACTGTAAATTTCACGGCCAATCACTATCACCAGCCTGTAACACAGATGCATCACGGGATGTTCACACCCGGCGTCCCAAGCAGTTATTATCATCACCATTATCACCATCACCACTGGCCGGCGCCAACCGGGCCACCGCCGCCGCCGCCACCGCCACCACCACCAACCGTAGCACAGTCGCATGTTGGCATGCCTTATCATAAGTACCACCACCAGCAGCCCAATCACCGTCATCATCAGGGTCACGTGGTATCTCCGGAGAACAGCCTTACCAATGGTTACATGAGTCCGTGCTACTGACGTGTACACAGCAAACAGACAAGCCAAGAAGATCAGTTTAAACATGTGAAATGTTTGCAAGCAAACCTTTTTTGATCCTCGTTAAACTTTATATGCAGATATGTATTATACACTGCGTTCCGGCATTCATCCTGTGTTTTTGTGTATGTGTGTGTGTTACAATTCTTAGAGACATTTTTTGCTTGTTACGTTGTCTGATTCTGACGGACATAAGGTATGAAAAAATGTGTCACAGTAACGCATGCTTCACTCTGCCAATCATGTCCCATGGAAAGACAGACTCCTGAAAATTCTAGAAGAGCTGCAAGTGATGCCAGAAATGGAAAGGAAAAAAAAAATCAACTGTCTTTGGGTCTTGAGCGACTCGATGAACACGCTAAAGAAAATTCAAGCTGGCTGTCCAAGGCAGCAGCGGATCAAATCCCTGCAGATGTCACAGGCCCACATTTCCATCGACTGGACCTTTTTTTGTTTCTACCAGGTCATCAAGATGCCAGAGGAAATGAAAGAGCAGATCAGTCGGTCGACTCAGCTGTTATGGAGGATGGGGAGACAATGGAACGAGCAGGCTTAATCAGTTCTATAAGAGAAGCCGGTCAAACGAAAAGGTTTTACTGACAACTGTGAATAGGCGACCTTGACAAGAACGAAAGTGCTTTTTGTTTGTTTTGGGTGGGTGGGTGGGGGGGGGGGTGAACTTTGCTGTGTCAGAAAAATGAACGTTTGATCAAGAGCTCCAGATAGATGGTCAAACAACAAAGAGCAGGTGTCATCAGGTACTGTAGGCTGAAGGATATACCGAAGAGGAGATCTGGACACCCATGAAAGTGTCCGAGGTGCATGGATGATGGTCCTTCCTAAGTGACCTCTAGATATGTCTGTCATGGTTTACTCTCACACATACTCTCCAAGGCCGCGCACGTGGTTACGGACATGAAAGCCACTTGCAGATTACCGTCACGTGATAATGAAGCACCTGGCTTGACTCTTCCTGCTAATGAACAGACCGTCCAAAAAAAAAAAAATTAAATAAATAAACAGAAGGGTAGACCTAAAGGGAAGTAATGCAAATAAATGTGATTAGAAAGTGAAGAATGTGGGAGTTTTACTATAGAGAGAAAGGGCAAAATAGAGAGCCAGTATAATAAGAGCTAAAAAAGGAGAGATGGCAATATACAGGCAAACTCAGTCAGTCATTTGCATGTTCCTTGTGGAACTTTGCCTCCCTAACAGCTCCCCTTCTACAGGGGGAAGTATATGTTATATTACTTCAGAGCTGAGACTATGGTTGTTACAGAACTTGAAGGTCATTAGATTCGCCAAGATGGCGAAGTGAGAGAGAGAGAGAGATATATATCTAGTAAGAGTTACTGGCAAATCAGCAGTGGAGGAAGACACTGGAGTGGCTGGTAACATAAGGGCTCTCATGAAATCAGGCAAAATAAGCTTGACTGTTGTTTCATATCGACACTTCACATAAAGATAATGATGATGGTGATGAATACGACGATGATGATGATGTCGACAAGAATTACTTTTAAATTGTTCTGATGTGCTATTTGAAAGGAAAAATAAAGCAATTTTTTTGTCATGTATAATTTACTGCGATGTACAGATGTTTTCTCTGCACTAGTGTCTCACTAATAAAAGATTCTTGCTACTGGAAGAGAGTAATTGAAATGTTATGAGAGTGTAAAAATTTCGTTACTTGGTTGTAAAAACTGCGTTTGTAACTAATGTGTAACAAATTCTGGACACTGCATTCTAACCATGTAGAAATGTACTCGTTACCAATGGCATCCCAGTACCTTCAAGGGAATTAATCACTATATCTTAGAACGAAAGAATATTTCATAGGTTATCCCCCATCACTTAGCTTGGGGACGGTTTCTGTTGAAATGGCTAAAGAGATAAAATAAGTCACCGGCGGATCTCATAATCAAGTCTAAAGACAGGGAATTGTGGAGAGAAATGATCGCCTACGCCACTCGGCACGGCACTTGATTGATTGATTGATTGATTGATTGAAGGGATAAAATAGAATTATAAGATGTTTTATGAATGGTCCAGTGGTTAAAAATAAGTCATCTAGGCTCGTATTTGAAAATACATGAGATGTAACAGACAGTTGGCACGCAATCTCAGGAAAGCTTGTCTGTGTACGGATGCCGTTTCCATCACTTAGTGCCCCCACCCATATACATGCATAGGGAGAGAGAGAGAGAGAGAGAGAGAGAGAGAGAGAGAGAGAGAGAGAGAGAGAGAGAGAGTTAAAATAAGAAACATTTATTATCATTGCGCTTTGGAAAAAATCCACATTTTTCTTACATTTAACATTGAAGAAAGAAAACTGACTAAGGTGCAGGGACTCCGTGGAACTGGCAAGAAGAACAAGATGTGACTATCAGGGGATATCTGAACCCGCGACAGTTAGCTAGAGAAACTGAGACTTTATTGCTTTGGCCATCTCTGGACCTCATTGGACCATTGATTCCACTCATATCTAAAAACATGAAACCTGTGAATTGATTCCGCTCAAAAGTTTAAAAACATGAAACTTATAAATTGATTCTGTTCATTTAAACGCCAAGACAGCGGTTCTTAATCTATTATTTTGGTTTTAGACCCTATTTTCCAACATGATAATAGCTTTGGACCCTCTTTTCAACCTGATAATAACTTTGGACCTTCTTTTCAACCTGATAATAGCTTCGGACCCTCTTTCCAAGCTGATAATAGCTTTGGACCCTCTTTCCAACCTGATAATAGCTTTGGACCCTCTTTACAAGCTGATAATAGGCTTTGGGTCATCTTTCCAACCAGATAATACGTTTGGGCCCTCTTTCCAAGCTGATAATAGCTTTGGGCCATCTCTCCAACATGATAATAGCCGCGAACCCTCTTTCCAAAATGACCACAGTTATGGCTCCTCTTTCCAACCTGATAATAGTTTTGATTTCTTTTTCTAAGCTGATAATAGCTTTGGAGCCTCTTTTCAACATGATAATAGTTGTAGACACTCTTTCCAACATGATAATAGTTGTAGACACTCTTTCCAACATGATAATAGTTGTAGACACTCTTTCCAACCTAATAATAGTTGTAGACACTCTTTCCAACCTAATAATAGTTGTAGACACTCTTTCCAACCTAATAATAGTTGTAGACACTCTTTCCAACATGATAATAGTTGTAGAAACTCTTTCCAACATAATAATAGTTGTAGACACTCTTTCCAACATGATAATAGTTGTAGACACTCTTTCCAACATAATAATAGTTGTAGACACTCTTTCCAACATGATAATAGTTGTAGACACTCTTTCCAACCTGATAACAGCTGTGGACCCTCTTTCCAACCTGATAACAGCTGTGGACCCTCTTTTCAACCTGATAACAGCTGTGGACCCTCTTTTCAACCTGATAACAGCTGTGATTCCCTCATTCAAAATAAAATGATAAACAGACCATATACGATTCTACCAGTCCGAGGTCTCCCACCACAATCACAGTTAACCTCGCGATTACTTTCCCCATATATACTTGTATTTGTGTTCACCGAGATTTGCATGTCATTGTGGTGTGAAATGCCCGTGCCTTCACATTTATATGTTATCTAACATCCTTCCCGTGCCGTTAAACGTCACATAGGGCTCGCAAGTTAGTTCGCCAATTTTCCCTGTTTTCGGCGAGCTCTTTCAGCCTCATCAAGGGAATTTATGCCTAATAATTTGGCCTATCTTAATAATGTTCGTTGTAAAGTTTCACGTGGTCTGCCGCTTTTTCTTTGGCCTGTTGTGTTCCACTTGATAGCTTGTTTTGGGATTCTCTGATCGTTTCTTCTCATCACGTGACCAACATATGTCCATCTCCTGATCACCCATGAGACAGGTTGTTGTTCGCTCATCTATCTTATCTCTGCATTGTTCTTGAGATCGTTCCACTTGATGCCGAGTATTTTCCTTAAGCATATGTTTTTAAAGGAGTCTAATTTCTTGTCTATTTCTTTAGGTGTTTTCCAACTTTCGCGTGCATAAATGAGTGTGGATATTACATTTGAATTGAATAATCTTAACTTGGTTTTTGTGCTTATAACTTTTGAATGCCATATGTTCTCAAGATTCTTAAAGATCAAAGCTGCTTTTGCAATTCTAATTCTAACTTCCTTTCCGGTGTCACCATCCTGATCTATGTAACTGCCAAGGTATGCAAATTGGTTTATTTCTTAAACATCACATTTATAGATCACTACAGCATTTGAGGCAGGTTAGCCAGCATCTGCCATCGATGCCTTTGTTTTCTTAAGGAAACTTCAGGCACTCATTTTCCCAGGCTGGGGTACTACCTGAATTTTGGGTGAGAACACTCTTTCGGAAAGTAAAAAACGAGAAAATAACTTGTTACTGAGTTGGCCTCATATTTCTCCTGAAAAAAAAACAAAAAAAAGTATTTTTTCTCTCTTTATTTTATATTCGCAGAATTTAAAACTCGCGTAAAATAACATATTACTTTAATATGTAAACATTTTGTAAATTTCAGTTACATAAATCGTGCCACCAACACATAAGTAGAGGAATTAAACATAGGCTCCAGTGGACGTGTGGGTACATGGATGTTATGTTGTAAAGGTAGACAACCGATAATTTATCTTGCATATTGGAATTATGTCCCTTCGAAATAAAGAAAAGGGAGTATTTTACAAAAGTTTTGAAAAGGGCGAAATGAGTATTCCCCGATGTACAAACCTCAAAATATCAACTTACCACTGGGTTGAAGTTGTTTTTTTTTTTTTTGACCATTTTGCGCCCGTGTCAACCGATTCAAAAAAGAGGTACTTGGTTTTCCGTGGAGAAAAACAGACTTGACGTTCAAATCTTGAATAGAGCCGTTGTCCTTTGAAAACTTCATCTTGTCTTGTTCATAAGAGATAGAGCTTGAGAATCTTTCCATGCAGCTCCGAAAACAATCATTTCTCTCTCTCTCTCTCTCTCTCTGTGCCTCTAATACTTCCCCCCCCCCCACACACACACACAAACGCAGTCTCATACGCACAGACGCACGCGCGCAGTATCTCACACACGCAGACATTTTGTCTGTTCTGCACTAAACAGGGAGCGCGTACTGGCAACAGGATTAGTCCGCCGACAGATTCGGGCCCGAGGTCTAGGCTATTTGGACAGTGTCCACTGCGCATGTCGTGACCTGATTTCATCGCACACATTTTTTTTTTTAAGTTAGGGTTAGGATCAAAAGCCACGAGACAAGCGCAAACATAATATAGGTCAATGTGCACCTAACCCCTTCCTCCTCCCCCCCCCCGGGCTGTTGCTATCAGTACGCTAAAATACTGCGGAGATAACCACCGTAGACATATGAAATATATAACCACCGCAGACATATGAAATAGATAACCACCGTAGACATATGAAATATATAACCACCGTAGACATATGAAATATATAACCACCGCAGACATATGAAATAGATAACCACCGTAGACATATGAAATAGATAACCACCGTAGACATATGAAATAGATAACCACCACAGACATATGAAATGGATAATCACGCAGACATATGAACTAGATATCCACCACAGACATATGAAATAGATAATCACCGCAGACATATGAACTAGATATCCACCACAGACATATGAAATAGATAATCACCGCAGACATATGAACTAGATATCCAACACAGACATATGAAATAGATAATCACCGCAGACATATGAACTAGATATCCACCACAGACATATGAAATGTGTCTGTTGGCCTGTATGTGTCTGAAATCTCTTGTTTCTTTTCTTCTTTTGATGTGAAGCTTCCTCCTCTCTCTTTCCTTTCTCTCTTCCCCCGTCCCCCTCCTTCTCTTTCTTCATCACTCTTCCCTCTTTTCTCCACTCCCCCTCTCTCCTCCTCCTCTCTTTCCCCCTCTCTTCCTCCCCTCTCTCTCTCTTCCCCTCCACCTTCCCCCTCTCTCTCTCTCTCTCTCTCCTCCACCTTCCCCCTCTCTCCTCCTCTCTCTCTCTCTCTTCCCCCTCTCTCTTCCCCTCCACCTTCCCCCTCTCTCTCTCTCCTCCTCTCTCTTCCCCCTCTCTCCTCCTCTCTCTCTCTCTTCCCCTCCACCTTCCCCCTCTCTCTTTCCTTTCTCTCTTCCCCCCTCCCCTCCCCTTCTCTTTCTTCATCACTCTTCCCTCTTTTCTCCACTCCCCCTCTCTCCTCCTCTCTTCCCCCTCTCTTCCTCTCCTCTCTCTCTCTTCTCCTCCACCTTCCCCCTCTCTCTTTCCTTTCTCTCTTCCCCCGTCCCCCCTCCTTCTCTTTCTTCATCACTCTTCCCTCTTTTCTCCACTCCCCCTCTCTCCTCCTCCTCTCTTTCCCCCTCTCTTCCTCCCCTTTCTCTCTCTTCCCCTCCACCTTCCCCCTCTCTCTTTCCCCGTCGCCTCTCCTTCTTTCTCTCAACACATGGCTCGTAAACCATCAAGTACTTCAATGACATAGTTAGAATAGCAACTTGTTAGATATTGTTAGAAATTATTTTAATGTTTGTTAAAAAAAACATATGTTAGAAGATCTGTATTTACAATGTATTTTTATTTATGTATATGTCTGCGTGTGTATGTGTGCTTGAGTGCTATTTTATTAGGTTAATTACTTCTTCTCTTTTACCTTGAATGTACTAGTTAAATCTTACACTCTTTTGATATATTTTTCCTAATTTAATTTATATTTTTGTACTAAATCAAGTGTGTGGGAAGAATGAAAGATGGAGTGATGAAGGGCAGAATGTAAGACGGACCTGCGTGCCCAATTCTTTACCCTTCAAAAATAAAGATTATTCATTCCCTCTCTCTTCCCCACTCCTCCCTCTTTTCTCCACTCCCCCTCTCACCTCTACCCCCCTCCCCTTCCCCCCCAACCAAGAAGTATTGCGCACCTCTTGCTTTTTATACATATTCAGGAAGGAAAAAAAATCACCGCCATAAAGTGCTCCAGTCAGCTACGACGCTGTGCTTCAACGTCTCCACTGTATCGGCTGCAAAGAACATCAGCTCGCAGTTCCAAGAAGAAGAAGAAATGAATATACAAAATACACAACAGCAGCTCAGGATACGCTGTATATTATAATCCTTCATAGCTCTTACCAGCACTTCAATGACGCGTCAGTTTGTGTTTGATCTGTGTAATACAAAATCATATAGTAATAGTAGATATCTGTGTATACAAAATCATATAGTAATAGTAGATATCTGTGTAATACAAAATCATATAGTAATAGTAGATATCTGTGTAATACAAAATCATATAGTAATAGTAGATATCTGTGTATACAAAATCATATAGTAATAATAGATATCTGTGTAATACAAAATCATATAGTAATAGTAGATATCTGTGTAATACAAAATCATATAGTAATAGTAGATATCTGTGTAGTACAAAATCATATAGTAATTGTAGAGATCCGTGTAATAAAAAATCATATAGTAATAGTAGAGATCTGTGCAATACAAAATCATATAGTAATAGTAGAGATCTGTGCAATACAAAATCATATAGTAATAGTAGATATCTGTGTAGTACAAAATCATATAGATATAGTAGAGATCTGTGTAATACAAAATCGTATATATATAGTAGAGATCTGTGTAATACAAAATCGTATAGATATAGTAGAGATCTGTGTAATATAAAATCATATAGTAACAGGCCACCAGACTATCAGCCTCTCATGTCACATAACGAAGCTACTTCTGAGAATTATTATGAGAAGAACAAGGAAAAAGATAAAAATGGAAATAGCAGATGAACATTTTGGATTTCTTGAAGGAAAGGGAACACACAATGCCATTTATGCTTTACGAAGACTAACAGAAAGAGCTTTAGAAGTACAGAAAGATCTCTACTTCTCAACTTCATTGTTTACAATGTTTAGCTTCATTGTTTAGCTTCATTGACTACACCAAGGCATCCGACAAGGTGAAACATAATGAAATTATTAAAATGCTTGAAGACATCAATATAGACGGCAAAGACATGAGGATTGTAAAACACCTATACTGGCAGCAAGAAGCAGCAATTCGAGTTGAAAATAGAACTGGAAAATATCAACCTATAAAACAAGGGGTGCGACAAGGATGTGTACTATCTCCAGACCTTTTTTCTTTGTACAGCGAGAATATTCTAAAAACGATCATCACAGAACCAGGTATAAAAATTGGAGGATACAATATTAACAACCTTCGGTATGCTGACGACACAGTACTGATAGCGGAGAACCAACAAGACCTGCAAAATCTCTTGGATAAAGTCGCCAAAGAAAGTGAACATAAAGGTCTTACTTAGAACATCAAGAAGACAGAGACTAAGAAACAGAATCCACCAGCATGCAGTATAAAATTAAACGGAACTATTCTAAAGCAGGTGCAGACATTTAAATACCTTGGAGCACTAATAACTTCAGATGGGAAATGCAGAACAGAAATTAGGAACAGAATAGGCCAAGCAAAGACTGCATTTCAGAGAATGAGAAACATATTATTCAACACATCCTTATCAACAAATGTTAGAAAACGAGTCCTAAAATGCTATATTGAACCTATTTTGTTATATGGAAGTGAATCATGGACAATAGACAGGTCTGCACAAAAATCATTGGAAGCAGCAGAAATGTGGTTTATTAGAAGAATGTTGCGAATTCCCTGGACAGCAAAATTAAGTAATGAAGAATGTATGAGAAGAGCTGGAGAGACAAAAATCTTGAAAAAAAAAATAAGAGAGAGACAATGTACTTTCATAGGACATGCAATGAGAAGAGGGGGCATTGAAAATATTATAACAACAGGAAAAATAGAAGGAAAAAGATCAGGAGGAAGACCAAGAGAAATGATACTGGACAGTCTGACGGGATGGTGTGAAAGATCAACTAAGCTGATGGCCTGCATGAAGGATCGGGTACTCTGGAAAAGCATAATAGCAACGCCAGTCGGCCCGGCACCTGATGGTGATGATGATAGTAATAGTAGAGATCTGTGTAATACAAGATCATATAGTAATAGTAGAGATCTGTGTAATACAAAATCATATAGTAATAGTAGAGATCTGTGTAATACAAGATCATATAGTAATAGTAGAGATCTGTGTAATACAAAATCATATAGTAATAGTAGATATCTGTGTAATACAAGATGACATAGTAATAGTAGAGACCTGTGTAATACAAAATCATATAGTAGAGATCTGTGTAATACAAGATCATATAGTAATAGTAGAGATCTGTGTAATACAAGATGACATAGTAATAGTAGAGACCTGTGTAATACAAAATCATATAGTAATAGTAGAGATCTATGTAATACAAGATCATATAGTAATAGTAGAGATCTGTGTAATACAAGATCATATAGTAATAGTAGAGATCTATGTAATACAAGATCATATAGTAATAGTAGAGACCTGTGTAATACAAGATCATATAGTAATAGTAGAGATCACAACTAGAGGGGAATGGGGTCTCATATCAGGAAATGGATAGATTAGATCGGAGGGGGACCAGAGTCCTAACTGAGTTTAACCTAGGGGCCTGGATGGCCCCCTGCCTGGCCCCCTGGGTGGCCGTCACGGCCAAACAATTCATTATATGTTTCTGTTCAAGTTTTTGAATTATCTCAAACTAAAAATGCCTTTAATTGGAGCTTTTCAGATCAGATTGAACTGAATAATTTGTTAGATTTTTTAAAGATTATTTTTTTTATATAATACGTAACATTCTTCAAAAGAAGAAAAGAAACAAGAGATTTCAGACACATATATTACAGCATATGAAGTTTGTCAAGAAATAAGGTGGAAAAAAATCAAATGATTTAGTTCTCTCTACGCTAAAAGCAGTAAATACGGCTGACTATAATAAGCACATCTCTCCGCACAGCGAGATTTCGAACTTGGGACATTGCGTGAACGTTTCCCAAATTCTTTTAGAACGGCATTTCATCGAGTTTCTTCCTCATGATTAAATCAGGATAAATACTGTCCCAGCTTCGTCTTTCATTTCGACATAACAGGAAGTTCAATCTATAACTTCCTGTAGTGCGTTATTTGGCGCGGATGTAAACAAACTTTCATAGAGATATCTCGCAATCTTCCCCTACATCAGTGCCACAGATGTAGCAGATCTGCTGTGTTCGGCAACTAGAACCTGGGAGAATTTGTTTGTAAGAAGTGTAAAAGGTGTCCCAGTTTCCGAGGTGGGACGAGCAAACGCGGAATGTTAAAACCGAGTCCGGATCTCAGTGTGCTTTGATCTCCGCTCAGACCTTGAAACCTGCATCTAGTGTAGTGTACAATTCCTAGTATTACATCATGTTGTATGGTGAGAAACTAAACAAATTATTTGATTAGCCAGTCTCTGACCCTTCTTCTTCTTCTTCGTTCGCTTCTACCGCCAAGATCGCCCCGTGATCCTACTGAATTTACTCCTGTGGGAGAGAGGGCGACAAGAGATCCCCGAGAGGATCACATGACGTTCAAAATATCGCGGGATTTGGGCCTGTATTCTCAGTGGGTCGCAGAAGCGGGATTGCGTGACACTGTGGTTTTCTTTGCACCAGTTTAATCTAGAGTTGGACTTTCTCACCGGAAAACCTCGACGTGTTTTGGACATCAGTATATTCCCGCCGGGTGAGAGGTGGTTTCCTATCCAGTCCAGCGTTGGACTTTCTCACCGTAAAACCTCAGCGTGATTAGGATATGCATATATCCCCGTCGGGTGAGAGGTGGTTCCTATCTAGACTGCACTGGTCCAGTTTCTCCGACTTCAGCATTTTGTGGTCGTGACCGCTACCCTTCCTAGTTGTGACCAGGTCGGAGCTTTTGTCCAAGAGGACGAATCCTCGCCACTAGTAAGTTTCACTCCTAGGTTAAGCCGGTTTAGGCATATTATCCCAGTATGGGCGCGTTTAAGGCCTTTTCGACCTCTAGAGCGGACGTACCGTGACATGAGCAGTCATCAAGTTTCACCCATGTGTTAAGCTGGTTTATGTATATTTCACCAGTATGGGTGTATATCGGACGTGGCCGGCCTCTAGACCAGAGGTGCCGTGGTATGGGTAGCTCTGGTCACGAGACTGCTGGACATATCGATTAATATTCACTTTATCCTTTCCATCACCTTTTCACAGCGGCGCCGCTCGGCAACCCTTTTCGCATTTTCTTCATTGGCCGGGAGGAGCCCCACTCCTCGCACGGCAACTGAAGAATCTCACCAGCAGCGGAGTCTCTGACCCTAAACGCTAGAGTAGTGAAAGGTAGCCAGCCATTGTGCTGCCGGGGGCCCAGTTTTTTTGACGATCGGAGCTGAAACACGAAACTTGAGAATTTCAGCAAGAGCTAATGAAAACCTCTCTTGGACAGATCGTCAGCTTAATATGGTCTCTCTCACTCTCTCTCTCTGTCTCTCTGAACATTAAGTGCATAAGGCACATGGGGCTTCCTGAAGGGTTTTTCACAAACGCCTGTCCTTTGCCTTTTTTTTCAGCTCTTGCCTAGGTGAGCCGTTTGTTGCTCAACATCCTCTCTGTTGTTCTTCTCCATGTCGCCTTTGGTGTACCCTTACTTCTGTACCATTTTGTGTCCATAATATCGTCATTTAGAAATATTATCTTGGCTCAGAGTTCTAGTCACTGTGTTAGTGGTTTGTTTTTTGCAATCATTCTATTGCTACGTAACGAGCTGTTAACTTGTTTTGTATATGTTGGACCAAGTGTTAAAACAACGTTTATGATTTGCAATGTAATCCAGCTTGTTGTATCAGTTGTCGGTGCCAAAGTTAAGTGCCTGCGCGTAGAAGTGTAGCCAGTAGACGCACTAATGTATGAGAAAAATGAGCACAGTAAATAGAAGAACGGTGCTATATACTAGCATGTAACAGAAATGAGCACAGTAAATAAAAGAATGGTGCTATATACCAGCATATAACAAAAATTTGAACAGTAAATAGAAGACTGATGTTATATACCAGCATATGACAAAAATTATCACAGTAAATAGAAGAATGATGTTATATAGTAGCATCATTCATTCATTCATTTGCATGTCCCTTGTGGAACTTTGCCTCCCTAACAGCATTCCTGTAGGCCTCTCGGTTGTGAGCAAGATGGCCTGCTCGTGATGCATCCATTTGCAGATCATCAACGATGTCTTGCAGCCATCTTCGCCTTGGTCTTCCTCTCTTTCTCTCTTATACTAGCATATGACAAAAATTTGAACAGTAAATACAAGAATGATGCTATATACTAGCATATGACAAAATTTTAACAGTAAATAGAAGAATGATGCTATATACTAGCATATGACAAAAATTTTAACAGTAAATAGAAGAATGATGCTATGTACTAGCATGTGACAAAAATGAGAACAGTAAATAGAAAGATGTTGTTAAATCCTATTACATAAAAAAAAACGAGAAACAGTAAATACAAAGATGACGCTATATCATGAAAAAAGAATACCGACAATAAGATTACATTTAACAACAACGCTAATTCCTCTATGGAAAATATAAATTCCACAAAGAAAATTTTATAAATTCCACAATTACTTTATTTTATAAATAACACCAAAACCCGAAGAACTAAACTTTAAAACAAAACAAAACTGTTTAACCGCCGTGGCCAAAGGAAGCCCCATATTCCCTGAGCTGATTCAGCACGTGATATCGTATGTTCACTTCATCCGTCGACTTCCCTGCATGTGTGTTACGTAGTCCAGTATCTGCCATGTAGGTAACAATTCTTTTTTTTTTTTCCTCGGAGGCAGTTTTGCTCAACACGGCGTGACAAAGCACCATTCTTTTGTAGCTGGGTCGACTGATACGGGAATCGCAGCGGGAGCAAAACTCAATACCTTCAGTTCAGGGAAACCGCCCTAGTTGTATAATAATCATATCTTCGGACTGTTTATCTGTGCCCTGTATTTTAACACAAATATTTAGAATAAAAACTGCAAAACTCTAAAACCCGTGTTGGTTCTTCTTGGTTTTTTGTTTTTTGTTTTGGTAATAACGAATTATTAATGCTTAGAGCTCTGGCTTAGCAGTACGGAGAGGATCTATCTATCTATCTATCTATCTATCTATCTATCTATCTATCTATCTATCTATCTATCTATCTATCTATCTATCTATCTATCTATCTATCTATCTATCTATCCATCCATCCATCCATCCATCCATCCATCCATCCATCCATCCATCCATCCATCCATCCATCCATCCATCCATCCATCCATCCATACATCCATCCATCCACCCACCCACCTACCTACCTATCTACCTATCTATCTATCTATCTATCTATCTATCTATCTATCTATCTATCTATCTATCTATCTATCTATCTATCTATCTATCTATCTATCTATCTATCTATCTATTGTTTACCATCTACATCAATGATCTTCCACTTCATCTAATAAAATCATCTTGTGACCTCTTTGCTGATGACTGCACAGTTTACACTAGCAACCTTGAGTCAACTCTTCAGATTGAAATAAACAGTCTAATTAACTGCAACAATAACAACAGAATGTTCATAAACACCAGCAAAACAAAACCCATGCTCATTACAACAAAACAGAAATTAACAAATTCACCAACAACAACACTACAGCTCCATGCTGAAAATTCACAGACAGAGAATGTTAGTGAATATAAAACTCTAGGTCTCATGACTGACCACCACCTCAGCTGGAATCATTATGTAGACAATCTAACCAAACTCCCTGCACAAAAGGTTTACCATTTTACTAAAATTAAACGGTTCTAAGGACTGCAAACGCGCCACAAACAGCCTCTGGCAGTCAAGTCCAGCTCCTGGCCTTCCCGTGGCAGAACTGTTTAAACTGACAGGAGAAGGGGCGAGGGCGAATATCTGGCGCCTGAAAACCAGATACTTAGGGTAGATGAGTGGCACGTTTGGTAGCTCATCTACCGCTGTTGGCGAGATTTTCAGCTGCCGTGCGTGGAGCGGTGCTCCTCCCGGCCAATGAAGAAATTTGCAAATGAGGTTGCCGCGCAGCATCACTGCGGAAAAGGTGGTAGAAAGGATAAAGCGAAGCAAACAGTCAAATCACGGCTCCTCTGATCTGGAGGTCGGCCACGTCCTGAGTGCAGTCATATCGGATGAAATGCATGAACCGGCTTGTCCCAGAGGTTAAGACACTGCTGGCGAGACTCTTCAAATGCCGCGCGTTGAGTGAAGCTCCTCCCGGTCAAGGAAGAAATGCGGAAAAGAAATAAAGGTTGCTGTGCGACGCCGATGGGAAAAGGTGGTGGAAAGTGAAGTTTAGCTGGTATGTCCAGTAGTATCGCTACGAGAGCTATACCACGGCACCTCTGCTCTAGAGGCCGGCCACATCCGAAATACACCTACACTGGTGAAATATGCCTAAACCGGCACACACCAGGGGTGGAACTTGATGGCTAGACATGTCATGGCACTTCCGCTCTAGAGGTCGGTCACGCCTGATATACACCAATATTGGTGAATTTTGCCTAAACCGGCTCATACCAGGGGTGAATCTTGAAGGCTATGCATGTCACAGTACCTCTGTTCTAGAGGTCGGTCTCGTCCCAAACACGCCCATACTGGGATAATGCCTAAACCGGCTCAACCCAGGGGTAGAAGTCACTAGTGGCGAGGATTCGTCCTCCTGGACAAAAGCTCCATCCTGGTCACAACTAGAAAGGGTAGCGGCCACGACCGCAAAATGCTGAAGTCGGAGACACTGGACCAGGGAAGTCTAGATAGGCAACCACCTCTCACCCGGCGGGGATGTTTGCGTATCCTAATCACGCTGAGGTTTTCCGGTGAGAAAGTCCAACTCTGGCCTGGGTGGGCTACCGCCTCTCACCCAGCGGGGATGCACTGATATCCTAAACACGTCGAGGTCTTCCGGTGAGAAAGTCCAACCCTAGACTAAACTGGTGCAATGAAAACCACGGTGTCACGCAATCCCGCTTCCGAGACCCACCAAGAATACAGGCTAAAGCCCTGTGATACTCTGAACCCCTTGTGGTCCTCTCGTGGATCTCGTGTGGTCTTTTCGGGGACCACACAGGTGACCACGGTACCTAACGAGGACCACAGGCGTGAATTCAGTAGGACCACAGTGCGGTTTTGGTGGTAGAAGCGAACGAAGAAGAAGAAGAAGAAATTAAAAATTTTCTTGACATAGACACCAGAAAAATATACTACATATCACAGATACAAACACACTTGGACTATTGCTCCACAGTCTGGGATAGTTGTTCCATGTCAAACATGAAAAGACTTTACTAACTTCAAAAACGACCAGTAAAGCTTATATATGACAAACATGCAGCACGTATTACAAATAAGGACAAATATCTTGATACTCTACCCTCAAGAAGAGATTTCTTTTCAAAAAGGCCAAGTTAATTCATAAAATTCTATAGCACAATGCTCCAGTCTATCTGTGGTCGTTGTTGAAATCTAACCTAAAACACAGTCAACGCTTAAGCAAATGTATTCTCTCAAAACCAAGGTTTGACATGTTTAAAAAAAGCTTATCTTACTCAGCTGCCCACCTTTGGAATGTCCTACCAATTCATATACAACTTATAAGTAATATTCGTTCTTATAACTTTAAACTTTGTCAACATCTGTTTGGTATGGACTATATACCTCCCCAAGAATAGTCTAAAGTAGTTTAAAGTATGGCTTGATTGTTGTAATATTTTTTTTTATTGCTATTCTATAAATTTGTTAGTTTTGAATGAATGTAAGAATGCAAGTTGGTTTCATGTTGTTGCATACATCAGAGTGTAGAGTTTATGGACATGAGATACGTTTATTATTTATTTATATAATCATTTAATGTGTCTTCATGATTATTATACTCATTAACAAATGATGAATGATTGTGGCTGAGTGAAAGCTGTATGATGAAGGGCAGAACGTTAGACAAGGCTGCGTGCCCAATTCTTAATCCTTTGAAAATAAAGCTCTAATTATCTATCTATCTATCTATCTATCTATCTATCTATCTATCTATCTATCTATCTATCTATCTATCTATCTATCTATCTATCTATCTATCTATCTATCTATCTATCTATCTATCTATCTATCTATCTATCTATCTGTCTGTCTGTCTGTCTGTCTGTCTGTCTCTATCTATCTATCTATCTATCTGTCTGTCTGTCCGTCTGCCTCGTGCCTACTGGCTCTGACAGTCATAACTCCCCACAACTCTCTGTTGTGTGTTGCCTCTATGAGTTGTTCTGGTGTCCACTTTCCATGTTCTCTTGCCAATACAGGATTTGTATTTCTTGATCTGCCTTTTTTTGCCCTCTAGCTTTCCTGTTGTCACAATGTGTTCTATCGTGCCTTCAGAACTGGTGGTAACATATTACAGATGTATTTGGAATTCTTTTCCCCGGTGATTACATTTGTATTCCCATATAAAGTGAAGGGGGACATTGTTCTGGTCGTGTTTGTTCGATTGACTGATCGTAAGTCGGTGCTGGTAGGAGTTGAGGATTATGTTTCACCGGTCTGAGCATCACCTGGTCGTCCTCATGCGATAAATGGATGTAGACTCTGTGAATAAATAAATACCGATAAAACAAAATCAATGCTCATAACATCAAGACAGGAACTACAAAGCGCAACAAAAAAAAAACAACACTTCGGCTCAGCACGGAAACATCACAGATAGAAAACGTTAGCGAGCACAAAACTCTAGGTCTTATTATTTACCAACATCTGACCTGGAACTCTCATGTGCAATGTCTAACAAAACTCATCGCACAAAAAGTATACCAGTTAGCCAAAATTAATCATTTCATCGATCAAGACACAAGGAAGATATACTACATATCACATATACAAACACATTTAGACTATTGCTCAACAGTCTGGGATGGTTGCTCAGTGTCAAATACAAAGAGGCTCTACTCACTCAAAAAGCGAGCAGTAAAGCTTATTAGTGACAAAGATCAAGCACAAACAACTAACCAGCACAAACATATCAAAATACTGCCTCTTAAGAACAGGTTCCTCTTCAACAAAGCCAAGTTAGTAAATCAAATTCTTTCACGGCATGCCCCGCCTTATCTATGGAATCTGTTTAAATTTAGCCCAAAGTGCAGCCAACCTTTGAACGACATATGTCTTCCAAAACCTAGACTTGATCTTTACAAGAAAAGCTTTAGTTATTCTGCTGCTCATCTTTGGAATACCCTTCAATCCTGTATAAAAAACACAAATTATACTCCTTCCTGCAACTACAAACTTTCCCAATATCTATTTGATGTCGACTACATGAATCCTACAACTTAAAAGTTATTTTAGACTGCTCTTACAGCAACCGAATACAGTTAATTGTTTATTCTGAATAGTCTCGAAATTTTGGTTCAGTAGATATTCATTTATATATGTATGTGGTTATTTCTGTACTGAGTGAATGGATAAGTTCATTCATTTGCATGTCCCTTGTGGAACTTTGCGTCCCTAACAGCACTCCTGTAGGCCTCTCGGTTGTGAGCAAGATGGCCTGCTGCTGATGCATCCATTTGCAGATCATCAACGATGTCTTGCTGCCATCTTCGCCTTGGTCTTCCTCTCTTTCTTTTTCCATTTATGTACCCTTCCAAGACGGTTTTCTCTAGATTATCATGACGTGTAATGTGTCCAAAATATTTAAGTTTTCTCTCTTTAATCCTCTTTACTAGCCAGACTTCTTCAATATTAAGTTCTTGTAGTATGGATATATTTGTTCTTTTTTATGTCCATGATATTTGAAGAACTCTTCTGTAGCATTTACATTCAAAAGACTTTATGTGTTTCTCAGCTGTTTTGTTAAGTGTCCAGGTCTCACAGGCATAAGTTGCAATGGGAGAAATGCATGCCCTTAAAAATCTTATTTTTGTAGTTATGTCTGTTCCTCTCCACAGATTCTTTATTTGTTTTACTTTCTGAAAAGTGATAGATGTCCTCCTTTTAATTTCCCTCATTGTGTTAATTTCCCCTCATCAGCAGTGATCCAAGATATTATAAACTCTCCACTTCTTCCATTTTTTCCTCATTGATACATATATCAGCTGCCTTGTTTGTTTTGTCATTTGTCATCAATTTAGTTTTCTTCTCCTTAAGATAGAGGTTTTGCTCTTCACTATTCTTACGGATTGATATAATTAGTTTTTCCATTTCTTTTTGTGTTGTGGACAGTAATACTGTGTCATCAGCATATCTAATCTCTAGTATTTCATAACCTCCAATTGTTATGGATCGTAATATTCTTTGTCTACATCTTCTCTAACATTCTCCATTATATTTTCAGTATACAAGTTAAATAAATAAGGCGACAATATGCATCCCTGACCGACCTCTTGTTTTATGTCAAACCAAGTTTTTGTTTCACCGTTTATTCTTACTGCTGCTTGTTGGTCTAGATACAGCAGTGATGTTAATTGTATCAAATGTGTTGGAAATCCCATTTTTTCCATTAATTCCCAAAGTTTCTGGTGTTGTACACAATCAAATGCCTTTGAGTAGCCTATAAAGGATAAATATAGATTCACATTAAACTCTCTGCATTTCTCTATTATTAATCTTATATTGAATATATGATCTCTTGATCCTCTTCCTTGCCTGAAACCAGCTTGGACCATACTGACTTCTTCTACTATTTTCTTACGAATTCTACCCATTATGATTTTTAATAGAATTTTACTGGCATTTCTAATCAGGGCAACAGTTCTATAGCTGGTGCATAATTTCAGGTTACCCTTTTTTTGGCAGTAGTATGAATATCTTATATATCTTATATCTTATATCCTTCCTGTGCCGTTAGACGTCACATAGGGCTCGCAAAGTAGTTCGCCAATTTTTCCTGTCTTCGGCGAGTCTTTCAACCTCAACAAAGGATTTTATGCCTGTTAACTTGGCCTCTCTTAATAATGTCCTCTTCAGAGTTTCACGCGGTCTGCCCCTTTTTCTTCGGCCTGTTGTGTTCCACTTGATAGCTTGTTTTGGGATTCTCTGCTCATTTCTTCTCATCAAGTGACCAACATATGTCCATCTCCTTTTCCTGATCACCCGTGAGACTGGTTGTTGTTCAGTCATCTGTCTTATCTCTGCATTGTTCTTGAATTCATTCCACTTGATGCCGAGTATTTTCCTTATGCATTTGTTTTCAAAAGAGTCTAATTTCTTTTCTATTTCTTTAGTTGTTTTCCAGCTTTCACATGCATAAATGAGGGTGGATATTACATTTGAATTGAATAGTCTTAACTTGGTTTTTGTGCTTATAACTTTTGAATTCCATATGTTCTCAAGAATATAGTTCTTTTAAATTCTTTTGGCCAAATAGATGAATGCCATATCTTTTTACATAGTGCATGATTTGTTGTTACACAACAACAGGGTGGGGCTGAAGGACTTCCTGTATTTTAAGAGGTCGGTGAGGCGGGGTGGGGTGGGGGAAAACTGGATGGGGGTGGAGCCGTAATAGACGAAAACAGAAGTGCCAATTAATGGAAGGTGGGGTGTAGAAGGGGGGGGGGGCGTAATAGAGAGAAATTTGTTTGTATCACTTTACACAATTCCTCTCGGAGACTTTGGCTGAATGAACGAACGAATGGATAGTTGAACGAATGAATGAATGAATGAATGAATGGGATGTAGTAATGCTTTTGCCATTTCTCTGATTCCATTTCTGTTGTGTGTTTCCCGTTCTGTTGTTTTGTGTTTCCAGTACTGCTGTTCTGTTGTGTTTCCCGTATTTCTGTTCTGTTGTTGTGTTTCCCGTATTGCTGTTCTGTTGTTGTATTTCCCGTATTGCTAGTTGCAGTCACTGAATTTATTTGTCACAATGTTTCTTCTCTTGTCAATGCTGTTGTTACTGTTGCTGTTATTATTGTTGTTGTTAATGTTGTTAATATTATTGTTGTCATTATTGTAGTTGTTGCTGCTGTTGTTCTTATTATTATTGCTCTTGTTGCTGTCATTGTTGTTGTTGTTGTTATTATTACTGTTACCGTTGTTGCTATTGTTGTTGTTTCTGTTGTTGATGTGTGTTTTGGTTATTTTAATATTTTTGATGCGACGAAGTAATGTAACATTTTAAGTTATCTTTCTTCAACAACAAATTATTTTCTTTCTGTTCATCCAGGAAAATCCGTGAAGTTTAAACAAACAAACAAATTCATTGTTTAATTTTTCTTTCAGCGTAAAATATTTAAGTTCATGTCGAAGAGGCTGAAAAAGAGTACCTGATATCAGTGTTAGGAAACAGGTAACGCGGATCGGCCGGGCACTTCCTGTCGTAAAACTGAGGCAGGCGGAAGTTGAACACTTCGTTATCTTACAGAACTTTATGTTCCAGAGCGAAGTTTCTTTAAATCAGATCACTGGAAGAAATCGACGTAGATAATCTTGGGGAAGATCTCCAGATGGAGGGGTGAAAGATATATTTGTTTACAATGTCTGACCCTGTGTTTTAACAGGTAGTTCCATTAAGAGTGTGTTGGTGTAGGCGGAACTGAAGTAGGATTGACTCATATGAGAGATATGAGAGAGAGAGAGAGAAACGGAGAGAGACAGACAGACAGATAGAGAGAGAGAGAGCGACAAAAAGACAGAGAGAGATAGATAAAGAGACTAAAGAAAAGAGAGAGAGAAAGAGAGAGAGATAGACAGGACAAAGAAAAAACTCAAAGGACGGACAAAAAGAGACAAAAGACGTAGAGACTGTAAGATACAGAGAGACAAGACAGACAGACATATTGAGAGAAACTGAGAACGGTAAAGGCAGAGAGAGAGAGAGAGAGAGAGAGAAAGCACATAAAGAGAGACACAGAGGGAGATGAGAGAGAGAAGACAGAAAAAGAGACAAAAGGACGGAGAGACAAAGAAAGATAAAGAAATAGAGAGAGAGAGAAGATAGAAAAGGAAAGACAAAACAGATAAAAGGAGAGACAAAGGCACACAGAGGAGAGAGAGAGAGAGAGACATAGAGAACGAACGAACAAACATACATTAATTTCAAAGGGTTAAGAATTTGGCAGACAGGCCGGTCCAAAATCCTGCCCTTCATCATACAGCTTTCACTCAGTCACAGTCATTAAGCATTTGTTAGTGAGCATAATAAGCACGAAGAAACAATCAAATGATTACATAAATAAATAATAAACTATCTCTTGTCCATACACTCCAAACTCTGATCTATGTAACTTCATGAAATAAACTTAATTACATTTTCACATTCATTCAAAACTAACAAATTTATAGAAAAGCAGTATAACAAATATCAAGCCATCTTTTAAACTAATCTAGACTTTGACAGTAAGTATATACCTATACTTGTCTGATACGCTATTACATGCAGATACAAATATTCACACACAGATGCAAGTACATACCACAAATATACAAACACATGCCCACATATGCACATATACACACATACGTATGTATACACATAAACATATGCTGTCACATACGTATACATACACACAAAACATATATATATATATATATATATATATATAAAGAGACAAGGAGACAGGGAGAGACAGACACAAAGAGACAGAGAGATTGATTGATTGATTGATCTTTATTTCAAAAGGGTTAAGAAATGGCCAAGCAGGCCCGTCTGACATTCTGCCCTTTATCATACATCTTTCACTCTATTCCAGACATTCTACAAATATGCTGTTTATGTAACAAACATAATTAACATTGAAGCCGAGAGACATAAAATAAAATATAACATTTACGTTTCGCTCTTAAAGAGACAGACAAGGAGAGACAGAGAGAGAGAGAGAGAGAGAGAGAGAGAGAGAGAGAGAGAGAGAGAGAGAAAGAGCTTAACTACAATTACTGATGACAGATTTGTGTGACGTCGAACAAAACTGTACAGAACCAACTCATATTGATTATAATGAACGATTTGTCATTTCTGCGACCCTAAGACAGAAAAAACTCGAAGGCTAATGTGTCACAATGACTCAAATATAGTAAGAAAGAAAGAAACAAACAAACAAACAAATTAAGGCACATATGATTCTGTGGACGGGGCTTTCCATGTCACAATGTGACACATTTGGCAACAACTCAGAACGACACAAAACTGACGCGAAGGTTATCCTGTGACAACGAGATAGGCCCGACAAGAAGACAAACTGAGACAAAGGAGTTAAATGCCCTTTCTGTCACTCAACATCGAAATACAATCATTTGACGAGCGTCTTCGATGTTGATTCCTATCTCAACCGAGTCTAAACAATTCCTCCTGCCCTGGTTTTGGAAGAGGGCTTTCTTTGTAAACAACAGCCTGCCATTTAGACTTTCTGGCGTCATTGAATGCTAGAACTTCATGAAGATAGAAAGTTAACTTATAGAAAGTTAACTTAGAAATTCTGAAACAAAATACTCAGGTTAAAGGAAGTGGCCATTTCTGATGGTGGTTTTCAAATCCGGGACAGTATTGGATACTTGTGCTAAATTTAATGAAAATGCTCCTTTTCGAACAGCGCCTTTAGAAAAGTGTTTTCAAATTTTATGAATTCAATCTACACATAGACTTTCCATTTTTCTAGAGTGCTAGGGCAGGATGACTGTTAACAGAAGGACGGTCCAATAATCTGAATTAGGGAACTAGAGAAAGACGGTCCAATAATCTGAACTAGGGAACTAGAGAAAGACGGTCCAATAATCTGAACTAGAGAAGGACGGTCCAATAATCTGAACTAGGGAACTAGAGAAGGACGGTCCAATAATCTGAACTAGGGAACCAGAGAAGGACGGTCCAATAATCTGAACTAGGGAACTAGAGAAGGACGGTCAATAATCTGAACTAGGGAACTAGAGAAGGACGGTCCAATAATCTGAACTAGAGAAGGATGGTCAATAATCTGAACTAGGGAACTAGAGAAGGACGGTCCAATAGTCTGAACTAGGGAACTAGAGAAGGACGGTCCAATAATCTGAACTAGAGAACTAGAGAATGACGGTCCAATAATCTGAACTAGGAAACTAGAGAAGGACGGTCCAATAATCTGAACTAGGAAACTAGAGAAGGACGGTCCAATAATCTGAACTAGGAAACTAGAGAAGGACGGTCCAATAATCTGAACTAGGGAACTAGAGAAGGACGGTCCAGTAATCTGAACTAGGGAACTAGAGCTGATCAAGATTTAAGAACCTAACCTAACTCTTCGCATTTCTCCTAGAAAGAAGCCGTGTGCAAAATTATAATTTATACTTTGCTGAATTACTTATTACTTGCATCTTTTGTGCTTATTTGATGGCGTTTAACAATTTTTCTCCTCGTCTCTCTTCTTTAATTCATTATCTTTTATCACCGTAAGTAGGCTCCTCTGGTGGTCAGGCTTAGATGCCTAGCCTTTATTATCTGAGTTTTAGTGCGCAAGTGAATCACAGCTGTGCCTGGGACACTCTCAATTACTGCACCTCTCTCGACGATCCGTACCCCAGATTCTTGCCCTCCCAGTTAGTGTCTAATTAATCTCCCCTAAGTAACTTTGCTGGCTGGGAAATAAGTTAGCATCACATTCGTTGCCAGCTCCTACAACAACAAAATAACTACTCCAAGGCATAGATTGATCAAGGCAAAATAAAGGATTAGATTAGTCACAACACCGGATGGCACCAGATAGCATATAAACACACACACAACATGTACTTCAACAACCATACACAACAACATGGAAAATAGGAGCACGCTTGTCAATATATTCTAACAGCAACATGGAAAATAAGAGCATACTTGTGAACATATTCTAGCAACGACATGGAAAATAAGAGCATATTTGTGAACATATTCTAGCAACGACATGGAAAATAAGAGCATATTTGTGAACATATTCTAACAACGACACGGAAAATAAGAGCATATTTGTGAACATATTCTGGCAGCGACATGGAAAATAAGAGCACATTTGTGAAAATATTCTAACAACGACATGGAAAATAAGAGCACATTTGCGAACATATTCTAACAACGACACGGAAAATAAGAGCATATTTATGAACATATTCTAGCAACGACACGGAAAATAAGAGCACGCTTGTGAACATATTCGTACTAAAGGCGTCACTCCACGTGGCTCTCCTACTTGATTTAACATCTCTTACAAATATACAAACACTTGGCCTGCTTTAACAACATATAAATGCATCTCTACATAATTTCTCCAGGGTTAGCCTGTTATTCCCTTACACATATGGGAGTTTCTTGCCAGCTCAAACATATAACAGACATACGCAGAACTCTACCTGCGTCGTCATCAGCAAAATAAGTGCAGTAATGAGCTGACCAAAACAACACATTAATAACAATATGCCTCAAATGATGAAAACAAAACATAGCATTATTAATCATGATTGAGCTGACATTGGCAAAGCAATAAAGACGTGCAAACACACAGGAAACATTTCAGTGTCGAGGAAATCAAATGAAAGCAAGTAAATGTATGCTGGTATAGTAATGAAACAAAAAATATACCAATGATGAAAATTATGCATCTCAACTCCTAATCTTAATAGACAAACCATTTAACACTAAACACTGAACACAGTTCACATTTACAAAACTCCATATCCGACATCCGAAAACGTACATCTAGAACTTGCACAACATGAGGTGGCATGGGCGACAATTTGGGCTCATAGCTCCAACAATCCGTTTATCCGTCACCATATATCGGAAAACTGCAACAGACACGTCCAGATATACCAACAACTCGGAAAAATAAACATGCTGCCCCGCCACAAGCCTTGGACAGAGCTGGTCTAACAACACATTTACACTCAACCCGAAAAACACATCGATGACCACCGACCGGGCACCCCGAGGGGCCGCTTGACTTTAAATCCCCCCCCCCCCCCCAATTGGTCGCTTTCGGGAAAGGCGTGATTATGTACACACGAGTGTCAATAAGTAACCCCCGGGGGTTGGCTTATTGGGACTCGAACAACTGCGCATATCTTCTGCGCATGAACACTGACCACTACACTGACCACTGCGCATGTCTTCTGCGTAGACGAATAACTGACTTGGATTACATAAGGACCGCGGGACATGCGCAGTTTCAGTGTTGGTCACACATCGAGTGCCAATAATCTCGTGCTTATGGGCACTCATGTGTACATAAGCTCAGCCTTAGGAGACCAAACCAAACCAAGCCCCCACCCCACCCCTAGAATGGGTATGAAACGTAAGATATTGTCTGGAATACGCCAGACTGATACTTCAGTGTGAAAATTGTGGAAGCTGTCCGCCATGAGGTGCCATACTGCCAGCTGTTATGAGGAGAATTGTGGAAGATATTTCTGAGGATTTGTCAGCTCTCTCAAACAAGAGAGGGAGAGAGGCAAGAGAGAGGGAGAAAGAGAGAGAGATAAGGAGAGAAGGAGGGAGAAGGAGAGAGAGGGAGAAGGAGAGAGAGGGAGGGAGAAGCAGAGAGAGAGGGAGGGAGAAGGAAAGAGAGAGGGAGGGAGAGAGAGGGAGAGATGTAGAGAGACAGGGAGAGAGACAAGGAGAGGGAGAGAGACAGAAAGGGAGAGACAGGAAGACAGAGAAACAGGGGAGGGAGAGAGAGGTAGAGAGAGAGGGGAGAGGAAAAGAGAGAGAGACAGCGAGAGAGAGGGAGAGAGACAGAGAGAGGGGTAGAGAGACAGAGAGAGAGGGATAGAGGTAGAGGGAGCTAGAAAGAGAGAGAGAGGAGAGAGACAGGTGTTTTTGGAAATCCCTTTCGGATGTACAATTTCCTGGAGCACTTAATATTCAGAGAGAGCGAGAGAGAGAGATTGATTGATGATTAATCTTTATTTCAAAAGGGTTTAGAGAGGGAGAGAGAGCGAGAGAGAGAGAGAGGGAGAGAGGGAGAGATGTAGAGAGACAGGGAGAGAGACAAGGAGAGGGAGAGAGACAGAAAGGGAGAGACAGGAAGACAGAGAAACAGGGGAGGGAGAGAGAGGTAGAGAGAGAGGGGAGAGGAAAAGAGAGAGAGGGGAGAGAGACAGCGAGAGAGGGAGAGAGACAGAGAGAGGGGTAGAGAGACAGAGAGAGAGGGATAGAGGTAGAGGGAGCTAGAAAGAGAGAGAGAGGAGAGAGACAGGTGTTTTTGGAAATCCCTTTCGGATGTACAATTTCCTGGAGCACTTAATATTCAGAGAGAGCGAGAGAGAGATTGATTGATTGATTAATCTTTATTTCAAAAGGGTTTAGAGAGGGAGAGAGAGCGAGAGAGAGAGGGAGAGAGTGGGAGAGCGAGAGAGAGGGAGAGAGCGAGAGGGAGAAAGAGAGGTAGAGGGAGGGAGAGAGAGGGAGAGCAAGAGAGAGGGAGAAAGAGAGAGAGATAAGGAGAGAAGGAGGGAGAAGGAGAGAGAGAGAGGGAGAGAGAGCGAGAGAGAGAGGGAGAGAGCGAGAGGGAGAAAGAGAGAGAGAGGAGAGAGAGACAGAAAGGGAGAGACAGGAAGACAGAGAAACAGGGGAGGGAGAGAGAGGTAGAGAGAGAGGGGAGAGGAAAAGAGAGAGAGGGGAGAGAGACAGCGAGAGAGAGAGGGAGAGAGACAGAGAGAGGGGTAGAGAGACAGAGAGAGAGGGAGGTAGAGGGAGCTAGAAAGAGAGAGAGAGGAGAGAGACAGGTGTTTTGGAAATCCCTTTCGGATGTACAATTTCCTGGAGCACTTAATATCAGAGAGAGCGAGAGAGAGAGAGATTGATTGACTGATTAATCTTTATTTCAAAAGGGTTTAGAGAGGGAGAGAGAGCGAGAGAGAGAGAGAGGGAGAGAGGGAGAGATGTAGAGAGACAGGGAGAGAGACAAGGAGAGGGAGAGAGACAGAAAGGGAGAGACAGGAAGACAGAGAAACAGGGGAGGGAGAGAGAGGTAGAGAGAGAGGGGAGAGGAAAAGAGAGAGAGGGGAGAGAGACAGCGAGAGAGAGAGGGAGAGAGACAGAGAGAGGGGTAGAGAGACAGAGAGAGAGGGATAGAGGTAGAGGGAGCTAGAAAGAGAGAGAGAGGAGAGAGACAGGTGTTTTTGGAAATCCCTTTCGGATGTACAATTTCCTGGAGCACTTAATATTCAGAGAGAGCGAGAGAGAGAGAGATTGATTGACTGATTAATCTTTATTTCAAAAGGGTTTAGAGAGGGAGAGAGAGCGAGAGAGAGAGAGAGGGAGAGAGTGGGAGAGCGAGAGAGAGGGAGAGAGCGAGAGGGAGAAAGAGAGGTAGAGGGAGGGAGAGAGAGGGAGAGCAAGAGAGAAGGAGAGCGAGAGAGAGGGAGAGAGCGAGAGGTATGGCGAGAGAAAGAGAAGGAGAGGGAGAGAGAGCAAGAGAGATGGAGACAGAGGGAGAGGAAGAGAGATACATAGAGAGAGGGGAGAGGGAGAGACACAGAGGGAGAAGGATGTAGAGAGAGGGGGAGAGACAGCTAGAGAGAGGGAGAGACAAAGAGGGAGAGGGAGGTAGAGAGAGGTGAGATTGACTGATTGATTGACTGATCTTTATTTCAAAAGGGTTAAGAATTGGCCACGCAGGCCCGTCTGACATTCTACCCTTTATCATACATCTTTCACTCTATTCCAGACATTCTACAAATTTGATTTTCATGTAACAAACATAATTAACATTGAAGCTGAGACACATAAAATAAAATATAACAGAAAGAGCGAGAGAGAGGGAGAGGAAGAGAGAGACAGAGAGCAACATCATAGCAACACAGAAGACTAAATGATAACATAATATATATGATAATATATGATAGACATGGTAACATAATTAACATGAAAGTTGCGCCCGAACTTGTCATACAAGGGAATGGGCCTGTACTGAAGGTCTTGAGGAACCAAGAAATCTTAAAACTTTTGAACTAACAAAAACAGTATTCGCCGCCTCATAATAAACTGACAGCAATAGCTGAAAATGCAGATTTAGAAACGATCATTCAGTGATGAATGTTTTTATGACAATTTGCGTTCGCAGGGACTTTAAATGCATTGAAGAAGATCAACAAGGAAGAAGCCAGATTTATTTGGAGAAGTTATTTGGTTTATAAAAAAAAAAACAACGGATGAAAATAGAGGTGTTGAAATGGGTGCTGGAAATTACAGAAATACAAAAACGTTCATAAAGAGCAGAAGCAATAGTATTATAATGCAATTCAGATGCAAGAAAAAAAACAAATACCATGTCTTTACTGGCTAGCAAATTAGGACTTGAAATTAACAAGGAAAAACAAATAAAAATGGTGAAACTTCCCATTAATCAAGAAAGAAAAGTATGCATAGAAGGAACAGCTGTTGAAGAAGTACAATTTGCATATCTCGGCAGCTACATAGACCAGGATAGTGACACCAGAAAGGAAGTTAGAATTAGAATTGCAAAAAGCGGCATCGATCTTCAAGAATTTTAAGAATAATGGCACTCAAACGTTATAAGCACAAAAACCAAGCTAAGATTATTCAATTCAAATTTAATATCCACTATCACTTATGCACGTGAAAGCTGGAAAATAACTAAAGAAATAGACAAGAAATTAGACTCTTTTGAAAGCAAATGCCTTATGAAAATACTCGATATAAAGTGGAACGAATTCAAGAACAACGCAGAGATAAGACAGATGAGTAAACAACCTGGGTGATCAGAAAAAGGAGATGGACATATGTCGGTCACGTGATGAGAAGAAGCAGTCAGATAATACCAAAACAAGATATCATGTGGAACACAACAGGTCGAAGAAAAATAGGTCGACCGCGTGAAGCTCTAAAGAGGACATTGTTAAGAGAGGCCAAGTTACCAGGCATAAAATCCCTTGAGAAGGTTGAAAGACTCGCCGAAAACAGGAAAACTTGGCGAACTACCGTGCGAGCCCTATGTGACCAGAAGGATGTAAGATGTAAGAAAAGTATTTAATCAGTGCTGGAGATTAATAAAATAGACGCAACAGTCTTCAACTCAGTGCTAGAGCTAAAACAATAGACGCAACAGTCTTCAACTCAGTGCTAGAGCTAAAACAATAGACGCAACAGTCTTCAACTCAGTGCTAGAGCTAAAACAATAGACGCAACAGTATTTAACTCAGTGCTAGAGCTAAATAAAATAGACGCAATAGTCTTTAACTCGGCGTTAGAGCTTAATAAAATAGACGCAACAGTATTTAACGCAATGCTAGAGCTTAATAAAATAGACGCAACAGTATTTAACTCAGTGCTAGAGCTAAATAAAATAGACGCAATAGTCTTTAACTCGGCGTTAGAGCTTAATAAAATAGACGCAACAGTATTTAACGCAATGCTAGAGCTTAATAAAATAGACGCAACAGTATTTAACTCAGTGCTAGAGCTAAATAAAATAGACGCAATAGTCTTTAACTCGGCGTTAGAGCTTAATAAAATAGACGCAACAGTATTTAACGCAATGCTAGAGCTTAATAAAATAGACGCAACAGTCTTTAAGAGCGGTAAAAAGCGAACGACAGGCGTTTGTGGAAATCTCTTTCGGATGTCCTATGTCCTGGAGCAGCTAATATTTAGAGAGAGAGAGAGAGAGAGAGGGAGAGGGAGAGGAGAGAGAGAGAGTGACAGGGGTTTGTGGAAATCTCTTTCGGATGTCCTATGTCCTGGAGCAGCTAATAGAGAGAGAGGGAGAGGGAGAGGAGAGAGAGAGAGTGACAGGGGTTTGTGGAAATCTCTTTCGGATGTCCTATGTCCTGGAGCAGCTAATAGAGAGAGAGAGAGAGAGAGAGAGAGAGGGAGGGTGAGAGGGAGGAGAGAGAGGCGGAGGGAGAGAGAGGGACAGGCATTTGTGGAAATCTCTTTCGGATGTCCTATGTTCTTTTTCTTCTATTAGTTCTGGAGCACTTAATATTCAGAGAGAGAGAGAGAGAGAGAGAGAGAGAGAGGGAGATAGGAGATAGAGAGAGAGGAGAGAGAGAAGGAGAGAGAGAGAGAGGAAAGAGACAGGCACTTGAGGAAATCTCCTTCGGATGTCCTATGTCCTGGAGCATTTAATATTCAGAGAGAGAGGCGGAGGGAAAGAGAGAGACAAAGAGAGAGGGAGACAGAGAGGCGGAGAGAGAGAGGTAGAGAGAGAAAGAGGAGAGAGAAAGACAGGCGTTTCTGGAAATCCCTTTCGGATGTCTTATGTCCTGGAGCATTTAATATTCAGAGAGAGAGAGAGAGAGAAGGAGAGAAAGAGGGAGAGAGAGGGAGAGAGAGAGGAGAGAGTCAGAGAGAGGAGAGAGAGGGGGAGAGAAAGAGAGAGAGGGAGAGAGAAGGAGAGAGAGGGAGAGAGTCAGAGAGAGGAGAGAGAGGAGGAGAGAAGAGAGAGAGGGAGAGAGAGAAGAGAGAGGGAGAGAAAGAGAGAGAGGGAGAGAGAAGGAGAGAGAGAGGGAGAGAGAGACATAGAGAGAGAGGAGAGAGACATGCATTTGAGGAAATCCCTTTCGAATGTCCTATGTCCTGGAGCACTTAATATTCAGAGAGAGAGGAGAGAGAGAAAGAGAGAGGGAGAGAGAGAAAGAGAGAGGGAGAGAGAGGAGAGAGAGAAAGAGAGAGGGAGAGAGAGGGAAAGAGATCAGTATTTAACTTAGTGCTAGAAAAGTGAGAAATATTTATTGCTGAATATGAAGATACATCTTAGCGATGAATAATGAGGGAAATAAGTGTTTTCTGGAGTGTCGAATAAAGAATCTACTGGAGTATTGAATATTTAGGACATGGATAAACGCTCTAGAGGTTTGAAAAGAGATGATTAGAACGCATGAATACATGAAGAATAAGCGTTTATTGGAGCATTCAAGAAAGAGAGAAATATATGTCTATTCAGTTTTGAACAAGGGTCTTCGGTAGCTTTGAATTAAGAAATAAATGCACAGTGTATGTACGCTTAACGTAACAAAACTTAACAAAAACTTAACAAAATATGGTCATCAAAGAAGATAAAAACAAGAACTAAAATTAGGCTTTTCAATATAAACGGGTTATGACCAAAACAATACAACAGAGGATACAAGCATTCATGAACTACTGCTTGAGGAGGATTTTAAACATTAAATGGCAGGACAAGATCAAGAACGAGGAGGTCTGAGAAAGGGCAGGACAAGAACCTATGAACTTACAAATCATGTCTAGGAAGTGGATGTAGATTGGCCACACTCTGAGAAAACCCGACACCAGCATAGCAAGACATATACTGACATGGAATCCTCAAGGAAATAGAAAACGAGGAAGACGTAAACTTACTTTGAGAAGAGAAATTATGACAGTGCTCAGAGACAAGGGATGCACAAGGAAGGAAGCAGAGAATAATTCCAAGAACAGGGATGACTGGAGAGCCTTTATCCATGGCCTATACTCTCAAGGGAGTGAAAGGCGATGATGATGATGATGATGATGATGTTATTAACGCGTTGAATAAATGGAGAACAATTTTCCAATGGAGCGCTGAATTGAGAGGGAAATAAGAGCTTTGAATAAGAGTGAGGAGGCTAGTGTCTATTAAGAGAGGCCAAATTATCGGGCATAAAATCCCTTGATTAAGATGAGCAGCTCGCAAAAAAAAAGGAAAACTTGGTGAACTACCGTGCGAGGCCTGTGTGACGTTTAGCGGGGCGGGAAGGATGTAAGATGTAAATGTCTGTCTGAGCGTTGAATCAACGGAGAATTAACGTCTACCTGAACGTTGAATAAACGGAGAATGAATGTCTACCTGAAAGTTGAATAAACGGAGAATTAATGTCTACCTGAACGTTGAATAAACGGAGAATGAATGTCTACCTGAAAGTTGAATAAACGGAGAATTAACGTCTACCTGAACGTTGAATAAACGGAGAATGAATGTCTACCTGAAAGTTGAATAAACGGAGAATTAACGTCTACCTGAACGTTGAATAAACGGAGAATGAACGTCTACCTGAACGTTGAATAAACGGAGAATTAACATCTGTTTGAACGTTGAACTCGACCGTAAGAGAACAATAAACAGAAATGTAATAAGCACTTACTTCCTCGGACACACAAGACAATTTGTTTGTTTTCTCGCTTGCTTTGAAATAACAAGCGGACATAAGATCACTGGATGGATTCACACTCCGCTATGGCTCTTTGAAATAAACCAATAGGAACACCTGCGAAGTGGAAATCCTGCAACAGCTCTTAGAAGACACTGCTCATGAAAGTGCATGGACGAGAATCTCCAACCTGAAAGAAATCACATGAAAAAAAAAGAGAAGGACAACCGGGCAGGTTGCATCTGACAGGCCAGGATGCACTGCGTTGCCAGTCTTTGAGTGAGTAGAGGCAGGCACTCGAACAGAGAGGACCACACGCAGGCCAAATTTCCTAGACTATAGTGATAAACAAGTGGAAGTTTCGAGGCTAATAGGGGTTGAAGTGTTAAAATAAAGTTGATAGGGAAATTTCGAAAAATTCTGGCAAAATCACCATGGGAAAATTTCCAAAGACCTGGAGCCGAAGACTGGTCTATTTTTGTCAGTTCATCATCATCATCATCATCATCATCATCATCATCATCAAGCGTTGTTTCAGTACTACACCATATTTACCGGTTTGTGATTATTATCTTTTCAGTTGCCCTATCTATCTATCTATCTATCTATCTATCTATCTATCTATCTATCTATCTATCTATCTATCTATCTATCTATCTATCTATCTATCTATCTATCTGCCTGCCTGCCTGCCTGCCTGTCTCGGTCTCTCTGTTTTATGAGACCCCTTCAGTTCATCCCGAACAGTTCATATATATCCTGAACAGTTCACGTATATCCCGAACAATTCACGTATATCCCGAGCAGTTCACGTATATCCCGAGGTAATGTTTGTCAGGGGGATTCTGCTGGATGGGTTTTTTTTTCCCCCTTAAAATTCAGCCAATAACAAGAAACTAAGCACGTGTCTGAAGAGCGTGTCGCAAACAGGCGTGACTCACGAAAGATGTAGCTTCTAGCAGCTATATTTAGCAACGTATTTCGTTTTTCTTGAAATAAATATTTGGACCGGGCGATTTCGAATGCCTTTAAACTTTGTCCCTGATTCTGAGAAACAGTTGCTTTCGTGGGCTTCTGTGTGTGTGTTTCTGAATATTATTAACTTAATTGAGAATTTTACGGGGGGAAAAATACCCAGTAGTTGTAATTTTGTACCGGAATTGACAAGGTAAGAAATGTTGTTGTTGTTGTTGTTGTTATTGTTATTGCCGACATCAGGTGTATTTCACAGATACGAATTAATGGTATATTTCACATGTATAGAAGATGGTATATTTCACATGTGCAGAAGAATTGTGTATTTTACATGTACAGAAGAACGGCATATTTCACATGTAAAGACGAATGGTACATTTCACACATACAGAAGGTAAATATATTTCACATGTGTGGAAGAACTATCTTCTTCATAGTCATCATGTGCCCTTTTCTTTCCGCGAAAGCTTGGGTTCTAGTTTGTTCACTTCTTTGTTTAATTTGCATAGCCGGCTAAGTTCCTTTCAGTCCAATTTTATGTTGTCCACTAATCTACATGACTGCCGAACTCTTGCTCTTGCTTCTTTTTCTTCTATTTTTCCCTTATATATGGTTTCACATTTTTATGTTGTCTACTAATCTACATGGCTGACGAACTCTTGCTATTGTTGCTTTTTCTTCTTTTTTTTCCCTTAAGTATGGTTTTATTTATTATATTATTCCTCTGGATGAAACTGAAATGTGTGAACTGTTTGGTTCTAATGTCTTTCCATTATTTCGCTTTTCAGATTAAATTGATTTAGTACGTCTTTGTTTCTCTTTTTTGTTGTCAGTGACATTCGGTAGATTCTTCTGTATATCCACGTTTCGAGGGCCTCACTTCTCCTTTTTTTTTGTTTTTTTTTTTTACATCTTTTTTTTATTTAATGCCCATCATACTTTTATGTACCGAAGGTATTGGAAATACGGGACTAACACTGTATCACCAGTGGAAAGAAAACCTTTAACTCCATACTTTTATACCATAGATACGTGCGGAAGAGACATAATAATTTATATATATATATATATATATATATATATATATATATATATATATACCCAGACGTTTATACTACCAGCTTTTGTATGTACGGCAGAAACAAGGGAAAAGTGAAAAGAAAATGGGAAGTGTGTTTCGTGCTTTGTACGCAAAAACTGGAGAGGACTTTTTGCGTTGATTTTAAATGACAAAGACGAATTCTGTCTGTATGTCTGTCTGTCTGTTTGTCTGCCTATCTATTTATCTATCTGTCTGTCTGTCTGCCTATCTATTTATCTATCTGTCTGTCTGCCTGTCTGACCGTCTGTATGTCTGCTTATCTACCTGCTGTACCTGCCCTACCTACGTACCTACCTACGTACGTACCTACCTACCTGCCTGCCTGCCTACCTACCGACCTGCCTACCTATGCAAGTCATGAGGGAAAGGGATCAGGCCCACAAAAATAAGGAATTAACTAGCTATTGATTACTTAGAAATAGAATTCAATATTTAATTAGGCAAGGAAAGAGAAATTATTTTAGGGACCTAGTTCAGAATAAATCAGATGTCTGGAAAGCAATTAACATTCTAGCAAACAAGAGAAAACAGTCTGACTTGCAGAGTTATAATGTGCCCGCTTTTGAAGAGTTCAGCAATCACTTTAGAGAAGAAGTCAATATATTAAAATCTTCACTACCAACCCCTACTTTTGACTTAAACGAATTAAATACATTTAAAGGTAGCAAATGTACAAATCAAAAGCAGTATTCCTTTCATGTCAGTTAGTGAAGTTTGCAATTATCTTTCATCTTTAAAGAACAATAACACAGCAGGATTTGATGAAATTAGCAACAAGATATTACGCTACTCAGCCCCAGTAATTACAGATACACTAACATACATTTACAATCAGTGCACTGCACATTGTCATTTTCCTCAGGCTTTTAAAATTGTAAAAATATATCCCCTTTTTAAATCTGGTTTGGAGAAAAATCCCCAAAGCTATAGACCAATTTCCATTTTGTAGACTTTGTCAAAACAACTAGAAAACACATACAAAAAACAACCTTACAACACACGCAAGAAAATGATTTGATTGTTGACTGTCAGTCAGGTCTTAGGCCGAAACATTCCTGCCACACAGCTCTCACAAAAATGACAGAATGATAAACTATGTGGTGCTGTCTTTGTTGACGTTAAAAAAAGCATTTGACATAACTGATCACGAAATCGTAGTAGAAAGTCTGAGACTTATAGATAACACCATGACGACACAATTTATTATATCTTTTCTTTCCAACAGACAGCAGGTAGTTTGCCTCAAAAACTCTTAAGTCAATTCATCTGTGGTTGATAATGGCGTTCCACAGGGATCTATTCTTGGTCCTCTCCTGTTTACCATTTACATCAATGATCTTCCACTTCATCTAAAAAAATCATCTTGTGACCTATTTGCTGATGACTGCACAGTGTACACTAGTGACAATGACTGTATTAACCTTGAGGCAACTCTTCAAACTGAAATAAACAGTCTAATTAACTGGAGCAACAACAACAGAATGCTCATAAACACCAGCAAAACAAAATCCATGCTCATTAAAACAAGACAGAAATTAACAAATTCACCAAAAACAACACTACAGCTCCATGCTGGAACTTCACAGATAAAGAATGTTAGTGAACATAAAACTCTAGGTCTCATGATTGATCACCACCTCAGCTGGAATCATCATGTAGACAATCTAACCAAACTCATTGCACAAAAGTTTACCAGTTTACTAAAATCAAACATTTTCTTGACATAGATACCAGAAAAATATACTACACATCACAGATACAAACACACTTGGACTACTATTCCACAGTCTGGGATGGTTGTTCCATGTCAAATATGAAAAGACTTTACTAACTTCAAAAACGAGCAATAAAGTTTATAGACGACAAACATGCAGCACGTATTACAAATAAGGACAAACATCTTGATATTCTACCCTCAAGAAGAGATTTCTTTTCAAAAAGGCCAAGTTAATTCATAAAATTCTATAGCACAATGCTCCAACCTATCTGTGATCATTATTCAAATCCAACCCAAAACACAGTCAACGCTTAAGCAATTGTATTCTCCCAAAACTAAGGCTGACATGTTTTAAAAAAAAGCTTCTATTACTCAGCTGCCCACCTTTGGAATGCCCGACCAATTCATGTAAAACTTATAAGTAATATTCGTTCTTATAACTTTAAACTTTGTCAACATCTGTTTCATATGGACTATATGCCCCCCTAAGAATAGTTTAAAGTAGTTTAAAGTATGGCTTGAGTGTTGTAATATTTTTTAATACTGCTTTTCTATAAATTTGTTAGTTTTGAATGAATGTAAGAGTGCAAGTTTATTTCATGTTGTTGCATACATCAGAGTGTAGAGTTACGGACATGAGATACGTTTATTATTAATTTATGTAATCATTTAATGTGTCCTCATAATTATTGTGCTCATTAACAAATGATGAATGATTGTGACTGAGTGATAGCTGTATGATGAAGGGCAGAATGTCAAACGGGACTACGTGCCCAATTCTTAACTCTTTGAAAATAAAGTATGTCCGTTCGTTCGTTCGTTCGTTAAATCTGTCTGTCTGTCTATCTATTTCCTTGCCTACTGTCTTTGGCGCTCATACCTCCTCAGACATCTCTGTTTTGTGTTACTTCTATGAATTATTCTGATGTCCTCCTTCCATGCCATCTTGCCAATCCATCCATGATTTTCTCTCTTGCTCTAACTCGGCCTCTTTTCCCCACTAGCATTCCTTTTGTCACGATGTTTTCTAGGTGACCTTTTCTCACGACATGCCCTTTATTATTATGATTATGCAGATTCAGTGACATAGCGCAATGTCATTTTACATACTCAGATGCCACAAAGAAAGATGAAAGCAGGCCAGCAAGGCCACCAAGTCAAGAAGAGCTGATGGTTAAGAAATGTCACAAACTTAGGTCGAGAGAGAAGAAAATGGACAGAGCATATGCACAATTTTCGAAGGCTAATTTTTTTTTTTTTGGGGGGGGGGGGAGTTTGTGTGTGTCTTTTCTGTGTGTGTAGGCAGAATTCCAAATTGTAGGACATACCGTATTACACGACACAGAGATGTTCCCATTCTCTGGAGGATGAAAGAAGATTTGTCTCTTGTCTCACGCCGCATCGAGACGTGACGAGAATTGATGATTTTGATGATGAAGACCACGGCCGCGTCACGTTATGTTGGGGGGGGGGGGGGGTCGTCTCTCCCGAGTCGCGGAGGCCGGAACTTATTTGTAAATTGACTTTCTAGAACAGGGAGCTCTTAAGCTGGGGTATCTAACTCCTTGGAAGTTTGGAAACTAAACAGGATCCAGTCTCTGAACAAGAGCTTGACAAAAATGTTTGTTGTTAGATTTTTTTTTACTCTCAGCTGTTTCGTTCCGCTCTCAGCGGACATAGAGCAGGACCATACTGGTGGAATCTTGTATAAATCTTGTTGGTAACCAGATAAGATCAGTGATAGGGATGATTTAAACAGTCTAGCTAAGACCGGTGATGGGGATGATTATAACAGGCAGGCTAAGACCTGTGATAGGGATGATTTTAACAGTCTGGCTAAAATTGGTGATGGGGATGATTTTAACAGTCTGGCTAAAACTGGTGATGGGGATGATTTTAACAGTCTGGCTAAGACCTGTGATGGGGATGATTTTAACAGTCTGGCTAAAATTGGTGATGGGGATGATTTAAATAGTCTGGCTAAAATTGGTGGTGGGGATGATTTTAACAGTCTGGCTAAGACCTGTGATGGGGATGATTTTAACAGTCTGGCTAAGACCGGTGACGGGGATGGTTTTAACAGTCTGGCTATTAACAAAACAGCTGAGAAACACATAAAATGACTTTGAATGTAAATGCTACAGAAGAGTTCTTCAAATATCATGGACACAAAAAAAGAACAAATATACCCATACTACAAGAACTTAATATCGAAGACGGCTGGCTAGTAAAGAGAACTAAAGAGAGAAAACTTAAATATTTTGGACACTTTAAACGTCATGATAATCTAGAGAAGACCGTCTTGGAAGGGTATATAATGGGAAAAAGAAAGGAAGTCCATGGCGAAGATGGCTGCAAGACATCGTCGATGATCTGCATATGGATGCATCAGCAGCAGGCCATCTTGCTCACAACCGAGATGCCTACAAGAGTGTTGAGAGGGAGGCAAAGTTCGGCACGGGACATGCAAATGAATGAATGAATGGCTGGGGTGAAGACGCTGTCCAATGTGGTAGTCAGCAATCCACAGCTGGCATGCTAACGTCAGGGTTAGCGAACCATAGATGATCGAGACCCTGTCCAACCTCTTCGGTGGTAACCCCAGTAACAACCTAGCCTAATTAATGGGGTAGGGATCGCCACAATCTACATGGTGGTGGAGTCTGCTAAAGAAGTATTACACAGTCCCTGCTTTTTAGCTGCACTCACGGACTGAAAAATTATCTGCTATAACCGGCTCCCTTTCTGACACGATGCTGTGCCTCTATATCTTCACCACATCGGCTGCAGAGAACATCAACCTCGCAGTTATAAGAAGAAGAAGAGTGTGTGGCTAAGAAGGTACTGAAACAAAGTGGGCAACCCATTGGGGATCTGAAATCGTACAACGATCAAGAGCCCCTGGCCTGACGCACAATGTGTCATTGTTCGATGTTTTTAATGTTTATTATTGTTCTTTGCCCTTGATGTGGTGAAGATGTTGAGCACAGCATTGTGTCACACTGGGAGCGGGTTTCGACGGCTATTATCTTTTTTTCAGTCCGAGAATGCAGCTAAATAGCAGGGAATGTGCAATACTTCCTTACCAGACTCCACCCCACGGGAACGTTAGCCAGGCTATGCCTGTTACTGGGGGGTACCAACGGTGAAGTGTGGCAGTTTCTTGGTTGGCTAAGATTTGTCAACCCTGAGGCTAGCATGTCAGGCTGTGGGTCGCTGACTTCAGTAATCCTAGAAGCCTGCTTTCTGGGTACTGTCCAGGTCTTCAAGCGAACTATTTTAACCCACTTTCAGTTGGATAGTACGCCCCTGTTCCACTCACTGCCTGCTGATGGCATCTTTTTTGCAAGTTAGTTAGTCGATAGGTCACCATCACTGCACATCCGACACATTGTCTGTAAGTGCTCAGAGCTCCTAACCAGCACAAACATATCAAAATACTGCCTCTTAAGAACAGGTTCCTCTTCAACAAAGCCAAGTTAGCACATCAAATTCTTTCACGGCATGCCCCGCTTTATCTATGGAACCTGTTTAAATTTAGCCCAAAGTGCAGCCAACGCTTGAACAACATATGTCTTCCAAAACCTAGACTTGATCTTTACAAGAAAAGCTTTAGTTATTCTGCTGCTCATCTTTGGAATACCCTCCCATCCTATATAAAAAATATAAATTATACTCCTTCCTACAACTACAAGCTTTCCCAATATCTATTTGATGTCGACTACATGCCTCCATGAATTATAAAACTTAAAAGTTATCTTAAACTGCTCTCACAGACACCGAATACAATTAATTGTTTTCTGAATAGTCCCGAAAATTTTGTTTAGTAGATAGTCATTTATAATGTATGTAGTTACTTCTGTACTGAGTGAATGTTTAAGAGCGAAACGTAAATGTAATATTTTATTTTATGTCTCTCAGCTTCAATGTTAGTTATGTTTGTTATATGAACAGCATATTTGTAGAATGTCTGGAATAGAGTGAAAGATGTATGATAAAGGGCAGAATGTCAGACGGGCCTGCGTGCCCAATTCTTAACCCTTTTGAAATAAAGATCAATCAATCAATCAATCAATCAATCTTCAGACCATACCCCCAGCGTGCATCGGCTGGCGACCCAGTTCTGTGTTGGTTGGCTCGTCTACTTTGACTACCTGCACAGTGTTCTTGCTTGGCTGCACCCCAGTTTTGACTTGCAGTTCCCGCAGTCTGGTTAAGGTCATATCTGTCACCTGAATCCTGTTGCCGCCCCGGCAAGTGCAGCCAAGTGCAAATGCAACAAGTGCAGCCAAGCAAGAACACTGTGCAGGCAGTCAAAGTAGACGGGTCAACCAACACAGAACTGGGTCGCCAGCCGATTAGTCTGAAGAGGAGCTCTGAGCACTTACAGACAATGTGTTCGATGTGCAGTGATGGTGACCTATCGACTAACTAACTTGCAAAAAAGATGCCATCAGCAGACAGTGAGTGGAATAGGGGCATACTATCCAACTGAAAGTGGGTTAAAGTAGTTCGCTTGAAGACCTGGACTGTACCCAGAAAGCAAGCTTCTAGAATTACTGAAGTCAGCGACTCACAGCCTGACCCACAGTCTCTCTAAGAACGTTCAGAATGCCACACCGGTCCATTGCTCGACCGCTCCCATCCAACCCTACCATCTCGTTCACTTCCGCTGACACTCGCTATTTTTCTCAAGTACAGAGGGGTACAACTACACAACCACAGCAACAACAACAACAACAGCAGCTGCAGTATCTTCTTTGCCTGTCATAAGAATCATTACTTCAACCATCCATAGCAGCTATATTCTTTCTTAGAATCTAGTACAATCGTGGCAGTTCCCTTCTCTTCATGTTCAGCCGACAGTCATCCTTTTCTGTGCTTCCCAGGCTTATGCCCAGGTCCCCAGTTACCAGGCGGGGGATCCTGTGGAATATCTTTCGTAACATCTTTCGACGACAGATGGATGACAATAGTTAATACACTTTCAACAGGATGAAAAAATATCTGTTCAAGGATACTCGGTCCATTAACGTATCTTTCTTTACGTCTCAGATCCTAAAATTTACAGCGTTGAGTCCTTCACACACGATGCACTGGCAAAAGACCGGACAAATGTCAAAATACAGACATCTAACCCTCACGTCAGTTTACTCACTGCGTTACGTCTTCCGCTGTTTGAAGTTTCCTCGCCGGCCGTCTCTGGTCTGTGACTGTTTCTACAGCTCGCCATCCGCTGATGGCTCCCAGGGATCCTGCCCTATCTTCTATGGCTTACCCACCGCCCACGCAACTCTGCCGTTGAATTGCTTCGTGTCTCAACAGAGCAGTGCAACAATAAGGGGACTTAATTTCACGTCACTGGAAAGAACAGTGAACTAATAGGGCCGGTCACAGCAAAAACCTGCGCTCATCTCTTCATCGTTTCTGTATACACGTCCTCGTCGTTATTGGAGTTTTCTTATGTAGCCATACTGGTCTTCTACGTAGGGAGCCCTGCCATGTGCATCACATCTCTCCATATCAGCCGACCTTGGAACCGACCTACGCGGAGTTTGTTAATTCCCTCTGACGTCACTGATGTTCCACAAGCCGTTTAGACTTGCAGCGCAAAGACCATTATTTTGGCAGCTGGATGCAGAGGAGAACCGAACCAGATACAGGAATTATAAACTTTGCCGGCCATCTGCACTGTTAGAACGATGGATTTAAATTTGGTCGTAAATACATACATAGCAGGTTTTGGGAGATTGTGAAGAAGACAGAGAAGGGAAGGCAGTAAATTGTGAAGTAGATACAGAAAGGAGACAGTAAAATGCGTCACTTGCTCGTTCTTGTAAATGTACTTTTATTGTATGCCTCGTGGTAATGAAGCACGTGTGCCGAGTCTTGTTTTAACAGGGGTAACTTCCACAATGGCCGGGCCTGGTTGGCTGAGTGGTTAGGCGCTCGGTTTACTAATCAGGAGGTACCAGGTTCGAGTCTGAGCACTGGGATTTTTTTTTCCCTGGTACACCCAGAACAGCAAAAATAACTAATGAAGAATGTATGAGAAGAGCTGGAGAGACACAAAAAAAACCTTGTCAAAAAGATAAGAGAGAGACAATGTATTTTCATAGGACATGCAATGAGAAGAGGGGGCATTGAAAATATTATAACAACAGGAAAAATTAGAAGGAAGAAGATCAAGAGGAAGACCAAGAGAAATGATACTGGACAGTCTGACGGGATGGTGTGAGAGGAGATCACCAACTGAACTGATGGCCTGCATGAAGGATCGTCTACTCTGGAGAAGCATAACAGCCAACGCCAGTCGGCACGGCACATGATGATGATGATAATGATGACACCCAGTCTCTAAAAATGTGTACTAGAGAAAACTGGGAAGGTAAGGCAGCCTAACGTGATAATACCACATCACACTTTCGTGTCCTGAAAGTCGTGGAAATGCAGGCCTGACACTGTATCCCCACTGAAACGGTGATTATATCCGAACACCATCTCAGAAATCCAGAAGAAGAAGAAGAAGAAGAAGACTTTCAGAACGTTCAGGTAATATTTTAAAAAAAACGAAATTAAATGCAACTTGGTCAAGACAATCTTAAAAGCACTTTTCGAGGCGAATATGAATATCGTTTGACCTCAAGAGAACTACAAGTCTAAGCTCCCCTCAGTACAGATTCTTTTGTTATAAAATGAAGAGTTCTTCAGGACAAAGAAAATAAATGTTTGCGTAAAGTGCGAATTTTATTTAGCTTAAAAGCTGCACTTGCGTATTCATCTTCTAAAGTTGGTAAATCTGAGCTCATTGCCGGAGAGTCCACAGACTTCTGCAACTCCAGGAAAAGGAATAAAATGTGATTGCTAATTAATTTAGACAACGCTAAATATTTCCTTAGTGTTAAACTGACAGAGTCAATTTAAAATATCTGCGTTTTTACTTGTATACGTTTTTTTTTTTTTTTACTATCTGTAATGCCGGAAAAATCTTTTCTCTGATAAACTTTGTGATGGCTACTTTTCTCTCAGCAACATCTTTTCCATTTCAGCATGGAGTGTATACAGCGCCTGGCAGCTCCCATCTTCTGTGTCATTTGTTTGTAGGAAAGGATCTTTTATTTTTGTTTTATTTCGTTGAAAGTGTAGTTTTTCATCCTGTTGAAAGTGCATTAACTATTTTTATCCACCTGTCGTCCAAAAGATTTTTTTACATAAGCTCAAAGATTGTGTAAAATTAGTTGTAGCTCAAGGATAATGTAAAGACAGCTGCAGCTAAAAGATCGTGTAAATGTAGCTGTAGCTCAAAGATAGTGTAAAGATAGTTGTATCTCAAAGACACTGTAAAGATAGTTGTATCTCAAAGATAGTAAAAAGATAGTTGTGTCTCAAATATAGTGTAAGGAAAGATGCAGCTAAAAGATAGTGTAAAGATAGTTGTAGCTCACATATAGTGTAAGGACAGCTGTAGCTAAAAGATAGTGTATCTCAAAGGCTGTAGTACTAAAAGATAGTGTATCTCAAAGGCTGTAGTACTAAAAGATAGTGTATCTCAAAGGCTGTAGTACTAAAAGATAGTGTATCTCACAGGCTGTAGTACACCACTGATAGTAGCAGCCATGTTATGTCACGGAGGCATGCTAAAGAATATAACGTTAGCGTTCATATTTCCACTGACCTGAGGGCACACTAGAGAAAAACATGATCAGCACCAAGTCTGACAGCTTTTCCCTTTCACCAGCTCCAGAAAGAGCCATCATACCCTATCCTACAGCTAGGTGACTGGAATTTCTGGCCCATGGAAATAAAACAAAAGAGTAAAAAAACATTTAATTATCAGGTTTACAATTCAGGACATCAGACAGAATAGAAGCAGACAAAAAAAATTACATGTTAACGATGTGTTCAACAGGATTCCCCCGGTGTGGTACCCGGGACGTGGAAAGCAGAGAATAGGACCACTGACCCCACCATTTCATGATCGCAAAAGGCGACTAAGGAGGGTTCAGCGTAGGGCCAGCAACCCTATCCCGTTAAAAAAAGACTTATACAGAAACGGAAACAAGGGAAAAGCAAAGGCAGGTTGAAGGAGAAACGCTTATCAGGAAAATGAACTTTGCTGGCAGAAATGCAGTCGAACCCGCTGACAGCAGTTATTTAGGAAAGACATTAGCGATAGTGTTCCGGATGACTGACGACTCACCAGCAAAACTAGCACTAGAATGGTCACCACAGGAGAACAGGAATAAAGGTTGACCAAATAAGATAAGGGGAAGAACAACAAGAGAGAGGATGTTGAGAAATAGAGGGGCTCACCTGGACAAAAGCGGGGAAGAAAATGGCGAAGGGCAGGCGTTTATGTAAAACCTATGTGGAAGCCCTATGTGCCTTGGGCACTTAAGGTTCACACACAGAGAGAGAGAGAGAGAGAGAGAGAGAGAAAGAGAGAGAGAGAGTGATTGACAACAGGATAAGGTGCCAGAGAAAGAGAATTAAGATGTAAACAAATCCATTGCTGAATTTATAATGTAAGTTTCAGTGTTGAATTATAATATTATCTAAACCAAATCTACCTATACTAAATGATAATATCCAAAGTGGATTATCGTTTATGTAGTTATCATTTCAACGTGGAAGTAATTATATATGTATGCATATCCATCACTCGTATTTTCACACAGCGGTAGGTAACCATGGAAACGTGCAAGACATAATGAATAGGTTATCATTATGTTTAGCTTCCTTCACTCGACACATTAGACGTTTGAGGAATGTCGTTCTGCAAAACAAAGGCACTTAATCTGTTTCTTTCAAATGGCATTTGGAATCAAGATCGAAACAAGTACAAGACGAAGAGAAAAAAAACTCTGTGTCGTAACACTAAACTGATGAACTTATTTTATTCCATTCAATGCAGCCTCCTTAAAACCCAGCCACTCTGAAACCCAGCCACCCTAAAACCCAGGCACCCTAAAACCCAGCCACCCTAAAACCAGCCACCCTAAAACCTAGCCACCCTAAAACCCAGCCAGCCTGAAACTCAGCCACCCGTGAAACTCAAGCCATCCTAAAGCCAGCCACACTAAACCCAGCCACCCTAAAACCAGCCACACTAAAACTCAGCCACCCTGAAATCCAAGCCACCCTAAAAAACAGCCATCCTAAAACCCAGCCAACCTAAAATCCAGCCACCCTTAAACCCAAGACATCCTAAAACCCAGCCACGATAAAACCCAGCCACCCTAAAACCCAGCCAACCTAAAACCCAGCAACGATAAAACCCAGCCACGATAAAACCCAGCCACCCTAAAACCCAGCCAACCTAAAACCCAGCCAACCTAAAACCCAGCCACGATAAAACCCAGCCACCCTAAAACCCAACCAACCTAAAACCCAGCCAACCTAAAGCCCAGCCACGATAAAACTCAGCCACCCTAAAACCCAGCCAACCTAAAACCCAGCCAATCTAAAACCCAGCCAACCTAAAACCCAGCCACTCTAAAACCCAAGACACCCTAAAACCCAGCCACGATAAAACCCAGCCACGATAAAACCCAGCCACCCTAAAACCCAGCAACCCTAAAACCCAAGACACCCTAAAACCCAGCCACGATAAAACCCAGCCACGATAAAACCCAGCCACCCTAAAACCCAGCCAACCTAAAACCCAGCCAACCTAAAACCTAGCCACGATAAAACCCAGCCACCCTAAAAACCCAGCCAACCTAAAACCCAGCCAACCTAAAGCCCAGCCACGATAAAACCCAGCCACCCTAAAACCCAGCCAACCTAAAACCCAGCCAATCTAAAACCCAGCCAACCTAAATCCCAGCCACTCTAAAACCCAAGACACCCTAAAACCCAGCCACGATAAAACCCAGCCACGATAAAACCCAGCCACCTAAAACCCAGCAACCCTAAAACCCAAGACACCCTAAAACCCAGCCACGATAAAACCCAGCCACGATAAAACCAGCCACCCTAAAACCCAAGACACCCTAAAACCCAGCCACCCTAAAACCCAAGACACCCTAAAACCCAGCCACCCTAAAACCCAAGACAACCTAAAACCCAGCCACCCTAAAACCCAAGACAACCTAAAACCCAGCCACCCTAAAACCCAAGACACCCTAAAACCCAGCCACCCTAAAACCCAGCCACGATAAAACCCAGCCACGATAAAACCCAGCCACCCTAAAACCCAGCCACCCTAAAACCCAGACACCCTAAAACCCAGCCACGATAAAACCCAGCCACCCTAAAGCCAAGCCACCCTGAAACCCAAGCCACACTGAAACCCTCTGGACCCACAGTTGAAACATTTAAAATCCTCTGGACTTCAGAAGCAGATCACCGAATGGACCCCCAACCATCTCGTGGGGTCGTGGGGTCTCTGAGTTAAAGGGCAGATTGTCGGACGGGCCTGTGTGCCCAATTCTTAACCCTTTTGAAATAAATATCAATCAATCAATCAGTCTCTCTACGTATATTTTTGCCTTTTTATATGGTGTTAGTGCCAGTAAATGCACTGACTTGTCTCCCCTCTATTATTAATTGCTTACTTTGTTATCTGCTACGTTTCACTTCGTCTGTAGAGCCTTTGTTTGTTTGTTTTTTGCCTGGCTTTTCCAGTTATATCCACTGGTCACTCTTTCATCTTGCACCTGGTCAGTTTGTGTCATGGTGTTACATGACTTCTTTCATGTCAAGTCTCAAGTCAAGTTTCAAGTCAAGTTTCAAGTCACTACTTTAGGTCTGTTGTAGGCATATTTCAGTACTTAAATCATTACTTTAAGCCTGAGTCAAGTTAACAGTTATTGCTTTTAAGTCTAAGGTCGGGGTTCAAGTCGCTATTTTAAGTTTTAAGTCGAGTTTAGACCCATTACTTTAAGTCTCAAGTTAAGTTTCAATTCACTAATTTAAGTCCGTTATAGGCATATTCCACTATTTAAAACACTACTTTAAGTCTCAAATCCAGTTTCAAGTAGCTACTTTTAGTGTCAAGTCAAGTTACAAGTCGTTACTTTTAGTCTCAAGTCAAGTCACAAGTCGCTACTTTTAGTCTCAAGTTAAACCGCGAAGTATTACCCTCAAGTCCCAAGTTAAGCTGTAAACAGCTTCAAATCGAGTCTTGTAAAGTACCAAATCCTTGAGTCAAAATTCTAAAAGAGCACTTGTTTGTTCTGGTTGCCAAGAACGGCAGAGCCAAGAATGATTTATGACTGGACACACAAGAACCCGCGAAGGTGAAGAAAGCAAAGTACATACTGCCTCTACCAGCATCTCACCACGCTCATTTGGGTTTCACACAGTTGACTAAAATCTACTAGGAACGCAGCATCAATCTTCAGTATTTGCCATCAGAGTCCATTAGACTTAGTTCATATTTTTCTTTCCGTACTTCGCACTGTTTGTAAGGGTTGACACTTCAAGACTTAGTTTATATTTTTCTTTCGGTAGTTAGTTAAGTCTGATTAATTAATCAGAGACATCAAGGATCGCGCAGAGCAGAGAGAGATACTTGATTACCAACGCTTTCCTTTCATGACATGTAATGTTATTTTTGCAAAAAGCGCGTAAGGGCGTAGCAGTTAGTGAGTTCGCCTCTCATCCTAAGTCCTGGTGGAGGCATCAAAGTTATCCAGCGGTAGATATGGGTACCTGACTCCTTGTGGAGGGGACTTGTGGACAGGGTAAGGAGAATAAAGACACAAAGACTGTATCTTTTGTTCTTCTATGGCTTGACAAGGCTAAATTTAGATTGTTAAAAAAAGTTGTCCAAGGTCAAGACATCTGAAATAAAACGACATCATCCATTAGAGGGCATTGAAATCTTTCGTGTGTTTAATAAATGTGGTATCTACCCACGTGTGGCTTGAAGCTCCTCTTCTGTCAAGCTGTAACCATAAATACAGCTTTCGCGATTAAGAGAAATGACGAGTATTGTAAAACTTGTTCTGCTCACTTTCCTCACTCTTTCTATCTCTTTTTTTGTGTGTAAATCTGAACGATGTACTTCTGTCTGCCTAAAAACAGTTTTCCTTCCTTCCTTCCTTCTTTCCTTCCTTTTTCCTTCCTTCCTTCTTTCCTTCCTTCCTTCCTCCCTTCCTCATTCCTTCCTTCCTTCCTTCTGTACAGTGCTATCAAAGTCTGGCGACCATGTGTCTCAATTAATTACCCAGACCTTGGCTATCAAATCAAATTTCAGTCGCCCCTGTCTCGTCTCTTTCACGCGAATTTCATCAGATTATGAATAGATGTCTATTCATGTGGTAAACTGCTCTATTCCAGGATCACGTAAAACAGTACTGAGGGAAGCTATCGGCGGTATCTACCGACGGAGACTTGACAGAGAGAGTCGGTGTATTGATGGTCACGGCACGATTCTATTTATATCCTGGACAGTCCAAAAAAAAGATCTGCTACTGCCAGGTATTGTTGATCTATCTATCTATCTATCTCTATCTATCTATCTATCTATCTATCTATCTATCTATCTATCTGTCTGTCTGTCTGTCTGTCTATCTATCTATCTGTCTGTCTGTCTATCTATCTATCTATCTATCTATCTATCTATCTATCTATCTATCTATCTATCTATCTATCTGTCTGTCTGTCTGTCTATCTTTCTGCCTTTCTGTCTGTCTGTCTTTCTGTCTAATTTTTCTTTTCATGGAATTAATGTCACTAAAACTTTAGTCCATTTTATTGTTCTCGTATATATTTTTTCATACTTGTGTTATTTCTCGCCATTTTGTTTTCTTTTTTTTTTCCTGCTATTTTCATAGATCTTATTTTCACAGTCTTCTCCTCATCCTCATCTTCCGATTACTTTTTATGTTACATTATTTAAGGTTTCAGTTTTTATTTTCAAAACTGACACTAGAAAACACTACCACAGTTCAACTTAGCCTGGGAGATCATTACACACCCGCAGCTGTCAAAGTGATGCCTACACTTTGAGTTTCTAATGTTCGTGTTATTTTTATTTGTTCCAGCCGTTCATTATGTTTACATTGATCTTTGTTTGTGTTTGTGTTGTGCGTTTCTCCACACATCGTCGAATGTAGAATAATGATAAGCAGATATTAAAAGCGTAATTTGAAGTTCTCCACAGCGAACGTTGCACCATGTGCGCCTGTGAAAGAATTGTAGATCAAAACTGTCCTGTAATCTGAGCCACGTGCTCGTTTATTTCCGTTTTCATTAAATACGTGTTTGCATACCGTTCCAGCGGTTCTCCAAAAGACCTTGCTCTTCGACCTAATTACGTGCCCTGTTAGAGGTCGAATGCACTTTTCTGGAAATCTCCGGATGAAAAAGGGGGAGGGGGATAGAACGGAATGGTCGGAGCCTCCATTTAGTTGTTCGGTATAACCAGTTTCCTATCTGTTCAGTATAACCAGTTTCCTATCTGTTCGGTATAACCAGTTTCCTATCTGTTCGATATAACGAGTTTCCTATCTGTTCGATATAACGAGTTTCCTATTTGTTCGATATAACGAGTTTTCTATTTGTTTTAAAACAATCTGGTGTGGTCGCGCTGATTCTGTTGCCGAGATTCTCGTGTGTGGTGACGGGCTCGATCGATTGTGTAGCACAGATGTCAGCGCGTTGCCTTCTCAAGCGAAGAAGAAGAGTTGAAACAAACCCAGCTCTGGAGGGCTGCAGAGACGTGTGGGTGTGGCACCTGGCTGAGATCTGGCTCATGTGGCGACCTTTGCAGCCTAAAACAACTGTCGAGATAGATAGATAGATAGATAGATAGATAGATATGTCTCTCAAGTTTTAACCACGCAAAGACGTGTGCTCTATCACTTTCCAGTGCGCAAACCTGGCTATCACTTTCCAGTGCGCAAACCTAGCTATCACTTTCCAGTGTGAAACCTAGCTATCACTTTCCAGTGTGCAAACTTGGCTATCACTTTCCAGTGTGCAAACCTCGTTATTTCTTATTTGCTAAAACTGTTGATTGGGGAAAGCGACGTAGACCTGACTGTCTACACGCTTAAAGATAATGCAGTCAGCATTACTCCTGGGTACATGTCAGCCTGCACGGTTCACCTTCAAATAATTATTTTATACACCTCTGACTCTTTGCTGTCTTCTTCTTCTGGGTCAAAGTTCAGTAGTGACATATGTGGTGGAATCTTGTCGTTTCCAGGTTATCTCCACCTTTTTGTGACAGACAAAACAGCTTCTGTACTAAGCGCAGTTCCTGGGTGGACCCTCTCTCTCTCTCTCTCTCTCTGAACCTTAAGTGCCCAGGGCACATGGGGCTTCCGCAAGGGTTTTCCACAAATGCCTGTCCTTCGCCTTTTTTTTTTCTGCTCTTGCCCAGGTGAGCCCTCTATTGCTCAACATCCTTTCTGTTGTTCTTCTCCATGTCTCTTTTGGTCTACCCTTACTTCTGTTCCCCTGTGGTGTCCATCTTAGTGGTGGGACCCTGGGCCCTTTCTATTTTTCGAGTGGTGGTACCAGACAACAGAAATATCCCCACTGCTGGGACTTGAACTGGCCACCACTGGATTAGTGGCTCGGGCGCCTAACCATTCAGCCAATCAGTCCGCCTTCTGAATGTGTACACTTGTTTCTAGAATGTGAACCCGTGTTACCGAAAGTAATAATAAATTATGCCAGGGATGTGGGGGTGTGAGAGAGGAGGAGGGGGTGTGGGGGTGGGGATGGGTGTGGAGGAGGAGAACGTTGTAATTACTTCTCCAAACGCAACATTCCGAAGCCCCATACCATAAATAGTAACACTTCAATTTGAAAAAAAGAAAAGTTAATGGAAGTTACCGATCTCATCGTTAATCTACCGGAAGCATAGGACTAATTCTGGTAGATTGAGGGGGTGGGGTGGGGGAATCCGCGAGGATATTTACAGGCCCCTCCATTTTCTGCCATTGAATGCATCGAAATAAAATGATTGAATATGATAGAAACTGCGAAATTGAATAGTTCCAATTACATTACTAGGAAGTAGTTTAGATTCACACGCGTTTCTGATTGGAATAAGATGGCTAATGAAAAAAAAAATCCCCAGTTTTCTGGCGTATTTTGCATGAGTCAGGTGAGTAATACTGAGTGATCTGTACTGGAGTATTGTGTGAGTTCTATGAAACTTTGTATATTATGGATACCAGTCAGTCATTTGTATGTCCCTTGCGGAACTTTTCCTCCCTAACAGCTCTCCTGTAGGCCTCGCGATTTTAAGCAAGATGCCCTGCTGCTGATGCATCCATTTGAAGGTTATCAGCGATGTCTTACAGCCATCTTCGCCTTGGTCTTCCTCTCATTCTGTTTCCTATTATGTATCCTTCCAAGACCGTCTTCTCTAAATTCTCGTGACGTTTAATGTTGTTGATACCATTCTGGCTAAATTGTTTTTTTTTTGTTTGTTAACAGATCTCTAAAATGTTAACACTTATCATGTGTAGTAGAATACAGAACGTACAGTAATTTATTTGTGTGTGTGCGTGTGTGTGCTTTTAACTTGTGTTTGTTCTCAGCGTGAGCACGCTCACAATATCAACTTTCAAGTCATTATCTTGTTAATCTTTTAAAACACTGACTTGTTTTTTTTTGAAATAATGGGGTATACTTCTCTAGGCAGGCAATGATTTTTAGTGACAGTTTGTATACAAATAATCTATGAGCCAGGCTCGCGCTTGTTTAGGTGGGTAGATATGAGCAAGGTGGAGCCTCTCTGTAAGCAGCCCTTGTTGCATGGAGAAGCCGTAAAACGATAGAGCTTGCTGCAAGAAGTAAAGATAGACGATAGTGTTTGCTGAAGTTTTACAGAAAGAAAGAAAATCAGAGTAGAAAGGAAACAAAAGTAGAAAGAATATTACAGAAGAAAGAAGATCAAAGTGGAAAGAAGATTGGAGTAGAAAGAATATCAGAGCAGGAAGAGTATCAGAGAAGAAAGAAGATCAAAATACAAGAAAAAAACTCAAAGAAGAAAGAAGATCCACCTAGAAAATGACCAAAGTAAATAGAAGATCAATATAGAAAAATAAATCAAAGCGAAGAGAAGATCAAAGTAGAAAGAAGATCAAAGTAGAAAAAAATTAGAGGAGACATATTAACCTTCAGTAGGTAAAGGCGGGTCTTATCACGCCACTGAAGCAACTGTGGTGTGATGGTGATGGTCCCAATATTTTCCTTTATCTGTCTGCACGCATAATTGGAAAAGGAAAGAGGGGAAGACCAAGGCGAATATGGCTGCAAGACATCGTTGATGATCTACGGATGGATGCATCATCTGCAGGGCATCTTGTTTGCAACCGAGAGGCCTACAGGAGAGCTGTTAGGGAAGCAAAGTTCCGCAAGGGACATCAAGTGACTAACTGACTGTTGGCACACTTAAAGATAATGTAGTCAGTGTTACTCATGGCTGCCTTTCCTTCCTTACCTCAAAAAAGGAGCCAGGAGCCCATTTCTAGAACTTCTCCGATCTGACTCCCTAGACACAACAAAAATCTCCAATGCCCGTAGTATTTGTATGCCGTAGGGGTGTGAAGTGTTAGTGCCTTATAGACCGCTTTAGCATTTCATATTGGGATGCCAGCACATGCCCTTCCTGCCTTTGTTTTCCTAGAGAAACCGTATGTACCCATTTGTTTTTAGGCTAGGTGAACCCCGCTGCCGGCTGGTCTGAAAATAAAAATTCTTCCCAAATGCGAAATCGAACGAAGGAACTTCATATCATCATCATCATCATCATCATCATCATCATGATGTGCCTTGCTTCTCCCCCAGATCCAGTTCCTTGACATTTTTCATCAGGTCTGTTGGTGATTTTGTTTGGTGTGTTATCGCGTTATACTTTCAGTTATTTTTTTCTCTCTTGGTCTTCCCTTGCCTTTCTTCCCATTTATCTTTCCCGTTATGATGTTGACAAGCCCTGTTCTTCTCATTATATGTCCAGTGGATGAGGACTGTAGTTTTCTTATGGATTTAATTAGGTTTCCTATCTACATTTGCTCTTGTTAGGCATTCACTGTTTGTCATTTTAGCTGTCCATGGTATTCTTAACATTCTTCTAATGAACCCCATCTCTATTGCCTATAGTAACCTTTCCATTGATCTGTTGATTGTCCACGACTCACTTTCATAGAGTAGGATCAGTTTAATGTAGCATTTTAGAACTCTGATGTTCAGTGATGGAGATGTATTGCAGGAGATGTTTATCATTTGTTTGAAAGCTGCTTTGGTCTGGCATATTCTGTTCTTGTCAGTCAGTCAGTTATTTGCATGTCCCTTGAGGAACTTTGCCTCCCTAACAGCTCTAATGTAAGCCTCTCGGCTGTAAGCAAGGTGGCCTGCTGCTGATGGCATCCATTTGCAGATTATCAACGATGTCTTGCAGCCATCTTCGCCTTGGTCTTCCTCTCTTTCTTTTCCCCATTATGTACCCTTCCAAGACGGTCTTCTCTAAAATATCATGGCGTTTAATGTGTCCAAAATATTTAAGTTTTCTCTCTTTAATCCTCTTTACTAGCCAGTCTTCTTCATTATTAAGTTCTTGTAGTTTGGATATATTTGTTCTTGTCTGTGTGTATAATATTTGAAGAACTCTTCTGTAGCATTTACATTCAAAGGCATTTATGTGTTTCTCAGCTGTTTTGTTAAGTGTCCAGGTCTCACAGGCATATTGCGTGATGGGAAAGATGCATGTTCTTAAAAATTTTATTATTATTATTATAATTATTATTATTATTTTGTAGTTCTGTCTGCTCCTCTCCACATTCAATTCTTTATTTTCTCGATATCTGATGTTAGTCCGGTGCCCAGGTGTTTAAATGTACGGACTTGTCTTAAGACTGTTTCTTGTATTTTAACACTGCAAGTAGATGGGTTCTTCCTTTCGTGATACGATCATTGTTTCTGTTTTCGTGCTATTTGGAGTGAGTCCTTCCTTCTCACTTTCTGTCACTACTATATCTAATCATTTCTGTAATCTCTTTTCACTTTTGGCTGTAAGTTCTGTATCATCTGCGTATCCCAGATTATTCACGTTGTGGCCTCCAATTTGAATTCCTGTTTTTTATTTGTTTGTTTATCTCATGTTATTGCCACTGTATAGTGAGAACAAATCTACTGAGAGGACACAACGCAACAAAAAGTACATAACCAAAAAAAGGACTATTTGAATTGATGCAGCATTGGCAGAAATATACCGAGACTAAAATAGGTAAAGGAAAGGTAAAAAAAAAACATCTCTGCTACTATAGCAGTAAGGCTTATTGGGGATACGGTTTTAGGGCCTCATTTCCAAAACCATCGGCACATGAAAGTGAGACTGAGGCAGACTACATCCAAAAAAGCAGTTATGTACCCGAAGAAGTAAGTATAAGGTAGAGCTGCATCAATCCCGCTGTTTCTTTAGTGGACTTCAGCCTTCCCTCACATACATGAGTAGTAAACCTTTAAAATGTTTTCTTTCATGCCAATCTGTAATACGTTTCTCCCTTTCCGCCACAGAGAGATATCGATCTAGAAATATAAGTCACCTTTAAGTCAGCGGTAAAGATGTTGTAGGCGGTGTTATACGCATGGCTACATTTGTATATCCGTGTTTGATAATGCTAACAGGAAGGTCTCCGACGCAGTTCTAGAGAACATAATAAGTACAACCAGAGATAGATAGGAAGGAGCAGAATGTAACAAAATAAAAATATGAAGAAACTGCAGACAAAATGATGGGAGAGATTAGTAAATGTGTAAATAAGGAAGCCAGGAGAAAAATATAAGGGAAAACCTGGTACACATCTGTTTTGTCTCACCCGTCTTGTAACGTTAAACATTTGATGGTTTTCTTGTTGCTGCTTAGTTTTTATATAATTGGATCTTCAAAATAAGTTTACTTTTTTTAGTGTTTTCTTGTCCTTTTGTTGTTGTTTTCTAAGTTTTATGTTTTCCTTTTTTTATTCTGTCTTCTGTCATTCTTAATTCCATTTTGTTCTATCTTGCCCATTTCTTTTTATTGTAGTTGCTATATCTCCAACCCACTCTCCTTCCTTCCTTCCTTCCTTATTTTCTTTCTTTCTTTCTCTTTTTTTCTTTCTTTCTTTTCTTTCTTTCTTTCTTTGTGATTTCTATGTCAATAACTTTGTTTACCTTATACACCTATCACTTTTGGCACAAATGACCTTATGGTTTCAACAAGAAAAAGAACTAGAAGACGATATTCACGAAGTGAGATTATAAAATAAAAAATCTAGACATTGTCTAGAACAGTGTTTCTAAACCTAGCATTCATGGGCCCCCGGAATGTCACGGAAGGGATTTTTTTTTTTTTGGGGGGGGGGTTCATGGACCAGGAAGTGGATTGGCTCGATTAAAAACAATCTTAGCACATATAGGTTTTATTCATTACTTTGTTTTTACAGAGAGGTTCACAGAGGTTCTCAGACTGGAAAGAAGGTCCTCGGCCAAGAAAAATGTTTAGAACTACTGAACTACATTCAGTGCTGTATCAACGTGATAATATTCGTCTTTCATACTTTCATTCTTTTGCGTTTGGTATTCGTGATCCACACTTCTTTTGGTAAGTTTTCTTGATGAGAGAACGTATATCGTTCATGTGTGTGTGGCACATTCATCTATTGTATGTGTCACAGTGGTACATTCATCTATTATATGTGTCACAATGGTACATTCAGCCATTACATGTGCCACAGTGGTACTTTCAGGTATTATTTGTGTTATAGTGGTAGAGTCGTCTATTATATGTGCCACAGTTGTATTTTCAGCCACTACACTATAAGTGTCACAGTGCTGTATACGTCTTTCAGGTTTGTCACAGTGCTGTATACGTCTTTCAGGTTTGTAACAGTGCTGTATACGTCTTTCTGGTTTGTCACAGTGTTATATACGTCTTTCTGGTTTGTCACAGTGGTGTATACGTCTTTCAGGTTTGTCACAGTGTTATATACGTCTTTCTGGTTTGTCACAGTGTTGTATGCGTCTTTCAGGCGTGTCAAGGTGTTGTATACGTCTTTCTGGTTTGTCACAGTGCTGTATGCGTCTTTCAGGCGTGTCACAATCTTTCAGCTGCAGCCAAGAATATCTCTTCTCGAAAAACTCGTTTCCTTTCTCCACCTCTTTCTCCGATACACCCTCTGCGTCATAAGCCAGGTTCTTGAGGCAAGTAGCCCTGGAATGATCCTCTACAGTACAATGTCCGCCCATGTCTGTCTAGAATCTCTCAAGCGTAACGAAGATTGTATTGTTTTCCTTCCGTGTCACCAGAACGTTTAGATCAACCCGCGACACTGGATCTACAGAAGCCACATGCGGACTCTGTGGAAGATCAGTCCAGGTAGCAAAATTAAAAAAAAAAAACTTCAGGCAGAAAGAAATTATGAAGATGGAATAGGCTCTTTTGATCTTTGAGGCCTATGTACACCTGCCCTGTTTACCTGAGTTCGCGAGGAGGAATGTAGTACTTGATGTAAAATTATTTTTACCAAAAGGTGAGTACAAAATCTTGAGGTCTGTCTGCAAGTATAACATAGAACCCCAAAAAATTGAATAAGTTTTATTTAAAAAATGTTCAATGCATCAAGAAATCAATTAATAAGTTAGTTTCATCAGAAAGGACAAAAGATATGTTTAATTCTTTTATCATGTTGTTGTGATACAGAAGTTAGAAAAACTGACGATCACTGAAAAACACAAGGGGGGAAAGGAAGAGAAAGAGAGACCAATAGAAAATTATATATGAAAGAAGAAAGGACATAGGAAGCTGTCCAAGTGGCACAGGAGAAAAAAAAAGGCAGTCTATCTTATTAAAAATACTAAGGACAGTTTAAGAAAAAAATTGGAAAACCTGGTCTCCGACTTTATAACACACGCTACCTAATGAATGAATAACTGCAGTTTCTGTTCAAATAGCCATCATCATCATCATCATCATCATCATCGTCATCGTCGTCGTCGCCTTTCACTCCCTTGAGAGCATAGGCCACTGATAAAGGTTCTCCATTCATCCCTGTTCTTGAAATTATTCTCTGCTTCCTTCCATGTGCATCCCTTGTCTCTGATCACTGTCATAATTTTTCTTCTCCAAGTAAGTCTAGGTCTTCCTCGTTTTCTATTTCCTTGAGGATTCCATGTCAGTGCCTGTCTTGCTATGCTGGTGTCGGTTTTACTGAGAGTGTGGCCAATCCACCTCCACTTCCTAGACCTTACACACGCATAAATAACGTCAATCATTAGCTTACTCAACGGGAATACACACATACACATATGCATACATTATTATATGTTTTTAAATGAACAAAGCCCGCCTCACGAATGATAGAAGCAAAAGCTATCAAGCCGTTGAAGCTCACGCAGTACCTATACAAACCAGCGGCCAACTGCAGCCGGCAAAATGGCGTGGATCCCGCTAGCGTAGACGTGGCCGGTGTAGTAACTCACCGACTCAACAGGCAGGGCTGTCCCGTATAAAAGTCTTTGAGTTCTGGTTAGCACGTGCATTCACTGGGAGAATCTCTTGTGTACTCAGTTATATATTTCTACAAACGGTGAGTATTTATTTAGTTTTGTTATGCTAATTGTTACACCATCGGAAATGTTATAATACTCGCTATGCGTTCCTATCGTGCCTTAGAGGCACATAGGGATATGGTGTAAGTGCCCACATTTTCCTTGACCTGTCAGCACATTAGAGGGTGATATGGTCATTATCACGCCTGGCTGCCTTTCCTTCCATACCTCTAGAAAAACTCGGGTACCCATTTCTACAGCTGGGTGACTAGTCTTCTTCTTCTTCTTCTTCCTAGAAGTGCGAGCTTGGTGTTCTTTTCAACTGATGCAGTGAAGATGTTGAAGCACAATATCGTGTCGGATTGGGAGCAGGTTACGGGGGTTATTTTTTTTCTATCCTTGCGTGGTGGAGTTGAAAAGTAGTGGGGTGGTGGGGGTGTGCAGTACCGTCTTTTAGCAGACTCCACCACCACGAGGAACTACGGAGGTCCCCGTCCCCTTAGCCAGGCTATAGGCCTGTTACTGCGGGTACCGACAGAGGAGTGAGGCCAGGAGCTCGGTCAGCTATAACTCGCCAACCCTGATGCTAGCATGCCAGCTATGGTCTGTGACTGCCAGATCGGGCAACGTTTTTTTCACGGATGATGCACTAGAATTTGTTAACTATTTTAAGGTTAAATTTGTTAAAAGTAAAATTCCAGTTTTCCATGCTATTAACACATTTTGGGGACGCGGTATTAGGCTCGTATTTCCAAGACCATCGGCACATGAAAGTCTGATGTGGTCAGTATCACGCCTGGCCGCATTATCTTATCAGATTTATCTGGTACCCATTTTTAGAAGCTGGGACGACCCCTGGGCCTTATTTTTTTAGCTATGTAAAAAACTGAAATATTTTGGACATATTAAACGTTATGATAATTTAGAGAAGACCGTCTTGGATGGGCACATAATGGGGAAAAAGAAAGAGAGGAAGACCAAGGCGAAGATGGCTGCAAAGACATCGTTGATAATCTGCAAAATGGATGCATCAGCAGCAGGGCACCTTGCTTATAACCGAGAGGCCTACAGGAGTGCTGTTAGGGAGGCAAAGTTCTGCAAGGGACATGCAAATGACTGACTGAGGTGTGTACCAGAAAGAAAAAAAAATCTCACTGATGGGACGGAACCCGGTACCACCGGATTAGTAAACCTAGCTCAACCACTGAGTTAACCAGGTCGTTAAGGTTAAAATTAGCTGTAATTTAAAAGTTCTTTCCATTAATTTACTCTCTGTGCTGAATTTAACCAATGAAAAATTGCTTGTTCATGATTTGTGCTATGTGTATTACGGAAGTCTAAAAGACACCACAACCGAAAAAAAAAAAGAAAAAAATGTCCCGAGGTCCAACTAGTCCCTGAAAAATGTGTATCAGAGCAACCTTCTTACATGTGGCCAGACGTGATACTGACCACATCACAGTTTCCTGTGCCGATATTCTAGGAAATATGGGCCTAACACCGTATCCCCAATATGCCGTAATAGCACGCAAAACGGGGGTTTTACCTTTACGTTACACACCAGAAAGGGAGACACGAAAAGCTGCAGGTATATTTACTAACAGTTAGGCGACTGAAGTGGGCGAAGCTACAGCGGTTAGAATCTATTCACAGCAGACAACAGGTGCTTTAGACAGGCAACAAAAAAAAAAAAAATCCGGAACTGCGTGGTTGTCAAGGTACTAACAGTCAGACAAATGGACAAGACTGTTGAAGGCATTTTAGATGCTATAAGTCAGAGTAGTAGCTCAAAAGTAGTGGTAGGTTAATGATAGCAGTAGCTCAGTGGTTATGATAGGTCAGAGTTAGATGCGGCTCAAAGATAGTGTAAAGATAGTTGTAGCCCAAAGGTAAGTGTAAAGATAGTCATAGCCTAAAGATAGGTGCAGCTAAAAGATAGTGTAAAGACAGATGTAGCTCAAAGACAATGTAAAGATAATTGTAGCTCAAAGATAATGTAAAGATAGTTGCGGCTAAAAGATAATGTAAAGATGGTATCTCAAAGATAGTGAAAAAATAGTTGTAGTTCGAAGATAGTGTATCTCAAAGGCTGTAGTACACCAATGCTAGTAGCAGCCATGTTATGTCACGGAGGCATCCTAAAGAATATGACGTTTGCGTTCATATTTTCACTGACCTGAGGGCACACTAGAGAAAAATATGATCAGCACCCAAGTCTGACAGCTTTTCCCTTTCACCAGCTCCAGAAAGAGCCATCATACCCTATCCTACAGCTAGGTGACTGGAATTTCTGGCAATAAAAAAAAAGAGTAAAAAATAAAAAAAAAGAGTAAAAAAAAACATTAAAATTATCAGACTTAAATTCAGAGCATCAGATAAAAAAAATGTACATGTTAATGATGTTCTATATAACATTTCATGATGTACTGCGAGTATGTACCATTGGATAAGCTACGAATATATATATATATATATATATATATATATATATATATATGTTATATGTATATATATATATGCAGCTGTAGAGAACGGAATAACAACAAAACTCCTTCAGATCATCAAAGGAAGTATCCCCCCCCCCGAGACAAGTGTTTTGGCCCTATTAAACTCCTGACACTCTAAGGGGGGTGAGCCCCTCTGGGTCATGACTCCCAGAGGTCTTGTGAGTTGTTGCTTTTTTTTTGTTTTCTTTCCCGGTCCCGGGATTGAACCCATGATCTTCCAGTTGGCACTGCCCTCCTGGCACTGCACTTTTGAAGTGCGTCTTTAGCGATTTAGCTACGGAGGACTGGTATTGGTTGTGGCAAATGAAATTACTTATGTTCCCAATGCTTGTTTCGCATACTCAACAGCCAGCATCAGGCCTTTTCTGCTGTTTCTGAAAGGCTTCTCAATGCCTTTGCTCTTGCTTGTCCCTTTATGGCCAGTTGCTTACATAGGTCAAATGCTGATGTTGCTACGAATCCTCTTGCTCCCACTTCTACAGCTATCACTTTTGCCCTGATTAGAAGTGGGAGCAAATGTATATATTACATCCTTCTATAAACGTCATATAGGGCTCGCATGGTAGATTGCCAAGATTTCCTGTTTTCGGCGAGCTTTTCAACCTCATCAAGGGATGTTGTTCCTACTAAACTGCCCTTTTTTTTTTTTACAATATCCTCTTTAGAGTTTTACGTGGTCGATCTCTTTTTCTTCGACCTTTTGTGTTTCACTTTATATCTTGTTTTGGGATTCTCTGGTTGTTTCTTCTCATCATATGTCCATCTTCAATCTTCTTTTTCTGATCACCCATGAGACAGTTTGCTGTCTGTTCATCTGTCTTATCTCTGCGTTGTTCTTGAATTCGTTCCATTTTATACCTACTATTTTCCTTAGGCGTTTGTTTTCAAAAGAGTCTAATTTCTTGTCTATTTCTTTAGTTGTTTTCCAGCTTTCACATGCATAAATGAGAGTGGATATTACATTTTAATTGAATAATCTTAGCTTAGTTTTTGTGCTTGTAACTTTTGAATGCCTTATGTTCTGAAGATTCTTGAATGTCAATGCTGCTTTTGCAATACGAATTCTAACTTCATTTTTTGGTGTCACCATCCTGGTCTGTGTAGCTGCAGAGATATGCAATTCATTTACTTCTTCAACAGCTGTTACTACATTTTTATTTCGTGGTTAATGAGAAGTTTCATTATTTTTCTTTTTTTTTCCTTGTTAATTTCAGGCCCTATTATACTAGCCATTGAAGACAGGGTATCTGTTTTTTCTTGCATTGATTTCACATTGTTACTGATATATATATATATATATATATATATATATATATATGTGTGTGTGTGTGTGTGTGTGTGTGTGTGTTTGTGAAAAGCTATTCACGTTTGGTAATGTATTATATATTATGCCATTTAATAATTTTCTATACAACATTTGATAATGCGCTATATACAATTCGATATTGGTGCGTAGACAGACAGACAGACAGACAGACAGACAAAAGCAGAACTATTGAAATGTCTTGTGACAACCAACAAAGAATTGACCAAAAAAGGGGCGCGCGCACGCATGCACACACACACATTCATTCACACACAACTGGTTTAGACGCCAAACCAGGACTGAAAGACACTGGCCCTAAAGAACGGAGTGTAATCAACTTAGAGTGGGCCTACTGTCAGCGTCAGACAAATTACTTCAAAAATCATTCTCTCTCTCTCGTTTGATTTTGCAACATCCAGACCGACAGTTTGGGCCTCTAATAAAAGCCTCTTTATTGCTCTTGGTCTGAGCTGGTGGCCCGCGGTGGTGCTTGTCTCGAGTGGTTGATGTGGTTCTACAACTTAGGAATTATCGTTTTCTCTAAATCATGATACGTTTAGAACAGAAAAAAAAAAATGATAATAATAGTTCCTGATATTGTTTCATCTCCTTTATTGGTTGTGTAAGGAATATTGCTCACGGTTAAAAGGGACGCTACTCATGTAAATCTTCTGAGTGAAATGAAGTTATTTAAAAATCTCTCTCCCCCCCCCCCGCCCCAATTGAATACTTCTTCTTCTTCTTCTTCTTCTTCTTCTTCTTCTTCCCGAGCCATTAAGGTTCATTGCTGCAGATAAAGTTAGCTTCCATTGCTCTCTATTCCCAATCTTCTCTCTCCATTTGGTAACACCATTTTCTTTTATATCCTCTTCTCTGTTGTCTTTCTATCTCTGTCTTGGTCTACCCCCTTGGAATTGTTTCCCTCATCTCCTGCGGATACATCATTTTCGTTTGTCTCTTCTCTTCCATTCTTTCTACATGGCCCGGCCAGCGTAGTCTGCTCAGTTTCAAGGCATTTATAATTCAATGATTATACAGTCTAGAATACTCTTCTTCCTTTTCTTCTACTCCCCCTCCCCCCTCCTTCTTCTTCTTCTTCGTTTTCCTCATTTTCTTCATATGGTCTTGTGTGTGGCTTTTGAGAAGGGCGGGATAAATGTAAACACAGGTGCAGTCAAGGTAGACAATGATTGGACAAGAGACTGGATGGAAGAAACAAACATGATGGCCCTTGAAAAATATTCAGCAAAAAAATCTACTTTTACAAAAATGTTGAAGCAACGGTTTTACAACTGTAGCTATACAACCAGCCTCACTCCTCGTATCCCAATGTAACCCACCAAGTAAGTGCCCCAGCTGCCTTCACTTTAGTTATTTTCCGTAAGTAGCAGAGGTTTGTTTTGTGTGTGTGTGTGTGGAATGCTGCTCGCTCGAAGTACAGTGAGTTCGAACACTCGGTACCAAGGGCTTCCAGTCGACACAGCTGTATTTATAATGAATTCTCGTCTCAGAGATATGGAGACTGCCACTTGCACGGCTCAGCGCACTGGATTCACCTTCCACACTGCCGTCACTGCATAAAAGTGGGAAAAAAACATCCTATCAGGAATAATTCAGTCCCTTAAATATGTGACCATACCCAGTCCACCATGTTGAAACAGGAAATAAAAAAAGAAATTATAGTTTTATATCTTCTTATCTTCCTGCTTATGTATATACTCTTTTCTTATCTTTTCCTTCTTATCTTATAGCATCCTGTTTCTAGTTCTTTAATCCTGTCTTTCGTCTCTTGTGTTTTTTTGTTTTGTCTGTTTTTGTGTTGAATAAAATGTACCTCGAGTTTTCAGATATTTAGAATCAGTAGAGAGTAAACAATACTAACCCACATAATTAAAACTATTATACATGGATGGATGGATGGATGGATGGATGGATGGATGGATGGATGGATAGATGGATGGATGGATGGATGGATGGATGGATGGATGGATGGATGGATGGATGGATGGATGGATGGATAGATAGATAGATAGATAGATCCCCACTTTCTGGGTATCTGTTTCCATGACCATTGTTCTAGTGACTTCTCATTGTACGCATAGAAATATTTGTTTAAACAAATATTACTTATTTAAACATACATTACTTATTTAAAAATCTTACATCTCACAGCTTCTATCCTTCCCGTGCCGTTAAACATCACATAGGGCTCGCATAGTTATTTGCCAAGTTTTCCTGTTTTCGGCGAGTTTTTCAACTTCATTAATGGATGTTATGCCCACTAAACTGGCTTCTCTTAATAATGTCTCTTTAGAGTTTCACGTGGTCGACCTCTTTTTCTTCAGCCTGTTGTGCTCCACTTGATAGCTTGTTTTGGTATTCTCTGATTATTTCTTCTCATCATATGGCCTACATATGCCCATATTCTTTTTCTGATCACCCATGAGACAGATTGTTGTTTGCTCATCTATCTTATCTCTGTTGTTCTTAAATTCATTCCACATTATACCATGCATTTTCCTTAGGCATTCGTTTTCAAAAGAGTCTAATTTGTTGTCTATTTCTGTAGTTGATTTTCTGCTTTCAAGTGCATAAATGAGGTTGAATATCATATTTGAATTAAATAATCTTAACTTGGTTTTTGTGCTTATAACTGTTGAATTCCATTTGTTCTCAAGATTTTTGAAGGACAATGCTGCTTTTGCAGTTCGAATTCTAACGTCCTTCCTGTTGTTACCATTCTGGTCTGTGTAGCTGCCAAGGTATGCAAATTGGTTTACTTCATCAGCATCTGTTCTTTCTACGTATATTTTTCCTTCTTGATTAATGAGAAGTTTCATAATGTTTGTTTTGTCTTTGTTAATTTCAAGACCTATTTTGCTAGCCAAGGAAAACAGGGAATCTACTTTTTTCCGGCATCGATTTCACATTATCACTGATAAGAATTATGTCATCTGCGAAATCAAGATCTTCTGTTTGGGTCCCATGTACCCAATCAATGCCTGTTTTACCAGTATAGCATCTTTTCATTATGGAGTCTATTGCAATTCCAAAAAGCAAGGGAGATAATATACATCCTTGTTTCACGCCTGTTTCAATCTTAAACCATTCGCTCATTTCTTCTTCTGTCTTGACCTCACAAACATATCCGTTGTAGAGATCTCTAATGATGTTGACAGTTTTAGATGGTATTCCATATAGTCTTAAAATTCTCCACAATGAATATCTGTGTATGCTATCAAACGCCTTTTAAAAGTCTTTAAAGCTCAGGATTAATGGTCTTTGCTTTTCGTTATGTTCTTCAAGTATTATTCTCAGAGTAACACACAATAATTAGCGTATAGGCATACAGCTATACACAAAGCACTGCAGTAAAGCTGTGATACCAAAATGTATAAACTGGGAAAAGAGTAGGAACAGCTTTGTTATTTAACGATAACACACTTGTGACGTTTCGGCGCGAGCCTTTGTCAAACAAAAACAAACTGGTCGAAGAATCAGAGAGAGGAGACAAAGCACAGATTATTTGGATTAATTATTTGGATGTTAACAAAACAATAAAAAAAATGGAAACATTTAAGAAAAATGGAAAATGAGTTATCTTAGCTTCTGGAACAGCACAGAAACAAGATCGCTTGTGCATCCTCGATAGGAGCACAAACAATAACCAATGGTACGATGTAAACAAAGCGTTCGTTCTGAAATGGTGCAAAATTGTGCATGGTTGAGTGTAAAAAATGTTAAGAGACACGGATGGGCACAGAAGGAGCAGAGAATTATTCCAAGAACAGGGATGACTGGAGTGCCCCGGTCCATGGCCGGTGCTCTTAAGGGAGTGAAAGGCTATGATGATTGATAATGATGATGATGATGATAGTGAATGAACAGGGATTTGTGATGTTTGATAGTAGATGATGGTAGGGAAGGGTTGGCAATCCATTTAGGACAAGGTGAAATGGATGATTATGGCTGTGGCAGAGGAACAGCAATGTGATGACGTGTGAGGGTACTAAACTATGTGCAACAACTGAGAAAGAGTAAGACTGTGGAAGATTATGTGTAACTGAATAAAGAGTTCAAATCATGTGGTTCCAGTGCTCCAAAGTCCTGAATGTAGTGGTTCTCAAGCGCTAGGCGGTTTGTGTCATCTGCATGATACTGTTTGATAGCTGTTAAAAGAAAATAAGATTTGCCTCTATGGCTTGGGGCATTGAAATGAATAGGAACCGGTTTCGAAGCATGCTGAGTGATATCGTACAGATATCTCATTTATAGGGATAATGTATAGTGAACACAAGATCGCTTACTGGTTTTTGTTTGTGCTTTTATCGAGGATATACAAGCGATTTAGATTATGTGCTGTTCCAGAAGCTTAGATAAGCCATTTTTCTTTAATTTTTTTCATTTTTTACTGTTTTGTTAACATCAAATTAATCTGAATCTGTACTTCGTCTCCTCTCTCTAATTCTTCATCCTGTTTGTTTTTGTTTGACAAAGGCTTGCGCCGAAACGTCTCAAGTGTGTTATCGTTAAATAATAAAGCTGTTCCTACTGTTTTCCTAGTTTATAGATTTTATTCTCAGGGTAAAGATCTGGTCGAGACAGCTTTTCCCTTTTCTAAATCCTTCCTGTTCTTCTCTCATTGCAGTATCCAATACATCATTAATTCTATTCAGAATCACTTTACAGTTGACCTTTGACACAAATGACAGTAAGGTTACACCCCTCCAGTTACTGCAGTCACTGAGATTACCTTTTTTTTAAGGTATTTTAACAATGATTCCTCGTTTCCAATTTAAACATACATTACTTATTTAAACATACGCTACTTATTTAAACATACATTACTTATCTAAATACACATTACTTATTCGAATATAGATTACTTATTTAAACACAGATTGCTTATTCAAACATACACTACTTATGGATTGACCCAGCCTCTAAAAATGGGTAGCAGAGAAATCTTGGAAGTTCAAATGCGGTCAGGTGTGATACTGACCATATCACACTCTCATGGGCCGAAGGTCGAGGACATACGACCCTAACACCGTATCCACAATATGCCTTAATGACGTGGAAAATGGATTTTTTTTGTCTATTACTTATTTAATGTAATACTGCTTATTTTAAAGTCTGTACAAATTAGAAGGCCACTCCAGTTTATTTTATGTGGTAAAATAAGCCTTTCTGCTGACTATACTTTCATCCCTATAACATTCGATTTACGTCCATTTCGCTTACCAACGAAACGCCCTTGGAAAGCAAAGACTGACTACCTGTAAACACACATATATACATGGTACGGTTTTTATACATATAGTATCTATATTCATTCATTCATTCATTTGCATGTCCCTTGCGGAACTTTGCCTCCCTACCAGCACTCCTGTAGGCCTCTCGGTTGTGAGCAAGATGGCCTACTGCTGATGCATCCGTTTGCAGATCATCAACGAGTATTCATATAGTATCTATATAGTAGGCCAAAATATACACACTTCTAGTACTAGATAATATATAAGAAGTTGCTAGAACCAACACTATATCTGTCTTGATGTGGGAAAACTCTGTATATGTTGTAACCAGTAAAAAATCTTAATGTAATTATCATCATAAAACCTGATGGAGTAGGCGGAAGGTAACTCTCATCAGTAAAGCTTTTCTGTTATTCTTTAAGCTCTGCTATGCCCCGTACGTGGAATTTACGATACGTGATTTTTTGTTTGTTTTATCTACTGAGATCATCATTGGCAGGTAAGGAATTTATGGAATGGAGTTTTCAAAGGATAGCTGATTTTGCAGGGAATGAAATGAGTGTTGCTTTTGTGCCACGTGGAATAGAAGACACGTGGTTTACGATCTGTCGAGGTGGGAGCGTTGTGTCTATGTAGTGTATATAAAAGACTCATTATGCATGCAGCAGAGTATTTCTTACCGTGTTTAACGCGCCAAGACTTTAGAGGAGGCCTTTGTATGAAGCTCTTTTTTATCTTCTATCTTCAGATGTTCTGGTAGGCGGGGCGTGTGGTCACGTGTCGTCATGACGTCACCACCAAGACGTGCTCTGTTAGATCGGTCGTGGACTTTATTGTTATTCCTCCTCCTCATCTTCATTATCTTCTGGGATTGTTTCCTTTGATTTTTTTTTTTTTTCATCAGGATTGGTCCCGGTCGACGCTCACTCCCGACCATACTTCTCTGGTATATCAGTCTTTAGTACTTGTAGCTGGATTAGTTTTCGTTTGTTTGTTTTTTCTTTTCTGATGCTTATATTTGGGTGTTTTCATCTTTGTTTCCGTCTTTGTCTTGTAAATTTTTCAGGGATTGTCAGGGGATTGTCAGGTTCTGTAACTTCTGTCAGCTGACAATGAGGCCTACAAGTTCATCAAGAACGGTTTTGTGTCGATTTTTAAAATTAATATTTATTAATTTTTTATGTTCTTTTCTCAAGGTTACATTTATTACTCTTGGATGTATTAGACCCATCGGCAGAAAATTTCACAGAATACACCAAGAGGCTCTGAATGGAAAAAACAACCGAAATGCAACAACAAACCAGATTCAAAACGTCAACTACAAAGACATCAGCAAATCATCCTCTTCTGCCTAAGGACAGGCCACTGCAGACTACTAAGCCACCTACATCGACCTAAAATGTCTCACACAGACGAGTGTTCATGTAGCAGTGAAGTCCAGCCTCCAGAACATATCCTTCAAGAGTGCCAAAACCATGCAGAGCTGAGGCGTGAGACACGGTCAGAAGACACAAACTTGGGGCAAAAAGCTTTAGGGGCTTCTACTTGGATCTGGAGAGGACTGCGGGCTTTGCCATGTCGACAGGGATCAGGATCTGATATGACCAACGACCTCGAACGCAGAAGCAGAAGAAGAACAAGAACAAGAACAAGAAGAAGAAAAAGAAGAAGAGGAAAAAGAAGAAGACACCAAGAGGCAAGCTTAGAACAAAAATATCTTTGCTGCAATTGTTCAAGTTCAAGAACTAAACTCTGACAAGCAGGGAAACGAGAATCCAAACAAAGCAGTAATTGTTTTTTTGTGGCTGGTTAAACCATTTCAAAACTAAGAGCTGATCGTGTGTTGCTGATGCAGTGGTTATGGTTCTGGAAAAGAAAAACGAAATGAAGTCAAACTCAGAATGAGGTGCCCTGGGTCTCTGTACTGCGATGTAAGCAACAACTTGTCATCATGAATGGGACACTATAATCCTGATGTCGCTAAAGCAGTAGTTTTTCCTGATTCCCAGATGGGACGAAGACTTTGTCCGTTTTGGCTATGAGCGAACCATAGCTGATATGCCGGCGTCAGGGTTGGCTAACCATAACTGACATGCCGGCGTCAGGGTTGATAAATAATAGCTGACATGCCGGCGTCAGGGTTGGCTAACCACAGCTCATATGCCGGGTTCAGGGATGGTAAATCATAGCTGACATGCCGGGTTCAGGGTTGGTAAATCATAGCTGGCATGCCGGCGTCAGAGTTGATAAATCATAGCTGACATGCCGGCGTCAGGATTAGCTAACCACAGCTGACATGCTGGCGTCAGGGTTGGCTAACCACAGCTGACATGCCGTGTCAGGGTTGGCTAACCACAGCTGACATGCCGGCGTCAGGGTTGGCTAACCACAGCTGACGTGCCGGTGTCAGGGTTGGTAAATCATAGCTGAGATGCCGGCGTCAGGGTTGGTGTACCAGGATCCTGTCCCAGCTCTTCGTTAGTACCTCTAGAAATCCAGCCCGGCTAACGGAGCAGGGATCGCCGTAGTCCTCATGGGGGTGGAGTCTGCTAAAGAAGTATTGCAGACATCCCCCTGCTTATTAGGTCCACTCAGAGACTGAAAAAAAATAGCCGCCACAACCCGCTCCTAGGTCGATACGATGCTGTGTCTCAACATCTCCACACCATCGGCTGCAAAGGACATCAGCTGGCATACTGAAGAAGAGGAAAAGGAAGAAGAAGATGATGATAATGATGATTCCTAAATCATCTTACAGAGTCTTGATAGAATACTGGGAAGGTTTGGTTCACAGGGTCGGATGAATTCCTACTCACTTTAGCTCCTAAACTAAATACCATATATGTGAGACTATGAAAGAGGAGCATTTAGAACAACAAACAACGGCCCAGTCTGGAGAAGATAGTTTCAATCAAAGACTCACGTCTGATTTTTTCGCTTAAGAGAACAAATATCAAGTTTAAAGCGTGTAAGTTATACACACACAGAAATGTTGTCCTCCGCCATCTTGTATATATTTCAGTGCGCAAAAGAATGCAAGATTTTTATCAGCTTCAATTTGACTCATGCGGGTAACAGATGTTTGAAATGTTAATAGCTTTTAGCTGCAGCGTATGTTATACCAGGGTTGTTCACAAAGTTTTCGGCGGAATTTTTTTTTTTTTCTCCCGGAAACTACGAGTATAATACCCATCGAAGTGGCGCCAAGACACGAATTGTAGTAACCATTCCTAAGTGTACATGCAAAGTCTGAATCTGTATTGGTTATTTTCAGTCATTCACGCGGCACAAGCCTCCAAGTGAGGGCATACCTGTAGATTTCTACGCTTTTCAACAGTCAATAAGTCAGTCATTTACGTGTCCCTTAGGGAACTTTGTCTCCCTAACAGCTCTCCTGTAGGCCTCTGGGTTGGAAACAAGATGCCCTGCTGCTGATGCATCCATTTGCAGATCATCAACGATGTCTTGCAGCCATTTTCGCCTTGGTCTTCCTCTCTTTTTTTTCCCATTATGTACCCTTCCAAAACTTGTATTCTCTAAATTCTTATGATGTTTAATATGTCCAAAATATTTAAGTTTTCTCTCTTTAACCCTCTTTGGCAGTCAGCCTTCTTCAATATTAAGTTCATGTAGTATGGGTATATTGTTCTTTTTTATGTCCTTGATATTTGAAGAACTCTTCTATAACATTTACATTCAAATGCATTTATGTGTTTCTCAGCTGTTTTGTTAAGTGTCCAGATCTCACAGGCATATGTTGCAATGGGAAAGATGTATGCCCTTAAAAATGTTATTTTCATAGTTCTGTCCGTTCCTCTTCACAGCTTCTTTAGTTGTTTTACATTCTGAATAGCGATAGATATTCTCCTTTTAATTTCCCTCAATGTATCTCCATTATTAGTTAGTAATTATCCAAGATATTAAAAACTCTCCACTTCTTCCAATTTTTCCTCATTGATACATATTTCATTGCCTTTTTTGTTTTGTCATTTGTCGTCAATTTAGTTTTCTTCGCATTAAGATAGAAATTTTGCTCTTCACTGTTCTTATGGAGGAAAATAATTAGTTTTTCCATTCGCTTTTCAACAAGGACGAGAAAATTCAACATTTGAGTGTTTTTCCCGCTTCAAAAGTGGATGCCGATGGTTTGAAGATGGCCACAGGCCTGGTGACCAGCCACCTTAAACATCAATGAGAAGTATGAGAGAAATCATCCGCGCTAACGTCTAACAGATCTAGATGACTGACGGTGAATACAGAATTATACGCAGCAGTCCTACAACATCTCCGCGACGCTGTGCGCAGATATCGTCCTGAGAAGTGGCTTACTGGCAACTGGGTCCTTCACAGTGACTATGCCCTTGCAATCATGTCTGTCAAAAAAAAGATTTTTTTCTTTCGAAGCACCACATTCTATTGTTTCCATATCCTCCGTATTCGCCTGATCTTGCTCTCTGCGACTTCTTCTTGTTCCCACATATGAAGGAAACACTGAAAGGTCGCCGATTCCATGAAGTTGAAGAGATTCAAACAAACGTAGCGAGACAAATGAAGGTTATATCACAAAGTGACCTTCAGAGGTCCTTCTATAAATGGCAAAACTACTGGAATAAGTGTAAACAATCACTATGAGACTAATCTGAAGAAGACTAGACTAAGAAGCTGTTAAGCCTACTCATTTAGTTTTTTTTTAAATTGAGTCTTGAAACTTTGTGAACAGCCCTCGTACAGCTGCTTTTTGGGACTCATATTCTACAGTTTTTATCTTGAATATCATCTGGTATAATATAAATTGTAACAGGACTGTACAAACTGTGGCATCCTTATTACTACAGTGGCCAAGAACCGTTTAAATTTTTTGTTTTTATAAGGCGTAATACTAGGTGTCTGGGGCCAAGTTTTAGGAAATAAAATCCTGAAACTAGGTCATCTATCTCAGGAAAAAAATCAGCACTCACCTGGTGGAAGCCCTCGATGAGGTTTTCACACAGCGAACGGCGATTGGATGCCAGATTAATTACTATACAAATTCAGGAACAATTTTTTATAGATAGGAAACTGCGAGTTTTTGGTACGGTAAAGTAAGAGAACAAATTTTGTAGGATTAGACCTCGAAAAAAAAGTAGACAAAGCACTTTAGTGAGACGTGAGAGAAAGAAAAATCACAAGAGAATTACCTGGGATTCGAACACGGACTCCGGTAGGACGAGCAGCCGACTAGCCACGAGAGAACAGCGTACTATGGACTTAGCCAACTAGCACCCCTTAGTTGGCTAAGTCGATAGTACGCTGTTTGGCTAAGTCGATAGTACACTGTTCTCACGTGGCTAGACGGCTACGATTTTTTCGAGGTCTAATCCTACAAAATTTGTTCTCTATACAAATTCAGTTCCTTTAATCTGCTTTAGTAAATGAACAAAGTTCTGGATAATTGCGTGTCTTTAGCGTAATGTTGCCTGGCATTCCAGGGGTACGTTGTGACCTTCAGCCTTTAATCTCATTAATAGATTGTGTCTCTCTGAGACTTAAAAGCAGGTTTGTTGCTGCATGATAGCGGACTAGCTGCGTGATAGCGGACTAGTTGCGTGATAGCGGACTAGCTGCATGATAGCGGACTAGCTGCATGATAGCGGACTAGCTGCATGATAGCGGACTAGCTGCATGATAGCAGACTGCACTGACAGCTTCGGCTGTCCAAATCTCCTCATGAGCTGCCCAGGAGAGCTCTTGTCTCTGACAACCAGGAACCTACATTATCATGAAAAAAAAAATCTTCAAATTGATAGCCAGCTTTTCTTCCTACCTATCTCTTTTCATTCAGTACGGCTGATGTAGATTTCCAAACAGGTCAGAAGCTATTTACTTTTGTGATGTTATCAGCAAAGTCAAGAATAAAATTAGTGTTATGTCGACAAAATATTTTGTGTGTCAGCTGCACGGGAGAAGCAGGAAAGTTAAACTTCTACAAACTGCAGCAGCATTATGATCTGGAACGAACGGGGAGTTTTTTTGTTTGTTGTTTGTTTTGTTTTGTTCACTGGCTGTGAATTCAGGTCACATCCATTGTTCTCATGACTCAGTGATACTAACCTATTACTCGTGTGTTTTTCGTATTAACCCTTCATTCATCTACAGCTGTATATTTCGAATACAATCCAGTCTTCCTCTCCGTGCATGAAGATACTTTCCCTACTACTGGAAGGGTTTATTTTGTCATCCCTAATGTGTCTGGCGCCAAATTTTACACCGAGGTCAGCTGACACCGGGACAAGAAACCGCATCTTGTCGTGTGAGAAGAAAGATCATTTATCAGCGTCACGGACATAAAGTTATGAAAGTTTTATTATTACATTTGGGTGCCCTCCAAAAATGACATTCAATACTGTTCTGGACAATCCATCCAAAAAAAAAAAAACCAAGTATCATCAGTTCCTGGTGTATCTGACAGACAAAAGAACTGACGCTTCGAATTCAGGAAATGTGGGCTTGTACTGAACTGGACGTGAAAATAGGTTATCGATCTTGGTTTCGTATAGTTGCTGGGTCTTACTGATGTTGGTACTAGCTATTCGGTGAAAGCTTTAATGACCCGGACGCTGGGGAGGGGAGAGGAAAGGAACGAGAGGAAGATGTGTAAGTTAAACAATGAGTGCAGGGAGGGTAAATGATGGGGGGGGGGGGCGGGGGAGGGGCTAAGAATATGACCTCATGGCAAAAAAAAAAAAATCAAAATGAATCACTGGAAGACAAAACATGTATCGGATACGTTTTCTTATACTATATGCAACGCCACATGATGATAGCCTATAAACTAGAAAGCTGATGTTATTGGGAACCTCTTTTATATTTTGGTATTTATGAACGTCTTGTTGTTAATTAATTTATAGCCCTGACTCCTCTTTTTCATTATATTTGAATATTCTGAGATTTGGAGGAAAAGCATTGGTTTGTACATTATATGAAGGTTTAGCGGAAAGAGGGAAATTTATGTTGTCTTAATAGACATATTGAAGGAGGTTGGTTAGTAAAGAGTATTAAACAGAGAAAACTTAAATATTTTGGACACATTAAACGTCATGATAATTTAGAGAAGGCCGTATTGGAAGGGTACACAATGAAAAAAAAAAAAGAGAAGAAGACCAAGGCGAAGATGGCTGCAAGACATCGTTGATAATCTGCAAATGGATGCATCAGCAGCAGGGGCATCTTTCTTACAACCGAGAGCCTAAAGGAGAGCTGTTAGACCGGCAACGTTCCGCAAGAGACATGCAGATGACTGACTGAATAGACATATAGCGACAGGGAATATATACATAACGTAGAATTATATGGAGATATATATACTGTGCTCAAAGGAATGAATGACTCATTACATTGACTGTTATGGCTATCTCGCATCCATCTGACTTTGTCATTTGTGCGAGATGAGAAGGAGGAGAGACTGTGTGTGTGTGTGAGAGAGAGAGAGAGAGAGGTTGTGACAGAGAGTGGAGAAAGGAACAGTGATGAAGAGAAGTGGAGAGAAAGAGAGCAGAAAAGAGGGGTAGAGAAAAGAGAGAGAGAGGGAAAAAGAGAAGAGAGAAGAGGTGAAAGAAAGAACAGAAGAGAGGAAAGAGAAGAGAGAGAGAGAGAGAGGAACAACAGAGAGAGAGGGGAAAGACAGGTATAGAGGAAGGGGAGAGAGAAAGGAGAGAGAGAGTGAGTGTGAGATAGAGAGGGAGAGACTGTTCAAACAAAGACAGGATCAGAAAGAGAACGGAGTGGTTTAATAATGCATGTGATGAGTTAACTTTGGCGCATTATTAGATGTATCGTAGCACGCCATGCTGAAAAAGGGGGAAATAATCTCATGGAAGAGAATAAGCGGACCACAATAAATATCGTTAGGATCAGTAGAAGCATTCATTTACTTCCCTTTTCGGAAGTTAAATTATGCCTGTTAAGTCCATCAGCTGCACAGATGTATTAACATGACGACTTTGTTCTGTTTATATTGGTGTGTTATTTTCTGTGGTAGCATTATGCTGGTAATAATAGACAGTATAACGTGATGTAAAACACGCAATGCTACAACTACTGAAGTTAAAAAAAAAACCCCACAAAGTACCGATCTGTCTGTCTGTCTGTCTGTCTGTCTGTCTGGCTGGCTGGCCTGTCTGTCTGTCTATCTATACGATATATTAAGTCATGACTGCCAAGGTCTGCTAGCATGGCACATGATAATGTTGACAACACATGTGTCGTTTCGTCTGTGTCATGATAATGATGACAACGCATGTGTCATTTCGTCTGTGTCATGATAATGGTGACAACACATGTATCGTTTCGTCTGTGTCATGATAATGATGACAACACATGTGCCGTTTCGTCTGTGTCATGATAATGATGACAACACATGTGTCGTTTCGTCTGTGTCATGATAATGATGACAACACATATGTCGTTTCTTCTGTGTCATGATAATGGTGACAACACATGTGTGATTTCGTCTGTGTCATGATAATGGTGACAACACATGTGTGGTTTCGTCTGTGTCATGATAATGATGACAACACATGTGTCGTTTCGTCTGTGTCATGATAATGGTGACAACACATGTGTGGTTTCGTCTGTGTCGTAATAATGGTGACAACACATGTGTGATTTCGTCTGTGTCATGATAATGGTGACAACACATGTGTAATTTCGTCTGTGTCATGATAATGGTGACAACACATGTGTAATTTCGTCTGTGTCATGATAATGGTGACAACACATGTGTAATTTCGTCTGTGTCATGATAATGGTGACAACACATGTGTGGTTTCGTCTGTGTCGCTCGGAAATAGCTTTATCGCAAGCAGGACATTCCCATGCCCGTTCCGCCCCTCGTTTCACTTGTTACGCCTGTCGAGGCCAGCATAGACACTGCAAACGCCCAGGCCAATCTCTGTAGTAGATCTTTTCCCTGTGATTTTTACCCCAGGCTGTGACCTTCTGATCTACTCTTTCTCCGTTCCTCAACTTACATCTTTCACCTTTCCCGTGCTGTTAAACGTCATATAGGGCCCGCATAGTAGTTTGCCAAGTTTTCCTGTTTTCGGCGAGCTTTTCAACCTCATCAAAGGATGTTTTGCCCCCATAAACTGGCCTCCCTTAACAATGTCCTCTTTAGAGTTTCACGTGGTCGACCTCTTTTTCGTCGGCCTGTTATGGTTCAACTTGATAGCTTGTTTTGGGATTTTCTCACCGTTTCTTCTCATCACGTGACCAACATATGTCGCAACTGCCAATGGCTTTTTGACGTCCGCTACAAAGCGCACGTTCTGCCTAACTATTTAGAGGAAAAAAAGGTCCCTCCCACCTCCAACACCCGAGGAGAACGTCTTACCCCGAGACCACGCAGTCTCCCAGACAAACAACAAACGTAAATTTAAAAAAAAATATAGCTTCTGTCATCGGAGTTCATTGTCACTAGGAAGTCAGATTTACTTCCGTGATTAGGACTGTAGAAACAGACAACAGCTTAGAGACACTGCTGGGATGTGTTATGAAGATGTTTCCGCACGAGGGTCAAGCAAAGACCAGTTTCTCTGATGTCTGCAGGAAACTCCCTTCTGTAGAGAGTGGGAGCAACGACACAGCTCCCTAGATCATCAGAGGAAGTGCTCTCAGTACCCATCCCTTCAGACAAGTGTTTCAGCCCTATTAAACTCCTTACACTCGGGGGGGGGGCACCCCCATTCCCCCCACCCTGGGTCATGACTCCCAGGGGATCTGTGAGTTTTATTCTACACTTTGCGCACATTTTGTTATCAAAACTCGGGCATGATGACGCTGTCCAATTTGACAATTCAAGGACTAAACTCTGACAAGCAGGGAAACGAGAATCCAAACAAAGCAGTAATTGTTTTTTGTGGCTGGTTAAACCACTTCAAAACTAAGAGCTGATCGTGTGTTGCTGATGCAGTGGTTATGGTTCTGGAAAAGAAAAAAAGAAATGAAGTCAAACTCAGAATAAGGTGCCCTGGATCTCCGTACTGCGATGTAAGGGTGGATCTCCGTACTGCGATGTAAGGGTGGATCTCCGTACTGCGATGTAAGGGTGGATCTCCGTACTGCGATGTAAGCAGCAACTTCATATCTGACTTGCTGGCCTCAGGGTTGATGACTAATCATACTTGACATGCTGGCCTCAGGGTTGATGACTAATCATACTTGACATGCTGGCCTCAAGGCTGACGACTAGCCATATCTGATTAATACCCTGTCCCAGCTCTCCGTTTATACCCCACCCCCAGTAACAGATCTAGCCTGACTAACATGTCAGGGATCACCATAGTCCCCCCCCCCAGTAACAGATCTAGCCTGACTAACATGTCAGGGATCACCGTAGTCCCCCCCCCCCAGTAACAGATCTAGCCTGACTAACATGTCAGGGATCACCGTAGTTCCCCCCCCCCCCAGTAACAGATCTAGCCTGACTAACATGTCAGGGATCACCGTAGTTCCCCCAACCCCCAGTAACAGATCTAGCCTGACTAACATGTCAGGGATCACCGTAGTTCCCCCCCCCCCCAGTAACAGATCTAGCCTGACTAACATGTCAGGATCACCGTAGTTCCCCCCCCCCCCAGTAACAGATCTAGCCTGACTAACATGTCAGGATCACCGTAGTTCCCCCCCCCCCAGTAACAGATCTAGCCTGACTAACATGTCAGGGATCACCGTAGTTCTCCCCCCCCCCCCAGTAACAGATCTAGCCTGACTAACATGTCAGGGATCACCGTAGTTCCCCCCCCCCCCCCCAGTAACAGATCTAGCCTGACTAACGTGTCAGGGATCACCGTAGTTCCCCCCCCCCCCCCAGTAACAGATCTAGCCTGACTAACATGTCAGGGATCACCGTAGTTCCCCCCCCCCCCCAGTAACAGATCTAGCCTGACTAACGTGTCAGGGATCACCATAGTTCCCCCCCCCCCCAGTAACAGATCTAGCCTGACTAACGTGTCAGGGATCACCATAGTCGTCCCCCCCAGTAACAGATCTAGCCTGACTAACGTGTCAGGGATCACCATAGTTCCCCCCCCCCCCCAGTAACAGATCTAGCCTGACTAACGTGTCAGGGATCACCATAGTTCCCCCCCCCCCCAGTAACAGATCTAGCCTGACTAACGTGTCAGGGATCACCATAGTCCCCCCCCCCCCCAGTAACAGATCTAGCCTGACTAACATGTCAGGGATCACCATAGTTCCCCCCCCCCCCCAGTAACAGATCTAGCCTGACTAACATGTCAGGGATCACCGTAGTTCTCCCCCCCCCCCCAGTAACAGATCTAGCCTGACTAACGTGTCAGGGATCGCCATAGTCCCCCCCCCCCCCCGACGGTGGTGGAGTCTGCTAAAGACGTTTTGCGCACCCTCCCCCAGCCTTCTTTTTCCCTCAACTCAGAGACTGAAAAAAAAAAAAAAACCAGCAGCCGCCATAACTCACACCCAATGCCACGCGATATGTCGTGTGCCAGCATCTTCACAGCTTCGACCGCCGCAAGGAACATCTTCTCGCAGTTCCAGGAAGATAGAAAGAGAAGAAGAAGACTGTCAGAACTGTGTGCTCTGGATATACTGAGGAGGTTGTATTCTTATTTTTACAAGTGGTTTTTACCAGAGGTTCCTCTTTAAAAAAAAAATCAGAGGCGGCCGAGATAGATTATAATTTTTTTTGTATATCACAACAGAATAATGTCTCATACGTCGCGACACTTTCAGGTTAGAAACTCAAAAACAAACGAGGAATGTCACACCAGATTGGCCACATCTTACATAATGATTACTACTGAAAGTTTGTTGTTGTTGTTGTTGTTGTTGTTGGTATCTAGCACTCATTTTCAGTTAAAATCTACACCAGCGTTTTGAACACGCTGCCACGGCTCAATGGTATGCTACGAAAAGTTTGCAGGTTTGCCGTAGAGGTTTGATTAAGTCCAGGATAACATACTTTTTGTTTTGATCGCACGTACTCTGAGCTGGGAAGGTGTAAGAACAGCCGAACTATGCAAAGATGGGAAGTATAACTGATAAGCTGTTATTACTTTAGGTTCCTGGAATGGTTGCATTAAACCCTAATCATTCAGACAGGATGGCAGAACCCAGGACATGCGACGGATTATCTTAAAAGCAATGTATCATCATTTTTGTGAAAAGAAAGAGGAAACTGGTAAGCTGGATGGATGTAAGAAGATGGATGGATGATTAAAAAAAAAATTAATCTAATTCATTCATTAAAAAAACCAAACAAACTTAACACTGAAACTGAAACAATATGAGGGAAGAAGAGAGAAACAAATCTACTGCAGTTTCTTCATTTTCTGGTGCCAGGAAAGATCGTTCTACGTCGGGTTGTGATGATTGATGGCTGGACTTTTGTACCTTGGCTTGTCTTAAATATCTCACAAACACGCACATAACTCTCTGGTGCCTGAACATAATTTTAAATTCTGACAGGAGATCTTGCATTTTCACGCTGACCATCCCCGCTGTTCTAGCCAGAGATCTGGGCACACTTGGCTGTAGACCTTTCTGAAGTTCCTATAAGGAGCAAAACCGTCACCTTTGATCTTCCGGCAGACAGAAATAGTCTACATAACTCTGCCAACAGTTCCTGATCTGATTCTGATTTGGAAACCGGGCATCAAAGGGAGGTCCTCATAATTGTGACTTTTTTATCGTCCCGTTTTGTTGCAGACATTTTTTTAAAACTTGTCCCTCGGGGATTGATTGATTGATTGATCTTTATTTCGAAACAACGACGTATATATATATATATATATATATATATATATATATATATATATAATTCCCATTTCGATGCCTTTAAAGCATATTGGTGTTGCGATGTTAGGCTTGTATTTTCCATGACCTCCGGCGCATGAAAGTGTGATGATGTCAGCATCATGTCTGGCTGCATTTCTCTTCCCAGATTTTTCTAGTACCCATTTTTAGAGGCTGGGTGGGCCCCGGGGGCCTTTCTGCTGCGGCCTGAATCCGGTACCACCAGATTAGTTAACCGAAGGCCTGACCATTCAGCTAGCCAGGCCGCCAGAAGGTATTTATACCTTATATATATCTTGCTACATAATTCCCGTCCCGATAAACGTCACATAGTAGTGGTAGTTAACCAAAATTTCCTGTCTTCAGGAAGTTTTTTAACCTCATCAAGCGATGTTATGCCCACTGAACTGGCCTCTCTTAACAATGTCCTTTTTTAGAGTTTCACGTGATCGACCTCTTTTTCTTCGGCCTGCTGTGTTCCACTTGACAGCTTGTTTGGGGATCCTCTGACTGTTTATTCTCATCACATAATCGACATATGTCCATCTTCTTTTTCTGATCACCCATGAGGCAGGCTGTTGTTTGCTCACCTGTCTTATCTCTGCATTGTTCTTGAATTTGTTCCACTTTACACCGAGTATCCTTAGGTATTTGTTTTCAAAAGAGTCTAAATTCTTGTCTATTTCCTTAGTTGTTTTCCAGCTTTCACATGCACAAATGAAAAGTGAGGTTGGTTATATATATATATAATATATATATATATATATATATATATATATATATATATATATATATATATATTAGCTGATTATCCGGCGTTGCTTGGGTATTTATTTATCCTAATCAACAAGGTTCTATTCATTTCCTCAACCTTCTAGAAGGCTCTACAGAGTCTATACGGTTCTATAGAGTTCTATTCCTTCTATTCGACTAAACGTGGGCTTAATTGTCATCTGGACTGTCACCAATCAGCTTAGCGACCCCGAACACTATGGATTCGACACTAATCTCGGTCACTTTGGACATTTTATTTTTCACCACTTCTCATCCCCCCACCCCCCTACGCCGATGGGGGCTGAACTTGCGAATGCCACTATTAATCTCAGCGATCCCAAAAACTATGGAATCGACACTAATATCGGTCGTTTCCGAATATTTTTACATGTCACCACATCCCATCCCCACCCCTAGGACCCCATGCCGATTTGGACTGAACTTTGACTTAAACGGCATTAGGAGTGTCACTATGTGTCTCAGCGAAACCAAAAACTATGCATTCGACACTAATATCGGTTATTTTCGATTATTTTTACATGTCATCCCGTTGGGGCTGAACTTGGATTTACATGGCATCGGGAGTGTCACTATTCATCTCAGTGACCCCAAAAACAATGGATTCGACGTTTCTTCTTCTTCTTCTTCGTTCGCTTCTACCACCAAAACCGCACTGTGATCCTACTGAATTTACGCCTGTGGTCCTCGTTTAAATCCCGTGGTCTCTTGTGGTCCCCGAAAGGACCACACGAGATCCACGAGAGGACCATAAGGGGTTCAGAGTATCGCAGGGCTTTAGCCTGTATTCTTGGTGGGTCTCTGAAGTGGATTGCGTGACACCGTGGTTTTCATTGCACCAGTTTAGTCTAGAGTTGGACTTTCTCACCAGAAGACCTCGACGTGTTTAGGATATCAGTATATCCCCGCTGGGTGAGAGGCGGTACCCCACCCAGGCCAGAGTTGAACCTTCTCACAGGAAAACCTCGACGTGTTTTGAGATACCCGTGTATCACCGCCGGGTGAGAGGTGGTTGCCCATCCAGTCCAGAGTTGGACTTTCTCACCGGAAAACCTCAGCGTGATTAGGATACACAAACATCCCCGACGGGTGAGAGGTGGTTGCCTATCTAGACTGCCCTGGTCCAGCGTCTCCGACTTCAGCATTTTGCGGTCGTGGCCGCTACCCTTCCTAGTTGTGACCAGGATGGAGCTTTTTGTCCAGTAGGACGAATCCCCGCCACTAGTGACTTCCACCCCTGGGTTGAGCCGGTTTAGGCATCTTATCCCAGTATGGGCGTGTTTGGGACGTGACCGACCTATTGAGCAGAGGTACTGTGACATGCATAGCCTTCAAGATTCACCCCTGGTGTGAGTCGGTTTAGGCAAAATTCACCAGTTTGTGTGTATATCAGGCGTGACCGACCTCTAGAGCGGAGGTGGCATGACATATCTAGCCATCAAGTTCCACCCCTGGTGTGTGCTGGTTTAGGCATATTTCACCAGTGTAGGTGTATTTCGGACGTGGACGGCCTCTAGAGCAGAGGTGCCGTGATATGTATAGCTCTCATAGCGATACTAATGGACATACCGATTAAACTTCACTTTATTCTTTCCACCACCTTTTCACATCGGCACCTCACAACAACCTTTATTTCTTTTCCGCATTTTCTTCCTTGACCGGGAGGAGCTTCACTCCACGCGCGGCATTTGAAGAGTCTCGCCAGCAGTGTCTTAACCTCTGGGACAAGCCGGTTCATGCATTTCACCCGATATAACTGCACTCAGGACGTGGCCGACCTCCAGACCAGAGGTGCCGTGATTTGACTGTTTGCTTCGCTTTATCCTTTCTACCACCTTTTCCGCAGTGATGCTGCGCGGCAACCCCATTTGCACCTTTCTTCATTGGCCGGGAGGAGCACCGCTCCACGCACGGCAGCTGAAGAATCTCGCCAACAGCGGCAGATGAGCTACCAAACGTGACACTCATCTACCCTAAGTAACTGGTTTTAAGGCGCCAGATATTCGCCCTCGCCCCTTCTCCTGTCAGTTTAAACAGTTCTGCCACGGGAAGGCCAGGACCTGGACTCGACTGCCAGAGTCTATGTGAGACGCGCGCCGTTGGAGTGGAGAGCGAATTCTCCACCCCACCCCCGGCAATAACAGTCCTTAGAACCGGATTCGACGCTAATATCGGTCGTTTTCGATTATTTTTACATGTCACCCCGACTCCTAGGGATGATCTAACTAGTACGGTGCATTGTCCAGATTGTAAGTCATATGTGTGCCAAGTGTAATTCATATGTGTGCCAAGTGTAAGTCATATGTGTGCCAAGTGTAATTCATATGTGTGCCAAGTGTAAGTCATATGTGTGCCAAGTGTAATTCATATGTGTGCCAAGTTTGGTTGAAATTGCTCCAGGCGTTCTAGAGTGATGTTCTATCACACACACACACCTTCATTTTTATGTCACTCCACCCCACCCCACCCCTAGGACCTCCATGTCGTTGGTGGCTGAACTTGGACTTAAATGGCATTGGGAGTGTCACTTTTCATCTCAGCGATCCTTAAAACTATGGATTCGACACTAATATCGGTCGTTTTCGATTACTTGCACATGTCACCCCATGCCACCCCCACCCCTAGGGCCCCCATGCTTGGTTGAAATTGCTCCAGGCATATACATACATACATACATAAATACATACATACGTTCATATATATATATATGTAACCCTGCCATGCCTTAGAGGCACATAGGGATATAGTGTTAGTGCCCATATTTTCCTTGACCTGTCAGCACACTAGAGGGTGATATGGTCAGTATCACGCCCGGCCGCCTTTCCTTCCCCAACTCCAGAAGAAGTCAAGTACCCATTTCTACAGCTGGGTGACTGGGGTGCCGCCGGCCGGATTCGAACCCCCGACCTTTGCCATGACAGACCAGTGCACTAACCACTTCGCCACTCAGACATATATATATATATATATATATAATCTTGATGTAGTTTAGACCGATTTCCTCCCTTCCTGCACCCATTTGTGCCTTGCCAGTGCCGGAAATTTTCTTTTGTCTGTTCTTTCTTTCCTTTCTCTGACTGGATACGTCTTTTAAATCTCTATCAACCCATGCCCCAAACTACCATAGCTTAAGGCAAAACCAGTAGTTCTCCCACCACTGAAGTTGGTACTGTACCCAAAGCAGAGGTTATCATCTGCTGTGACCTTGTGTATCTCGACTACTTTTTTTTTTTCTCCTCCGATTTCTGCTTCCGGAAGAGTTCCACGACGACAACAAACGCTATCTCTTTTCTGCAGGGTCACCTGACCACCGAACTTCCAGGTTCTGATAGCTGCCACGTTGTCAGTCATTTTCAACGTCAGTAGAGGAAACTGATATTAGTTAATGTGAAACTAGAATTATAGCACATCAGTAGATTCATGATCAGCGGGACCGTCTGTTACGATTGCAATATTTCAAATGAAACATTAATATGAATATTTTACACTACTAGATAAAATAAAAGCAATTACGACTGCTTTTTCGAAAAACTGGAGAGACATTTCTGAGAGATATGAAACTTTGCAAGCTCCACTATCTGGATAATGTCAGAGAATCCATTATGCAACACGGCTTATGCCAAAATCTATCTCGCTCACAATTTATCTTGCTTAGCTCCCTTAGCAGATGTAAAAGTAACTCAGTTATCTCCTCTTCCGTCAGTTATATTTTTTTCAGCATCTTCACTTTATGCAATTTTCAAGCTATTAAAATTCTGGGTTTTTTTTTTCATAATGTAAGAGGAGTATGATGGGATATTTTAACAGGTGTTCTCTCTGCAGAATTACTGTTAACTTTTTTTTTCCCTTCTCTAGCCAGAGTCAGTTAAAAATGGATGCTTTTCATGTTTCTCATTTTTAGCATCTCTAAGAATCCTCGCAGACGTAACTGATGGCAAAGGATATCCGACATTTTCCTTTTGAACTCTGCTTTTTTTTTGCCATGATCTGTAAATCTCTTGACTTTAACCGTGCCAGTATATTGTATTCATTTTAAGTGTCGTAGTTTTCTTCTTCATCAGTTTGTTAATGTCTGTTATGGAGTACACAGAAAACGAAAGTTGCGAGGCAGAAAAGGAGTAAAAGGAGTGGGAAGTCCAACGACTTCTAGTGCGCTCCACTCAGCAAAAACTCTAAAATAAGACATGAAATAGAGCAAAGATGTTGTCTGATCTGGCAGTCAGCGAAGTATAGCTGACCCACAAGGCCAGGGTTGGCGATCATAGATGGCCAAGACCCTGTTTCGCCCCTCCGATGTAACAACCCTAGCCTGGCTAACGGGACAAGGATCGTCATAGTCCCTATGGTGGTGGAGTCTGCTAAAGAAGTATTGCACACCCCAAAGCTTTTGATCTCCACTCATGAGGTGAAAAAAAATAGCCTACTTAACCTGCTCCCAATCCGACACAATACTGTGGCTCAACAGCTTTGACGCATTGGCTGCAAAGAGCATGAGCTCACAGTTCCAAGAAGAAGAAGAAGAAGTATTAGTTCTGTAAGTGAGCAATGATAACTAGTTTGCCAGCTGTGGCCTCATGTCTATATACTGAGTCTTTCAAAACCAAAGGCTCTAGTATTTCTCTACCTTAACTCCGCTGCCAACTGTAAAAGCAGAACATGTAAAACAGAAATAAAAAGTCTGTTTCTTCTTGTTTGAGACCTCTACTATCAGTTTTTCCCCCTGCAAGGAATCAGCTGAATTATTTTCCATTCAATCTTCATTATAACGTTATTTATTTATTTCTTGGGTTCATTTTCCCACGAGACCGGAACTTTCCATTACGCCATCTTTTCCTCACTTTTTTTTTGGCTGTCGGGAAGGGAAAGAATGGACGTGAAATTTATCATTCGCCACGTGCTTTCTCGGCACATTTTGAATCTGTACAGCGTTATTAAGTATTTCTGGTAGCGAACAACCCGGCAAGGAAGAAAAGAAAATAAATGGCCGGGCAGTAGAGCTGGGTACTACTCGTTTTTTTTTTTTTTGAGCAACTGAATCTTTCGGGGTACCTGTTTAGTCAGTAGTCACGAACTGATTCCTCGAGTTATTTCCCTTGGTCCATGGTTTTTTTTTTTTGTTGGGTGGGGGAGGAGGGGGAGTAGATTAGGAACAGATTTATTAATGAGCACATAGTCGTAATGTTTCGGTTTATACCTTAATTGTACACAAATCTCTCTCTCTCTCTCTCTCTCTCTGAACCTTAAGTGCCCAGGGCACAAGGGGCTTCCGCAAGAGTTTTCCACAAATGCCTGTCCTTTGCCTTTTTTTCTGCTCTTGCCCAGGTGAGCCCTCTATTGCTCAACATCCTTTCTATTATTCTTCTCCATGTCTCCTTTGGTCTACCCTTACTTCTGTTCCCCTGTGGTGTCCATCTTAGTGCTATTTTTGGTAGTGAGTTGTCAGTCATTCGGAGCACATGACCCAACCATCGCCAGCGTCTTTCCTCAATAATTTATGTCAGTGGCTTCATCTGCATTTCTGCCAACAAGATGTTATTTCTTATGGTGTTTGGCTAAAATATTCTTATAAATTCTTCGTAAACATTTAATCTGGAAAGAATTCAACTTGTACACAAATATAAGGGACCAAAAAAAAATACATACAGAGAAAGAAGATAAAATATAAATTCACATGAATTATATGTGGCAAACAAGAGTGGGGGAAAAAAGGGGGGAGGGAGAGAGGAGATAGATAGATAGATAGATAGATAGATAGATAGATAGATAGATAGATAGATAGATAGATAGATAGATAGATAGATAGATAGATAGATAGATAGATAGATAGATAGATAGATAGATAGATAGATAGATAGATAGATAGATAGATAGATAGATAGATAGATGAGATAGCTGTGATTTGCAAAAAGCTGAGTCTGAGAGTGCATGTGGTGGTGTTATGTGAATGTTCAAAGTGAAGATTTGGGACGTGTTGGCAGTAACTCTATGGCGGGGAAAGCGAAAAGGAGAGAGAGAGAGTGAGAGAGAGAGAGAGAGAGGGAGGGAGGGGGAGGGATATAATGGTAATTAAGCCGAGAAAATGGGTGGTGGTTGAGTAGAGTGAAGGTTCTGTGATAGAGTAGAACTTGGAAAGGGAAGAAGCACTGTGCAGAAAGGGAATGTTAAGTATAGCTAACAAATAAATCAGCACATTTAATAACTGCTCAGTATATAAATAAATATTTTGAGAACACATGGGATTCAAAAGTTATAAGCACAAAAACCAAGTTAGACTATTCAATTCAAATGTAATATCCACCCTCATTTATGCATGTGAAAGCTGGAAAACAACTAAAGAAATAGAAAAGAAATTAGACTCTTTTGAAAACAAATGCCCAAGGAAAATACTCGGCATCAAGTGGAACGAATTCAAGAACAATGCAGAGATAAGACAGATGACTGAACAACAACCAGTCTCATGGGTGATCAGGAAAAGGAGATGGACATATGTTGGTCACTTGATGAGAAGAAATGATCAGAGAATCCCAAAACAAGCTATCAAGTGGAACACAACAGGCCAAAGAAAAAGAGGCAGACCACGTGAAACTCTGAAGAGGACATTGTTAACAGAGGTCAAATTAACAGGCATAAAATCCTTTGATGAGGTTGAAAGACTCGCCGAAGACAGGCAAAATTGGCGAACTACTTTGCGAGCCCTATGTGACGTTTAACGGCATGGGAAGGATATAAGATATAAGAAGATATAAATAAACGGCTACCGTGGTTTAAGTGCTTCATCAATTAACACTACAAGAATAAAGGCTCTAATATATATTGTGAACGGAAGGACGGTGTAAGAGAGGGGCTGCTGTGGTATGATACGCTAGGTTTGTTTGGTTGCCAGAACTTTCAAACTCTCCCTATATTCCACGCGAGTCAACCTACGCTGTTGACGTCAGCAAAACGGTTCTCTATTCACAAACTCACAAAACAGTTCTCTACTCATATTTGGAACGAATTTAGTTTCTGATTCCTAAATCGTCTCCAAGTGGCATACTCGGTATCAGGAATCGGTTTATAAGAACTGAGTACCCGCTTTTACCGGAAGAATCGAAAAAACCGGTTCCGGATTCGGTATCTGCTCAGCTTTGCTCGGGAGATACAATTTCACCCAGAAATTTGTGGCCCAGTCTTATAATAGCAGGAGGGCAAAGGAAGGGGGTTAATTACTACCTGGAAAATGAGACAAAAGGGGAATAAGCCTCGTCGAGATTAAGGAGTCAGAATATTTGTCTAGAAAATGAGAGGAATTACTTCCCCTGACTATTTTGAGTGCTATGGACTCTGTGGTGTTGACTATTTATGTGTCTGTTATAGAGAAAACAAACTGGGATGTTTTCTCCTCAGTCTGTTATAAAGAAAACAGGCTGTTGTGTGTGTGCGTGTTTTCTCCCTCGCTTCCTTCCTTGAGAACATACGCAGACAGAAGAGAGAGAGAGAGAGAGAGAGGAGAGAGAGAGAGAGAGAGTGGAGGGGGTGGTCTGAAAGTGTCAGGAGTTTGAAAGATTGAAACTCTGTTTTGAAGGTTTGAAGGTTATTTCCCCTGGTGATCTAGCCCAGACACCGCTGATTGATGTGCTGTGAAAGGTCTGTAGGTGGGCCCGAGGAAGTTTCAGGGGAGGAGACGGCGGTAGAGGCGAGGGCCAGGGGAGATTGTACTGGTTTTAAATGATCAACCGTCCCTTTAATAACTGATAGTTTGACCTGTTCAGCGTGCTATGTTCTGTGTTCTATGTTCAGTATGTTGTGTTCTATGTGTTGTGTTCAGCTTGCGATGTTCTGTGTGTTGTGTTCTGTGTGTGCTGTTTTTGTGCTATGTCCTGTGTGCTGTTTGTGTGCTATGTTCTGTATGCTATGTTCTGTGTGCTATTTGTGTGCTATGTTCTCTGTGCTTTTTGTGTGCTGTGTTCTGTATGTTATGTTCTGTGTGCTGTATTCAGTGTGCCATTAGCTGAAAAAATACTTCAGTCACTCCCCCAGTTACTTTGTGCTGGTATTCAGCTCCGTGTAATAGTCCAGGTGCGTAAGAAACGAGGAGCCTGCTACTACATATGATATGTCGGTATGCCCCTTGATCTCAGAGACCATATCAAGCTATAATTCGCCGCGGGCTTCTGTGCTACAAACTGTTTCCAATGAAACAGCGCAGGAAAATGAGGTAGAAACTTGGCTCTCTTTTGGTCTACCCGCCCTTTCGCGTTCAGGTTTGGCCTGTCTCATCTGAAGAGATGTTTATTTATTATGCCTGGGCCAGCTTAATTAAGTTTCAGTAGTCATTTCATTATCTCTGTAGCCACGCTTGCACACGGAAAGGTAGTCAGTGTAAGCTGAAGTTAGTGTTACAGCACGGCTTCTTTCTAAACTGGAGCGAAAATCTTCTTACTAATTGTTTATATATCCTACAAGTCTAACGAGACTTTGTCTGCTACAACCAAGAACGAGTCACGATCATTTACTGCTTTTATTTGTCTCAAGTCTGAAGTGATTTGTCAACTATTTTTCGCGGAGATCATACAACACAGGTACGTTATCACTTTACTGTGGGCAAACATCGCTGTATCCCCTTGACGAAATTTGCCCCCTTAAGACAAGTTCCGAGAACTTTTGTTAAGCAAGCAGAGATATGAATTTCCACTTGATTCATGAAAATCCTTATTTGATTCTGTGCTCTTTCTTTCCAATTTCGTGTAGGGATATAGGAAAGTAACGTAAATTGCTTTTGACATCGTTTTTAGCTCAGATTTATGTTTTAAAAAGATCATGTGCTGGAAACTCCAGTATTTTTTTTTTCACACACGCAGTGTAACGTTGTAAATAGAAAGAACGAATGTAGCGTAAGGCTCCTAAAAGAACTAATGTAGCTCAAGGTTCCTAAAGAATGAATGTAGCTCAAGGCCCCTAAAGAACGAATGTAGTCCAAGGCTCCTAAAGGATGAATGTAGATCAAGGTTCCTAAAGAAAGAATGTAGCGTAAGGCTCCTAAAAGAACTAATGTAGCTCAAGGTTCCTAAAGAATGAATGTAGCTCAAGGCCCCTAAAGAACGAATTTAGTCCAAGGCTCCTAAAGGATGAATGTAGATCAAGGTTCCTAAAGAACGAATGTAGGTCAAGGTTCCTGAAGAACTAATGTGGCTCAAGGCCCCTAAAGAATGAATGTAGCTCAAGGCTCCTAAAGAACGAATGTAGTCCAAGGCGCCTGAAGAACGAATGTAGCTCAAGGTTCCTGAAGAACGAATGTAGTCCAAAGCGCCTGAAGAACGAATGTAGCTCAAGGTTCCTGAAGAACGAATGTAGTCCAAGGCGCCTGAAGAACGAATGTAGCTCAAGGTTCCTGAAGAACGAATGTAACACAAGACCCCTACCTGTCTTCCTCACAGTAATACGCGGAAAACTGCCCTTATTATACATCAGTCTGTTGACGAATGCTGGGTTCGATGAAATGCCCGTCTTGATGGATCTTACTCTGATGATCCAAGATATTTCAGAAAGATCACCACGGTCACCTGCTGTATGTCACACACCGTGAACATCCGTAGCTTACACTGACCACGAAGGTAAAGACTGGTCACTCCTCCAACAGTAGCTCATGGACGTCAAGTTTTAGTTGAAAAACTCTCTCTCTCTCGTTTTCTTTTGTGTATACCGCGGCAGTTTCAGACTGTGTGTGAGGGGAGGGGGGGGGGGAATGTGTTGCCCTACGGCATTTGGTGGCTAGATTCACTACTTAACCCAGCTTCTCGTACCCCTTAGAACTCCGCTAGAGTTTCAGACGCGTGGACCTTGTCACTTCCTTGGAGCTGATTGACTGAAACCAAAAGTGAGTAACATTGACAAAAGACTGCTTCACACCAACTGCCCAGACGAAGCAGAACACGTGCTCACTGGGGATTGAAAGCTTTATCCCCGGGTTCAGTTCTGACACAATACAGAAAATAACTGACCTATCTCCAAGCAAATTTTGTAAGGGAACTTGGCGAGACACCCTAGAAGAGGATATACGGACCTTTGGAACCACAAGAAACTATCAAGAACAGACAAGAATGGAGACTTGTCTGGTTAGCAGCAATGAGCCTCAGTGGCTCGGAAAACTGCTGCAGCTAGCAGCTGCTCAAGGAAGAAGAAGAAGAACTTGTGGAAGTAAGGAGGCCGCCTGGTACACCAAAGATATCTGCAAGGTATCCGTGAAAGAATCTTCTGTCAGCAGCATGGACTGGGAAGAACTGACTGAAAGTCGAATCACGTGGGCAGGGGCTCTGGGCAAGTGGTGTGCGGTATCATCTGAGGAGAAAGCGAGGGCCAGATATGAAAACAAGAGTCCAAGGAGACTGGTCTTTGCAACGCAAACACTGTTTGCTGTTATAGTGGTCCAATAAGCTGATCGAATATCGATAGAATCAATCGCCGTGAGGGGAGATGTTCAGCTAAAATGATGCTTGGCAAAAAACCTACAAATAACAAAATGCGTGCTTCAAAACGGTCTTCTAAGACGACAAATGTCTTTACTGTATTTATACAGAAATATTTTTATATATTAATTACTTCATCAATCAGTTCTTTTAAAGAATAGTATAGTATTACTTCATCAATCAGTTCTTTTTAAGGATAGTATAGTATTACTTCATCAATCACTTCTTTTTAAGGATAGTATAGTATTACTTCATCAATCACTTCTTTTTAAGAATAGTATAGTATTACTTCATCAATCACTTCTTTTTAAGAATAGTATAGTGTTACTTCATCAATCACTTCTTTTTAAGAATAGTATAGTATTACTTCATCAATCACTTCTTTTTAAGAATAGTATAGTATCTCTGAAACATAAATAACACATTTTGTGATTTTTCTCCAGGTTCTATTACTTCCTGTAGTGATATGGAGAGCATACATAGGAATTTGCAAAAGCTACAGGATTTTATTTCATAGCAGAAATTATAGACAGGCTTCAAATGCTTGATGCGTTCATCTGTTCAGTGTTACAGTGACTTTTTGATGGAGTAATTTCCTAAAAGTGAGCACCAAGCGGCACACTGGATATCGGCTTTCCTCCCGAGTTTTTAGACGATTCAAGCACTTTTCATGATTACCCCGAAGATCACGAAATGACGCTGGACGCTGTCGAAACGGGGCTCCCAGCCCCTGGAGCTGGCGCGCGTCGGAGCCCCAGAAATGTTCTTCTTGACGTTCGTCGCTCAAGAATGAACAGTAATGACTCTGAAAACAGTAATGGATCTGGAAAATCTCATGATACCCGTTCCCTGACCCCGGCCATCAATCTCATACCGGGGTCAGCCCCCGCGTCTAGGGCGGGATCTTTCAGAGATCGACCTTCATCTGCAGACTCTTTTCGACTTTCCTCGAGTCCACAGGGTTTGGCTAATGGCCGGGAAGCGTCCAACACTAGCAGCGTTGCTGCAACTTCCAATGATGGTTCGATGCACGTTAACGTTGAGCGGGCTGACGAGGCAGCCTCAATGGGCCCGCGAAGAAACTCTATGCCCAGCGTGGCTGAGAGCTTCCTGCGAGTCCCCAGTTCGGACGATGTCAAGGACAGCAACCGGATGAGGCGAGTCAGGTCCTTCAAGACGACATCAAAAGGCGTGGTGGTCAACAGGGGAGACTCCTTCAAGAAGAAGAGCACTCACAGCCTCATGTCCACAGGAAGCGCTATAACTGACTCCAGACCGCAGCAGGCAAACAACAACCAGCATCAAGCTAATGTGATGAACAATAACATCTATGCTCCCGAACCTCCGCCCATTCCGACCTACTACCGGGTCATTATGATGGGGGCGGCCGGCTGCGGGAAGACCATGCTGACCAAACAGTTCATGACGTCAGATTTTGTTGGAGGAACTGACGACAGTCAAGGTAAGCCACTGCGTGTCTTTGATGAGCGATGTAGTTCAGGTGAATAGTGTTACTGACTTTTGGTAATGCGTCATTCTTGTATATTAAACGACACAAGAGTGGTTTAAAGAAACTCTTACCATGTCTGAAATATGACTGAAGTCAGGGGGGGGGGGGAACCCCAAAATCTAAAATCTGTGTGCCCTGTGCCATCTGCCTGACTTAGGGATGTGAAGTGTTAGTGCCTTCGTATTTCTCGGTCACCGCAACATTTGAGTTATGGATGCCACCATCTGTCCTAGGAAATCCCAGGTGCCCGTTTATTTTGAGGCTGGGTTGCCCCCGGGGTGAAAGTCGGTCCGAGAAAATACCGCCCGAGTGCGAAATCGAAACAGGGACCTTCTGATCGGTATGTAAGTGCACTAACTACGGCACCATCGCGACACAGGTAAAACAAAAGTAGTTGAAACAAAATCATCATCATTTTATGCCATCTACACATCCAAGACTGGCTACACTGGATATCCTTCCTTACTCTAGATTTGGCTATATTGGGTATCCGCCTTACTCTAAACTTGGTTACACTGGATATCCACCTGGACAGTTACTAAAGAGGTATAACAACATCTGGAAGCCACGGAAATGTGGTTTCTTAAAAGAATGTTAAGGACGCCATGGACGGCAAGAAAATCAAATGAAGAAATTTTGAGAGATGTTGGCTTGAAAAGACAAATAATTATAACAGAAGGGAAAAGACAGCCTAAGATTATAAGCAATTTTATGAGAAAATGCGAATTAGAACACATCATGACAACAGGAAAATTAGTGGGGGGAAAACCGAGGTAGACCAAGAGAGAAAATTCTGGATGGAATGGCAAGATAGCATGGAAAGAGGAGACATGAACAACCCAGAGGCAGCATAAGGCAGAGAGGTGTGGAGGGTTATGACCGCCAGGCCAGTAGGCACGGTACTTGATAGACAGATGTTATGAAAAGGCAGAAGTTAGACTATCTGAGGGCCAGTGGCAAAACTCAAGGGAGAAAGAGTCAGATGGAGGCCAAGAGATAAATATCTGAATACGCTAACCAGTGGCACGAAAAGGAAAGACAGTCAGATTGACTAGGAACACACCAGGGCAGGGGCCCAATGAGAGGGGCCCATTGGGCTTCCCTCTTGTTAAGGAGGGCCCGTAAACGATGAAAGCTGAATGGTTAATTAATAGCCGAGGGGGCACCAGAACAGTTTCGTGCAACCGTATAAATTTCCTCCCCGAAACCCTGCACGAAGGAACGCACTGCACAGAAACGTTCTGTCACCAAAGCTTATCAGCAGACTCCCCCCTTTTTTTTTTGGTTTTTGTTTAAAATGACTAAATATAGGCAGAAAACTCTTTGTTGTAGAGAGGAAAATAATCTCAAAACTCCTCAGATCATCAGAGAAGTACTCCGCTCTCAGGCAAGCGTTTCGGTCCTCTGACGCTGTAACGGAGGTGGGCCCGCTCTGGTTCATGTTTCCCAGAGGTCTGCTGTGAGTTGTTGGTTTACAACATAAATAAACCTCATGACATGGCGATATGATTTTGTAAAATACGCCTGTAGAAAACATAATCTTCAGAAAGTTCAAAGAATAGTTAGATTAGAGGAAATCTATTCTGATGCTACGTTCGTTAATAATTAAAGTTCTGGTGAAATGTAGCAGTAAACAGAGCTTTCTGAAACAAGGCAGAGTGTGGTTAATTCGGTCTTCTTCTTCTTCCTCTTCCTCCTCTTCTTCTTACTTCTCCTTCTCCTCCTCCTTCGCCTCTTCTTCTTCTTCCTCCTCCTCCTCTTCTTCTTACTTCTCCTTCTCCTCCTCCTTCGCATCTTCTTCTTCTTCCTCTTCCTCCTCTTCTTCTTCTTCTTCCTCCTTCGCATCTTCTTCTTCTTCCTCTTCCTCCTCTTCTTCTTCTTCTTCCTCCTCCTCATCTTCTTCTCCTCCTCCTCCTCTTCTTCTTACTTCTCCTTCTCCTCCTCCTTCGCCTCTTCTTCTTCTTCCTCTTCCACCTCTTCTTCTTCTTCCTCCTCTTCTTCTTCCTCCTCAGCTTTCTCTTCTTCTTCTTCCTCCTCCTCTTCTTCTTACTTCTCCTTCTCCTCCTCCTTCGCCTCTTCTTCTTCCTCCTCCTCCTCCTGCTCATTCTCCTCCGCTTCTTCTTCTTCTTCTTCTTCTTCTTCTTCTTCAAGAAGATTTATACTTGTATATATTTGCTTTTCTTTGTAAACGTGGCCCAATCCTTTGGGTGGTGTAGTCTTCACTCTTCTCCTTGTTCCTCTAGTTCTTTCTTTCTTTCTTTTCCACGAAACTGCTAGCTTCCTCAGGCTTCTCACTGACGATTTTTGAAGTACATTGGTGTCGGATGGGGAGGAGGTATAGTGGTTAATATGAAGTTTTGAAGTGGAATTAACAAAAGCCATCATTCTGTATAACACATCAGTGCACCCGCTAAACCAAACAAGAGTAGTGGGAGGATGAGAACCACATTAATCTACCCAATATACCAAGCTGGAGTAGTGGGATGATGAGAACCACATTAATCTACCCAATATACCAAGCTGGAGTAGTGGGATGATGAGAACCACATTAATCTACCCAATATACCAAACTGGAGTAGTGGGATGATGAGAACCACATTAATCTACCCAATATACCAAGCTGGAGTAGTGGGATGATGAGAACCACATTAATCTACCCAATATACCAAGCTGGAGTAGTGGGATGATGAGAACCACATTAATCTACCCAATATACCAAACTGGAGTAGTGGGATGATGAGAACCACATTAATCTACCCAATATACCAAGCTGGAGTAGTGGGAGGATTTGAACCACATTTATCTACCCAATATACCAAGCTGGAGTAATGGGAAGATGAGAACCACGTCGGTCTACCCAGTACATCAAGCTAGAGTAGAGCGATGATATGCTGGTTCATCAGTTCTGTTAACAAGCACACTTCAGAGTTATGTCAGCTTCAGTCTTTCTACTTCGTTCGTGACAACTTCACGCCCACATGTTCGTGACAACTTCATGCCCACGTGTTCATGATAACTTCAAACCCACATGATCGTTATAACTTCATGCCCACATATACGTGATAATTTCATACATACATGTTTCCGTTAGTGAGAAGGCCACACGTTTGTGTCAGTTTAATGCCTTGACTAACGCTCCAGTTGCCGTTGTTTGTGACCTGTTCTTTTACTTGAAAGGATTATGTGTACGTGGCCCGCCACTGGTCACTTGCTGATGGACCCCCAGCTATGGAAGTGACTAGTGAAAACGGCATCAGAAGCTGGAGAGTATTTTGCCTGCTTGATGAGGAGCACTGAAACTGCACTGCTCACGACGATGTCAACAAAAGAAGTAAAAACAGACCATCACGCGAAGGTCAGTCTCGTGAGCGAAGAACACAGAGGGGGTCCACAGAGAAAAAAAAATGAGACAGCTGTACCAGGAAAGTGCTAAACTCCCCAGGTATCAAAGCTAGAATGAAGGACTAATTTTAATGACATTATCCTCACTGTCATGTACCTATTTTGACACATGTCCCTTGTCAGATAATTCTACTGACGCAGCTCCTCTAACTGTAACGTACCTCTACAGACATAACTCCATTTCCCCCCTCCCCCACCTACTATAAGTCATTTCTATTGATAAAACTCCGATTGTCAGGTATTTATACTGATATAACTCGGACTGTCACGTATTTGTACTGATATAACTCCGACTGTCAAGTATTTATACTGATATAACTCCGACTGTCTTGTTTTTCTACTGATATACATCCGACTCTCTATTTCTACTGATATAATCCCTGCATTCAGAACACTCACGTACAGTATTAAAGCATCCAATAATTCCAAAAATATCGTTGTAATTTATTTCATTATTTGAACTTTCTGGCCGTAGCTGTTTGAAGAAAAAAAAAACCAAGAAAGCAGACAACTTTAATTAGGGAATCCCCGCGGTGTCTGGCCTTCGTTTGTCTCCTGCGCAATAAGATATGATATCAGGATTTGAAACATGTATAGCGCGTTTCCTTCTCATACAGTACAATGTATACATTGGCATCATACATATAACTGTCAAGGGGGAAGAGAAGGGATAAGAATCCCGGTTAAGAATTTCTTATCTTTTAAACGGGGAGTTTTGCACATGCTAATAAAGGGCAAAAAATAATTTAGGTTAATACGAAAGACGATTAACTACTAGAGAGAGAGATGAAACGATGAATGCGTCTTGATTTGCTAATCAGTATCTTCTTGGCATGAATCATGATGTTTGGAAACGAGTAAATTATGAATTTTCTTTTCAGGATTTAAACTCTGAAAATCATCAAAATAACGACCCACTTCGACTGAAAATGAATGTGATAACGAAAATTTCTATACATCTATTTTCTTTTGTTTATCATTTTCATTTTATTTTTTTTGTCATAATAGAACAAAAAAAATCCAAGTTAACCGAGAAGTCAAATTAACCAGAAAGACACTTTAACCTATGTTGTTCAAGCACAGATGTTGTTCTAAAAAAATCACTACCATAGGATTGCTTAGTCACTTTGTAGATTGTGTTCTACTTATGGCTGCTGCAAATTTTCTTATTTAGAAAAACAGTATGGCCGCTACAGATATTCTGCGTTTATAAACCCGAATGATTTTTAATTTTCTAATGCCTCTTACCATACTTCTACCATTAATATCGTGTCTATGAATGTTGCTTAACATTTCATTGTCTTCTTTTCCATCAGTCAATGCGTACTGTAGATGGCGACACATCTCACTGTATAATTTAGTCAGTCATTTCCATGTTCCTTGCGGAACTTTGCCTCACTAACAGCTCTCCTGTAGGCCTTTCGGTTGTAACCATGGTGTCCTGCTGCTGATGCGTCAATTCGCAGATCATCAACGATGTCTTGCAGCCATCTTCGCCTTGGTCTTCCTCTCTTTCTTTTTTCCTATTATGTATCTTTCCAAGACGGTCTTCTCTAAATTCTCATGACGTTTAATGTGTCCAAAATATTCACTTTTCTCTGTTTAATCCTCTTTACTAGTCAACCTTCTTGAATATTAAGTTCTTGTAGTATGAATATATTTGTTCATATTGTGTCCATGATATTTGAAGGACTCTTCTGTAGCATTTACATTCAAAGGCATTTATGTGTTTCTCAGCTGTTTTGTTAAGTGTTCAGGTCTCACAGGCATATTCTGCTATGGGAAAGATGCTGTCGCCGTAGATGTGACTGTAGATGTGACCGTAGATGTGACCGGTCTTGTGTCAACTCGAAATCAACCAGCTCACAAACAAAGGCACAACTGGTAGCAACATTTTGTCAGTCATTTTGCAGACAGCTCCATTTTTGTTTTTATAGTTACCAGCAGTGAGGATTTCTTTTCTTCTTTTATTAGGGATCAATATAGTTCATTTTCCAATACAGAAGAAAAATCAATTTCATATTCCATTATCTATCTCTCCATGTCCAAGTTCCAGTTTCTGTCGCTCTCTTGTTTACGTCCTAGCCTTTCAAGTCGTTTTTTTTTTCGTTTCCTCTACGTCCCTTGTATCTCTAAGTCTCTACTCTCCAAGTCCTTTCGTCACTATCTACCCCTTTTCATTCTGTTTGATTAATTTTGTGCTCACTTTTGTTATTTCCGTCTAATAGGTTTGTCCTGTACAACTCATGCGCACCTTCTCCAGTTATACCGTCGCTGATGCATGCCCGTAGCAATGTTATTTTTGTAGTTCTGTCTGTTCCTCTCCACAGCTTCTGTAGTTGTTTTACGTTTTTGAAGAGCGACAGATGTCCTCCTTTTAATATCCCTTGTCCTCTCTCTTCAGTCTAATGTGATCAGGCGTGTTTATTTTAGCTCCTACATTTGGATTTTTACCAGTGTCATTTTATAAGATTGTGACGTGAAATGGATACCACTGGAATTCACTTGTGTTTGTGCTTGTGGTGAAATATGTGAAATTTTAAAAATCCATGTAGTTTGTTAAATATTTATCAAAATGTTCGAACAGTATATATAACATATATAAGCTCTTTGTCCAATACTGGCCTAGCCCGTGACCACGCGGCTCATTGTAACTAGGTCATCGTGTGGCCAGGCGTGACTACAATGGCTGGCATAATGTATTGCATCATAAGCTGACAATGTTATCTTGTAGTAGAGACGATGATGTAGAAGATGATGTAGAAGAAGCTAGCCAGACAAGAAGACGGGATGGACTGCGGCCGGCGGCTGTAAAGAATTACTCCCTGAACAAAAGAAAGGCGGTAAACACCAAGCTCCGTGGGTGCGACAAAGTCCCCGGCCTAACAATAACAAGGACCCATGAGGGACAATGCTTGGTCGTTCTTTTCAACAACACACTCGATTATGAGTGTGTGAAAAAAGTGTTCAGGGAGTACTATCACGACCACACAGAAGAGAGGGCAGATAAAAATGGTGCAAATGTGGAGGACTTTATAAAAACACCGCTTGTCACTATCCACCTGTACCATACAAGAAATAAAATATTGGTTCAAGGCGGTGCTCATGATGTCGACTCTTGGTTGACAGATGACTTCAGTCGTATTCAGGATGAAGCTTTAAAACCTTTCCTGCGACTGTCAGCTACAGTGAAACCATCTCTTTCATCTGTTGCCATGAGTGACAGACCGGCCATCACCATCAGTGACGGACACGATACTGTCCCCACTGATATCAATCAAGGCGCTACCACCACCGACATGCAAGAACAGTTCACCAACTGCCCCAGTGCTGATCTTACTGACAAAGCCCTGTCAGATCAGGCAAGCACCTCAGATGAACCCACTGACGTTCAAACAATGCCTGAACACTCCACTAGCAACAATTTAGCTGATGTGGAAAACCAAGACGACAGTGAAACTCCAGCGCCTGAGTTCTCTGCATCTAGTGTGGCTGATTCACCACATGTATCTCAGCAGACTAGAGTTGTCGAGGAAAAATTAGCTACATTATTTAGCCAAAACATACTTCAGGTAGTCAAAGACCTCGTCATAAAGCTATTTACTGACATGGCAGCGGAGATTAAGAACTCATTCAAGCTGGAGAATGACAGTCTCAGGGCTGAACTTACGTCACTGAGAGATGAAAATGCTAAAATGAGACTCATGATATCTGAATGGCAGAGTGAGCCACGCAGACACAACAAGGAAGTGTTGACAAATATTCAAGAAGTGACTGCTGACACAGACAATATGGCTGTAAATTCATGCACAAGTTCACCAGATATCAACAAAGAAGACACGCCACAACAAGGAGCTGCACAAGAGAAACACACCAGCACCACAACGCCTATAAAGGTAGCACCTGAAAATTTAGCTTACCCTATTGATGTGCAGATAAGTAATAGGTTTCAAGCTTTACAAGATAGCCCTATTGTATATAATCATAAAGCACCAAGAACCCAGACAGATATCTCAAACAAGACATCCACTTGTCAGTCACGGTCTCATAAACATCAACAAGAACAAGATACACAACAACACAGTAACAACATCAAAGAATATACGACACACTTGATAATCGGAGATTCCTTACTTAAAGGAATCTATGGTGAGCGGATGTCACTTACCTCTGAAGACACTGTCTCAGTCATGCCAGTACCTGGAGCTGGTATTATAAAACTAACACAGACACTGAGACGACTTGATGTCGATCAGAGAGTGAGGAGAACGACCGTGCATGTTGGCATTAATGACAGCATGAACGGCCAGAATCTTCGGCCCTCTGATATACAGGACTTGATATCCACCATCAAGAAAAAATACCCTAACACTTCCATCAACATTTCATCCATCATTCCACCTTGTTCTGGTCCTGGACGTCGCATGGTGGATATAAACAACAAAATACTAAAAACATTCTGTCTACAGAACACAGTAGTTTTTATAAACAACACTCCATTTTTTACTTCAGCCACAGGTGCTCCCAAAAAACGCCTTTACAGGGACCACATCCACATTAACAAGACTGGCAGCAGCATCCTTGCAAAAATATAAATATCCAGCAAGAACTGAGCAGAACATAACAAAACACTCAAATAGCCAGAAACAGTTTAGACAGCCACCCACATCCCATAGATCCAGAAACACACACTCTACACCAACTACAAGACTCCAAGGACCCTCAGAAACATCACCATCTGCCTCTCTACCATTGCCCACTCCATCCACTGACCCACTATACGATTCCATGTTCCCGCGCCTGCCTACACGGCAAGCTCAACAAATTATACCAACACTTAGTACAGCGAACAACATGGAGACTACTGCACAATCACCACCTAGGAATACCACAACTGCTGTACAGGACACAAACACAAGAACCTCGAATCATTATCCGTGGAACTTTCAGCTACAATATCTAATGCAGTTTAGTCCTGCAGCTCTGAGCCACGCGTATATGATGTCCCTACTACAAAGTCAACACTCAACACCCACATACAGATACTAGATAGCTTGAAACTTCCAGCACTCTTTAACTTCTGTAGATAAATTTAACCACAGAAGTTCTTACAGCAGAACAGACATTTCTTAGTGCTAGCTTACAGCTAATATTGTCATCAAGTCTTTTACAATTTACACTTACATAACGTTCATTGCATTGTTGATTTTTGTACTTTTTTCCATTATTTGTCAGTATATTATAAACTTAGTTAGATTCATTATCTCTACTAGCTTAAACGTATACCTATAATTGTATGATTGAAGTCTGACCAGTTATTTTATTTTTACTGAAATATAATATTTCTAACATTGTTATAGTGACTCAGAAAATGGAGGAGTGGCTGCGACACGATGGCCTACGTGTTGGCCACTTAAATGTTTATCATTTGTTAGGAAAACTCCCTGAGGTTACACATATACTTCAACATTTTCATATTTTTGGTTTCTCCGAAAGCAGATTACATAAAAACATCACAGACAATGATATACGAATAGATGGTTTTAATTTGATCAGGCGCGACCCAACTAGGAAGCTAGAGACAGGTTTAGTCGTTTACATTTCTAACACAATTAAATTTTGTAGAAGAGAAGACCTGGAAACATCAGAAGTTGAATGTATTATGCTAGAAATCAAAATATCAAATCTTAGTCCAATTCTAATTAGTTTTATATACCGAAATCCAAATGCTTCAGCCGAGTGGTATGATCACTTTGCGACCATGATGGATGATGCTGTAACTCATAAATTCAAGGACATAATCATTCTAGGCGACTTCAATATAGATCTTAATCAGCCAAATCCTACATGGAAGAACATTTTAACATCTTACAACTTCTCCCAAATTGTTAACAAACCTACTAGAGTTGCTGAATCATCATCAACATTAATAGATCATATTTATGTAGCTGATCCAGGAAACATTACTGAATGTACTGTCCCTCATGTGTCGCTGAGTGATCACTACCCGGTCTGCTGTACGTGGTCACATAAGGGGTATAAAATACCGAAACACAAACATACCAGCATCAAATACAGAAACTTTAAAAACTTTAACTTGGAATTATTTTTAACTGATCTAAAAGCTTCGCCTCTTACGTACGTTTTCCAGTTAACAAATCCAGATGAGGCTATCGAATACTGGATCAAGATATTTCGAAATATTTTTGACAAGCATGTTCCTATCAAAGAAATGAGAGTAAAACACGTAACAAAATCCCCGTGGATAACTCCCGATATATTGCAACTGATGAGGAAACGGGATGAAGCTCACAAAAACAGAAATTCAGTAGCTATCGTTCACTTAGGAATAAGGTGCAGTATTTAATTAGGCAGGAAAAGAAAAATTACTTCAGAAATTTAGTGAAAGACAAAACTGATAGTAAATCGATCTGGAAAGCGATTAATACTCTTGTAAATAAAAGGAAGCAAACTGACCCACAAACACTTACTGGTGAACATACTTGCACAAACTTCAGTGAACATTTTAGGGAAGAAATTAGTATTCTAAAATCTTCATTATCGACCCCTAATTGCGACCTGAGCGTGTTGAAAACTTTCAGCGACAGTAAATGTGTAAAGCTAAAACAAACTAATATTCCTTTCCTCACAGTCGGTGAAGTTTATAACTACATCCGGTCCTTAAAGAGCACTAACTCAGCAGGATGTGATGACATTAGTAACAAGATACTACGCTACGCTGCACCAGTTATCACAGACACACTAACATACTTATACAACTTGTGTATTGACAAAAAATATTTCCCTGACGCTTTTAAACTGGCCAAAGTTTTTCCTCTTTTTAAATCTGGACAGACTAGTGACCTCTCAAACTATAGACCCATATCCATTCTGTCATCACTATCTAAACCTCTTGAAAAGCATATACAAAAGTTAACTCTGCTCCACATGCAAGAAAACAATCTACTAATAGACAGCCAGTCAGGTTTTAGACCAAATTACTCCTGCCACACAGCATTAACTAAAATGACAGAAAGCTGGCTGTCTAATATAAATGATGACAAATTGTGTGGTGCTGTTTTGTTGATTTCAAGAAAAGCCTTCGATATGATTGATCATGAAATTCTTGCAAAAAAGCTGGAAGGCTATAGATTACACCCTGACCTAACAAAATGTATTACATCTTTTCTCTCAGGTAGAAAACAAGTAGTTTGCTTTAGAAACAAAATATCTGGCTCGTCTGTGGTTGATACTGGTATTCCTCAAGGCTCCATTCTTGGTCCTCTTCTCTTTGCTATCTATATTAACGACCTACCACTACATTTAAAGCACTCTTCATGTGATCTTTTTGCTGACGACTGTACTGTTTACAATAGTGAATATGACATCAATAAACTACAGACAACGCTCCAAAATGATATAAACAGTTTGATGAAATGGAGTAATAAAAATGGTATGTTGATAAACACCAACAAAACAAAATCCATGCTCATCACTACAAGACAGAAACTGCAAAATGCAACTAAAACTTCACTACAGCTTTGTGCTGGGACTAAGGCAATAGAAAATGTTCATGAACATAAAACCCTAGGACTCATCATTGATCAGCATTTAACTTGGAATTCTCACGTACATAACCTAACAAATTTGATTGCACAGAAAGTTTACCAATTAGCCAAAATTAAACACTTTATCGACAAAGACACAAGAAAAATATACTACATATCACACATACAAACACACTTAGATTACTGTTCCACAATCTGGGATGGATGCTCAGTCTCAAACACAAAAAGGCTCCACTCACTTCACAAGCGAGCATTAAATCTTATTTGTGACAAACATCCAGTACAGACTGTAGATCAACACAAACAACTCAAAATTCTACCCCTCAAAAATAGAATCATTTTTAACAAAGTTAAGTTTGTTCACAGAATTCTGTCGCACAATGCTCCGCCTTACTTGTGGTCACTGTTTACGTATAACACTAAACATAGCCAGCGTTTAAAAAACTGTCTTCTTCCTAAACCCAGGATTGATCTGTACAAGAAAAGCCTTGCATACTCTGCAGTACAGCTCTGGAACACCCTCCCCTACAATTTAAAATCCATTGGTAATACTTCATCCTTTAACTCAAATCTGTTTCATTATTTACTTGCTTGTAATTATATGCCTCCATAAAATAGCCAGTACTCTCTCAACACATGGCTCGTAAACCATCAAGTACTTTAATGACATAGTTAGAAAAGCAACTTATTAGATATTGTTAGAAATTATTTTAATGTTTGTTAAAAAAAAACATATGTTAGAAGATGATTTACAATGTATTTTATTTATGTATATGTCTGCGTGTGTATGTGTGCATGAGTGCTATTTTATTAGGTTAATGACTTCTTCTCTTTTACCTTGAATGTAATAGTTAAATCTTACACTCTTTTGATATGTTTTTCCTAATTTAATTTGTATTTTTTACTAAATCAAGTGTGTGGGAAGAATGAAAGATGGAGTGATGAAGGGCAGAATGTAAGACGGGCCTGCGTGCCCAATTCTTTACCCTTGAAAAATAAAGATTATTCATTCATTCATTCATTCATTCCATTATTAGTTAGTAATGATCCAAGATATACAAAACTCTTCACGTCTTTCAATTTTTCCTCATTGATCTTATATATCTTATATCTTATATCCTTCCCGTGCCGTTAGACGTCACATAGGGCTCGCAAAGTAGTTCGCCAATTTTTCCTGTCTTCAGCGAGTCTTTCAACCTCATCAAAGGATTTTATGCCTGTTAACTTGGCCTCTCTTAATAATGTCCTCTTCAGAGTTTCACGCGGTCTGCCTCTTTTTCTTCGGCCTGTTGTGTTCCACTTGATAGTTTGTTTTGGGATTCTCTGATCATTTCTTCTCATCAAGTGACCAACATATGGTCACTTGATATATATATATATGGTATATATGATATATGATATATGATATGGTATATATGGTATATATATATATGTGATATATATATATATGGATATATATATATCCTCATTGATATATATATATATATATATATATATATATATATATATATATTTCAACTGCCTTTTTTTCTTGTGTCAGTTACTTTGTAACTACGAAGTTAAAAAAAAAGTTCCTATAATCTGATGAATCATAGAAAATGTACATGAGATCTGACCGGGCGAGGAGCCCAGTGTTAGCTCTAGCTACTTGGATTTTCTGTAAAGTTCTGACCGTACCACGCACACGTTGTCATCCAGGCTTCCATACAGAAGCGTGTATCCTTCCGCTCTCGTTCAAAATACAGTCCAGCCAGTTCGAAGATAAACTCCGTTAATTTTCTCCTCAAATCTCTGGCACAATGAGTGGTAAAAAAAAAACACAAACTGACAAATGTGTTCGACACGGCATAGTTCTCTGGGAGTTTCCATCTTATTTCTCTGGCCGTGATCTAACCTTCCCCATACTCTGGATACGATGGTCCCCAAAAATTCTCCACAAACTTAAATTATATCACATCTATCACTCATATATATATATATATGCCCCCCCCCTTGCGACATTTCTAGCAAATTGGCGAGGTGTACAGTGCTCATAGATATAATATGAATTGAAATAGGAACAAGGACAAAATAGGTACTATCAACATATGTGGAGCAAACAACGAACTAGAGAACTTGGTCGAAAAGGCAGAGGAAGGGGCCGCCCATGCAAACGATGGACGGATGGTATAGCGGAGTCCCTGAACATCTCAATGTACGAAGCCAACATCGAGCCATTGGGAGACAATTGCACTTCACTTCTACACCTAACAGTAAGTGACGAAGGACAAGAATATATATATATATCCCGTGTGGTACCCGGGATCTGCAAAGACCACTGTACCCTACCACGCATTGAAGTGAATGCTGGAAAATCACCAAAACCATAGAAAACAAGTTGAATTCTTTCCAGACTAAATGTTTACGAAGAATTAGAAAAATATCTCGGCCAAACACCATAAGAAATAACATCTTATTGGCAGAAATGCAGATGAAGCCACTAACAACAATTATTGAGGAAAGACGCTGGCGATGGTTGGGACATGTGCTCCGAATGACTGACAACTCACTACCAAAAATAGCACTAAGATGGACACTACAGGGGAACAGAAGTAAGGGTAGACCAAAAGAGACATGGAGAAGAACAACAGAAATGATGTTGAGCAATAGAGGGCTCACCTGGGCAAGAGCAGAAAAAAGGCGAAGGACAGGCATTTGTGGAAAACCCTTGCGGAAGCCCCATGTGCTCTGGGCACTTAAGGTCCATATATATATATATACTGTCAACGTCTAAATTAGTTTAAAGTTTGGCTTGATTGTTGCATTTTTTATACTGCATTTCTATAAATTAGTTATTTTTGAATGAATGCAAGAGTGTAAGTTTATTTCATGTAGTTACGTAAATCAGAATTTGGAGTGTAGGGATAAGAGATGTTGTATTATTTATTTATGTAATCTTTTAATTGTTTCTTCATGCTTATTATGCTCACTAACAAATGCTGAGTGACTGTGACTGAGTGAAAGCTGTATGATGAAGGGCAGAATATTAGACGGGCCTGCATGATCAATTCTTAACGCTTTGAAAATAAAGTATGTTCGTTCTTTCTCTGCGTGTCTCTACGCCACGTCAGTAGTAATCTCGTAGTAATCTTCCTTGTTTACTTCCTTCACATTTTCTCTTGTCTCTTCTCTGATTCTAAATTACGTAAATGCTATCACAGATGTATCCCCGGGGGGGGGGGGTGTGCAGGCATGAATATAGGCTTATTCCCAGGCTCCACACTCCGGGGAACACGTCCATTCCTTTCTCCAGGTCCCTGCCGACAGGCGTAGGAGATCATGTCCTTCCATAACCCTCCATCCCTTGTGCATCTTAACAGGGTTATCACTGAGTTATTTCCCGTGCCAGGATGCCAAGCCGTCAAAACATTTGTTCTCTCTCTGTCTACCTCTGTCTCTTCTACCTTCCCTTACTCATTTTGCGTACAGTACCCGGCTGACAGTCCGGGTACCACCTGTCTCACTTGGAGATTCCTACAGGACGCGGTGACTCCACTGGAGTTCATGTCGTTACTCATACAAAGGCGTCGATTATGGTTGCTCACGACATACTCTTGGGACGCACGGCGGTGGTTTCCCGTTGTCTACAGTCGGATTTGTACCTGGTTTACTCCATTAGACTTTAATCAGTATCTGGTTTACTCCATTAGACTCTAACCAGTATCCGGTTCCTCCGTTAGATTCTAACCAGTATCCGGTTCATCCATTAGACTCTAACCAGCATCCGGTTCACTCCATTAGACTCTAACCAGCATCCGGTTCACTCCATTAAACTCTAACCAGTATCCGGTTCACTCCATTAGACTCTAACCAGTATCCGGTTCACTCCATTAGACTCTAACCAGTATCTGGTTCACTCCATTAGACTCTAACCAGTATCTGGTTTACTATATTAGACATATTAGACTCTAACCAGTATCTGGTTCACTTCATTAGACTAACCAGAGACTACCCTGCAAGTCAACGCTGGTTTGAGTTTTTCTTCTCCTAGCTAGCACTTCCCCCCCCCCCCTCCCGTAATATGACACTCTTTAATTTACTGTCTGTGTGTGTGTGGGGGTGGTGGAGGTGAAGGGTGAGAGGGAACCAGGTAGGATGTTGACCTGATTCTGCTTGCTATAGTTTTATTAGTATTTGACCTAGTATTTGCTCTCAGCACTTAAAACAGTTTCGGTATACATTTTGTTCACATCACAGGTTCATCATCCAGGTATGCGTTCTTCAGAAGCTTTTCTTAATTCTGTTAATCGAAAAACATTTCACGCAAAAAAAACCCCACAAAAAAATGCGTTTGTAATCTATAAAGAAGATCTATTAACTTTAGAATGCTTATGTAATATTATCTATATTTAGATTACGAAAGTTGGCATTTCTTAATACAGACGTAAAGAGATCGCGTTATTTTTATTATTTGGTAAGGTCGGAGAATCCACGTGATAAACATATTTTGGTTTCGATTTCTTTGCTTTTTTTGGTTTTTTTTTGTTTGAAATTGGAATAGAAAATCGTTGAGTTTTGCGTTCTTCTGTACAGCACCGACGGTACCGATGACAGATGAAGATGATAGCTGACACGTTGTCAGAGGAAGCGGCCCCCCCCCCCACCTCCAACTATGACGCTAGAATATGAACGATTTACAAGCAACACGTTACTGGAATTATATCAGCAAAAACAACAACAACAACAACAACAATAACAACAAAAACTAGGGGACATCATGATGCCGAATGCAGGAACACTTATGGGCATGTCCTGGGTGTAATGAAGGAGCCTCAAGGGGGAGGGGCTGACCAACAAAGAAGCGAAGTCTTATTCAGTGTCCCGCAACAGCTGACCGTCATAGCCTTCCTCTTGGTAAGACTGTGTGCTCAACAACGCCGAGACCTCTTCGATGCCCGCGTTCTCTAGGTTATTTTAACACAGTCTATTTCCAGGGAAGTCTGCTACCAGAAACTGGCCTAGAATCTTGACTGGTCATAGCTGGCAACCCCTAACCCCCCCCCCCTCCTCCTCCTCCTCCCCCAAGTGACAGACATCCGGAAATAGGAGCGACCTGGGGGTAATACCAACTTCGCGATATCTCAAACCGTGAGCAGATTGTTTGGCTCACATGCCAAATCACAGAGCCAATCTGGCATCATCTCGGATTTCTATTACTCATGCAAATTCGTTTAGCTTGTACATGCGCAGAGCTAATTTTCTCCGCTACGGGTATATCGATCTCAGTTTTTCTCACCTTTCTTCAGTTTCAACCCATTTTTTTTTAAGATAAAAATCTTTTTCTAGCCTGAATGATGTTCCGTTTATAGACTTTGGCTTCCTGAACTATTTTGATAACAAATATGGCCAACGAAGAATCAAGATGGTGTCACTGTCAATAACCTTAAAAGGATATTCCTGTTCTCAGTTTGAACGTATCATCCTCGGCGGGGATTTGTTAAATCTGACCTGTCAAGGGTGATTGGCGGTCTTGTGTTTTGGGGAAGGAGGTCAGTAGAGTAAAGTGAGGACACCTAAAGAGTGTGGAGAAAAACTTGCTTTAAAAAATTTGTTGCGTATACGGATATCAAGACAAACAAAGCTTTAAATATGCGTATCTCAAGGCATCTTTAAGTATATGTTGTATATACGAATCTCAAGGCATCTTTAAGTATATGTTGTATATATGGATCTCAAGGCATCTTGAAGTATATGTTGTATATACGGATCTCAAGGCATCTTTAAATATATGTTGTATATATGGATCTCAAGGCATCTTTAATTATATGTTGTATATACGGATCTCAAGGCATCTTTAGGTATATGTTGTATATATACGGATCTCAAGGCATATTTAAGTATATGTTATACATACGAATCTCAAGGCATCTTTAAGTATATGTTGTATATACGAATCTCAAGGCAAAAAAGCTTTTAAAATATGTTGTATATAAAGATATCATGGCAAAAAGGCTTCAAAAATATGCTGTATATACAGAGGACGAGGCAAAAAGGCTTTAAACATATGTTGCATGTACGGATCTCAAGGCAAAAAGGCTTTAAACATATGTTGTATATACAGAGGTCAAGGCAAAAAAAAATATGTTGCATTTATGAATGTCAAGGAAATAAGGTTTCAAAATTATGTTTGACTTAGATATCTCAAGATTTAAAAGCTTTTAAAAATATTTCAGGAAAAAAAAGTATGTTAGGAACAGAGATGTCCAGGACCGGCGATTGTTATATTCTTTTTCCTTGTTCATCTTCGTGATAGAAAATAAAGAAGCAAAAGCTGAGAGAAATAGGGTGCGATAGTAACAGAGAGGTTCAAAGTCTAGACAGATCTGGGCTAGGGTAAACGAGGTTTGATTGAAAAGTTCAGGAACTTGTAAAAGAAAAAATGTTTGCCATCTAAGAGCTCTTCGGTGTAGTGGTAAGGAGAGATGTTTTTGATAATGTTCCTTAGTTTTATTCAAACTTTTTAAAATACTAAGTTGATTCACGATGGCAATGTAGATTTGTAAAAAGTTCTATGCATTTGTTTTTTTTTCCTTGTATGTTTATATACCATGGATAAAAAAAGAACAAATATATCTATACTACAAGAGCTTAATATTGAAGAAGGCTGGCTAGTAAAGAGGATTAAAGAGAGAAAACTTAAATACTTTGGACACATTAAATGTCATGATAATTTAGAGAAGACCGTCTTGGAACGGTACATAATGGGGAAAAAGAAAGTAAGGAAGACCAAGGCGAAGATGGCTGCAAGACATCGTTGATGATCTACAAATGGATGCATCAGCAGCAGGCCATCTTGCTCATAACCGAGAGGCACTGCAGGCGAGACTCTTCGAATGCCGCGTGTGGAGTGAAGCTCCTCCCGGTCAAGGAAGAAAATGCGGAAAAGAAATAAAGGTTGCTGTGCGGCGCCGATGTGAAAAGGTGGTGGAAAGGATAAAGTGAAGTTTAATCGGTATGTCCAGTAGTATCGCTGCGAGAGCTACACATACCACGGCGCCTCTGCTCTAGAGGTCGGCCACGTCCGAAATACACCTACACTGGTGAAATATGCCTAAACCGGCACACATCAGCGGTGGAACTTGATGGTTAGACATGTTATGCCATCTCCGCTCTAGAGGTCGGTCACGCCTGATATACACCCATACTGGTGAATTTTGCCTAAACCGGCTCACACCAGGGGTGAATCTTGAAGGCTATGCATGTCACACTACCTCTGCACTAGAGGTCGGTCACGTCCCAAACACGCCCATACTGGGATAATATGCCTAAACCAGCTCAACCCAGGGGTGGAAGTCACTAGTGGCGAGGATTCGTCCTCCTGGACAAAAGCTCCATCCTGGTCACAACTAGGAAGGGTAGCGGCCACGACCACAAAATACTGAAGTCGGAGACGCTGGACCAGGGCAGTCTAGACAGGCAACCACCTCTCACCCGGCGGGGATGTTTGTGTATCCTAATCACGCTGAGGTTTTCCTGTGAGAAAGTCCAAGTCTGGGCTGGATGGGCAACCACCTCTCACCCGGCGGTGATACACAGGTATCTCAAAACACGTCGAGGTTTTCCGGTGAGAAGGTCCAATTCTGGCCTGGGTGGGCTACCACCTCTCACCCAGCGGGGATGCACTGATATCCTAAACACGTCGAGGTCTTCCGGTGAGAAAGTCCAACTCTAGACTAAACTGGTGCAACGAAAACCACGGTATCACGCAATCCGCTTCAGAGACCCACCAAGAATACAGGCTAAAGCCCTGCGATACTCTGAACCTCTTGTGGTCCTCTCGGGGATCTCGTGTGGTCCTTTAGGTGACCACACAAGAGACCACGGGACCTAACGAGGACCACAGGCGTAAATTCAGTAGGATCACAGTGCGGTCTTGATGGTAGAAGCGAACGAAGAAGAAGAAGACAACCGAGAGACCTACAGGAGTGCTGTTAGGAGGCAAAGTTCCGGAAGGGACATGCAAATGAATGAATGAATATATGTTTAGTACATTATCTCCATTACTATTCAGCCTAGTACTGGAAAAGGTAGCCAGAAAAGCAACCAAAAAAAAAAATAGTGCAGAAGAACAAGCTAGGTTACGCTGATGACATCGACCTGGTTGGGGGGGGGGGGGGTGGAACATGGAAGAAGTCACCAATGCCTGCATACACCTGAGAGATGTGGCACTAAAAGTCTGTCTGACCATTAACCAAGATAAGACAGAGTTTATGAAGATATCAAGAGATCAAAGGCAGAATGATCCAGATTATATAAATGTTGAAGATATGATTATTAGGTAAGCAGAAACATACAAATATATAGGCACAAGATTTAACAGAAGTCACATAGTAAACGAGGAAATTACAAGCAGACTACAAATTGAGAATAAAATATACTTTGTCTTGCAGCATCTGTTAAAATTAAAAATCATGTCCCAAAACACCAAAATAACAGTCTACAAAACTATAATAGAACCAGTCATGAATGGATCGGAAACATGGATTACAACAAATAAAGATGAACAACAACTGCAGGTCTTTGAGAACATGATCTTAAGAATAATCTAATAATAATAAATAATACCAACAGTGGAGAATGGAGAGCTAGAAAGAACACATAACTGAACAGCTTTATTTAAACCCCAACGACTTGTAAATGTCTTGAAACTGAACAGACTAAGCTGATTGGGCCATGTAGAAAGAATGGAAGAGAACAGACCAACAAAAATTATGTATGCACAAGAGATGAGGGAACACGATCAAGACAGAGTTGGAAAAACAATCATGGAAGAGGATATAAAGGAAATTCGTTTCACCAGCTGGAGAGAGAGAACATTAGGAATCGAGAGAAATGGAGGCGAACTTAATCTGCAGCAATGAGCCTTAATGGCTTGGAAAGCTGAAGAAGAAGAAGAAGAAGAAGAATATTCAGAAGACTGCAGATATTCATTCCATTGTTAAGCGCCGTGCCAGTAGGAGTGGGCAACCAGTCTTGTCTGTTCAGTGCTGTCACGTGTGTTGGTGGAGCATGGTTCAGAAGTTATTCTCTCTGGAAGTCTAAGGTCTCTCAGCTAGTCTGTGTTTAGAGATACTAGCCCTAAGGCAGTCTATATACGCGGAGTTAACTTCACCACCTCTAGATCATTCTAGTATCCATTATCGAATGTTCACGCCAGCAAGAAAGACAAGGTCCTTCTAACAATTTAGTCCGGTCTCACGTTTAAACATACCTTTATAATTAGTGCCTGCTTTTCGCATTTGATCGAATTAGGTGCTTGAAAGCAGAAGCTAAAAGCGTTGATTGATTAACTGATTGATTGATTGATTGACTGAGTGAACTTTATGTGCAAAAGGTGAAGAATCGGTCACCCAGGGCTGTCCGATATTCTGCCTTTTATCATGCAGCCTTCTCCCAGTTAGCACAGGCTTCTCCCAGTTACCACAGTCTTCTCCCAGTTACCACAGTCTTCTCCCAGTTACCATAGTCTTCTCCCAGTTACCACAGGTTTCTCCCAGTTACCACAGGTTTCTCCCAGTTACCACAGCCCCAGTTTCAGACATTCTAAATCAGATAGTAGAAATATTTTGTGCATATAACATTGTGCTGAAGTATGATTAAGATTGAAATAACAAAACAGAAGTAACAAAGTTGAAATGACGAACCTGCTATGCTTCACTCTCACTCCCGCGCTCAAAAGAGAAAGTGAAAACTAAAAATAATTGTAACTGAAACTATTTTTCAGCGATAACAAAACAGATAAAACTATAAATAAAACAGGAATGAAAATTATAATTTCACTTTTCTCTTAACTTATGAAGAAAATTAAATTGATAAATAATAAATATTTACTGTCTGTGTTTATAGTTTTTAAAAATATATTGATATTATTATTATTGAAGCCATGCGGCCAAAATATTGGTGTGTTTACTTCTGGATCTTATTATTTTTCTTCCTCGTTCTTATTTATCATAAATTCTGTAAAGTTGTTACATTTACCTTCGCCCATCTGAACAAGATAAAGGCTGCGCCAACAGACCAGTATGTGTGAGTGCCAAAACGGCCCCTAGACTCCTGAACATATTCTGCAGACCTGCAGTATACGAGAAACTCTGGGCTTCCTGTAAAGTCCTCCTGCTGACAACAGGATTCATGGAGGCAATCCAACTCCTTTTTTTTTTTTAGAAAGCTGAGTATACGAAACTGAACACAGAAGGAGAAGACGATCCATCTACAGAAGTGGAGCTCTCTCTCTCTCTCTCTCTCTCTCTCTCGATCGTGATAAGGATGATTCGGACAACGGGGCTGGGAGTCGGATGTGCGGGGTATGTGGGTAGCATAGTGATTTAGCTTATCCAGAGAATTTTGACAGTTCAACATGACGTACCGGCGCAGTTTCAATTAAATGTCTTTTCATGTTTGGCTACACGGTAATGGATGAGTTAAATTCATTCTGTTATTGTCTTGTTATCGTTTAGGAGAAAGACTGTGTGCTAACGGATTCAAGAAAAAAAAATGATGAGTTGATAAAGATTACATTCTTTCCATGGCCTTCTTTGTGTTGAAATGACTCCATATATTGTTGTTAGTTTCTTATGCTGATATAATCCTGCGTTCAAGTTTTGGCCTCTTTTGCCGATATTATTTTAGATTCTATTATAAGCCAAAAAGAACAAATATATCCATACTACAAGAACTTAATAATGAAAAAGGGTGGCTAGTAAAGAGGATTAAACAGAGAAAATTTAGATATTGTGGACACATTAAACGTCATGATAATCTAGAGTAGACCGTCTTGGAAGGGTACATAATGGGAAAAAGAAAGTGAGGAAGACCAAGCGAAGATGGCTGCAAGACATCGTTGATGATCTGTAAGTGGATGCATCAGCAGCAGGCTATCTTGCTCACAACCGAGAGACTTACAGGAGTGGTGTTAGGGAGGCAAAGTTCCGCAAGGGACATGCAAACGACTAAATGAACTTTAAGCCTCTTTTGGTGAAGTTATCTTACATTCTAAAACTTTTCTCTTCATCTGATATTACCCTACATTCTATTGTAGACCTCTCCTCCTGCTGTGTCCTCGTCTTCAAATGTTACCTGACATTCTACCTGTTAGCCGTCTCTGCTGATATTACACTACGTCCGACTTAACCTTTTCTGCTGATAGTACTACCTCCTACATAGCCTCTTCTGCTGATGTTACATTGCTATGTACTAATATCTGTTCCTATTACCGCTGCATTCACCGTATGAAATACCACGGACAATACAGACGCCCCAATCTTCCACATATTCATTTCAGTCAGGGCTGACAAGGGGGGTTAAGTGATGGCAGTCGTTTTACGTCACCCGCCAAAATATAATCTTCATTACTGGAAGAGGCTTCTCTACAAGAGTTGAGATGAAGAGCTTATTAACCCCTTGTTGCAGCCCTGTTGCTATTTTCGCCCGACGGTTAAAATTTTGGAGCATGTCTGCCGTGCTCTGTTCTTATCTAATCTGAACTGTTATAGAATCTTTCACGTTAGTTCTTCATCATTTCTTGGGCACCTCCTTTGAGGTCCTGAAAGCAGAGCTTAGAAATGCTTACTCACGTAAAGAAGAAGTGGTTAGGTTGCTACTGCCATTATCTGTCTTTCGTGGATGAGCGAGTACGTTCTAAGGGCCGTGACGGGATTCAGTTTCGTATTTCTGGAATTGACTGAAGCGAAAACACTTTGGAATAGCAGCAACGTTTGGTTCTTTACTAGGTTGCCCTAATCCAGAAGCAACTTTCGGTTCTTTATTGAGTTACATCTCTAACCCAACAGCAACTTTTGATTCTTTACTAAGTTGCCTAATTCTTCAGCGACTTACTGTTCTTTACTAAATTCCTCTAATGTAGCAGGAACCTCGGTTTATTTACTAATTTTTGCTCTAATCCATCAGCAACTTTGGCTCTTTGCTAAGCTGCCCTAATCTAGCAGCAACTTTTGGCTCTTACTTAGTTGCCCTAATCCAGTAGCAACTTTAGGTTGTTTGCTAAGTTGCCTTAACCCAGCAGAAACTTTTGGTTCTTTACTACGTTTCCCTCATACACACTCTTTGCTTCATCCGTACTCTGGGCATCAGTCTCCTGCGTTGTACGAGCCCCAGTGCTTATTTAGCAAATAATGTGTACTCTCTATGATAATCTGTAAATCCGCGCTTTTAAGAAAGGGATTTTTACTTCCTATAGGTTGACTGGCTCTGCCGTCATTGGAGATGGACAAGCACTGGATCGAGTCCCTAATATTAATTCGCTTAGAGAGATGAGCTGAGTGGAGAACTTGGGGAGAAGCTAATCCATGTCGATGCTTAGACTGAGAGAGATGGGAGTACAGACTGGCACGGCCATGAGTGAGAGGCATGCTGGCCGAGTGAGAGGACTTGTCAGTCAACTCAGGCCAGCCGCAGGACTCTGATTGATATACTGAGCACATGTGGACATGTCCGGAGTGCAGTGATGATGATGATGGAAAATATAAACCATAGGAACTTTTCTTTCCCGTGTAACATTAAAAAAATAAAAAGTATCGTTAGGTTTGTTAACCAACGTTATTAACTTGTAGGATCCGCTGTTAGTCTTCTCTTGTCTTGTCTTCTATCTTCCGTGAACTCTGTTCTGGTGTTCGGTGCAGCCGATGCTGTGAAGTTGTTGAGGCACAGCATCGTGTCGACGTGGGAGTTGGTTATGGCAGCTATTTTTTTCAGTTTTTGGGTTCAGTTAAAAAACATGGGGTGTCCAATAGTTGTTTTTTTTTTAAAGCAGACTCCACCACCATGGGAACAATGGCTATCCATGTCTGGTTAGCCTGGCTAGGCCTGTTACTAGGGGTACCAACGGAGAGGTGGGACAGGGTCTTGGTCAGCTATGTCAACCCTGACGCCAGGATGTCATCTAGAGGTCGCTGATTGCCGAAAAAGACGGCGTCTTCGTTCCCCTATCCGCTGGTGGCTGAAATGTTCTAAATTATTTGTTTTGTATAATCCAATTTTTATTGTTAGGATATTCCCTTGGCGCGTTTACTCACATGCACGTGTAGATAATTAGGAAGTCTGTGAGACGTTCTTGTAAATACTTGTATAAAAACACACATCGAAACGTGTTTGTTTGTTCTTCAGCTCGTCTCAGAATACGTAAATAATATAACCAAGTTACATTCTCGCTTTGATCACTTTCCCCAGCCATCACGAATATCACCGAACCTGGCCAGAAGATAATTTTTCTTTTTGCTGACATCATTTTCCCTGCAACCTCCTCTTCATATTTTAACTTCTAGCTCAAAAATAACTCTCCCCCCTCTCTCTCTCTCTCTGTGTTTCTCTTGCCCACCCCCCCCCCCGGCCCGCTTTCCGTTTCCTCTATACTGTGAACTCGTTCTGATCAAGCGTTCTAATAACAATTTCACTAATTATGGCTGAGCGTTGATGATCAAAGAGATCTACTGACCAATCACATTCCTTCTTTAGATGCATGGCTCTACTAACCCTCTCCCGCCCTCCCCATGTAACATTATATTACTTCAGTGAGATTAAAGGATATCAGAAGGCCTTCGTTTAATACTTTTGGCAAGCAGGCTCACTGGCAGTGTTTATATCGAGTCTTCTGTTCTTGTCCGGCGTAATGTTATCTATGGCTGCAGCCATTGTCTGCAGCTTATAATCCTGTTCTCACAGCTTACACTGTGAGCCCCTTTACTTTGAATCTCTTTTATAAAGCTGAATTACTTAGAAGGTTTCAGGGAGTCTATAATTTCATGTGTTCTTATGGTCTGTCTCTCATTTCGTGTGTCATCATGGCCTGTCTCTAATTTCATGTGTCCTCAATGAATTTGGTGGGCTGAATGCTGTCGATATAGTAATTTAATTCAAGCCAGTCCTATATACCATTTCTCATTCAAGTTGTCGTATGTAATTTCTCATTCAAGTTGTCGTATATAACCCTTTTCTCATTCCGGTTGTCGACGTCATTTCTCATTCAAGTTGCCGTATATGTCATTTCTCATTCAAGTTGTTGTCTTTGTCATTTTTTCATTCAAGCGAATCTTATGTATCATGTCTTCTTCAAGCCAGACTTACTTCTCATTTCTCATTCAAGCGACTCGTATATGTCATTTCTCATTCAAGTGAACCTTATATATCATTTTCATTCACTTACATGTCATTTTTTTTCTACATTAAGATAACTACATAAAACGGACTGCCGGTTGTGAGGAAGCCAGCGGAATTAGGCCGAAATTTTCCCTTCGAATCTAGAGACACTAAAGCAGCCCAATCACTGATCTGTAGAAACCTGACTTCTGTTGCTAGGGAATTAAAGGCACACAGGCCTGATGCTAAAATACAAGGGCTGGCCGTAGGTCATGAGAGGTGCCCTGCCAGACTCCAGATGGCGCACTGGGCGGTGACTGCTTTGCCGGATCTTGTCATCAACAGACATCCTTAGAGTCAAAACGAGTGTCACTTTTTTCACAACGCAAAATACGCCGGCAAGGAAATGGGGATGGCGTAAGGAGCTAGAGACGGAAGAGGAAGACGTAGAGATGTAGAGTCGTTGGGAGGAGTAACCACGGCGTTATGAAGATAGATGAAATCTACAAAAGTCTCACAAATAAGAATTTTCCTACCCTTCACCCTCCCCTAGAAGTATGAACAAGTGTTTCACATGAAGGATGATCCGTGGAGAATTAAGGACACTTCGGGCTGGGTCTATCTAAGGTAACGAGATACTCGCATATGAAGTTTATCGTGTTTTGGGTATTATAGGCCACAAGAAGTATCCACTAGAAAATGATTACTGGCTTAACAAGTTGTAATGTTAATGAACAACAATCTATAAGGAATCACGGACATTTTACCAGTGTTTGGCAGAGCTTCACCCTTGGTCGACAACCTGTATTTGGTGGAAGGTCAGAGACAACTTCTAAATTTTGTTCTTGTTTTAAGATTTTGTTTAGTTCAGAAAAAAAAGATTTGAATTAAAAACTCGAATTCCTTCTTGTTCTAAGAAACTCCTTGGGGAGAGATCAATGCCTGATTGAGTTATGTCGTTATACCGTTTCGTTTCTTTCTCCTTTCTTTTTGTCTCGAGTATATACCGTTCGTGCTTTTGATATCTAGTCGATATCTCGCACACGCGCACAATAGTCGACCAAGGACATAGATGGATGGAGAAGTGCCCTCTACCCTGCTTACAGGTCAAAGAAATAAGCAGACACCATTATTCTGTCCTCTTGAAGCCTCAAAGGTATCCTACATTGCCTTGTGGGGACGTTGCAATTTTTTTTTAATGAAGTTTATTTGTCTGATAGTTACAAATCGTGTGCAAATGAAGTGAAGTGAGGGTGATTGCCCGTGAAGTGAAATAATGAAATGGTGGGCTTTAACAAAACATGAGATGATAGTGATTTGGATGATAGGTACACCTGAGTGCATAGTTATATACAAACAGGGTTATATAATAACCAATGTTTTGAAACTAAAACTGTGTCGTTGTCAAAACATACATACATACACACAAAACAAAAAGGACTTCAATATTCCAAGTAGTTGTTAAAAACTACCTGAAAGCCTTAACAATTTGTTTTGGAAGATGGTCAGAAAAATTTCTGGTGTAAAAACTTTGTTATCAAACATGGCCTTATTCCTACATGACCAGATAAGAGATCTAAATTCTGCTAGGAGGATGATGGACTGTTCATGGCTGTCTGCTACTGTTCGAGGGATGGTGTTCAACATGATTGCTCTATACATGTCTACTGTCTGTGTTGTTCTTGTTGTTATCTCGTGAGTCAACAGTTTAAAAGCTAAAGAAACAGTTTTGCACTCAAAGAAGATGTGCTCTTCTGTTTCCTGTGTTTTAGTTCTACATAGTCTACATCTGATCAGTCTGTTGGATCTGCGGGCGACTCCTTGTGTGGTCGGTGTTATGCTGAACAATAGTCTGTGTGTTATCTCTCGTGCACTTGGTGTGATTCCTTTCTGGTGTGGGTTTTGAAATGATCGTGTGTAGGCAGTGATGAAGTATTTGTATCCTCTCTTTATTCTGTCCTGTAATGGTGGCTCCTGTTTCCTGACCAGATATTTGTATATGCCTGATGTTTTCATGTGTATTAAATGTTCATGTCCAGTGACACTTTGTATGCATTGTCTGTAGAAGAGCGGTATAGTGCCAAAGTGAGGGGGATATAAAAAGTAAAGTAAAGATAGTCCCATAGCATTTCAAATGCCGTAGGGGGTGAAGCGTTAGAGACCTCATTATGCTGGGTCATCAGCGTGTGAGGTAGGGTGACCAGTTCCTTTCCTCGCTGCCTTTACTTCTCAGATTTTCTCTGGTACCCATTTTACGAGGCTGGGTCGACCTCAGGGCCGTATTGGTCGGAAAAAAAATCCCGCTCAGCTGGGGATTCGAACCCTCGACCATTTGGTTGCTAGACGAGTGCTCTAACCACTACGCTAGCCGGGGGATATGCATTGTTTAATTTACAAAGTTTGATTAGCCGTAGCCCTACGTAGTAGTGGGCTAGTGTATGTTTGTGTGGCTGTTGGATGATTTGTCCCACATATTTAATTCTGAGTGCCTGGATCTTTGTTGATATGTCTTGTAGGGAGATGCCTCCTCTGTTCTTATCTTGCGCCAAGGTTTTCCGTTGGAAGCTGTGTACTGTGTGTCGGAAAATAAAGTCGCTAATCATGGAATTGACTTCCTTAAGTGACTGTTTAGGCAAGGGAAAGATATTTGCGGTGTATATGAGCTGTTGTATGACGTAGGTGTTGACTGCGACACTTCTGCCGAATATGGTGGTAGTTTTATATTTGTATATTTCTAGTCGGTTTTTTATTTTTCCAATGATATTTTGCCATCTTGCGTTGATGGTATTGGAAGGCGTAGCTGTAAATAAAATTCCGTATATTTTGATTTTGTTGACCTGAATTAATGTGAATGGGAAGTCTGTTTTGTTGACCCACTTGCCTAAACCCATTATGTGTGATTTTTGAATGTTTATTTTGGCCCCGCTGCCTTGTCCGAACTCTGTAATTATGTCTAGAATATTCTGAATAGAGGATATATTGGAAGGGAAGAAGATTGTGTCGTCATCGTAGGCCAGCGATTTTCTTTCTCCCATTCCAGGAATAAAGATTCCTTTGACTAATGTCTCCTGTCTGATTTTCTCCAGGAGTGGCTCTAGAGTTAGCACATACAACAGGGGTGAGAGTGGGCAGCCCTGACGTACAGATATGGTTAACCGGAATGGTTCACTTAGGGTGTGGTTTATTAAAAGTCTGCTTTCTGGTTTGTTGTATAGAATTTTGATCCAGTCTGTGATGTAGTCCCCAAGATTACATTTGGACAAGGTTTTCTGGAGGAAAGAATGGGAAACTCTGTCGAAAGCCTTCTCTTGGTCCAGCGATAAGATTGCTGACTGGCTATTCTTATCGTGAGAGTATTGGATAACATCTCTTAGGGAATGTAAATGTGTATTTATGTTTCTGTCGGTGACACTGCATTGCTGGTCCTTATTTATAAGTGTGTGCATGAGGGGACGTTGCAATTTAGGCATTTTTTTCCCATTTTTTTTTAGTGCCCGCATGCTAGATAATTTTACCACGTGTGTGGTGAGGGTTTGTTGATTAAAATAGCCTGATAGATAAGTTTTTTTTCCATTTGAATGTTGGAAAGAATCAGATCTGTAGAACATATAGCATCATAAGAAACCTTAAAGTTTGCTTTTACCAGTAACAAGTACAATATTCTTGTGCTGAAGTTATTCATATATATATATATATATATATATATATATATATATATATATATATATATATAATACAAAACAGAACATCTGGAATCTAATTAGTTCCATGTTTCAACACTATTCTCGCTAAGCTTCTGGTACAAAGCTCGTATTTTGTAAACAGTTTGCGTTCAATTTTGTAAATCAAGCCAAACCATTTTGTCGAGTATTGGCCCTTTGGTCAAACTTGAGTTACGGCCCCTTGGGGTTTATCGATTGGATACAGCAATCCGGTCTAAGTAAAATCAGGAGGCCATAAACGTTCGAGATAAATCAGTGCGAATATTTTTTTTTCTTCCTCTCACAGTTTAAGTTCCGTTTCTTTCTTTCTTTCTTTCTTTTCCCCTGTCTGCGGCACAGGCCATCAACAAGGGCCCTCCATTCATTTCTGTCCTGAGCTGCTTCTCCTTTTCGTCTCCAGATGTAGTCCATCTTGACCTCTGCTTCGAGACTCCTTTGCCAGGTGTTTCTAGGTCTTCCTTGTGTAAAACAGTATGCCACAGGGGACTTAACTTTGATGGGTTTTTTGCTGTTATCGCCCTTCTTTGTTTTCCCACAAAATTACTGAATTTTCATGTTTATGTTCCCTGATTTCTAGATGTTTCTAGAATCTGCTGTCACGGGATCTGGAGAATCTCTCGCGAGTGAGATTGTGAGTGAAGTTTTTGACTGAGAAGATTACTGCCCGTCAGAGCTGGAGTTCAGCGTTGGTCTGAGTAGGATGTCTTGTGTGCGAGGTTTTCTCCGCGGTAGTTTCGCTGTGCAGTTGTTGCTGGACTTGTTAGCAATGTACTAGTTGTTGAGTTTATGGATTATTTTATGTTCTTTTGGCGGTAGTTGCGATATTGGTCACTAGTTGTCCGGAGCTATTTGTTGTTTTATGTGCTGATCAGTTTGATATGTGACTTGATTTCGTTCACTTTTCGTGGATTCGATCATCATCATCATGTGTCGTATTAAACTTGTCTGTTACACAGTGCATTATTTGGTCGGCAGCTGTTGGTGGTTGTAGTTGATCGTTATGTATTGTTTATTTTCGGAATTTATTGTCAGTTTCTTGTCAGTTTGGATTAGAGGCTTCAAAGCGAAAGATTATTAGACTTTCAACATGGTTGATGAGTCGGGGGGGGGGGGTAGGTCCTTATCATTGCTTAGTCTGGTTTTGGTGTGTTCGCCCATTGCATTTGAAGTAGCTGAACCTGGGATGTTGGTCACACACAAAGCAAACGTGTGTGTTTCTCATGCTCTGGGAATTCCAGGTGAGAGCCTATGTGGTCGTGTTTGTGGTAGGCTTTCGAAGTGTATGTCTTAGCCATCTCCAGCATCTTCTCGTTATCATTTCTTTCACTGTGGTTGGGTTCATTTTCTGCCATAGCTTTTTGTCGCTGATGTTATCTGGCCATCTAATCTGAAGGATCTTCTTTAGGCAGGTGCTAACAAGAGTCCGCAGTCTCTTGATGCTTTTGGCTGATTCTGTGCATGTTCTGATCCATACAAAAGATTTGATTTGAAATTAGTGTTGAGCAGTATAAGTTTTGGTCTTAGGGATATTCCCTTGTCCTTCCAGATGTTTCTCATTTGTAGAAATGCGACTCTAGCCTTCCCGGTTCTTGCTGTAATCTGTGAGTCTGTACCACCATCTCATCTATGTGTTTTCCTGATTCATTTGGTTGCCGATTCGTCACAGATCTTGCTCTGACCGTGGGCAGAGTTTGTAGCTGTGGACGAGACTGTGAAGATCTTGACAGCACCAGACAGATCGTGTTGGGAGTGGGTCATGTTTGCTCGGTTTAATTTCCGGTACAAATAAAAAAAACCTGTTTTCCATCTTCTGTTTTATACTTTCTTACAAATTAATGAGTTTTGCTTGTCAGTCTGGTCTGAAGTATAGCTCTCATCACTTTGTCGAGATCTCTCTCTCTCTCTCTCTCTCTTCTTTGTTTTCCTCTTCGCTCTTTCTCTTTCACTAGAATTTGAGTGAAAGTTGAGAGGTCAAGGACCGAATGTCAGACGGGGCTATGTTCCCAATCTTTTACTATTTCACGAAACAAAAGGGTTCACTGGTTCGTTCTCTCTTTCTGTTCCTTACTGTCACTTTCTTTTTCTTACCTCTCTCTCTCCTCTCTCTCTCTCTTGTATTAAATCGAGAGAGGGAAGAATGAAAGATGGAGTGATAAAGGGGAGTATGTAAGACCCAATTCTTTACCCTTTAAAAATAAAGATCATTCATTCATTCATTCTCTCTTTATCGGTTACTATCTTATTCCCTCTATCATCCCTCCCTTCTATCTCTCTCTCTCTCTCTTTCGTTCTCTATCGCTTTTTCTTTATCGGTTACATTCTTATTTATTTTCCCTATCATCCCTCCCTTCTTCATCTCTCTCTCTCTCTCTCTCTCTCGGTTATTATCTTATTCCCCTTATCATCCAGTTCCTCAATATCTCTTAATAGCATAGAACCAGGGAATTTTACCTTTTACCTTACAATCCCTCCTTCCTCTCTCCTTTTCTCTCTCTTCTTCTCTCTCTCTCTCTCTCTTTATCGGTTACTCTCTTTACCCCCTCTTCCTCCTTCCTCTTTCTCCCTCCCTCTCTCTTCTCTCTTCCTCTCCCTTTTCTTTATGCGCTGTCTGTGAAGTATCAGCCCCATGCCTGGACAAGGAACATTATCATACAGAGTTTACCAACCTTCCAGCAATTACGAGCACCAAAAGCTGAATCAGCTCTTAGGCACGTTTTCCTCTCCTTTAAGTAAATAACTCACCAGGGTCGGGGATATTTTGGGTCATGGCTCCGAGAGGCAGGACCCCTAAGAGGAATTTTTTTTAAGCCCTTACAAAACTTTCATTCCGTCCGCCGCTTCCCGCTCCCGGCCCTCTCCCCCAGGCCCTCCTTGGCCCACTTTTAAAACAGTGAAAACTCTGGAACACATTGCATTGATTGGACCCCCGTTCTTGTAGGGGCCTGTTGAGAGATCTGTGGATACTCAACTGTGCAAATGTTGTGCTCATGTTATCAGCCATCTTTCTCATGCTCTATCTGGTTTTGGCATTGCTGATAGAGCCAGTTCACAACTATCAGCCATGGCTCCGCTACTTTTTCATCTCTCCATCTTCTACCCTTTCATAAACAGTACATTAGCACCCACTCAGAGACAATCTAGACGTCATACCAGATTCTTTTAATATCTCTCGCTCTCGCTCTCTCATCTTCTTTTCTAATTAAGATTTCGAACCCTTCGTAACCAGTAATTTCCTACCTCTGATTCTGACGCCTACTTCTGTGACTCCCAACTCCAAGTCCGACTCTGAATCCCCACATGTGCTCCCTGCAACATGTTAAAAAGGTCTTGGCGTCGTCATCTTTCCCTCTTGCCATGTTTTGGATTTCGTGAGCTCTGTTTTGTCGTATCTTACCTTGTCAAGGCGGTGTAAACTGATAACCCTCTGCATAAGCAATCTTTACGGCTTCTTCAAATATTTTTCTTATTCGTCATCGACCTTATCATTGTATGTGTTCCAGTTCATCACTTCTGAGGTGGCCCTCTTTTTCTAAGGATAAAAAAAACCCATTGATATTGTCTGCTTCTTGCAAAATGTATTGTGGAGTTTCACTTATCTAACTCCTGTCATCGGGACCCGCTAGCGTAGTGGTTAGAGCACTCGTTTAGCAACAGAATGGTCGAGGGTTCGAATTCCCAGCTGAGCGGGACTTTTTTTCCCGACCAATACGGCCCCGAGGTCGACCCAGCCTCGTAAAATGGGTACCAGAGAAAACCTGGGATGGAAAGGCAGCGAGGAAAGGAACTGGCCACCCTCCCTCATAAGCTGATGGCCCAGCACGACGCTTCATCCCCTACTGCATTTTGCTATGGAAATATCTGATGCTTCATCCCCTACGGCATTTGCTATGGAAGTATCTGATGCTTCATCCCCTACGGCATTTGCTATGGAAATATCTGATGCTTTATCCCCTACTGCATTTTGCTATGGAAATATCTGATGCTTCATCCCCTACGGCATTTGCTATGGGAATACCTGATGCTTTATCCCCTACGGCATTTGCTGTGGGAATACTTGATGCTTCATCCACTAGGACATTTGCTATAGGAATACCTTTTCCATAACCTAACTCCTGTCATGGCCATGATGCATTCTTCCGTTGATCTGAAATTATTTCTTTTGCGCATTCTGATGTTAGTATCTACTTCTATGCTTTTTTCTGTTTTGAAATAATTCTTCGGTGCTTTCTTCTGTTTGGAACTACCTCTTCGGTGCTTTCTTCTGTTTGGAACTACTTCTTCTGTGTTTTCTTCTGTTTGGAACTACTTCTTCGGTGCTTTCTTCTGTTTTAAACTACTTCTTCGGTGCTTTTTTCTGTTTGGAACTACTTCTTCGGTGCTTTCTTCTGTGCTTTCGTTTGTTTGGAACTACTCCTTCTGTGCCTTCTTCTGTTTGGAACTACTTCTTCTGTGCTTTCTTCTGTTTGGAACTACTTCTTCGGTGCTTTCTTCTGTTTGGAACTACTTCTTCGGTGCTTTCTTCTGTTTGGAACTACTTCTTCAGTGCTTTCTTCTGTTTGGAACTACTTCTTCGGTGCTTTCTTCTGTTTGGAACTATTTCATCTGTGCTTTCTTCTGTTTGCAGACAGAGGTATGTAATTCAGTTTTACAAAAAAGACAGAAATAGTGAGGAAAGTGAGCAGAACTGCAAGCGGTAGAAAGTAAGATGAGAACGTTTAAATGAAAGATTACATACAAGAACATTTCCGAAATATTGGATGTTGTATATTCTTTATTTATACTTTCTCGTCTTACTTTCTGCCATTTGAGTTTATACTCTTTCCTCGCTCCTCCTGTCTTCTTTTTTTTTTTTTTTTGTAAAACTGAATCACAAACCTCGTCTAGCTTTATTACTAGAACCAGTATGCGTGTGTGTAGAGAGAATGTGAGTGTGTGTGTGTGTGTGTGTGTGGGTATGTGTGTGTTCGTGCAATCGTAACCTCTTTTATTTCTTCTATTTGGAATTATTTCTTCTGTGTTTTCTTCAGTTTGAAATTACTTGTTCTCTACTTTCGTTCGTTTGGAATTACTTGTTCTCTTTCCGTCTGAAATTGCTTCTGTCGCTTCTTCCACTATCTGATATTACCTTTTGTTTTTCATTATCATGCCCGCTCTTTCTCACTAGACTAATCAGTTTTTGGTCTTTTTTTTTTTTAGACTAAACCTTGGCTTGGTGATTCACCAGTGTCTCTGACAAGTTCATCGCACCGACCGGGGCCCACTTGTTAATGAGACCGACGAAATCGAACGCTGATCCTTTTCATAATATTTCTTCTAGGCTGTTCCGGAGTGGAAGGCGCATCTACGAACTGTTATTCGTCTCTTCTTTAACTGTTTATGTTTCCTGTTTTGAAAGGGGGGGGGGGGGGGGAAGAGAAACAAAAGCCATCATTTGGTCTGTACCGGGATGTGTTTTTTATTGTGTGTGTGGGATTAAAGGTTTGACAAAGCTGTCACCTCGGCTGGGTTTGGTTTAGTTTTAATTTTCAGGTTTTTTTTTTTTGTTTTCTTGTTTTGTTTTATGATTTCAGTTTTCTAACTGTGTGGTCTACGAGGGTCATGCCGAAAGTCGTGAGCAAATTGTTTTTTTTTATAAATCATAATTTATAGATAGAGAAAAATATAAATGTATCGCCTTAAATTGCATCATTTGCACTTCATGTAGAGGTCACATGACGTCGCCATCATATGTCACGCGACCACGTGGAGCAGAAACAAAATGGCGGGTGCTGAAGTTTCGTTTCCTCAACGTGTTGTTATTGAGTTCATCGTTAAAGAGAAAATCCCAGCTGCTGAAATTCACGAAAGACTTTATCTTGCTTATGGAGATGTGTGTATGGGTGCTAGCGGTGGTAGGAGTCGGTTGAAAAATTTCAAAGATGGAAATACGAGCATCCAAGATATGCCTCGTAGCGGTCACCCTCGAACTGCCTCCACCGGACGCAACGTGGAAGGGGTTTATGACATCATTAAAGAAGACAGCCGTGTCACAGTATCTGAAATCGCTGTAAATCTTGGAATAGGACATAATGCAGTACAGGAAATGATTGAAACCCTAGGCTATAGAAAAGTTTGTGCCAGCTGGGTCCCACAGGAGAGAACGTCCAGAAAGCAGTGCATCTGTGCCGTCAGTCAGCTGGAATGGAATTCTACCAGGAGGGTATTATCAGAATTGAGGAGAGATGGGGAAAATGTATGCAGAGAAATGGATGTTATGTTGAAAAGTGAAGAAAAGGATGCAGTTAAGGTGATCCATTTATATTTTCTCTATCTATAAATTCTGATTTTTAAAAAGATTTTGCTCACGACTTTCGGTGTGACCCTCGTATACCACGAACAGCTTTCACACTTACTATTTATAGTGATGCGCATTCTGTTGTGTTCATTACTACTACTACTGCTGCTGCTAGTACTACTACTGCTACTGCTGCTACTACTGCTGCCTCTGTTAGCGCTACTACTGTAACATTGTGCCTCGTAAGTTATGATTGTAGTATTATTATAGCCTTGTATATTAGGATGGTCAGTCACTTGCATGTCCCCTGCGGAACTTTGCCTCCATAACAGCTTTCCTGCATGCCTTTCGGTTGTAAGCAAGATGCGCTGCTGCTGATGCGTCCATTCGTAGATCGTCAACGATGTCTTGCAGCTATCTTCGCCTTGGCTCTTTCTTTCTCCCATTATGAACCCTTCCAAGATGGTCTTCTCTAAATTATCATTAAGTATAATATGTCCAAAATATTTAAGTTTCCTCTGTTTAATCTTCCTTACTAGCCCCCCTTCTTCAATATTAAGTTCTTGTAGTATGGATATATTTTTTTCTTTTTTTGTCCATGATATTTAAAGGACTCTTCTGTAGCATTTACATTCAAAGGCATCTATGTGTTTCTCATCAGTTTTGCTAAGTGTCCAGGTCTCACATGCATATGTTGGGATGGGAAAAACGGTATTTTAATTATTATGATTAATGTTATTACTTTTATGATTACTATTAGCATTTTTATATTTATGATTAATATTGATAAGTAGGTAAGAAAGGATGGAAAATTTTATTGGTATTATTACGACAGAATTAAGTAGATACTTAGAAATACTAGACGCTGACAATGAATACGGATACGGACCAATATGATTTGCTCAGATAACAGAAGTACATATGGAGACAGACAGAAACACACTATGTAAACAGAAGTGGACTAACAATCCCCGTCACGTATCTCAAACACCTGATACTGGATAAGAAGAGTTAACCGACGCGAGAAAAATGATTAAACGGATTTGACGCAGCAGACTTACTGACAGGCGGGGCATATTTACTAATCTTAGTACGCAGTTTGCACACATGAATAGTCCAATAAGTTGACCAAAGGGAGTGGACCGACTCACCCCGAAGTCCAATGAGTTTTTAGTTAACCAGATGACCAATAGCAATATCTGGAGGTGTACCATATTGGGCAACTGGTATAAGCCAGGCATGCAGTTTTGGAGAGAGGACACAGAAAAGTGGAATAGAAAGATCAAGAGAAGAGCAACGACAGATAGTGCATTTGGACAGGTAAAGCAATATATTTTCAGGAGATAGAGAAGCAGTTTAGAGCCAGAAGTAGTTTAGGACAGAAAGAAGAGAGTACAGAGAAAGGAAGAATAGAAGGATAGATAGGAGAGCAACGGCAGATAGAACAGATGGATAAGTAGAGCTAATAGATATTCAGAAGGCAAGATAACTGTTTAGAACAAGAAGTAGTTTAGGACAGAAAGAAGATATGTTTCAAGTTAGTGATTATCAGTACTGCGTGAGAAATGCAGAAGATTTGATATTTTTAGAACTTTGTGTAAAATGCTTTTGGAGCTGCTTCAATTTGATATTGGTGAATTTCGTTTGATGAACATTAAAGGTGAACTATAATTTGATTCAGGAACGAACAATCTGGGTTTTATAGTGACTATGTCTATTAAGATTTCAGTCTCGTGGTGAACCATATAATATCACATGCAGTAACATTCTGAACTGTTGAAGGGAACAAAAAGAAGACGTAGTAATGAATATTAATGGCTTGAAAGTAACAAAGAATATCAAATGTTGTCGCGGCCACAACAGACTATTCGTCGTATAGAAGATACAGACAAACACTGATTCGTTCAAGCATCAAATCACTCAAGATCTAGAATGAAAAAAAAAACATTATTATTTCCAACTTCTCAACATTATTATGCACAGTATAAATCAGAGCTTTTCAATATACTACTGCTACTACTACTACTTCTAATACTAGTATTACTACTACTACTACTACTACTACTACTACTACTACTACTACTACTATTACTGCTGCTGCTACTACTACTACTACTACTGCTGCTGCTGCTGCTGCTGCTGCTGCTGCTACTACTACTACTACTACTACTAATACTACTGCTACTACTACTAATACTATTACTACTGCTATTACTACTACTATTACTTTTACTACTATTACTACTACTATTACTACTACTACTGCTGCTACTACTACTACTACTATATTCTCCGTAAGATCGACAGAGGCATGCTTCTCAGGAAGCCTTCTCACACGCTAACAAGCTGTAGACTTCACATGGATCTACTGTCCTGGGTCGTGCCGGAGCGCATGGTAATATGACTGGGTCGATCGACTGGCTGGAAAGGCCCCCAGCATAAAGTGTTCTGAAATTGGGCATTACGGACATCTCGAAGGCTGCTCTGTGTGGGGATGAGGAGCTGAAATGGGAAAATAACCCCTACGTTCCCAAAATGAAGGAACTGAGTGAAACAAGGAAGGATAATCATCCTTTGTGAGAGGAAGCGACGAACCCAGAATCAACGAGTGACAGAGACAGTCAGTACACACACCTTAACATTGGTTGCTGGAACGGGAGGAGGAGAAGGTATAGGAATGCCCTGAATCAAGCAACATATCAAAGAGGGCACTGACACCGGTCGCCAAGCACTTCTGCCAAAGAGACCATCAAGGAAAACGGGATTTCTCTGTAACTGCAGCCCGCTCCTGTTCTTCGGATGAACGAACTCGGGAAGATCTGGAACAGCGCCTTAAGTTCCAGACTGGCTGTCTCCACCCAGAGCTGGAACGAGCAATAAATTAGGCTTTCTTTAAACTACCTTTCCGCCTAGTTGCTAACGTTTTCTATCTCCCCAACCCATGCCAACTTTCTTTCTTGTCTTAATCCCAATCACGTCGCTGCATTTCCTCGTGCTTGTTGGAGGCAATTTATTTTTCAGCCATTTCTATTCTTCCTCTCTAGCCCACAGTAGGCTTTGTTAGCTCCTTTGTCTAGGCACGCTTAGCAACCAGTCTTGTCCTCTCAGTGTACTCTGTTCTTCTGTATCTTTCTCCACCCAGCCCTCCCCATTATGTCATCTCACTCTTTTATCAAATGCTTAATTTGGCTGATTTGTTTGGACCACGGATGATGGCAAGCTAAGGTTATTTGTGGCATAACGCCATGTTGTTTACCATATGGTACTCTTTGTGATAACCCTTTTACAACATTTCTCAGCCATTCGTTGACTTTCACTTTGTGCTCTACTTCGTCTATCTGGTCGCATTTCGTGCCGGACTTTCTTACAAGGAGGAGGCCAAAAGGCTAAGTCTATATATTTTTCATATATTTTCCGTGTTTTTATCTATTTATTATAGATTGTAGATATAATATAGATATATTATATATTATATTTTTATCTATATTTTTGTGTTATTTTTGTATGTGATCCTTGAAAAAAGGTTTTTTGCGGAAATATTGAATTGTTCTATACCCGTCATTCAGATGAACTCATCTTGTTTTCTACTACTCTTGTTTCTGCCCACTTTCCTCACTCTTTCTATCTCTTTGTAAAACTATACCATACACACATCTATTTTCACGACTCAATCAGCCAGTAGTAAAGAGCACACACAAGCAATCTCTGTAAAATTTCTTACATCCCTCATCAAATTATTACTTAAGAGTTTAACGCAGAAATTTGCTTCAGATCATCAAGAGAAATGGCTGAATTTTAACTAGATAGCCTTGATGACTCACAGGTAATTTTGATCATCAAGCGATGAGCACATTCCCCTGGCTCTGATTCTACTTTATACCGGCAGTAAACGTATCATGGCCACATTACCAGGAACTTAGTAATTAATTATGCTGAGCATAGTCTCGATATAATATCAATTTCTTCGAGATCTTTATTTCTGTGGAAGCAGTTGTTGTTGTTATTGTTCTTCTTCTCCTCTCCCTCTCCGTCCTCCTCCGTCTTCTTCTTCTTCTCCTTCTTCTTCTTCTCTGAAATCAGTCTAAATATCCTTTATGAATTACGATATTCGATTCACATTATATTGTTCACATCGCCATTCAGCTTGGTCTTGACTGTGGTACATATAATGGTACCATGTCTGCTGGGCACTTAAGGTTCAGAGAGAGAGAGAGAGAGATGTCTGCTGTTTTGGGTCTTTTTTAAATGGAAATCCTGTAACAGATGCTGGGCTGTCATCTTTCCTTGCCACGTGTACACTCATCAGTTTTGGGTATCTTCAGTCTGTTGTACATGCTTGATCTCCGCCTGTTGTGGAGTCTAAAGTTCTTTATCTATTTCTGGTTGCCGAGTTGGTGATAGCCATCATTCCTACGAGAGTTTGGGCAATCTTTCTCAGTTTTGACTTTGATCAACGATCTGGCCTAGTCATATGATATACTTTTAATGTACTTTTGCCTATGATAATAAAATTAGTAGTTATGACCACTTCGATGTACCATAAACCTATAGATATTTGTAACTGTTTTCTGTATAATCCTTCATTGAAATGTTGCAAAGTTTTTAATTCTTGAGCGAGGCAGAAGAACCTGAACAATTCTGGGCTTCTGTCACATTGATACTGGTGGTGTAAGGTTAGTAGAAAGCAAGAAACCAGGCCCATACCAAAGACCTTATAGCAACCTTGGCCAGTGCACGCACGCACGTACACACACGAACACACTTACATACAAAAGAGTGTAAATTTGACGAACAAAAGACTTCACTAATAGTGTGAATTAGCACATTTTGTCCACAAGGAGGTGTGAAGTAATCAGTTTCGTTTTGGTTACGGCCGATCAGAATTAGACTGACCACTTCACGGGGCAACATGTGTTGGTTATATAAGGGGGCGTGTGTTGTCAAGCGGGTCAATATTCTCTGTAGTTGTGATGTCCTGTGCTGGAATGTATTCGTAGAGATTGTTCGTGATGCGTTCTTGATGTAAGTCTACCCCGTGCCATCCGTAGTTCGTTCCAGCATCGTCAGGTGTCCTATGTGGAGTTTCAACGTATGTGAAGTGCGACGTCTGTGGTTGTAGTCGTGGTAAGTGTTTTCAATTCTTTCTATTATAGGTCTTCGTGACACGCAATGTCTTCGTGACAAGTAATGTGATCTTTTTTTTTCATCACGACTAGGAGTGTAAGTGTAAAGTAACATAAGCCGTGATACATCATATTTGTTGGGAGATTAATGATGAACTAATGATTCCTAATTGTAATACAGTCATTTATATGTTATTGGTGAAGCTCCGCGAGATTAAGTGACATGAGATGTGCCACGTGGCCTATGATGTTTTGTATGGTTTTTGGTCAAGTCTTCGATGGCTTAAACCGTCCGATCCTATGCAAAATCATTATTCGACACTGTAACTTACAGTCATTTCTAAGTTTATTTCTCATCATTCATGATGATAAATGTTGATATCTGTGTATGTGATTCCAGAGACTGGGGTGCTAATTTTGTGTTATTAAACGGCACCACGAGGCCCACAGGTTCTCCATGTTATGTTTACGTTTTTCTAGACAACGATTAATAAGATAATGTAAGTGTTGATATCGAATGTCTAGACCGAGCTGCTGGTACGGCTCATTAGTATAATGAAGATTGACTTTATTAATGAAATGATTACGTCTTGCAAATGTGCATTTGCTGCACGTTCATGTGAAGGGTTCACCTTTGTGTTGGTGTTGTGGGATAAGTGTAATAAAATGGCAGAATTGCATGCTTTCTGTAAATGTTGTGTTGGCATTTAGTGTTGATTGTACAGCTTTAAGAGTGTGGATAATCTGGGGAAGGAATTCAAATATATATATATATATATATATATATATATATATATATTGGAGTAGAACCTGTGAAAGACCATAAGGGGAAGCTATGTCCCGTTCGTACTGTTCTACTAAAGAACATGGAGACTAACGTCATTACCTGGTGAACTAATTTCTCTTTGTAGGGATACAAGTAAAGAATTAATGAATTAAATAAACACGGCACAGTAACTGTCAGTTACAAGGTAAAGTAATGCAACTGACATTTACAAAAAAAAAAGAATAAACATGTCATGTAACATATTTTACAGAGGGAGCTAAGAGTGTGGCAAAACATGTGAAAGATAAGAGAAATAAGGACAGCGGTAAAACTGGATCTAGTTATAATTAAGATGGAGGAGTATGGCTCAGTTTAAAAGAAAAAGAAAGATAGAAAGAATAAGGGAAGTGGGTGGAAACAAGAATGGTAGAAAGGAAGATGAGCACCTACAAATGAAGAACATAAAAGAATCGAATCTTTCGACGAAAGCCTTTTACAAGGATCACATACAGAAAACAAAAACAACACAACAGATAGAAAAAAAAGAAAATGTTATGAAATTATTAATATTAGATATTTGTATGTTCTTGATTTATACATGATCAATCTTCATATGACAATAATACAGTCTTATGCTTAATAATACAGTGTTATTCTTAATACAGTGTTATGCTTAATATCTTAATATGACAATAATACAGTGTTATGCACCCATGAATGATGCAGATGATGATGTGAAAGACGACTTCTATCACCAACTACAACAAATCATCAACAAAGTCCCTAAACACGACATCCTAATTGCTATGGGGGACTTCAATGCTAAGGTAGGGAAGGATAATACCGACGTTGAAAACGTGATGGAGAAAGAAGGAATTGACATGGTTAATCAGAATGGAGAAAGATTAATTGAAGTATGTCTAACAGAGGGCATGGTCATTGGAGGCACAATATTCCCACACAAAGAGATACATAAAACAATGTGGATATCTCCAGATGATAGAACTAGAAACCAGATAGACCATTTTTGTATTAGAAAGCAATACAGAACATCTCTCATGGATGTAAGGGCTTATAGGGGTGCAGATGTCAACAGTGATCACAACCTGTGCATAGGGAAAATAAAACTAAAATTGAAAAGTCAACACAAGAAATCAGTACACAGAAAGATAAACAGCCACAGCCTACAAGAAGAAAATACTAACATTAATTTCAATCAGGAACTTGCCAATCATTCCAAAACACCCAGTGAAATTGAGGAAATAGGTATAGATGAGTTATGGAATTCTTACAACACAGCCATAATCACAGCAGCAAAAGTAAGCGCTGGATTGGAAAAACCAAATAGAAAAGCATGGATATCAGATAAAACATGGAAGTATATACATGAAAGACGAGCAGTCAAATTAGACATGTTGAATGCAAAAGCAGATCATGAAAGAGATTCAGCAAAAGCAAAATACACAGAAATAGACAAGAAAGTAGAAAGTTCAGCTAGAAGGGATAAAAGAGAATACATAGACAATATGGCGAAAGAGGCAGAAAAAGCAGCAAAAACAGGAGACAGCAAAACTTTATATAATATACAAAAGAGGCTAACAGGTACTATTACATCGAAAGAAAGACCAATCCTTAGCAAAACTGGAACACTATTAACATCAAATAAAGACCAAAAGCAAAGATAGGCTGAACACTTCCAAGAAATACTCAATCGACCACACCCAAAAGAATTGTTAAACCTTGAAACTGACTTACCAGCCCCACAACTAAATGTCAACCTAGATGAAATTAAATTGCAAGAAATTGAAACAGCAGTGAATTTAATGGCTAACAACAAAGCTGCAGGTGAAGATGAAATCACAGCTGAGATGCTAAAAGCTATCAATAGTGACAACATGAGACAATTACAGTGAATGTTTAACAAGATTTGGAAAGAAGAAAAGGTCCCTTCTAATTGGAAGAAAGGAATCATTGTTAAAATACCAAAAAAGGGCAACCTTAGTGACTGTAACAACTGGAGAGGAGTAACCTTAATATCAATTGTGTCAAAAGTATTTTGCAAGGTCATTTTGAATAGACTTAAAGATATAGTGGATACTGCAATGAGAGAAGAACAAGCAGGATTTCGAAAAGGGAGAAGATGTCTCGACCAGATCTTTACTCTCAGAATAATACTTGAAGAACATATTGAAAAGCAGAAACCATTAATACTGAACTTCATAGATTTTAAAAAGGCATTTGATAGCATACACAGAGATTCATTATGGAGAATTTTATGTCTATATGGAATACCATCTAAAATTGTCAACATCATTAAGGATTTATACAATGGATATGTTTGTGCAGTCAAGACAGAAGAAGGAATGAATGAATGGTTCCAGATTGAAACAGGCGTGAAACAAGGATGTATACTGTCTCCTTTACTTTTTGGGATTACAATAGACTTCATAATGAAAAAATGCTGCACAGGCAACACAGGTATTGACTGGGTACATGGGACCCAACTAGAAGATCTTGATTTTGCTTATGACATAACTCTTATCAGTAATAATGTGAATTCCATGCAAGAAAAAACAGATAACCTGTCTTCACTGGCTAGCAAAATAGGACTTGAAATTAACAAGAACAAAACAAAAATAATGAAAATTCCCATCAATCAAATTGGAAAAATACACATAGAAGGGACAGATATTGAAGAAGTCAATCAATTTGCATACCTTGGCAGCTACATAGACCAGGATGGTGACACTAGAAAGGAAGTTAGGATCAGAATTGCAAAAGCAGCATCAATCTTCAAGAATCTTCAGAACATATGGAATTCAAAAGTTATAAGCACAAAAACCAAGTTAAGACTATTCAATTCAAATGTAATATCCACCCTCATTTATGCATGCGAAAGCTGGAAAACAACTAAAGAAATAGAAAAGAAATTAGACTCTTTTGAAAACAAATGCCTAAGGAAAATACTCAGCATCAAGTGGAATGAATTCAAGAACAAGACAGAGATAAGACAAATGACTGAAAAACAACCAGTCTCATGGGTGATGAGGAAAAGGAGATGGACATATGTTGGTCACTTGATGAGAAGAAATGATCAGAGAATCCCAAAACAAGCTATCAAGTGGAACGCAACAGGCTGAAGAAAAAGAGGCAGACCGCGTGAAACTCTGAAGAGGACATTATTAAGAGAGGCCAAATTAACAGGCATAAAATCCTTTGATGAGGTTGAAAGACTCGCCGAAGATAGGAAAAATTGGCGAACTACTTTGCGAGCCCTATGTGACGTTTAACGGCACGGGAAGGATATAAGATATAAGATATATAAGAATCTTAATTAGATCATTCTTGTTTCTTGCCACTTCTCTCACTTTTTCTACCTTTTTTGTAAAACTGAACCACACATCTACATCTACTTTCTGGCAAAACATGAACATTCATCCATTGATGTGACATTTCCTTTCCTGAACGTTGTCTCTCTCACTGACTCCCTGAATGAAATACGGTCTTGCGCAAGTTGACCAACGTTTCTCAATGACCACATTCTGACTTTCCACGACCTCCTGAGTCCACCTGCGGCATTTAGTGTCACTAGAGTTTGCCTCTCGTCTCTCTTGCCCCGGGCACTATTCCTTCTAATATCAACCTCTACAACCTATTGTATCTCTTGAAGTGGCCTATGTATCTTAGCTTTCTAATTTTTTATGGTGTTAAAGAGCCAGTTTTCTCCGATACCTAAACTCATTAGTATCTCTTTTTATTTGATTTTTGTTCCATCCATGTGATATTCTATCCAGAATATTACATGCCAAAGTATTGCTGCGTCTTGTACGCTGGTATGTCTTATATGGTTGAGAAATATTGTTTAATTTACCGGTGTAAAGTGAAATATATATATATACATATATATATATATATATATATACACACATATATATATATATATATATATATATATATATATATATATATCCATTTTTATCGTCGAATCATTCCACGATGGGATGAATGCAATAAACTTTTCCACTTTCCATCAAAATGGTCCAGATAAGGAAAAAAAATTCGGTGAATTATATTTTTAGTTTGCAGAATTTCCACCTTTATGTTTTTTTTCAAAGCAAAATTTGCAAATTTCTCCATAATCCGCGCTCTATACAGACCACAGTCAGTCTAGCAGGCCACGTCGAGTCTAGCAGGCCACACTGAGTCTAGACACTAGACTCGAAGTCTAGTCAGCTGAATGAAAGAACGATTTTAGCACAATATCTGGTCTTATCAGTCGTTGTTATGCCAATATCTAGTAGTTAAATGATATCAGTTCACTTCTTGTTTGTTTAGGGGAATAGGGGACAATAGATGAAGTTGTTTTCTTTTGTCCCATAATTAGAACTTCGTGTAAGGGAGGGGAGGGGTGTTTGAAAGGTGGGAGGTTAAGGGGGGGGGGGGGGGGAAGGAGAAGATATTTTAGTAAACGCGGACACAATAAATTCATAAACCACAGGGCTTCTCTAAAACTGAGAAAAGTGAACTCTGTTATTGTTATTTCTTTACGTACCTCTTTTTTGTTTTAAAATTGGGATTTTCTTTTGCGCTGTTTTTGTTGGTCTTATCTCGATGCAGAACGGGAAGAGGAAGAAAGATTGTGACTGTTTATTTGGATGCGATTCTCTCTGTAATAAGCCTGCGCGTTTTGTGTAATCTTGCGATAAGTTGTGTTTATGAGTCTCTCGTGGGTTCTCTGTATACAGGATGTTTATTGTGACGCTATATGCCGGCGTATGCTGGGATGTGTTATGTAAACTCAGTGATATACGACATTTTTTTTGTTGTTGTGTTTTAAATGTATCTTTCTGGTTAGATTTCCTGTATCTCGCTCATCTCCGACTGTTGCGCGAGTCTTTTCGTAAAAGTCGCCCGTCTTCGACTTATCTTGCAACCTTTACTTATCCGTCTCAATGCTCTTCCGTGAATTTCCGTGGCCTTCTGGCTGTTATCTCTTCTCTCGATTGAGTGACCGGCACTATCAAAGAGGAACAAAACATACACTTTTCCCGACCTTCTACGCAGTTTAGAAAAGCTATCATTAAGCAACCGACACTGGGAAAACACATAGATAAAACTACAGACTGGCAATAGCTCGGAGCACACCTGTTTGATGTAATTTCGCGTACGGACACTGATTTATGGCCCTTGACAGCGCTGTTGTTTTGTAGGAGTTAACCTTGTTTATAAATTATTTCCAAGCTTTTAACTTTAACCAAAGTAAAACTATATAAACATTTACAAAAATATATATCTAACTATGATATTCCCAACATGTTGACTTTGTTGGACTCGACAGCTTAATGAGAAATAAAAATTTGAAAGGAAACAATTAAATCGCTCAGGATTGAAAGCAAGAAACGGCACAGTCCGAACATCCATTGTAGTCTTCTTTCTGCTGAAGAGATAGAACAGGATGATAATGAAAGCGATGAGGATGATGAGGATAATGATGATGATGATTACAAGTAATCCGTGTTTTACCTGTCTACCTCAAAGGGTGGGCGCTATTAAGATCTTGTGTCCTTTCTTTTGGGGTATGTTGTTTTCACATTCATTTTCGTCATCTTTTGCATAATAGATCCTCACCTTGGAACTATTCAGGTGATGGGTCCTCATATTGGAAGTACCACGTGACGGATCCTCATCTTCGAACTCTCACGTGATATGTCCTCACTTTGCAACACTCAAGTGATGGGTCCTCATATTGGAGCTCTTCAAGTGATGGGTCATCACCTTGGAACTCTTCAGGTGATGGGTCCTCACCTTGGAGCTTTTCACGTGATAGGTCCACACCTTGGAGCTTTTCAGGTGATGAGTCCTCACCTTGGAACTCTTCAGGTGACGGGTCCTCATCAGGGAACTCTCGCGTAATGAGTCCTTATTTTGTTCATTTTTCCCAGACCGCGGATAGGTAAAGATAAAAAAGGTAAAGGTAAAATTCCCGTTTCCACGCCATTAAGGCATATTGAGGAGTACGGTGTTAGGCCCGTATTTTCCAAGACCTTCGGCACATGAAAGTGTGATGTGGTCAGTATCACGCCTGGCCGCTTTACCTTTCCCAGATTTCTCTGGTACCCATTTTTAGAGGCTGGGTCAGCCCTGGGGCTTATTTTTTTCAGTGTGTACCAGAAAAAAAAAATCCCCACTGCTGGGACTGAACCCGGGACCGCGGGTAGGTCACCAGAAAATTAGACTTCAGAGGTTATACCATAACCACATCATGACGCTAATGGTTATTTTAGAGTTTCATCAGCTTCGGTAGTTATGCAGAGTTCAGGGATACTGAGGGACTGATTTCTCTAGAAAAACTAGCAGGACATTCATGGATGGCAGCCCATGCTACTAAGATACTAGAACACAAGCGTAGCGTCAGATCAGGAGAAGATTTCAGAGACTTAGCTTGAAGACCTGAAGTGGGCTCTTAGCTTGAAGACTTGAAGTAGACTTTTAGCTTGAAGTAGACTAGTTAGTTTGAAGACTTGAAGTAGACTCTTAGCGTGAAGACTTGAAGTAGACTCTTAGCTTGAAGACTTGAAGTAGACTCCAAAAGGGAGCTTCTCAGCCTGACTATACGCCATCCCTGCCCTGTTAGACATTCTGAAATTGCTACAAGGAGCACCAAAAGAGGAGATAGGATAGCCTCTTATTCAACTCGTATATTCCGGCCTGTCATAGAATAGCTATAATCTCAGACCCATGAGGAAATTTAGAAGTTAGAACAGGAAGTCATCATAAGAAACTGTGTAGTTTTTAACAGGAGATCTCTACGTAAAAGACTTGAGGTCCATGGATTACGAGCAGTCGGTTGATCGCGTAGGGTCTTTAGAGGTTCTGAGCCTTAGTCTAGCTGTAGTGAGTCAAGGGGCAAGAACAAGAAAAGATATCAAGCTTAGAGGAGCCAGAGGCAGTCAGTCGAGTCCAATCGGGCAGTCGCTCAATCAGCTAAGTCAGACAGTCAGTAGATAGCGTAGGGTCTCTTGGGGTTCTTAGTTTTAGTAATTGTTCTAGAGTGCGTTTCGTTTAGTCAGAGTTACATTAGACTCCAAGTTCTCTGTAAATGCCCTGAATAGTCTAATAAAAGAGACCCACCATCGCTCAAGAGCCTTTCGTGTGTTGTTCTTGAGCGAACGTCTGAAAGCACAAGTTGATTGAGAGGGGGGTGGGACGTACTGAGACACGGTCCTGATAACTGATGCGTCACTACTGCCATCTTTGTTTCCATGGCAGCAGTCAAATTTCCTTGCTGTTCTGTGTTGGTGCCCAGAAAATACTCGAGACTCATAGATGGCTAATGTAACAGAAATATAAACGTGGAAAAGTGAAGCAAAGCTCGTAGAAAAGGTAGAAACAGGTAGAAACGGAGTGAGAAAACAAGAGCGGAATCTGCACATCAGTGGAGCAAGCAAGATAAGAGAGACGAATAAATAGGACTAGCGATTTTTATCTGCCAGAAACTCATCAGAGAAGCGTTTTAATCCCGTTTTTTGTGGAAACAATTTTCGAAACTTTCGCTGAAGCAAAATGTGGCTATCTTTTATCTTCTATTTAGCCCAGTTTGGCCCGGGGGAGGGGGGGGGGCTTGTTTGTTACAGAAATAAGGTGCCTGAGCAAGAAAGACTCGACTTGAAAATTAATAGAATAAGCCCGTTAGGCTGTTTAAAAACAGAGGATAACTGGGATTAGAATCTTGGACTTCAGTAGGATAAGATAACGCCTAGACACAAAAGAACGATGTATTAGCCACTAGACCACAAAGCACCCCTGTAGAGCCAACGAAGAAGGGGACAACATTTACAAGGGGTCTCAAAGCATTTGAAAGGAGAAAAAAAAAGAAGCAAAGAGAGGTCAGACGATAATCCTTTTTATTTATCACCTGCAGAATGTCTAGACGCCCAGCAGACACCTCTGCGCCCCACAAAACGCCTGAAGAGTTCGTTCGACGTGCAGAACTGTCCTGGTTTCCGGCGGCAAATATTTGACTGACATACAACTTCCTGCCTTGTCTATCCTCGTTAATCCACAAAGTTATCTCAATTTTGATATCTCTTTTAAGGTTTAGGAGACGTAAGATCTTCTAAAAATATAAGTATATATATATTGTTTGAAAGAGATCTATATTCACTGTGACCTGTATTTTTGGGCTTTGTTTGTCATGTGCTCTCACAGTTGGAGCGTTGTGTCTGTGTTTACCCTGAGCGTGAAAAGTGCTAGACAGAAAGGACGGCTGGGGAGAAAGGACATGGAGATATTGCTGCAGTATTTGCAAGTTGTCCACAGAGATACAGAGCGGAGGATGCATGCTGTGACAGCTGAAGAGCTGGCTGTGAGAGATCAAGGGAGATAAAATGTAATCGTGGTGTAAGGTCGGAGTGAGTCATATTCTGCGGTGAATATGAACCCACAGACAGACAAACAGACAGACAGACAGATAGATAGACAGACAGACAGACAGACGGACGGACGGATGGATGGATGGATGGATGGATGGATGGATAGTGAGACAGACATTCAGACAATCAGACGGATAAAGTCACTAATGAGAATATATATGAAATCATACTTCCACAACAATCATATCCCGCATGTTTAGTACCTGTTCTCCCATCGTTTGTCTTTCACCTGTAGCTCGAAAGATCCTAAATAAATGGAAAGAAATTTGTTCTTCTGTTTTCTAAACACTTGATCATGTGGCATACCACAGATCCTTTCTACTACTTCCTTTCCCGTTTCTGACAGGAATCTAATAACTTCCTAGCTACTATCTCATTTTCTGAAAGATTGTGAGTTCTTTCAGTAACTTTGGCCCCAAATGAAGAAATAAGAACCTGTTTTAATACTTCTTCCACGGTTATGGTGCACCAAAATGTCATCTCTCGCGAAAAGAAAGTTAATAAGTACAGATACCGCTAGCTTGGGTTAGCAAGCTTTCAGGTGGTAGTAAACCTCACTAACCAGACTCTGAAGCAAGCTATGATGTGGTAGTAAACCTCACTAACCAGTCTCTGAAGCAAGCTATGATGTGGTAGTAAACCTCACTAACCAGTCTCTGAAGCAAGCTGTCGCGTGATAGTAAACCTCACTAACCAGTCTCTGAAGCAAGCTATCGCGTGATAGTAAACCTCACTAATCAGTCTCTGAAGCAAGCTACCGTGTGATAGTAAACCTCACTAACCAGTCTCTGACGCAAGCTACCGTGTGATAGTAAACCTCACTAACCAGTCTCTGATTAAACTCAGCGACTTCGTCTTGACTTCTGAGCATCATCCTGCAACTTTGTGAGATTTCTAAAAGTACGGACCCTCGCTCTCAAGAACCTTGTTTGTAAACGTCGAGACAAAATTAGGCCAGTAAACGCAAAACACTTTCTCCAGATCAACTCCCTGCGTCTACGCTGGGAAACAAGTTAAAAGAAGATGACAAATGCCCTCCCCCCCCCCCTTCTTTCCTGTTTCCGTTTTGTTCACTTAGCAGAGGTTTCAAAAGAGAGCTTTGTGTTGCAAATCAACATTGCTCAGTCCTTCCAAAAAATTTGGAGGTCAAAATCGGAGTTAAGAGTCAAGGGGCGTCTTTTGACCATGTGTTGATGGGGACAATGCTTTGTTGCCTTCCTGAACTGCGAATTCAAACAAGGCCGAGGAATACATTTATTCGCGAGAAGATATGAGACTCATTGTTCATTTCATCGTCACTTGGAGCTCGTAAGTAAAATTGTTGTAGTCTGAAACAAGAAAATTTTGAAGGTTAAAAGCGTGACGCCTGTGTTTTGGCAATGTTGATTTTCATATCATAGTGTTTACAACGGCAGTAGAGATTGTTCATTTGATTTTGTAAGCTTTTCAGGGAAGTCAGTTTTCCAAGAAAAGGACGTCCAATTCCATTTAACAATATCGAATGCAACAGAATCCAGCAGGTTAAAGGAGTAAAAAATCTTGGTAGTATGCTTACAGAAGATGGGAAGCTTGATAGAGAAATTGAAATTAGAACACAAAGAGCAAATGCCATTACCTACCAGCTACCCCGCTTCTTTCTCACCCTAGCATATCAGCATACCCGCATGTTTAGTACCTGTTCTCCCGTCGTTTGTCTTTCACCTGTAGCTCGAAAGATCCTAAATAAATGGAAAGAAATTTGTTCTTCTGTTTTCTAAACACTTGATCATGTGGCATACCACAGATCCTTTCTACTACTTCCTTTCCCGTTTCTGACAGGAATCTAATAACTTCCTAGCTACTATCTAATTTTCTGAAAGATTGCGAGTTCTTTCAGTAACTTTGGCCCCAAATGAAGAAATAAGAACCTGTTTTATTACTTCTTCCACAGTTATGGTGCACCAAAATGTCATCTCTCGCGAAAAGGAAGTTAATAAGTAGAGATACCGCTAGCTTGGGTTAGCAAGCTTTCAGATGGTAGTAAACCTCACTAACCAGACTCTGAAGCAAGCTATGATGTGGTAGTAAACCTCACTAACCAGTCTCTGAAGCATGCTATCGTGTGGTAGTAAACCTCACTAACCAGTCTCTGAAGCAAGCTGTCGCGTGATAGTAAACCTCACTAACCAGTCTCTGAAGCAAGCTATCGCGTGATAGTAAACCTCACTAATCAGTCTCTGAAGCAAGCTACCGTGTGATAGTAAACCTCACTAACCAGTCTCTGACGCAAGCTACCGTGTGATAGTAAACCTCACTAACCAGTCTCTGATAAAACTCAGCGACTTCGTCTTGACTTCTGAGCATCATCCTGCAACTTGTGAGATTTCTAAAAGTACGGACCCTCGCTCTCAAGAACCTTGTTTGTAAACGTCGAGACAAAATTAGGCCAGTAAACGCAAAACACTTTCTCCAGATCAACTCCCTGCGTCTACGCTGAGAAACAAGTTAAAAGAAGATGACAAATGCCCCCCCCCCTTCTTTCCTGTTTCCGTTTTGTTCACTTAGCAGAGGTTTCAAAAGAGAGCTTTGTGTTGCAAATCAACATTGCTCAGTCCTTCCAAAAAATTTGGAGGTCAAAATCGGAGTTAAGAGTCAAGGGGCGTCTTTTGACCATGCGTTGCTGGGGACAATGCTTTGTTGCCTTCCTGAACTGCGAATTCAAACAAGGCGGAGGAATACATTTATTCGCGAGAAGATATGAGACTCATTGTTCATTTCATCGTCACTTGGAGCTCGTAAGTAAAATTGTTGTAGTCTTAAACAAGAAAATTTTGAAGGTTAAAAGCGTGACGCCTGTGTTTTGGCAATGTTGATTTTCATATCATAGTGTTTACAACGGCAGTAGTGATTGCTCATTTGATTTTGTAAGCTTTTCAGGGAAGTCAGTTTTCCAAGAAAAGGACGTCCAATTCCATTTAACAATATCGAATGCAACAAAATCCAGCAGGTTAAAGGAGTAAAAAATCTTGGTAGTGTGATTACAGAAGATGGGAAGCTTGATAGAGAAATTGAAATTAGAACACAAAGAGCAAATGCCATTACCTACCAGCTACCCCGCTTCTTTCTCACCCTAGCATACCAGCTATCCCCGCTTCTTTCTCACCCTAGCATACCAGCTATCCCCGCTTCTTTCTCGCCCTAACATACCAGCTATCCCCGCTTCTTTCTCGCCCTAACATATCAGCTATCCCCGCTTCTTTCTGGCCCTAACATACCAGCTATCCCCGCTTCTTTCTCGCCCTAACATAATAGCTATCCCCTTTAAACATAATAGCTATCCCCTTTACTTTCTCACCCTAGCATACCACCTATCCCCGCTTCTTTCTCACCCTAAAATCCTAGCTATCCCTGCTTCTTTCTCACCCTAACATACCAGCTATCCCCGCTTCTTTCTCACCCTAAAATCCTAGCTATCCCCGCTTCTTTCTCACCCTAACATACCAGCTATCCCCTCTTCTTTCTCACCCTAGCATATCAGCTATCCCCGCTTCTTTCTCACTCTAACATACAGGTATCCCCGCTTCTTTCTCACCCTAACGTACCAGCTATTCCCTTTACTTTCTCACCCTAGCATACCAGCTATCCCCACTTCTTTCTCACCCTAAAATACCAGCTATTCCCTTTACTTTCTCACCCTAGCATACCAGCTATCCCCGCTTCTTTCTCACCCTAACATACCAACTGTCCCCGCTTCTTTCTCACTCTAACATACCAGCTATCCCCGCTTCTTTCTGGCCCTAACATACCAGCTATCCCCGCTTCTTTCCGGCCCTAACATACTAGATATCCCCGCTTCTTTCTCACCCTATCATACCAGCTGGGCCATGATACTGAGAGAAGAAAGTTGATCAAGATTATCTCTTCTGTGTTCACAGGCGCATGGTCTCCCAGAGATATTATGTAAGCAACTGAAAAAGATAATACACACACTCATACACACTCATACACACACACTCACACAATCACATAATCTCTCCCACACGCACGCGAACAAATGCCTGAATATAATTTAGAATAACCATACCAGATCGACACACTATAAACGGTAAACATTATCATCACACCTTCCAGGCGCACAAGAGCGCAACAAATTCCTGTAAACATCCTGTCCTGTAAACAAAGACAACAAACAAACAAAAAACCTGTCGACACCTCGCTTCCCATACCCGGATGTTAAAAGAAATAGCATGAACCATTTAACAAATATTAGCAACGTAAATCTAATCATCGCTGTGCACTTGCCAGCTCTCAGACTGGCGGGATTAGTTTCTTATTCGGCCTAAGCAAAGAAAGATAAAACTCTTTGAAGAGAAGCGGGTACTGCAGTTCCTTGGGTTTACAGTCGTTAGCTAATTGGTATCATGGGCTGACTGCTATGAGGAAAACAGGTGTGATAATGGGTAGGAAAGTGACTTAAAAACTGTTCCTGGATTGAGTTTTTTTTTTAATTTTGTGTTCCATATATTTCACTTTTCCTTTAAAAAAAAAACTGTGGCTGCCTGCTTGACTGAGTGGTTAGACGCTCGATTTACTAATCCGGTGGTACAGGTTCAAGTCTCAGCAGTTTGGAAGTTGTTTTTTTTAAATCTGTTATCACCACACCAGAAAGGAATCAGGGTCAATTCAGCCTCTTAAAGAATGGGTACAAGAGAAATCTGGGAAGGTAAATGCGACCAGACTTCACTACTGGCCACATCACACTTTCATGTGCTGAAGGTCTTGGAAATATGGGCTTTACACAGTATCCCCAACATTTCTCAATGGCTTTTAAACGGAAATTTTACCATTACTTTTTTTTTAAAAAAATTTTTTTACTTTAGCTGGCAAGAATTGTACAAGTGAATATAAATTAAAAGTAAAAAAAAGAGATACCTTATTTTTATGTTTCTCTTTCTGATATTTTTCTGGATGTACATATTAAACTACCGTATAAACTGATACTGGTGTTGAGTGATTGCTGGACAAAAATAGAACGAAAAACATTGCAATTGTGTTTTTATACATTTTATGTGTGGCCTTGCCTTATCCACATGGTTTATCTGATTTTGTGAGCGATGCATATTTTAAAGGATCATATAAACTAAATTTAGATCTTGAGTTATCTCTTAATTTAAAAAAATACAAGGCGATTGTGTTTGTAATACATTTTTTGTGTGGTCTTGGCATTTAGTCCTGTTAGTCTGAGAGACTAGCCATCTGTGCTATGGCTGACGCACTTGTTGCAGTTGCTGCTGTTGCTTTTGTCGCTGTTGTACCATCTGCCTCTAACTGCGGTATGCTCACGCCTTGAAAATCCTGACATATCAGGACAAAAAGCCGTAAGGAGGTTGCTTAGGGCTCAGTTGTTCCTTCCTAGAGACTTATCTATTCTCCTGAATTTCCTCGCAACTTGGCATTTAATTCTCGACATTTCTTCTGTCTTTCATACAATATCCGCCAACTTTCCTGTTCTCATTTTCCCCAGTCTTTTATCCATCCTTGGTAGTTATATGAAAATGCTTACTTGGTTTGGTGTTTTGAATTCTCGTGAAAATGCTTACTTGGTTTGGTGTTTTGAATTCTCTCTTTACTTCTCTCTCTCTCTCTCTCTCTCTCTAGTGCGTTTTTCTTTCCTGTTGACCTTACAACATATTTAGCAACAGATGTTGTTATAGTGCACGTCAGTTTTTTTTCCGCGTCTGTTTCTGTTTTATGTCATATTTTTCATATTTTCTCTCCAACTTCCCATTTCCTAATCCCATTCCTTCTCCCATTCCCCATCTCTCTATAAGCCCCCCCCCCCCTTAAAAAAATTAATATTAGGATGCTGAAAAGTGCAGCTGTTGATTTTTCTCTTAAACGTAGACTGGCTAGGAAGGCGTGTTACGAGATAAATTTGGATCGCAATAAACATATCTGTTTTTTCTTGTTTGTTTTGTTTGTGTTTCTTAATGTTACCCACAAGCTGTTGTTTTTGTGATGCGTAGTAGGGAGGGTAAGTAGCAACCTGCACTGTGACCTTAGTTCAGGGTTTCTCAACCTCTACATTCTGGAGAATGTTTTTAACGATTACAAAACATCCTTTCGCTGAACTTTCGAAATAACAGTAATAATAATAATAATCAGATATTAGTCAGGCTTCAAATGATTTCACTAGATTTGTTCTACTGTACATATAGATACCTGGTAACAAAACAGGTGAAGGAAAAGTTCTGATGTAACAACAATTTTTTTTTAACATCAGCTTTTGTTAAAAGATTGAGTTTCGTACCTCCATACACTTTGGTTGAAAAGGAAGAGGGGGGGGGGGAGGTTGGGGGATGAAGGGGGAGGAATTACTACCCTGAGTTATTAAACCTTGTTCTAGATCGATGGTTTCTAACATTTTTTTTTGGCCTTAGACCTCACTCCCTCCCCCCTTTTTTTCAGCCTGGGAATAGATGTGAGCCCTTCATTAAAAAATAAACCTGTAAATTGAGCCCAGACGGTGGACGATGCCTATTTCTGTATGTCTGTCTGAGGCATGACACCGTCTAAAGGTCACGTGCGTGCCCCTTTGCTGATGCCCTCAGCCTGTGCCCTGAGGAGTCAGCATATCTCCGACTTCGTTCAGAACCGCCTCCTTCCCGCCAGAAGGAAATGTTGATTTCGCCTTTACCCCGTTTGCTTTCCTTACTGCCTGCCCGCTGGGTTTGTAGTCCAGTTTGGAGCGATCGTGAATATAATGGGGGTTCATAAACTGGTAGTTGAGGTAGGCTTGGACAGATTGATGGATATAACATGATTTACCAACTGGTAGGTGAGATAGGCTTAGACAGATAGAGGATATAATATGATTTACCAACTGGTAGTTGAGGTAGGCTTGGACAGATTGATGGATATAACATGATTTACCAACTGGTAGGTGAGATAGGCTTAGACAGATAGAGGATATAATATGATTTACCAACTGGTAGTTGAGGTAGGCTTGGACAGATTGATGGATATAACATGATTTACCAACTGGTAGGTGAGATAGGCTTAGACAGATAGATAGAAATAACATGATTTAGCAACTGGTAGGTGAGGTAGGCTTAGACAGATAGATAGAAATAACATGATTTACCAACTGGTAGGTGAGGTAGGGTTAGACAGATAGAGGATATAACATGATTTACCAACTGGTAGGTGAGGTAGGCTTAGACAGATAGAGGATATAATATGATTTACCAACTGGTAGGTGAGATAGGGTTAGACAGATAGATAGAAATAACATGATTTAGCAACTGGTAAGTGAGGTAGGCTTAGACAGATAGATAGAAATAACATGATTTAGCAACTGGTAGGTGAGGTAGGCTTAGACAGACAGATGGAAATAACATGATTTAGCAACTGGTAGGTGTGGTAGGCTTAGACAGATAGATAGAAATAATATGATTTACCAACTGGTAGGTGTGGTAGGCTTAGACAGATAGATAGAAATAATATGATTTACCAACTGGTAGGTGAGGTAGGCTTAGACAGACAGATGGAAATAACATGATTTAGCAACTGGTAGGTGTGGTAGGCTTAGACAGATAGATAGAAATAACATGATTTAGCAACTGGTAGGTGAGGTAGGCTTAGACAGACAGATGGAAATAACATGATTTAGCAACTGGTAGGTGTGGTAGGCTTAGACAGATAGATAGAAATAATATGATTTACCAACTGGTAGGTGAGGTAGGCTTAGACAGATAGATGGAAATAACATGATTTAGCAACTGGTAGGTGAAACAGTCGAAGGTTAATTGCTGGGTATAACATGGCTCATCACCATCTGAAAGGTGAGGCAGGTTTGGGCAGGAGAGGCTAGGCTTGTGAACCTTGCAATCGCTTCACTACCTCATTAGAACCCCACAAAAAACACACCCACCTGTACAAGAAGCTCTGTTCTTGCCAGCACAACCCACCGTCTAACAACCAGATGCTGCAGCTCTCACGCCAACAAAAAACCGCCATCTTCAGACTGCGCAAGGGACACTTCCGACTGTGACCACACCTGCATCACATCGGTCCTTCACATGCCCCCTGACTGCACATGCCAAACAGTCTTCCATACTCCAGGGCACATCCTGTGGCTCTGACCCATCTACCAAGAAACCCGAACCCAGCTCTGGCCATAGGGAGCTACACTGGAATACAAACTTTAAGACGCAAAGCCAGATCTCCAATGACTGCGTAGTTTGCTTGGGCAATAAACACAGACGTCTGATGTTAGAGCCATGGAACGCAGAAGTAGGATCCAGATGATTCTAAGATTATATTTAATTGAGCCAATTCTCTTCCTGATTAGTGGACCCCTCCCCTCCCCCCAAAAAATCCTTCCATGAACCATCAACTGGGGAGGGAGAACATGGGGGAGGGGGGGGGGAAAGGGGAGGGGAAGGGATCCATGAAGCATAGGTTAGAACCACCACCCCAGATGAACCCCTGAAATAATTTTGTAGGTTTCAGAAAATCCTTTTTTTTTTTTACAAAAATTATCTTACCCACATTTCATGGTGCAGAAGAAAGAGCTGACGAAGTTTTGATATAAATAATCCGGTAACAACTCTCGCTTAGTGTTGCCAACTTTGAAAAAAAAACATGTTTGGGATTACTCCAAAATAATTTTAAAAACATTCACTTAAAAATGTATCTAGGATACACACACACATATACGTATATATATATATATATATATATATAATGTCTAAGTGAAAATTAATGGGCACTTTTAATTAAAAATAATATTGGTATGGCAATGATAATAATTACTTGATCAAATCACATAAAAAAAGATTATTATTATTATCATCATCTGAGGGGCTTGACTAATAAAATAATACAGAGCTTTCATCTTCTGCAGAGTTTTTTTTTAATATGCAGCCTTTATTTTCACATCTTTTAGAACTTTTAGGAGCACCATAACAGCGGCGACACTTTCCGTGTTTTCATAAGCTGAATTTGGCCATTAAAGTTGCAGGAAGAAAGGTAAGAAGATATGAGTTGTGAACCAGCCCCATCGCACACGGTCAAACCATGAGTGCTCTGCTGCCTAGTCAGCAGTTGACCGGAAACTTCCGACTAGTGTCACCATCACCACTAACTCCGTAGCTAGAGGCGTCATTCCTTCTCCTTCCCAGAGCGTTAACCTTGGTAACCATTTTTTTTTTCTTGAGGTTGGGTGAACCCTGGAAGTCCTGTTTTTTTTTTTTCTAGCCGTGGTCTGCCGCCACTACGGCGAGTGGAAATCAAGAGCGGTTGGCCTGGTTGGCGAGCGAGTGATTAATCCACTGCCCTAGCGCGTCTCCCTATGCGGCAAGAAGTTCTGGGTTAGTTTTATTTTCTCAGTTTAGATTTGATGAGATTCTTGGTGCTTGGGGGGGGGGGGGAACAACTTTCAATGTCAGCAGTTGAATGTGGTAGTATTAGAGCTAAGATAACACATATACAAGTTCTTAACATGGATTGTATGTTGTGATATTTCTGTATTGTTTCACTTCACTTCCGGCCTCTGTACTTCGTTTATTAGTCCAGTAAGCTATTTTGAATCTTGCTAAGTGAGGCTTCGCTTTAGTGATTGAATTCTCAGATGCACTTAAACACTTCATTACTTTACATATTAATTAAAGTGATGTACTTCGTGGATCGCGGAACATTAGTTACATAAAAGAGAGATATAATCTTCAATTTTTATACATTCTCAGCCAGGGCCGTCTTTATAGCATCGGGGGCCTCTGGACAAAGAAATGCACTGGGCCCTCACCATTCCTCTCTGATCTATGCAAATGATGTTAGGAATTCATAGATTTCCATGGGCTGGTTGCTTCCCCCCACGGGTGATGTGCTCCTTAAGACCCCTGGGCAGTACCCAGGTGGGCCCAGACGTTAAGACGGCACTGTTCTCAGGAAGTCTCTACCTTAACTGTTTTAAATGATACAAGAAAATCTCGACACTAAACTCATCTCCACATTTGTTATATATTAACTGCTCCAATTTGTAACATTTCCACTTTTGACTCAGCTTATTGTGTTTTTGATGTATTGTATGTTTATAGAGACTCAAAACTTCTTGGGAGACTTAAGAGGATGTAAAACTGCGAATTTCAAAGAATGGCACATACATTTCATTAAAACAACAAATGAAACTTTCTAAATAAGCATTAATATATACTCAATTAATCGAGCCCTAGTGTCCAGTTTCATCTCAGTTATTACACTCTTAAGTTCCTGCACAACATCACAGTTCTGCAAGTTTCAAGATAGTTAGTATGACGCATGTGCACAGGTCATTAGCGTGAAGCGAGCGAGTGCTGAAATCGGCGACGGCAGGTCTGGATCACTGCTGCTAATTTGTAATACTCTAAAGAACCGAACCGCTCTCTCGTTCACCGGGAAAGGGTTAATTATGGAACACCGGGAAAGGGTTAATTATGGAAGATTTACTACCCTTTGGGTGGACTGTAATAAAAACTATCCAGAATTATGTAGATTCAATTAAAAATTATCTAGATTTATAGCCAGCATCTAGATGACACTTTTCGTTATCTAGATCTAGATATAAAATATCGAGATTGACAACCGTGCTGTGGTTGCTTTTCCGAGTAGAAAATATTGTTCTATATTTCTGCCTATTTATTTTATAAACTATGTTAGCAATCTCGTGTGAAGTCCGTACGTTTCTTGGAAGCATGTTTTAAAAACCCAGCGGTGGCTGTTTATGAAGAAAGATGTGAAGGTACGAGTTGTGAAACAGCGTCATTGCACACGGTCAGTGTAAAGGACATGTTATGTACCGTATCTCCTGATGTCCCCCAGCGGTGATTGTTTTGTTACGTTGTAACAATATTTCTTGATGAAAGCGTCAGGTATGATATATTGTTATTGCGCGTGTGTCTATCCTTGCTGTCAATATACTCTGATCTATTGTCTCTATATTCTTGTCTATGTACCAGTATTACACCTCAGAATGAGAAGAGGGGGCATTGAAAATATTACAACAACAGGAAAAATAGAAGGAAGAAGATCAAGAAGAAGACCAAGAGAAATGATACTGGACAGTCTGACGGGATGGTGCGAGAGGAGATCACCAACTGAACTGATGGCCTGCATGAAGGATCGGGTACTCTGGAGAAGCATAATAGCCAACGCCAGTCGGCACGGCACCTGATGATGATGATGATGATTCTGGTTTATAGAGTCTCACCTTCATAATGTGCATTTACCGCCTAATTTTGTAGTATCTTGTTACTATTGTTATTCTCATTATTATTACTAAGCTCTGCTTTGAAGATTTTGTGAAAAGAACAGTTCAGATGTTATCGTTCCGCAGTCAGCATTTTACGACACCCAATCACTGCTTTCCTTAGAACTCCATCGCCAGGCATGAAGTCTTCAGTTCCTTACTGTTACATGGTTAAAAAGTACAAGTCTAGCGCCGTGACTGTATTCGGAGTTTATATGAAAAAGTGCCTATAATTTATTCTCTGTTTTTTTTTTCAAGTAAAAATTAAAAAAACTACGTCTCGTGCAGTATGAAGTGTTAATGCCTTCACATTCTAAGGCCACTACAGCATTTGAAGTAGGTATGCCCATACCTATCCTAGCTGCCTTTCTTTTTCTTTTGCTAGGGAAACCCCAGGTGCCCTTTTTTCTGGCCAGGGAAACCCCAGCCACTCTTTATTTTTTGGCCAGGGAAACTCTGGGTGGCCTTTATTTTTTGACCATGGAAATCCCAGGTGCCCTTTATTTTTTTGGGCCAGGGGACCCCTAGGTGCCCTTGAATTTTTAGGCCAGGGGAGCCCCAGTTGCGTTTATTTTTTTGGGCCGGGAAATAACAGGTGCCCTTTATTTTTTTGGTCAGGAAAACCCCAGGTGCCATTTATTTTTTGGGGGCAGGGAAACCCCAGGTGTCCTTTATTTTTTGGTCAGGGAAACCCCAGGTGCCTTTTATTTTTTTGGGGCCAGGGAGACCCCAGGTGCCCTTTATTTTTTGGGCTAGGATAACCCCAGGTGCCCTTTATTTTGTGAGCCAGGCTAACCCCAGGCGCGCTTTATTTTTTGGGCCAGGGAAACCCCAGGTGCCCTTTTTTTTAATAGGGTCGGTTGATTCCCGTGCAGGTGAGTCCGAAAAAAAAACTCCGGCTGAGTTCGAAATCGAACCAGAAACCTTCTGATCGGCAGGTGGAGTGCTTTAACCACTACACCACCGTGGCATCCCTTTTTCCAATACGACGACGTCAGTACTTCCTTGGCTTCCTCCCTAATAGTGTATGGCCTGTACATGAACTTCGGCAGCATTCGACATACAGCTCTAGGACAGTACCCGTTAAACTCCTTCTCCAAAAAAAAAAAAAAACTGAGGGTAAATGAAAGACAGTGAGGACACGTTTTACAAACTCTCTGCATATTGGATATCCGAAGTAGCTTCTCGTTTCTCGTCACCCCAGTTCTTTGTTTTTTTTTAGGGTAGTTAGTATTCCCGGAGCTCCCGATGTAAGGTTTCTCTTCACTCCAGTTCCATGCTTTTAGGGCTGTTAGTATTCCCGGAGCTCATGATGTAAGGTTTCTCTTCACTCCAGTTCCATGCTTTTAGGGTAGTTAGTATTCCCGGAGCTCATGATGTAAGGTTTCTCTTCACTCCAGTTCCATGCTTTTAGGGTTGTTAGTATTCCCGGAGCTCATGATGTAAGGGTTCTCTTCACTCCAGTTCCATGCTTTTAGGGTAGTTAGTATTCCCGGAGCTCCCGATGTAAGGTTTCTCTTCACTCCAATTCCATGCTTTTAGGGTTGTTAGTATTCCCGGAGCTCATGATGTAAGGGTTCTCTTCACTCCAGTTCTATGCTTTTAGGGTTGTTAGTATTCCCGGAGCTCATATTGTAAGGGTTCTCTTCACTCCAGTTCCATGCTTTTATAGTTGTTAGTATTCCCGGAGCTCATATTGTAAGGTTTCTCTTCACTCCAATTCGATGCTTTTATAGTTGTTAGTATTCCCGGAGCTCATATTGTAAAGTTTCTCTTCACTCCAATTCCATGCTTTTATAGTTGTTAGTATTCCCGGAGCTCATGATGTAGGTCTAAGATCGACCTTCTAGATTTAAAGGAGAACTTTTTTTAATTAAAAAAATACGTGATCAGTTAGTGGGCTTCTCTTAAAAGTGGCTGCTCGTTCATCAGGACCAGGGCGTAAATTGGAAAATTGAATAACAAGCGGAGCTTTTGCCCTGGACTTGAAATTTTGAACGGGAATTGAGGATATATATATATATATATATATATATATATATATATATATATATATATATATATATATATATACATTGTATTAATATTTCATCTCGGCGTTAGACGCTCGCTTCTGGTGCTGGGGGTTGCGGGTTCGAATCCATCCAGAAGCAACAAGGGCTTTTTCTCGTGAATCCTGGAGCCATAAATTCTCCTGGTCTTTGGTTATTTTGACCGACCATCCCCGTGCAACTTTGTCTACGTTAAACTTGCCTTGACTGTTAGAAATCGCCAACAGAGCAAAATTCTAAAAATCTGCTAAGGAAACGGACGCAGGAGTTTGGAATGGCTAAACTGCCTGAGGCACCCGTTCTGACATTTCTAAACTGGAACCTTGGGCCGAACTGGTATGGGAACATTCCGACTGCGATGAAGCCATTTTCCGAACAACGAACATTCTGAAATGATACCTGTAAAACATATTTTTTTCACTTCATATTCTTCGAGGGGAAGCCATTTAACTTAGTTAAACTTCCTGTCTGTGGCACGTGTTGGAGAACGGCGCATGTCCGGCAGTTAATTATCTTTTATTTAAATGAAAAGATTCTTTTTTTTTAAAGCTCTAAATAAATAAATTTTAAAATTCAGTTAAATTTTAATCAGAGGTGCGTGGAAAGGAAATTGAAAATAAACTAGAACAATGCCACATTTAATAGAAAAAAAAAGATACAGCGAAAGACGGACGTATAGAATGAAAGAACAGCAATAAATTACAGCCAATCCTTTGAACGTATTCTTCAGGAACAGATATTTGCACCATCTCAAGCAGAGAAATCTAGTGAGTAGAAACTGAGGATTTTGTCTATAGCAAATGATTCGCCCCCCCCCCCCTCCCTTAAACAAAACAGCATTCAACATCCAAAATAATTATCTCAAGGATTTTGCTGTGGCTTATGCAGGAACTTTTTATTAACGAGAGGGCTAAGGTGGAATGCTAGTCCCTATGTCCCTTAGCATGTGCATGCCGCAGGGGTGTGAGGTGTTAGTGCCTTCACATTTCTTGGCCACTGCAGCATTTGAGGTTGAGATGCCAGCACCTGCCCTCGCGGCTTTTGTTTTTCTAGGGAAACACCAGGTACCCATGTTGTGAGGCTGGGCTGATCCCGGTGAGAAATCGAACCAGGGAGCTTCTGCTCGGCAGGCAAGTGGTAGCTCGAAAATCACTGCCGGGGAAACAGAAGATCCTGGTACTTGCAGCAGTCTCAGCCTACCTAATAAAGCCCTGATGGTTTCGGCCTAATGAGAAAGTGTGAAGGTGGCTGGCTTTGGCTTTTTCTGAGCGGCCGACCGTAATTGTCAAAGTAAGGGCCTCGAATTGCGCATTTGACTGGCTAGTGTGTATCGTCCATTCAGTAATGTGTAGCTGATTAGTTGACTTGTCTTTTGGTCTCTGTCCACGTATGGCCAGGGAAGTTAGGGAGCGTGTTATCGTATTTGTCTTATGGGTATTAGTGTAATATTTTGTAAATCCGTTTCCTGCCATGATCTCCACCTGCACCTCCCTCAAGCTGGTGGAAGTTTTCGTATGCCCGAGTTGGTTTTACGTGAATTTATCTGTAAGTTTTCGTATGCCCGAGTTGGTTTTACGTGAATTTATCTGTAAGTTTTCGTATGTCTGAGTTGGTTTTACGTGAATTTATCTGTAAGTTTTCATATGTCTGAGTTGGTTTTACGTGAATTTATCTGTAAGTTTTCATATGTCTGAGTTGGTTTTACGTGAATTTATCTGTAAGTTTTCGTATGTCTGAGTTGGTTTTACGTGAATTTATCTGTAAGTTTTCATATGTCTGAGTTGGTTTTACGTGAATTTATCTGTACGTTTTCGTATGTCTGAGTTGGTTTTACGTGAATTTATCTGTAAGTTTTCGTATGTCTGAGTTGGTTTTACGTGAATTTATCTGTAGGTTTTTGTTGTAAGAAGTATAACACGGGATTTATGCAGTGAAGTCGACATTTTTGATGAAATGTAAATGTTTCACTGTTTTAAATAGGAGTATTAAGTGTGTATCGTGAATCACTATTATGTGATCATGCCATTTTTGCTAAGTTGGTCAACTGTATTTTTAAATATTGAAATTGCCATTGTTGTGCTCATTGAGAAACTTTGTCGTTTGCCATATTTTTGTCGAGGTTGCTCTTATGTCATTCCTGAGCTCACCATTTTTGAGTCACTATTCATGTACGAGCATGTTGTCAGATGTCAAATGTGATTGCTCATTGAAGTTTTTTCGAATTAATATTATTTTCTGTGTTCACGAGTCATACATAGAAATGTCGCAGGCTTTCATGCATGTTGATATATTTTCATAGATGAGATGAACTGAGTTTCTCATTTCATTTGATGGTCATTTTTGTAGACAAGATGCAGTTGTTAAATGAGTTTTTATAGGTGTAGAAATGTTTGCTGCGTGATTTGATTATGACTCATGAGTTTGTAGACGTAGAAACATTAGTGAAGAATTGAAGAATAATGCATCTTGGACAAGGTGACTCAGAGAGACCTTTTCTCGGAATGGGGCCCATATGAAGTACGTGTGTTGTTAACGTGAGAGTGTCGGCATCATGACAGCTATTTTCTCGTGTACTTTTGGTTTACGAAGGGCCGTGTTGCTCCGGTTTTTCGTTGTTCTCAGTTGACGGTCTCGCGTGATATGTTTTCTTGATCACCAAGTAGTTCTCTCAAAAGGGGTTACTTGTTCATCAGGACCAGGGTAGTAAATTGGAATTCAGAAGCGGAGCCTTTGCCCTGGGCTTGAAATTTTGAGGGAGAATTGGGCATATATTTAGTTAATATTAAAAAATATACTGTATTAATATTTAATCTCGGCATTACACATTCGCCTCTGGTGCTGGAAGTTGCGGGTTCGAATCCATCCAGAAGCGACATGTTGCTCATGATATGTTAAAACGGTGTTGAATGCCAAAGTGTTAATTCTCCCTACATTTCACATTTACGGGTAGCACGATAGACACGTGAAGGGTCTGATCCTGGGTCGGATCCTCTCAATAAATTGAAGGGGTACAGTTTCTTTTGGCCCCATTAGTACGAATGTACGCGAAAATGGGTAAGAAATATTTCGATTATATATATATATATATATATATATATATATAATAAAAGGGTGCAGCTGAAGCATTACTCCGCGGCCCAGAAGGTGAAAGGGGTACTTGGAGAACTATTTAAGGGAGGGACCCCGAAGGACTGCAGAACAGTGTATGGGGCATGAAAGTAGCTGAACACCACTTTGCAAAGTTCTTGTCACAGATACCCGCTACTGGAGGTGGGGGTGTGTTGAGAAAGGTTTTTCTTGGCCATCCAGCTGGACACATTAAACGTCATGATAATCTGGAGAAGACTGTCTTGGAAGGGTACATAATGGGAAAAAGAAAGAGAGGAAGACCAAAGCAAAGATGGCTGCAAGACATCGTTGATGATCTGCAAATGGATGCATCAGCAGCAGGCCATCTTGCTCACAACTGAGAGGCCTACAAGAGTGCTGTTAGGGAAGCAAAGTTCCGCAAAGGACATGCAAATGAATGAATGAATGAATCCAGCCGTTTTCAGACTAGTCATCATAAACCCACTCCCAGTCCGACACGATGGTTCTGTTATAATTCCTTCCGTGTTCTGTTGCTGAAAATATCTTTGCTCCCGTTTTCAAGGAGATGAAACAATAACACAGCTTCAGCAACAACAACAAGGCAACAACAACAAGGCAACAACAACAACAACGCAACAACAACAACAACAACAACGCAACAACAACAACAACAAGAATATGGAGAGCGTAGAAACTACACAGGAAGTACATCTTCATTACATTTTGCATTCTGTCTATGCATCTCTCTCTCTTTCTCTCTCTCTCTCTCTCTCTCGCTCTCTCTCTCTCTATCTCACTTTGTTTTCGGTCTAGACTCTAGACAAATGTAAGGCAATTAGAGTACTCTATAAATTAGTTCTACACGGTAAATAATGAGCAGCAATTTATTAGACTCTCATGAATATGTCCGAGTATAATAAGTTTATTGCATGCAGTTGGCTAATTCACTCGCTCACCGTGTCTGGGCAAGAATTTAGCGCCGAAATGTTGTTATCGAATGTCTTGATAAGAATGCAAGGTAAATATTTATCTATGTGAATTGTTATGAAAAATGTAATTCATCCTTGTTATGTGCAGAGTAAAACTGTACTACGTTCAGGGGGGGGGGGGGCGGGCGGATAATCTGTGACAGTGCTTTAAGTTCAGAGATGCCTGGAAGACTGTTGTTAGTCGGGAAATGTTTGACAACTGCGTCATTCCTGGAAAACAAAAGCCCCATCCTCTTTCCGTCTTTCTCTCTTTCTCTCTCTCTGCTTCTCTCTCTCTCTCTCTCTCTCTCGCTCTTTTCAGACGGGCATACATACCCAATTCCTTAACCTTTGAAAAGAAAAATAAAGTTTCTTTTTTTCTCTGTCTGCCTGTCTTATTCTCTCTCTCCTTCTCTTGCTCTCTCTATTTTAAACAAAAATTGTTTATCACTTGTTAGGAAAACTCCTTGTGGTTACACATACTTCGGCAATATTTTCATATTTTTGGCTTCTATGAAAGCAGATTACATAAGAACATCACTGACAATGATATACGAGTAGATGGTTTTAATTTGATCAGGCGCGACCCAACTAGGAAGCTAGAGACAGGTTTAGTCGTTTACATTTCTAACACAATTAAATTTTGTAGAAGAGAAGACCTGGAAACATCAGAGGTTGAATGTATTATGCTAGAAATCAAAATATCAAATCTTAGTCCAATTCTAATTAGTTTTATATACCGAAATTCAAATGTTTCAGCCGAGTGGTGTGACCACTTTGCGACCATGATGGATGATGCTCTAACCTATAAATTCAAGTACATAATCATTCTAAGCGACTTCAATATTGATCTCAATCAGCCCAATCCTACATGGAAGAACATTTTAACATCCTACAACTTCTCCCAAATTGTTAACAAACCTACTAGGATAACTGAATCACCATCAACACTAATAGATTATATTTATGTAGCTCATCCGGGAAACATTACTGAATGTGTTGTCCCTCATGTGTCGCTGAGTGATCACTACCCGGTCTGCTGTACGTGGTCACATAAGGGGTATAAAATACCTAAACACAAACATACCAGCATCAAATAGAGGAACTTTAAAAATTTTAATTTTGAATTATTTTTAACTGATCTAAAAGCTTCGCCTTTTACGTACGTTTATCATTTAACCAACCCAGATGAGGCTACCGAATACTGGATCGTATTATTTCAGAATATTTTTGACAAGCATGTCCCCATCAAAGAGATGAGAGTTTAACACGTAACAAAATCTCCATGGATAACTCCTGATATCTTGCAACTCATGAGGAAACGGGATTAAGCTCATAAAAGCAGAAATTTCAGTCGCTATCGTTCACTTAGGAATAAGGTGCAGTATTTAATTAGGCAGGAAAAGAAAAATTACTTCAGAAATTTAGTGAAAGACAAAACTGATAGTAAATCAATCTGGAAAGCAATTAATACCCTTGTAAATAAAAGGAAGCAAACTGACCCACAAACACTTAACGGTGAACATACTTGCACTAACTTCAGCGAACATTTTAGAGAAGAAATTAGTATTCTAAAATCTTCATTACCGACCCCTAATTGCGACCTGAGCGTGTTGAAATCTTACAGCGACAGTAAATGTGTAAAGCTAAAACAAATTAATATTCCTTTCCTCACAGTCGGTGAGGTTTATAACTACATCCGGTCTTTCAAGAACGCTAAATCACCAGATTCTGATGACATTAGTAACACATTTACTATGCTTCGCTGCACCAGTTATTACAGACACGTTAACATACCCATACAATTTGTGCATTGACAAACATTATTTCCGTGACGCTTTTAAACTCGCCAAAGTGCTTCCTCTTTTTAAATCTTGACAGCCTAGTGATCTCTCAAACTATAGCCCCATATCCATTCTGTCATCATTATCTAAATCTCTTGAAAAACATACAAAAGTTAACACTTCTACACATGCAAGAAAACAATCTTCTAATTCAGGTTTTAGACCAAATCACTTCTGCCACACAGCATTAACTAAAATGACAGAAAGCTGGCTGTCTAATATAAATGATGACAAATTGTGTGGTGGTGTCTTTGGTGATTTCAAGAAAGCCTTCGATATGATTGATCATGAAATTCTTGCAAAAAAGCTGGAAGGCTATAGATTACACCCTAACCTAACAAAATTTATTACATCTTTTCTTTCAGGTAGAAAACAAGTAGTTTGCTTTAGAAACAAAATATCTGACTTTTCTGTGGTTGATACTGGTATTCCTCAAGGCTCCATTCTTGGTCCTCTTTTCTTTCTATATTAACGACTTACCACTAATTTAAAGCACTCTTCATGTGATCTTTTTGCTGATGACTGTACTCTTTACAATAGTGACTATGACATCAATAACCTACAGACAACCCTCCAAAATGATATAAACAGTTTGATTAAATGAAGTAAGAAAAATGGTATGTTGATAAACACCAACAAAACAAAATCCATGCTCATCACTACAAGACAGAAACTGTAAAATGCAACAAATACTTCACTACAGCTTTGTGCTGGGAGTAAGGCAATAGAAAATGTTCAAGAAACATAAAACTCTAGGACTCATCATTGATCAGCATTTAACTTGGAATTCTCACATACATAGCCTAACAAACTTTATTGCACAGAAAGTTTAACATCTACCCAAAATTAAACATTTATCGACAAAGACACAAGATAGATATACTACATATCACACATACAAATACACTTAGATTACTGTTCCACAATCTGGAATGAATGCTCAGTCTCAAACACAAAAAGGCTTCACTCACCTCACAAACGACCATTAAATCTGATTTGTGACAAACACCCAGTACAGACTGTAGATCAGCACAAACAACTCAAAATTCTACCCCTCAAATATAGAGTCATTTTTAACAAAGTTAATTTTGTTCAGAGAATTCTTTCGCACAATGTTCCGCCTTACTTGTGGTCACTGTTTACGTATAGCACTAAACATAGCCAGCATTTAAAAAACTGTCTTCTTCCTAAACCCAGGATTGATCTGTACAAGAAAAGCCTTGCATACTCTGCAGTACAGCTCTGGAACACCCTCCCTTACCATTTAAAATCCATTAGTAATACTTCATCCTTTAACTCAAACCTGCTTGTTAATTATATGCTTCCATGGAATAAATGGCAATCTCTCAACCCACAACTCGCCAGCCGTCAAGTACTAAAATGACATATTTCGAAAAGTAACTTGTTAGACATTGTTAGAAATTATTTTAATGTTTGTTAAAAAAACATGTGTTAGAAGATCTAGACTGAAAATGGTTTTGTTGTTGTTTTTGTATATGTCTATATGTGCGAGTGTATGTATATGTGTGAGAAAGCTATTTTATTAGGTTAATTACTTCTTCTCTTTTACTTTGAATATTTAATCTTACACTCTTTTGGTATGTTTTTGTTTCTAATGTAATTTGTATACTTGTATTAAATCGAGTGTGTGGGAAGAATGAAAGATGGAGTGATGAAGGGCAGAATGTAAGACTCCTCTGTGTGCCCAATTCTTTATCCTTTAAAAATAAAGATCTTCATTCATTCTCTGTCTCGCTCTCTCGCTTTTTTTTCATTCTCTCTCTCCCTCTCTCTTTCTCTCTCTCTTGGTTACATGGTTACATAAAGAAGGACTTCGATTAGGCCATCTGAATGTATATCACCTATTAGGTAAAATTCCTGAAGTAACACACATATTACATCAAAATTTCCACATTTTTGGCTTCTCTGAAAGCCGTTTAAATAGGAACATAACCGATGAAGATATTAGAATTAACGGTTTTAACCTGATCCGGCGTGACCCAACCAGGAAACTAGAAACAGGTCTAGTAATGTATGTCTCCACAACTATCCAGTTTAGTCGTAGAGAAGACCTCGAATCATCAGAGGTAGAGTGTATTTGGGTGGAAGTTAAAATGCCAAACCAGAGTCCATTAATTATTGGACTTTTGTACCGTAATCCAAATGCATCATCTCTGTGGTACGATCACTTCACAACTATGATGGGTGAGGTTTCAACCTTTAGGTTCAAAGATATTATCATTCTTGGAGGTTTCAACATAGATCTAACACAATCAAATCTAACTTGGAGCAATATTATATTATCCTATAATCTTTGCCAAATTGTCACCAAACCAACCAGAGTAACAGAAGTATCATCCACATTATTAGATCATATATATGTAACCCAGCCAGAAAACATCATTGAATGTAACATCCCTCATACTTCGTTAAGTGATCATTACCCAGTCTGCTGTACGTGGACAAGAAAGGGGTATAAACTTCCTAAACACAATCACACCAGTATGAAATTTAGAAGCTTCAGAAAATTTAACCTAGAATTATTCCTTAATGATTTGCAAGAATCTTCATTTACACACGTGTACCAACTAACTGACCCTGATGAGGCAATAGAATACTGGCTAAAGATCTTCAGAGACATATTAGACAAACATGTCCCCATGAAAGAGGTGAGAGTAAAACACCAGACGAAGTCACCTTGGATAACACCTGAAATACTACAATCCATGAGAGAACGTGACCGGGCGCACAAAATCAAGGACTTTATGACATACCGTTCACTCAGAAACAAAGTTCAATACTTAATAAGACAAGAGAAAAAAAATTACTTCAAGAACCTAATACACAATAAATCAGACAGTAAATCAATTTGGAAAGCCATAAATACCCTATCAAATAAAAGAAAAGAATTTGATTCTCAAACCATCAATCGTGCATACACTAGCGCACATATCAGTACACATTTCAGAGAAGAAATCAACGTTCTTAAATCATCAATATCAGCTCCTGTATCCGACTTACATGAACTACAAACATTCCTGATTTTTAAACAGTTACACATTCCATTCTTAACAGTCAGTGAAGTTCACAGTTATCTCTTAACCTTAAAAAACAACAATACAGCTGGGCTTGATGATATTAGTAATAAGATCTTACGTTATGCTGCACCTGTCATTTCACATACACTAACATATATTTACAACTAGTGCATTGCAAAATGTTATTTCCCTGAGGCTTTTAAAACTGCTAAGGTGTATCCTCGCTTTAAATCTGGCTCATCCAACAATCTTACCAACTATAGACCAATATCCATATTATCGTCATTATCAAAACCACTCGAAAAACACATACACAAAATAAGTCTACGACACATGCAAGAGAACAATTTACTCATAGACAGTCAGTCAGGCTTTAGACCCAATCATTCCTGCCACACAGCTCTTACCAAAATGACAGAAAACTGGTTAGTAAACATAAATGACGACAGACTATGTGGTGCCATCTTTGTCGACTTTAAAAAGGCATTTGATATGACTGACCACGATATTCTTGTAAGAAAAATAAAGACTTATAAATTGCACCCTAACCTAATAAAATTAATTGCATCGTTTCTTTCAGATAGACAACAGGTAGTATTCTTCAACAATTCTCTATCAAATTCTGCTACAGTTGACACTGGTGTTCCGCAAGAGCCCGTTGCTCTTTGCTATCTATATCAATGATCTTCCACTTCATCTTAAACACTCTTCTTGTGACCTTTGTGCCGATGATTGCACAGTCTACACCAGTGACTACGATTGTATTAATCTAGAATCAACTCTTCAGGTCGAGTTATACAATTTAATTAGATGGAGCAAAAATAATGGCATGATTATAAACACCGATAAAACAAAATCAATGCTCATAACAACAAGACAGAAACTACAAAACGCAAAAAAACAACACTTCGGCTCTGTACAGAAACGTCACAGATAGAAAACATTAGCGAGCACAAACACTAGGTCTTATTATTGACCAACATTTGACCTGGAACTCTCATGTGCAATGTCTAACAAAACTCATCGCACAAAAAGTATACCAATTAGCTAAAATTAAGCACTTCATCGATCAAAACACTAGGAAGACATACTACATATCTCATATACAAACACATTTAGACTATTGCTCAACAGTTTGGGATGGTTGCTCAGTGTCAAATACAAAGAGGCTTTGCTCACTCCAAAAGCGAGCAGTAAAGCTTATTAGTGACAAAGATCAAGCACAAACAACTAACCATCATAAACGTATCAAAATACTACCTCTTAAGAACAGGTTCCTCTTTAACAAAGCCAAGTTAGTACATCAAATTCTTTCACGGCATGCCCCGCCTTATCTATGGAACCTGTTTAAATTTAGCCCAAAGTGCAGCCAACGCTTGAACAACATATGTCTTCCAAAACCTAGACTTGATCTTTACAAGAAAAGCTTCAGTTATTCTGCTGCTCATCTTTGGAATACCCTCCCATCCTATATAAAAAATATAAATTATACTCCTTCCTACAACTACAAGCTTTCCCAATATCTATTTGATGTCGACTACATGCCTCCATGAATTATAAAACTTAAGTTATCTTAAACTGCTCTTACAGACACCGAATACAATTAATTGTTTTCTGAATAGGCCCGAAGATTTTGTTTAGTAGATAGTCATTTATAATGTATGTAGTTACTTCTGTACTGAGTGAATGTTTAAGAGCGAGCAAAACGTAAATGTTATATTTTATTTTATGTATCTCAGCTTCAATGCTAATTATGTTTGTTATATGAACAGCATATCTGTAGAATGTCTGGAATAGAGTGAAAGATGTATGATAAAGGGCAGAATGTCAGACGGGCCTGCTTGGCCAATTCTTAACCCTTTTGAAATAAAGATCAATCAATCAATCAATCAATCTCTCCTTTGTCAGACATGACTAAATGCCCTTTGAAAATAAAGTTTTTAATGTTCGTTCGATCTCTTCCTCTCTCCCTCCGTCTCTATGTCTCTGACTCTCTTTTCTGTCTCTCTCTCTGTTTTGGTATTTTTCTAACTCTCCCGTGTCTCTGTCTTTGTCTCTCTGTCTCTGTCTCGTCACACTCTCTCGTCAGACAGGCCTATATGCCCAATCCTTTACTCTTTGAAAATAAAGTTCATTCGTTCTTTTTTACAGTATTAGAGATTCCGGAGTATAAGATATGCAACAAATGAACAATCAATTTAATTCTAGCAACAAAAAACCAATTGCCCAGAATGTAAGGGGAAGTAAGCATGAAATATAAAACCTAAAAGCCATTGTTTAGAGAGTAAGAGGACGTTATCATTGTAACAAGGACTGACAGAAATAAATAAATAAATAATTTTTAAAAACCATGGAAACTTGACATAGCATAGAAACAAAGAACAGACAATAACAGGGGGATAACAGGTTTTAGGGGATCGAAGTTCGGACATCAGAGATTAGGGGGCACATTTATGGTGTTACGCGTTGTTGATTTTGTCACGTTTTACACACACACACACACTCTCTCTCTCTCTCTCTCTCTCTCTCTCTCTCTGAACCTTAAGTGCCTAAGGCACATGGGGCTTCCGCAAGCGTTTTCCACAAACGCCTGCCCTTTGCCTTCCTTTCCGCTTTTGCCCAGGTGAGCCCTCTATTGCTCAACATCCTCTCTGTTGTTCTTCTCCATGTCTCCTTTGGTCTACCCTTACTTCTGTTCCCCTGTGATGTCCATCTTAGTGCTGTTTAACATTGGTAGTGAGTTGTCAGTCATTCGCAGCACATGTCCCAACCATCGCCAGCGTCTTTCCTCAATAATTGCTGTCAGTGGCTTCATCTGCATTTCTGCCAACAAGATGTTATTTCTTACGGTGTTTTGACCAAAAATATTCTTCTAATCAATCGTAAACATTTAGTCTGGAAAGAATTCAGCTTGTTTTCTATGGTTTTTTGGTGATTTTCCAGAATTTACTTCCATAGAGTAGTGCAGTTCTTAAATATCATGATTTTCATCCTTCATGGTTATTATATTTTTTTTTTACATTTCCATATAGTCTGAAGCATTGCAAAAGCCTGGTTTGCTCTAGTAAGTCTGCTGTTGATGTCCTCTGTGCTGTCTCCATCTTCTACTACTCTACTGCCAAGATGTACAAATTCGTTGACCTTCTCCACTAACTTGCTATCCACTCTGTTGTTCACATTTTGCTTCATCAAATTTGTCTTTTCTACGTTGATCTTCAGTCCTATGTTGTTAGCATTCTGAGTTCATTCATTCATAAATTTTCATGTCCCTTGCGGAACTTTGCCTCCCTAACAGATCTCCTGTAGGCCTCTCGGTTGTGAGCAAGATGCCCTGCTGATGATGCATCCATTTGTAGATCATCAGTGATGTCTTGCAGCCATCTTCGCCTTGGTCTTTCTCTCTTTCTTTTCCATTATGTTCCCTTCCTAGACGGTCTTCTCTAGATTATCATGACGTTTAATGTGTCCAAAATACTTAAGTTTTCTCTCTTTAATCCTCTTTACTAGCCAGCCTTCTTCAATATTAAGTTCTTGCAGTATGGATATATTTGTTCTTTTTTGTGTCCATGATATTTGAAGAACTCTTCTGTAGCATTTACATTCAAAGGCATTTATGTGTTTCTCAGCTGCTTTTTTAAGTGTCCAGGTCTCACAGGCATATGTTGCGATGGGAAAGATGCATGCACTTAAAAATCTTATCTTTGTAGTTCTGTCTGTTCCCCTCCACAGATTCTTTAGTTGTTTTACTTTTTGAAGAGCTATAGATGTCCTCCTTTTAATTCCCCTCGTTGTATCTCCATTAGCACTCGTATCTCCATTCTGAGTTAGCTTGTTTATTTTATCTTGCATATCTTTATACCTGCTTGACAGTAAGACAAATATCGTCGGAAAAGTCAAGATCTTCCAGAACTGTGTGGAGGGTCCATTGTAACTCTCTGCGTTTGTCTGATGATGCCTCCTTAATTAACCCACGTTTGCACCAGCCCATCTCAACCTGATTGGGGCCACTGAAGGCCCGACAGAAATGAGATGAAATAAATCGTCACTGGACTAAATACGAGACTACAGTTTTCGTCATCGATTTTTTTTTGTTTTGGAGTTTTGTTGAGAATTTCTTATTTTGTTAGACTGACGCAGTCCTGATGACTCAATCCCGATGACGCAGTCCTGATGACGCAGAAGGAAAGAACAGGTCTCTTAGAGTCGAAGTTTTGTTATATTAAAAACGGATGATTAAAACATCAACACACACACACACACACTCTCTCTCTCTCTCTCTCTCTCTCACACACACACACACATACACACACCTCATCTACCTTGGGTCATCTGTCTGTCTCTCTGTCTTCCGTTTCAAAGATTTCAAGATCACCAACGATGTTTTCCGCGGTTGTCGGTGAGTAAACAAATCAAAACGGAATGAACATTTGAGGAAAATGAATACACGGAAATAAAAACTTGTTTGTGGTCTACAAAGTAATACTCCTTCTCTTCTCCCCACAAAATGGTTGGAAAATTAAAATTTACAGAGGAACAAATAATTTGAGACATGGCTCTACAAAACTCAAAACAAAAATTCTGAACAGTGACAAATCCCTCTTCGTGACATTTTTATCTTCGCCTCGGAGAGCTCTTATCATGTCCGCCCAAGGCCAGGTTTTTCTCGCACAGCAGTCCAAATCGTAAAACACTTTACTCCCTGTCTGCACAGGCGGGCCGGTGTGGCTGAAGTTGTTCATCCGCCAACATTTTTTCTGGCGGTTCTGACTTGTCGAAGGTGTATACATCATTTCTGCCATTTTGTTAACCGAGTTATCTTGGTTAATATCAGCTTGTAAGAGTATTTATCATCTTACTACATCTTTGATATCATAAACATGTCACACACACCCCTTCTTTGTTTCTAAATATATACATTTTTTTTTCTTAAGTGTTGTCTGAAGCACTTTCGTCAAGTCTACCAGCTTTCTATCCGACTTTTCACATCCTTACTGCCACAACTGTCTCCGCCAACACTACTTTAACAGCTACTTTTGCTATTTTTGCTACTCGAACCTATCTCTTCTCTCATCTGGGTATTACAACGGAAGGCAGTGTGGAACATACTATAGTCTTGCAGTTGCATGAGAAACTCTCTACAGTTCCAAAATGCCTTTGCTCCAATGGCTGAACAACTGTCCAGTTCTTCACTGTGACATCAGCTGACAAGATTTTTATCTTGCAGCCCACAGAGAGATTCACTGCAACAATTTACTCAAAGCAGCAAACGAAAACAGTTCCAATCTGTCATCATCTGACAAGCAAGCTCCATCTTGTTATGAAGGGCAGAATGTAAGACGGGCCTGAGTGGCCAGTTTTTTACCCTTTAAAAATAAAGATCATTCATTCATTCACTGTTCCAGCTACAAAAAGAACAGTTGTTAGTACTTAAACTTCTACTACGACTACTACTACAACTCCTGCTGCTACTAATACATAATAATAATAATAACTACTATTACTGCTACTACTACTATTAATACTACTACTATTACTGCATAACTACTATTATTAATATTAATATTAATACTAATTACTACTACTACTACTACTACTACATAAGTACTGTTATTAATACTACTACCACTACTGCAAGTACTACTACTGCTGCTGCTACTCCCTCTCTGTCTCTCTCTGTTACTCTCTCTATGTCTCTCTGTTTCCCTCTCTCTCTTTTTCTGTTTCTCTTTCTGTTTCTCTCTGTGTCTCTCTCTGTTTCCTTCTCTCTTTTTCTCTGTCTGTCTCTTGTTTCTTTCTCTCTGTCTCTCTCTGTTTCTCTCTCATTCTCTCTATCTCCCTCTGTTTCTCTCTCTCCGTTTCTCTATCTGTGTCTCTCTCTGTTTCTCTCTCTGTTTCTCCCTCTGTGTTTCTATCTATCTATTTCTCTCTCTGTGTCTCAATCTGTTTCTCTCTCTGTTTTTTTCTCGGTGTCTCTGTCTGTCTGTTTCTGTCTGTCTGTTTCTTTCTCTCTGTTTCTCTCTCACTCTCTGTCTCCCTCTGTTTCTCTCTCTGTTTCTCTATCTGTGTCTCTCTCTCTCTCTGTTTCTCTCTCTCTGTTTCTCTCTGTGTGTTTCTCTCTATTTCTCTCTGTCTCTCTCTGTTTCATTCTCTATCTCTCTCTCTCTTTGATTCTTACCAATAAGACGTTGTTCGTCATTAATTCACACAACCATCTGCCTCTGGCTCTTTCTATAATGTGTGTGTATGGCCGTGCCCCTTGTCATTCTTTTAGTCCGTCAAGTATCTTGTTTCTTTGTCTTCTTCTGTCTCTTTTTCTCTTCAGTTTTTCTGTTGTCACCATGTGCTCCAGTCTGCCTCTTCTCAAAACATGCCCTATATATCTGGACTATCGTATTCTGAAACTAACAGTTACCACTACTAGTACTATTGCTACTAATACTGCTACTATTGTTACTGCTACTACTAATACCAGTACCACTACTACTAACTATTTCTACTACTACTGTCATTACTGATGCTGCTGTCAGTACTGTTACTACTATTATTACTAGTACTACTATCAACTACTATTACTACTACTTCTACTGCCTACTGTTACTATTACTACTTCTGCTACTACCTACTATTACTATTACTCCTGCTATTAATATTGTTGCCACAGCTCCTGATACTACTGCTAATACTACTACTACTACTGCTGCTATTACTACTCTCTCTCTCTCTCTCTCTCTCTCTCTCTCTCAATAATAGAATATTGGCTAAAGATCTTCAGAGATATATTAGACAAACATGTCCCCATGAAAGAGGTGAGAGTAAAACACCAGACGAAGTCACCTTGGATAACACCTGAAATACTACAATCCATGAGAGAACGTGACCGGGCGCACAAAATCAAGGACTTTATGACCTACCGATCACTCAGAAACAAAGTTCAATACTTAATAAGACAAGAGAAAAAAAAATTACTTCAGGAATCTAATACAGAATAAATCAGACAGTAAATCAATTTGGAAAGCCATAAATACCCTATCAAATAAAAGAAAAGAATTTGATTCTCAAACCATCAATCGTGCATACACTAGCGCACATATCAGTACACATTTCAGAGAAGAAATCAACGTTCTTAAATCATCAATATCAGCTCCTGTATGCGACTTACATGAACTACAAACATTCCTGATTTTAAACAGTTACACATTCCATTCTTAACAGTCAGTGAAGTTCACAGTTATCTCTTAACCTTAAAAAACAACAATACAGCTGGGCTTGATGATAATAGTAATAAGATCTTACGTTATGCTGCACCTGTCATTTCACATACACTAACATATTTACAACTAGTGTATTGCAAAATTTTATTTCCCTGAGGCTTTTAAAACTGCTAAGGTGTATCCTCGCTTTAAATCTGGCTCACCCAACAATCTTACCAACTATAGACCAATATCCATATTATCGTCATTGTCAAAACCACTCGAAAAACACATACACAAAATAACTCTACGACACATGCAAGAGAACAATTTACTCATAGACAGTCAGTCAGGCTTTAGACCTAATCATTCCTGCCACACAGCTCTTACCAAAATGACAGAAAACTGGTTAGTAAACATAAATGACGACAGACTATGTGGTGCCATCTTTGTCGACTTTAAAAAGGCATTTGATATTACTGACCACGATATTCTTGTAAGAAAAATAAAGACTTATAAATTGCACCCTAACCTAATAAAATTAATTGCATCGTTTCTTTCAGACAGACAACAGCTGGTATTCTTCAACAATTCTCTATCAAATTCTGCTACAGTTGACGCTGGTGTTCCGCAAGAGCCCGTTGCTCTTTGCTATCTATATCAATGATCTTCCACTTCATCTTGACCTTTTTGCCGATGATTACACAGTCTACACCAGTGACTACGATTGTATTAAACTAGAATCAACTCTTCAGGTCGAGTTATACAATTTAATTAGATGGAGCAAAAATAATGGCATGATTATAAACACCGATAAAACAAAATCAATGCTCATAACAACAAGACAGAAACTACAAAACGCAAAAAAACAACACTTGGCTCTGTACAGAAACATCACAGATAGAAAACGTTAGCGAGCACAAAACACTAGGTCTTATTATTGACCAACATCTGACCTGGAACTCTCATGTGCAATGTCTAACTTCTTCTTCTTCTTCGAACACAAAACACTAGGTCTTATTATTGACCAACATCTGACCTGGAACTCTCATGTGCAATGTCTAACTTCTTCTTCTTCTTCTTCGTTCGCATTGTCTGTCTATACCTGCAGTCCCCTCTCTTGGATAAATTTCACTGTTTTTTGTAATTCATGTATGGAACCATAGAGCTTATCTTCTTTAGTGGTTTCACTGGGCTAGTAATTATTTCTCAGTGTTTCATAGTTGGTGCAGTTCTGGAGGATACGTTCCACAGTTTGGGGCACCTAGGCACATGTACATAGATTAGTACTACCAACATTAAACTTTGTATACATATGATTTCGGAGTCGGGTGTGTCCTGTTCGGAGACGGAAGATGGTGACTTGTTCCTTTCCGTCTAGCATGTGATAGTCATCATGTGGTGGTGTTTGTGGCTTCCTGTAGGTTTTTATCATGCTTTTCTTCTGATTATAGGTGATTGGTATGTCTGGTTGCTCCATTTCAGTGCCCTCTTTGGCCAGATGGTCAGCTTTCTCATTGCCTGTTATCCCAGTGGGAGGGAATCCATTGCAAAGTGACTCCATGTTGTAAGCCAATTTTTGACAAGGCATCCTTAAGGTCTGGTAGTTTGTCTAACAAATGTCTAACAAACCTCATCGCACAAAAAGTATACCAATTAGCTAAAATTAAGCACTTCATCGATCAAGAAACTTGGAAGACATACTACATATACAAACACATTTAGACTATTGCTCAACAGTTGGGACGGTTGCTCAGTGTCAAGTACAAAGAGGCTTTGCTCACTCCAAAAGCGAGCAGTAAAGCTTATTAGTGACAAAGATCAAGCACAAACAACTAACCATCACAAACGTATCAAAATACTACCTCTTAAGAACAGGTTCCTCTTCAACAAAGCCAAGTTAGTACATCAAATTCTTTCACGGCATGCCCCGCCTTATCTATGGAACCTGTTTAAATTTAGCACAAAATGCAGCCAACGCTTGAACAACATATGTCTTCCAAAACCTAGACTTGATCTTTACAAGAAAAGCTTTAGTTATTCTGCTGCTCATCTTTGGAATACCCTCCCATCCTATATAAAAAATATAAATTATACTCCTTCCTGGTAGACCAAAAGAGACATGGAGAAGAACAACAGAAAGGATGTTGAGCAAGAGAGGGCTCACCTGGGCAAGAGCAGAAAAAAAAGGCGAAGGACAGGCATTTGTGGAAAACCCTTGCAGAAGCCCCATGTGCCCTGGGCACTTAAGGTTCAGAGAGAGAGAGATACTCCTTCCTACAAATACATGCTTTCCCAATATCTATTTGATATCGACTACATACCTCCATGAATTATAAAACTTAAAAATTATCTTAAACTGCTCTTACAGACACCGAATACAATTAATTGTTTTCTGAATAGGCCCGAAGATTTTGTTTAGTAGATAGTCATTTATAATGTATGTAGTTACTTCTGTGCTGAATGAATGTTTAAGAGCGAGCAAAACGTAAATGTTATATTTTATTTTATGTCTCTCAGCTTCAATGTTAATTATGTTTGTTATATGAACAGCATATCTGTAGAATGTCTGGAATAGAGTGAAAGATGTATGAATGTCAGATGGCAGAATGGCAGACGGGCCTGCGTGCCCAATTCTTAACCCTTTTGAAATAAAGATCAATCAATCAATCAATCAATCTCTCTCTCTCTCTCTCTCTGAACCTTAAGTGCCCAGGGCACATAGGGCTTCCGCAAGGGTTTTTTACAAATGCCTGTCCTTTTTTTTTTACCTGCTCTTGCCCAGGTGAGCCCTCTATTGCTCAACATCTCTATGTCTCTTTTGGTCTACCCTTATTTCTGTTCCCCTGTGGTGTCCATCTTGGTGCTATTTTTGGTAGTGAGTTATCAGTCATTCGGAGCCCATGTCCCAACCATCGCCTGCGTCTATTACTACTACTTACCACTTAATACTACTACTACTACTATTACTACTACTGCTGATGCTACTAATACTACTACTATTACTACTACTGCTGATGCTACTAATACTACTACTACTACTAACTACTATATGTACTATCTACACATACTTCCACTACTGCTACTATTGCTGCTGTACATGTAGCTGTTGCTACTAACATTGCAGCTGCTAGCAATAACTCTAAATAAATATATTAAGATTATAACCCCCTCCTGCCATGGTGCGGCCCCTTCAGTCTGGGTACATTGTCCTTTTAATATAAATTAGACCAGAAGTGAGCATGTACAGAACCTGATTTTGACAAAACTATATCGTAACATATATCGATACAGCGAGAGAGAGAGAGAGAGAGAGAGAGAGAAAGAGAGTGAGAGAGAGAGAGAGAGAGAGAAATGTTAAATATCTTTTGGCACGAATTCAGATCGGTTACATCAATAAGACAAGAAACTAAACAAGACTACGTATCAGACTTTATCAGAAGACGTCGCTGGAACTACATCGGCCACGTACTTAGAATGGACGAAAAACGACTCCCACACCAAGCGTTTACGTGGTCACCAGGGGGTAAAAGAAAGCGGGGAAGACCCAAAGACACACTAAGAAGAGTTATCACCAAAGAGTGTTCAACAATGCTCATCAGAAACACCGAAGAGCTAAAGCAAGTAGCAAGGAATCGCCAGACATGGAGAGCCTTGTCCTCCGCCCTATGCGCCGCCTTAGGCCCAAGAGGATCAATTAACTAACTAATATCATAACATAGGGGGAGGGAGTTGGGGTTCAGATCTGACCAGAAGCTATGATTCAGCCGATGAAATCTGTAAGAAACGGTGAGATTTATCCTACAGCCGGTGAGGACATTGCTCAACAGGTGAGTCCTCCTGAGGACACAGAACCTGGTGAGGAATGGGTATTAGTGCCATAGAAACACTGTATGTCCTTTTCAGTCTGCGTCACGGTGGACATAGAATGCAGACAAGAAAGTTCGGTGGCTGTGGAGGCCGAAGTAGACAAGAAAGTTCGGTGGCTGTGGAGGCCGAAGTATAGGCTTTGATTTCTGAGAACTCTTCGGAGTGTGAGGCTGTCATTTACACCGACGGGTCTGTTGGTTAGACGCAGGCCAAGCGACTGGGGCTTCATGGCCTAGGTTGGAGGAAAAACGGTGAAGGAAGATAATGGTGCTTTTGCTCTGATCACTAGCAGCCTGACTATGGAGGCCACTAAAGCAGTAACATGGCTGGAGACAAAGATCTTCATCCGTGTGTGTATTCTTCAGTAATCCAATTAATATGCTCAGGAAGATCAATTTCTTGATGGGTTCTAAAGCAGTGGCTGGAATCCTTGAGGAGGTCAAGGCTGAGAGAAATCTGTTACACATCTGTGCCAGGACACGTGGAAGTAAAAGGTAACGAACAGCAGACAGGCTGTTGTGGAAAACGGACGGGCAGTGGGTCAGGCTCATGTTCTGAATGCTCTTAGGGAGGTTGGTCGCGTCAAGGAGAGCGACGGCGACGAGTTTTGTGACTCTGAGACTGTGCTTGAGCTCAGTGTCAAACGGGATGAGGCCAGACAAGAGCCCTATGTAGGGAGCAAAAGAGGACTGATCAACCAACACAGGACCTGTGTCATAAGTGGGGGAGATAAGTGAGGAGGGGATCGGAGCGGGTATGGATTACTTGTCCCATGTGCAGCGAGGATGATCTGTCGACTAAATAACTAGATACTACAAGGGTCCAGATTTAAAGTTACCTGGCATCTAACTGGCGGGGAGGAGAAAGGGAGAGAAGACTATGTCCGATTAGGCAGTCAGCGACCAATATCTGATATGCTAGGATCAGGGTTTGAGAATCATAGCTGACCAAGACCCTGTCCCACCTCTCCGTTGTTACGCCCAGTAACAGGTCTAGCCTGGTTAATGGAGCAGGGATCGCCGAAGACCCCGTGGTGGTGGAGTCAGCTAAAGAAGCATTGCACACTCCCTGCTTTTAGCTGCACTCCTGGACTGACAAAAATTAGCTGCCATAACCCGCTCCCATGGCGGTAAAATGCTGCCCCCAACATCTCCACACCATCGGCTGCAAAGAACACCAGCTTGCAGTTACAGGGATATAGCACAAGACAAGACAAGACAAGATAAAACAAGTCAAGACAAGGACCTATCTAGAGCAAATGACAAAATAAGGCCATAGATATATCAATGTTAATGTTTCTGCTAAAATGCAGGATCCATAGGAAGGCTGTGTTTTACCAATGGCCATCCGCATGTTCATCCTTTTATTAAAGAATTTAGCTCAACTCGTGTGTCTCATCTGGCCTCTCATGTTTTAACTTCTTGAGAAAGAAGGAAAACATTTTCCCTGACATTTATGACATTTTACAATATTTCGTGTAGTAAACTGTGTTTAAGTTTAAGTCTCCCTTAGATTTTAAATATTCATCACGAACTATTTTTCCTCGACATGTGAAATTAATACGCCTTGGGCTTAGTTCTCTTCATAATTTCAGTCTTCGGGGAACAAGGGGCGGTAATATTTGTCAACGCTTGGGGAATTCATAAGTCTCAGTACAGAACTTCTGTTCCGATTTGCTGTGCTCTTGTTGTCCATCTGAGGTATTGTACAATCAAAGAAACATTGTCGAGTATTACACAGAGAAAAAACCGTATGGTTTCCTTGAGGTGGGAGTATGGAATGATTGAAGTCTTGGATATCTCTTCACTCAGCCGTATCAAAATATGTGCCCTCATACCACCGGAAGGTACTGGAGAAGGGAAACAAGGAAACAGAGTTTCTTTTAATACCCTAACATTCCCCCTCCCCTCCCCGGGTCAAATGAATTCTGATGTGCAGGCATGTATCTTCCAACTTCAGAAGTTCAACATCACTAGACTAAACAGGGCATGAAGAAAAAAATAATAAATGTGAACATTGTTGACCGTAAGTTATTTTCTTCCGTTTTGTTTAATGTATGCAAGTATGATCGGAAGATTACTTTGTAGGTCACGATGTTGTCAGTTTAATTTGTATAAAGCCCGGTGGTTTTGCTCGGGTAAACATCTTTTTTATATATTACGCCATATTGTTATTGTTTTCATTATCTCTGGGGTTATCATTGTACTTTCTACGTCTACTTCTAGTTTTAATTCGGTGTTTGGTACTATCGTTTTCCTTTCTGTCTGTCTGTCTGCCTGTCTGTCTTTCTGTCTGTCTATTTGTCTTTTTGTTTGTCTGTCTGTCTTTCTGTTTATCTGTCTTTCTGTCTGTCTGTCGCATGCCTGATGTTCGTTGCGAGATGGATGACTACATATAAATATGAAAAGATAAAGGTAAAATTCCCATTTCCGGTATCGATCTGGAGTATCGTAGCTATTCGGTACCGCCGAACTGCAGATAAAGTGAACGTGTCGTTACTACAGTTCGCAAATCTGCCAAACTTATGAGGAAGATATCGCTTCCGTGGTTCTAATTTATGACACACCATGAACTGAATCATCCTGGTCAGTGAAATGTATAAACTGGGAAAAAAAGTAGGAACAGCTTTATTATGTAACGAGTACACGTGTGCTAGTTAAGTAATAAAGCTGTTCCTACTTTTTTTTCCCTAGTTTATACATTTTGGTAGCACAGCTTTACTGCGGTGGTTCCGTATAGTGTTACATAATCGTATACTAATTTTCGTGGTCAGTAAAATTCTTATTATTATTATTATTTGCCGTGCTGGATAGCGTTGACGATCATGCTTGTCCATCTTGCGCGGTCCTTGGTGTTTCCATATGAAGCATGATTTGGTAAGTGAATGACATTACTGGGATAGTGTCCCTTTGTCTTCCCCTTGGCTTCAGTACGATTTTCTCCGCTAAGCCTTTTTCCAAAGAACTGACCACAAGGCAACAGGGGGGCCTGTTTTAGTCTGCTGTTGTGTTTATTCAGGTTTTCACAGCTGCCTTATATATCTAGGGACGGTTCCACCATACGCACCCAGTGGATCCGACCCACAAAATGAAGGTCTAAGATTAAAGGTTTGTTCAAGCATACAAAACCTTTTTTTTTTTTTTTACATTGTGATGAAACACATAAACTACACATACTCAAGGGAGAACATCGAAATGGAAGAGAAAAGGTTCAAAGTAAGAGAAGATAATTTAAGGGCATTAAATATTAAGCGTGCGACTAGATAGAAAATGATTATGTCACTGACAAGAAAATGGGATCAGAAAGAACTGCCACCAGCAAGGAGTATTTCTGGCGAAGAACAAACTTGAAGAAGTAATAAAAGATGTATGAAGAAAAAAAGTCAAGATAGGATGCCAAGTCTGAGTAAATTAGAAAAGAAATATAGCAGTCTCCAGAACATTTCTGCAACCATTACTGCTACAGCCTGCATCGTCTCTGCAAGCAATACATTCTCGTTACTTCGCCATCTTTTCTGCAACCTCCACTTTGCTTCTACAACCCCGGGGTATCACTTTTGCAACTTAGGCGATCGTTTCCATAAATCCCATCACCATTTCTGCAAACTCCACCATCATTTCTATAACCGAAGTCTTCGTTTCTCCATCATCGTCATCTTTTTTGCAGCCATCATCATCATTTTTGCAACGTTTTCCATCATTTCTCTCACCTCGGCCATCGTGTCTTCAATATTCACCGTGAGTTGTACAACCTGTTCTTCATTTGATCACCGTGTAGAAAATGTTCACAACTCTAGGAAAAGTAACTGACAATCTCTTAAACATAATCACAATGTGAAGTCTCATTTTCATAATCTGTAATACCACTTCCTCTACAACATATCAGCAACCTCCAACAACTTTTCTACATTCTCCACCAACATTTCCACCACCGCCAGTAAGATTAACTCTTTACGCTCTAAGTAAGATTAACCCCTTACGTTATAAGTAAGATTAACTCTTTACGTTCTCTCTCCTCGCAGATGCGCACGAGAACACCGTGGCCGTTTTATTGGACGGAGAGGAATCGACAATCCAGTTCATCGATCCACCTAACAGAAATGTGAGTTCGAATATTTAGCAATAGGGTACTTGTCTTCATGTTTGATTTATAATAGAAATATCGATTAATCGATACACAGTTGTATGCTTTTTTTAAACAGGGATTAGTGTGGAGTAAATTTCATATCTTCGTTCAAAGTATTAATATTTTATCACTTACACTGAGACGGGAGCGTAGAGGGAATTTTATAATATGGTGCAGAACTTTTTTTTTCATTCCCCTCTTCCCATTTATTAGCCTTTCTAGTTTCATACACCACTCCCTCTTATCTCACTCTCTCTCTCTTTCTCACTCACTCACTTTCACTCTCTCTTTCTTACTTAATCACTCTCTATCTCTTTCTCACTCACTCACTCTCTCTCTCTTTCTCACTCACTCACTCACTCACTCACTCACTCACTCACTCTCTTTCTCTTTCTCACTCACTCAATCTCTCTCTCTTTCTCACTCACTCACTCTCTCTCTCTCTTTCTCACTCACTCACTCACTCTCTCTCTTTCTCACTCACTCACTCTCTCTCTCTTTCTCACTCACCCACTCACTCATTCTCTCTCTTTCTCACTCACTCACTCTCTCTCTCTCTTTCTCACTCACTCACTCTCTCTCTTTCTCACTCACTCACTCTTTCTCTTTCTCTCTCTCTCTCTCTGGCCCATACCAATCAGGCCTTGGTCGCCATTGATTTCCATAACCGTCTATCCTTTGCTCTTTCTAAACAGATGTGTGTTGGAATGCGCTCAGTGCCACCTCGTTTAGTCCGTCATGTATCTTATGTTTTAGTCTTTCTCTGTCTCTTATTCTTTCATCCACCACGGCTCTCTCTTAAAACATGGGAAACGCTCCATTTTCTCCCCTCCCCATCTTAAAACAGAGGAGGCCCTCGAGCCCGCTCCATCCTTAAAAAAAAAAGATGAAGTCTTGTAGTTCTCCTTTTCCTTAAATAGAAGAGGCCATCTGGGCCCCAAAGCGATGCATCAGCCCCCTCCCCACCCCACCTCCATTTGGGTATGAAGAGAGATAATGGTAGGACAGACAAAAGAAAAGAGGAGAGACAGACAGATTTTCATGAATGAAACAGCAGAATAATGTAAGTTAAGAGAAAGGAGAAAACACTCATAGTAAAATTTACCTTTATTAACCAGCTAATCAAGGAATGTCTAACAAAGGCAGATAAAGAAAGGAACCTAATTTAAAGCCCTTAAGAAATGACATTCATCATTCGCTGGCTTGGTAATGGGAAAGGGGGGGGGGGCCTTAAAAACATCATAACAACAGGAAAGATAAATGGAAAGCGAGGTAAGGGAAGGTCATGAGAGAAAGTCACGGACAGTCTAAAGGGATGGAGCAATGAAAAAAAGTCACCAACTGGGAAGATGGAAAATATAAAGAACCAAGAAGCTTGATCGTCAACGCCTTCCTGGACGGCATCTAATGATACTAGGCACGGTTTTGTCTATTGTCTTTAAATATTACACGGTGTTTTTTTCTCCTCATTTTGTGGTTCATCACGTGTTTCAGTTTATATGATATTCACAGTGCATTCATATGTTAGTTTGTAAACTGTACCTTTCATTCTATACCTGTTTTCAATTTAATCACATGTGAAATAACTACAAAAAACAAAACACAGTCAGAATACGATGCGTATACTTACATAACTATACATTGAGAATATCAGTGTTGCACATAACCCGAGACTTATCTGTACCGTTCAGTCTTTCATGAAGTTCGTGTGCAAATAACGCATTGCTAATGGTACCCAGAAATAATGTCGTAACAGCCAGTGGTGTAATGTATAATGTCTTAAAGTCTGAACGAGTGCAACCAGCCTACTGTCAGTCAGTCAGTCAGTCATTTGCATGTCCCTTGCGGAACTTTGCCTCCCTAACAGCTCTTCTGTAGGCATCTCGGTTGTAAGCAAGATGCCCTGCTGCTAATACGTCCATTCGCAGATCATCAGCGATGTCTTGCAGCCATCTTCGCCTTGGTCTTACTCTCTTTCTTTTTCCCATGATGTACCTTTATGTAGCCTACTTTATACGTTTAGTGATACAAATGTACCACGACATGAGATTGTCTGAACAAATGTAGCAAACCTGCTGTATACATTCAGAATGCTAGTTATTCACTACGCTATGAAGTATTCCGAAAGAGTGTAGCTAACCTGTAGTATACAGTTATTCACTACGCTATGAAGTATTCCGAAAGAGTGTAGCTAACCTGCAGTATACAGTTATTCACTACGCTATGAAGTATTCTGAAAGAGTGTAGCTAACCTGTAGTATACAGTTATTCACTACGCTATGAAATAGTCTGAAAGAGCGTAGCCAATCTGTAGTGTACAGTCACATCACAAAATTAATAACTCGCAACGCAGCTACAGCTTAGATTACAGCATTCCTGTTGTTCGACTGAGCTGCTGCTTCTTCTTCCTGTTGTTGTTGTTCTTCTTCTTCTTCTCTCCAGTTTCGTAGTCCTGCGAGCTAGTGTTCTCTTCAGTCGATATGCTGAAGATTTTGATACACGGCATCGTGGTGGAATGGTAGCAGGTTCTGACAGCTTTTGTTTTTCGCCGAGTGCAGCTAAAAAGCAGGGGATGTGCAATACTTCTTTAGCAGACTCCACCACCATGGGGAATGCGACGATTCCTGCCACGTTAGCCAGGCTAAGCTTGTTGCTGTGGCTACCAGCGGGAGACAGAACAGGGTCTTGATCATCTGTGGTTAGCCAATCCTGATGGTAGCATGTCAGCTGAGGGTCTAGTTGACACCGATGTTCATTTACAGCAGACGCGGCTGGTGAAGTCTTGAAAACACCGGAATGGAGTCGGATGGAGAATGGGTTAGGTATGCTTGCAAAATACTTACTCGCAGATTTCATACACGTGGAGAGCATGCGGCTCACAGTTACCTTAGTGGCGCCACATCGCAGTAACGCTGCAGCTTGTTTGTAGCATTGCTGACGTTCGTGGGGAGGTGGAATAGATTAGGGTCTTGATGTAAGTTCACATAGCTGGACGTACCTCAAGCAGAAAGACAGTTACTCTTCCAGAGAGAGTAAAAGAGACATAAAGAGAGAGAGAGAGAGAGAGAAAGAGGGGGAGCAGGGGGAGGAGGGAGAGGAAAAAAGAAGCAAAGTGAATTTTATTTTTTAAAAGGAAAAAAATTAGAATGAAATAGACAGACAGAGAGACAGACAGAGAGACAGACAGACAGACAGACAGAAAAGACAGACAGACAGACAGATAATGCTTTTTATTTAAGAATACGAGAGAGTGAGTGAGTGAGAGAAACAGAGTGGGTCAGTGAGAGTGAGAGAGAGAGAGAGGGTGAGTGAGAGAGAGTGAGTGAGAGTGAATGAGTTAGTGAGAGAGAGAGAGAGAGAGAAAAGATGACGCGAATTTTATTTTAAAAGATTCAGGCATGCGACTGCGAGAAAGAGACAGTGAAAGAAAGAGACAGTGAAAGAAAGAGACAGTGAAAGAAAGAAAGAAAGAAAGAGAGAAGTGTAATGACAGTATCGTGTCCATTTATTTACTTTCAGTAGTTTTATTTTAGATGCAGTTTTCCCCCTTCTCCTATCTCTTCGCATGCGACACCAAAGTGTTTCACAACAGTTCAAAATTGTTTCATCTTGTCACATTCTGTCACACATTTTTCGAGTGCTTTTCAGCTTTAAGTAGCCGTTTCAGCTTTAGGTAGCCGTTTCAGCTTTTAGACGAGAAGGATTTTGGTGCGGAAATGAAACCGGAAATGGTGTTCCCTGCCAACCTCTGAACGAAGCCCCTCCAAACCATCATCTGACAAAAATTGAAAGTTAAATCTGTGAACTAAAATTCGGGGGGGGGGGGGGGGGGGTAAAGGGGGGGGGGGGTCCTTGAAGCGCGCTCTATCAGGAATGTTAAGCATCATGTAACGGGATAACATTAGTCGAAATTACGAGAAAATCGCACAGAGGAGGATAAAACACCGTATTCCGTGCTTTCGACTAGTTTTCATCTTCCCAAAATAATGGAATGGTATTCTTAGACAACCAGTTTGACGTTCACGAAGCCCGGGTCACGCATGCGCGAAAGCGTGGAAATAGCTAATACGAAATATAATGTGAAAACCATATTTTGTGCCTGGGGTCTCACATAAACCGGGGACCCCCAAACACAAAATATAGTTTTCACGTTTTATTTCTTATTTCCGCGTTAGACACTATTCGATGACGTCGCCTGGGCCGGGGGTGGGGGGGGTGGGTGCGAGGCGGTTTTATGTGGGTCATCCAGTGCTTGTCATACATATATATATATATATGGGTGTCTGAGTGGCGAAGTGGTTAGTGCACTGGTCTCTCATGGCGAAGGTCGGGGGTTCGAATCCGGCCCGCGGCACCCCAGTCACCCAGCTGTAGAAATGGGTACCCGACTTCTTCTGAAGTTGGGGAAGGAAAGGCAGCCAGGCGTGATACTGACCATATCACCCTCTGGTGTGCTGACAGGTCAAGGAAAATATGGACACTAACACCATATCCCTATGTGCCTCTAAGGCATGACAGGGTTACCTATATATATATAAGAAAAGACAAAACAGTTGGCTTCATACTTGAGTATTGCACGACTAGTTTAGAAAAGCAATTGACATGTAGTTCGCTCAAGTAATTAACGTATGGTTTGGCTAATGCGGGAAACTCTCTACCGTAGAGAGCAGAACAACAACACAACTCCTTCAGATCATCAGAGGATGACGCCAGGTACTCTGCATGCTGACAGCACCTGCTCCAGTGTTGCAGAGAGGATGCAGAGGTGGGGGGGGGGGAGGGGTGGGGTGCCACGCTGGGTCTCCCGATGCACCCCATTTGTGTAGGTTGGAGGCTGGAGGCAGAAGGTCATAAGTAGCTCCGATGATGAAGCTCAGTCTCAAGGGTGCCATTTTCCAGATGTCAATCCGTGTTAGTGATATCTGCAGGACTTCCTCCCATGTAGTCCACTGACCTTGCTATGCCTTCTGGATCCGCTTATCATCCTTTGTATTATGTACCTCGCTTAATTCTTATCTCATGTAGACAAGTAATTGAAGTTTAGTTAAGGCAAATAATTAATTAAAGTCAAATTTTTATTTTAAAATTTGTATTTTTTTATCGTGGGAATTTAAAAATGCGCTATAAGCCATGTTCCACGCCAGCTGTTAGAAGGTTAAGCTAGATCTCTTAATGAAAGATTACGATTATTTTCTGTCCGAAAGGGCGCTTAGAATTAATCCGGATTATTCGTGAAACGTTATTACTTCACCACCAGGGCAAGCATCACCTTTAGGTCAAGCTAAGCAGCCGTTTAGAGAGCAAACCTCAGAAGAACTCACTAATGACCCTTCAGCAGCACAGCTTTAAAACAGATTCTTTTTGTTTGTTTGTTTGTGTGTTCATGTATCACTGCAGCCTATTGGAGGAGTGGTTCCACGAAGAGATCAAGTCGCATGGAGAGAAAAGGGAAAACATATGAAGTGATCGGAAGCAGCAACGATCACACGGGTAAGGGAAGCATGATCGTCAATGACATCCAGCACCGCACGCGATGTAATGTTAACAAAAAACACAACATTACATTTATACCCTTATAGAAAGACTATGTCGCTATGTTGAGTACGCTTGGTTTGACATTTAATCTGTCCTAGAATCATATCCCCCATCTGGCAGCCGGGATGTGGACACATACCTGGGAAGCAAAGAATAGACCACTGTACCCTACCACGCATGATCGTAAAAGGCGACTAAGGATGGTTCAGCATAGGCCAAGCAACCCTATCTGGTAAAAAAAAAACTATCAGACTGCTACAGAAACAGAAGCAAGGGAAAACAAACGCAGGTGGAAGGAGAAATGCTTATCAGGAAAATGAACCCATGAAGGTTGTGGATGAAAGCCAGCCACTGAAAGTCCCCAGCCCGACTGCAGACCTCCTGGAACCTAAACACAAGATGCAAACAGGGCTAGCAGTGGTTGGGACATATGCTCCGAATGACTGACAACTCACTACTAAAATTAGCACTAAGAGGACACCACAGGGGAACAGAAGTAAAGGTAGACCAAAAGAGACGTGGAGAAGAACAACAGAAATGATGTTGAGCAATTGCGGGCTCACTTGAGCAAGAGCGGAAACAAAGGCAAAGGATAGGTATTTGTGGAAAACTCTTGCGGAAACCCCAGGTGCCCTGGGCACTTAAGGTTCAGAGAGAGAGAGAGAGAAAGAGAGAGAGAGGGGGGAGAGAGAGAAATCATATAAAGAGTCATGCACAGTAAGATTATGATATGCCTGAAATTTGAGGTTTTTAAAGGCAAATTAATTTTAACGTCAACCACTTTCATGTTGAGTGCTTTTGATGTTTTAAAACATACACGAATGTAATAACAAGTTCAAGCAGCTAGGAATAATACTGACATCAGATGAAAGAAGCCTAACAGAGATAAAGAGCAGAATAACCCAAGCTACGATAATGTTCCAAATGATGAAATGCATTTCGTGCAACAAATACTGTCACCGCATAAGAAAAAGTGTGCTCCAATGCTACATAGAGCCAGTTCTGATCTACTTGAACGTGAAGTCTGGACGGTTACTAAAGAAACATAGCAACGTCAGGAAGTCACGGAAATGTGGTTTCTTAAAAGAATATTAAGGACACCATGGACGGCATCTAGAAAAATCACATAAAGAGTGTTTAAGAGAGGCCTGTTCTGAACGAAACAAATAATTACAGCAGTCAGATAAGAATTTAAATTTATAGGACATTACATGAGGAAAGCCAAACTAGAACACATACTGACAGCGGAAAGACAAGACTTGGAAAGAGGCCGAGGTAGACCTAAGAAAGAGAATCCTGGATGGATTGGCAAGATGGCACGGAAAGACGCCATCAGAATAACTCACAGAGCAACACAAAACAGAGAATTGTGTGGGGAGTTATGACTACCAACTCGTGTGTGTGTGTATATATACTTTTTAATACAAAAATTAGCAGTTACTTTTACATGGCCCAAGCAGTTACGCCTTCCATGAGAGTGTAGTAATTGGATATTTTTTACTAGATTTGATGTGAATTATTATTCAATCTTTTATTCTGTCTGGCCGCCGTCGTACTGAGTGGTGGGGGGGGGGGGTGACTACACCACACGTTCACAGCTTACATGTAAGTAACAGGAACACGAAAAACAACAATCCTTTTTATAAAATCACGATCCTTGTATTTACAAAAATTCTGATCCATATGACAGCACAAATCAACAAATCCTATGCACATGATGTCCTATATTTCTAACTGGCATTACTAAAAAAAAATCATAAAAAATAAACATTTCCTTGAATAACATGAGTTCAATCCTGCTTACAAAAGTGCATAACTAAAATACACACGCCAGCCTCCATCTCTCGAAGGCTGATCACCTTCGTCCGCGACTGGTCGCTGGACTTCAACATGCTCAACTTATCCCCCCTTAAACTTCTCTCTTTTGTCTTATATACCTGGTCAGCGCCGGACTCGAAGGCCTGGGGATTTTCCATTCACACGTGGCCGTCTCTGGCCAGTGGGATTTCCAATCAAAACCGGGTCACTGCTTGCTTATTTTTCCACTCCTTACAAGAGCGCAAGATAAAAAAATAGCGAAAGGCCTGATCATGGATCTCCTGCTTCAAGGACCAGTGATTCTCAAACAGGAAGCAGGTGACTCTACTGGGGGGGGGGGGGGGGGGGGGGGGGGGGGGGAGGGAGAAAATGTTGAAAACCCTTTCTGAGTAATGATTTAATAAATAGTGGACGATGTTGGAACTGGGTTGAAAAGAGTGGATCGGGACCTGGAAAAAATGGGAGCAACTGCTCCTGGTGTTAGCAGCCATGACTATCTCTTCTGTGCTGCCCTTAGTATCTTGGATTAGAGTCAGTGTTTTTATTTCTTTTACCAGATTTCTCACACTGGTCAGATTTAGTTTTTGTTTTATTGAAATCCATCTTCACTAGAACATTCAGTAACGTCAGGATAGACAGACAGAAAGAAGACAGACAGACAGATAGGAGGAAATAAAAATTTTACAGTAACAAATAATAGTATGAGAACGTAAAAAGAAAGGCAACGCTGTCAGCTTTAGAGGCACATAGAGATGATGCTAGTGCCATATTTCCCTTGACCTGTCAGCACACTAGAGGATGATATTGTCAGCATCATACCTGGCCGCCTTTCCTTCTCAGACTCCAAAAGAAGCCGGTATTTATTTATACAACTCGGCGACTGGAGCGCCTCCGGCCGGATTCGAACCCCCGACCTTCGCCATGAGAGACTTACTGCACTAACCGCTTCACCAACAGAACGCCCAACAACAACAACAACAACAACAACAACAACAACAACAACAACAAAGTAGACGATCAAAATGTATAAAGAATTCGACTTCTTGGTAAAAACAATTTAAGACAAAATGAAATCTAGCTCAAGGTTTTCGCCTGAAACATCTCAGAATTAAAAGAGAAAATGAAAAAAAAAAAAGGTGACCTGGTAACGGGTAAAAATTAACTGACAAATGGAGGCGGATATTTATGAAAAGTAGCAGGCCAGGGAAATCACACCCGGAAGCGACGTGAACACAGGCGCTGAGGAAGCTGGGTAAATTATTTTCTTGTGACTGACTGCTAAGTTTACTTTTCCGGCTTTAAGAAAAACAGCTTTAACGTTTAGTCTACCTGGGCCGGTCGCTTGTTTCACAGTGTCATCTGATGGCGTATTGTTAGGAGTGTAGCTGAGTCAGAGTGTCTTGTCGTGTTATTTAGTTAGCGTGTGGCTGCTTGAGTCGACGTTGGAGCGCAAGAGAAGAAGCCTTGTCAGGAAGATAACCAAACTATAGGGTAAAGAGAAGCCAATCAGAAGATTTTCTCGGTTCATTTGCATGTCCCTTGCGGAACTTTGCCTCCCTAACAGCACTCCTGTAGGCCTCTCGGTTGTGAGCAAGATGGCCTGCTGCTGGCGCATCCATTTGCTGATCATCAACGATGTCTTGCAGCCATCTTCACCTTGGTCTTCTTCTCTTTCTTTTTCCTATTACATTATGTGCCTTTCCAAGACGATCTTCTCTAGATTATCATGACGTTTAATGTGTCCAAAATATTTAAGTTTTCTCTCTTTAATCCTCTTTACTAGGCAGCCTTCTTCAATATTAAGTTCTTGTAGTATGGATATATTTGTTCTTTTTTGTGTCCATGGTATTTGAAGAACTCCTCTGTAGCATTCACATTCAAAGGCATTTATGTGTTTCTCAGCTGTTTTGTCAAGTGTCCAGGTCTCACAGGCATATGTTGCGGTGGGAAAGATGCATGCCCTTAAAAATCTTATTCTTTGTAGTTCTGTCTGATCCTCTCCACAGATTCTTTAATTGTTTTACTTTCTGAAGAGCGATAGATATCCTCCTTTTAATTTCCCTCTGTGTATCTCCATTATTAGTTAGTAATGATCCAAGATATTCAAAACTCTCCACTTCTTCCAGTTTTTCCTCATTGATACATATTTCAGCTGCCTTTCCCCGGCTAAACAGACTTTATAATCGGCTGTGGTCATGCCATTAATTAGTTCTACTTGGTGGTGGTACTTTTAGGGAGAGATCGAATGTTTTTTTCTTAGATCAGGGGGCTTAGGAAATCATAACTAGTTCACTCCCTATCCGTCACATTGCCTCTGTTACAAAATCTTCACCAAATCTTCATTTGCTGACCAGACAGTGTTAAGTTACACGGAGATAAAACAACAGTAACTTGTGAAAGTCATCATCATCGTTATCAGCATCGTCGTCGTCATCATCATCATCATCATTTATGTGATATTGTAGCAGAATAAAAAATCCTTCAAAAATTTGTATTTCCGTTTGTACGAACTCCCTGTAACTGCGAGCTGTTGTTCTTTACAGCCGATGCTGTAGAGGTGTTGAGGCACAGCATCGTATCGGCGTGGGAGCAGGTTATGGCGGCTACGTTTTCAGTTCCGGAGTACAGCTAAAAAGCAGGGGGGTGTGCAATGCTTCCTTTAGCAGACTCCACCACCATCGGAACTATGGCGATCCCTGCCTCTGTTAGCCAGGCTATTCCTGTTACTGGGAGTACCACGGAGAGGTGAGATGGGGTCTTGGTCAGCTATGGGTTGCTGACTACCTTTTCGGGGGTCTGGACCCCATCAAAAACCTTTATGAACGTCCCTTTATTACACTTCACCACTCAGCTAGCCTGGCTGTGGATATATATGTATATGTATATATATATATATATATATATATATATATTGTGCTTGATTGATTTTAACCTTATGTATGATGGGAGACCTAGCTGAACTTGAAAATGTTTCAAAGCATTTACAGGTAATTGATGTTTCAACGTTCCCTTGTTATGGCATGATGGTTAATATTTTCTCATTTAAAGCAAAATATTCTACAGTTCTCTGCAAGCTGTTTAATACTTTTGAGGGATATCTTGATCTAAAGATTGCTATAGAAACTTTTGAGGAACAGAAAACAGAATGCAGGCTCGTGTACAAAACTATCAAATTATACATAAAGAAGGTATTACCTTTGTGAGGGGGTAAATACAAACAACTTTGTCAGCTATGTAAGAAAGATGTCAATTACACAAAGAAGGGAAGTCTCGTTTATATGGTCCGTCTTTTTGTTTTTATTTTACATAACAAAATTACAGACTACTGACAAATTATTTTTCTTTTCCATGAATCAAAACTACAGTCGTTTTATACATTCATCCAGTCATCCATCCCGCCAACTATCCAACCAGCCAGCCATCTAGCCAGCGAACCATTAAGCCAGCTTACTTTCTATCCAATCAACCATCCATCCAGTCAACCATTCATCCAGTTAATCATCCATCCAGCAACCATCCATCTAGCGAACCATCCATCTAGCAAACATCCATCCAACCAACTATCCATCCAGCCAATCATCCAGTCATTCATCCAACCAACTATTCAGTTAGCCACCAATCCAACGAACCATCCCTTCACCCAGCCAAACATCCAACCATTCATACAGTCAGCAATCCTTCCAGACAACCATATATCTTTCTTAGACACACTGAGAGATAATGTGTTATATGTTTTGTTATGTCTGAGAGGACTGTTCAAGTACCACAAGAAATGGAAGTCAACAGAATGAAAAGGGCATATAGGAAACGCCTACAGAGACGCCAGTTCCTGCCACCGTCACATACAGTCAATCAGTTAAAGTACATAGCAACTGCTGTTTACATTGTAGGCTTACACATCAAAGCATTTTCATATTGTTTGTTTGCAGCGTCATCAAAATTTTTACCATTTCGTATGATTAGCGCAACGATATAATGTTTGTGCCATTTACAATGCATTACACAACCGGTAGCACATCATCATCATCATCATTCGTGCCCCCTGGTTTTGGCTAGTGTGTTTCTCCATAGTACCCGATTCTTCTTGCAGGCCCATCGTTTCAGCTGGTGATCTCCTCTCACGCCATCTCGCCAAACTATCCAGTACCATTTTTCTTGATCTTCCCCTGGTTCTTCGTCCCTTTACTTTCCTGTTACAATATTTTCAATGCCCCCTCTTCTCACTGCATGTTCTATGAAAGTACATTGCCTTCGCTTGTATTTTTCGACAAGATTTTGTTGTCTCTCCCCCTCTTCTCGTTCACTTTTCATTAGCAATCTTTGCTGTCCAGAGAATTGACAAAACAGTCTTCTGATAAACCATATTTCTGATTCCAATGATCTTTTGTACGGACCTGTCTATCGTCCGTGATTCACTTCCATATAATAAGATAAGCCCAATACAGCATTTAGGACCCCTTATTTTAACATTAATTGATGAGGATCCGTTGCATAATATGTTAGGAAATACTTAGAAAAAACCGTATTGTTATCTGTGAGAAAATCGTTACATGGTTTAGTTTTGTACATGTTTCAGGTAATCTTGGAGGGGCTCGAACAGTTGCTTGACGCGTACGTGGTCGTGTTTGCCATCAACGACCACTCGTCCTTTGAGCGCGCCCAAGATCTTGTCCGATATCTGAGAGTTGATCACGGCACGGACAGAGCTATCGTTCTGGTTGCCAATAAGATCGATCTGGTCCGGAAACGAAAAGTCAGCGCAGATGGTAAGTTCAAACAGGACTCACTCACTCTCTCTCTCTCTCTCTCTCTCGTACCGTTTCCCTACTTCTGTTTAAAAATAACAAACAAACAAACAAACATAGTGCTTTCATCTTGAACGCAGATCTAAAAAAACCCGTCTGTTGATTCTGTTGTGTGTTATCTACATTATATCTTCATGCTTTCGTCCTTTTATTCAAGGCTTAGCGTTAAAGATAAGATTGCTCTCTTTCCTGCCACAAACATTCAGAATTCCCACTGCCCTTTCAATAGCCCTTTTTTTTTAGGCCTCTGTTCGTTAAATTATGAAAGAATACACATAAGAGAAGAGATCGCTCGCTCTAAGAAGTTTTTGAAATCGGTACAGTTGTACCGTCTTTCACCTTACATATAGTGCTTTCCAAAATATCGGTTTTCTCAGTACAACGTACCATACTTTATACTTTTTTTTTTAATTTAAAATCACGCACGCTTTACAAACATCGCCAGGAATTAATGTTCCCATGAACTTTGTTTTTATGACTTTATTTGACCTTATTTAATCTTTATAAAATGCTCATATGGTGTAGCAAAGTCAAAAACTGGCTGATTCTCCTCCACACAAACTGAGCATCATCATCTTACAGGCTTGATTATCCTACAAACGACGTCGCTGGTTGCTTTTTTTTTAAACCTGGTTTTTTTAATAATATAAATCGAATACAGCAACCGACGACCTCTAAAAGTTTTATTTCTTTCTCTCTTCTCTCTCCCCTCCCCCTCTCTTTTTTCTTCTCTCACTCTCTCCCCCCTCTCCTCCCTCTCTCTCAACCCTCCTCCTCTCTCTCTCCCTCTCTCTTTTCTCCTCTCTCACTCTCTCCCCCTCTCCTCTCTCTCTCAATCCTCCTTCTCCTCTCTCTCCCCCTCTTTTCTCCTCTCTCACTCTCTCCCCCTCTCTGTCAATCCTCCTCCTCTATTTTCTCCACTCTCTCCCCCTCTCCTCCCTCTCTCTCAATCCTCCTCTCTCTCTCCCTTTTCTCCTCTCTCACTCTCTCCCCCTCTCCTCCCTCTCTCTCAATCCTCCTCCTCTCTCTCCCCCTCTCTCTTTTCTCCTGTCTCACTCTCTCTCCCCCTCTCTTCCCCCTCTCTCTCAATCCTCCTCCTCTCTCCCCTCCCCCTCTCTTTTCTCTTCTCTCACTCTCTCCCCCTCTCCTCCCTCTCTCTCAATCCTCCTCCTCTCTCTCCCCCTCACTCTTTTCTCATCTCTCACTCTCTCCCCCTCTCCTCTCTCTCAATCCTCCTCTCTCTCACTCCTCCCTCTCTCCCCCTTCTCTCTCACTCTTTCTCTCCCTACTCTCACTCTTTCTGCCCCTCTCTCTCCTCCCTCCCCCCCCCCAAACCCCTCTCTCACTAATTTTACCTGTAGCTGTCGATCACTGAGCAAGAGAAATGCGTGTTTTAAAAAAAAAAGTGATATCATGTGAGAGAACAAGAAAAAAAGTAAAAGGAATGGCTGTAATCAAGACCAGAGACCATGTCTCAAAGTCCTGTTTCTTCTTTTAATAATTTTCTGTGTCTCACAACAAAAGCGCTGTCTGCTTGAGGGTACACAACGTGGTCTATAACTTTACAGTGGGCAACTTTTCTTGGTTCTGCTCTGTTACATTTGTTACTGTAGAGAAGAACTGGTAGGGCAGACTGAGAGTAATGTCATCATCATCATCATCATCATCTTCATCATCATCATCATCATCATCATCAGACTAAGAGTAACGTAAGCTACGACCATCATCATCATCATCATCTGATAGGGCAGACTGAGAGTAATGTAAGCTACGATCATCATCATCATCATCATCTGTCTGTCTCTCTGTCTTTCTGCCTGTCTGTCTCTGCCTGCCTGTCTTTCTGTCTATAATAAAAGTAGTCCTATTCATTTCATTCATTCATTTGCATGTCCCTTGCGGAACTTTGCCTACCAAACAACACTCCTGTAGGCCTCTCGGTTGTGAGCAAGATGGCCTGCTGCTGCTGCGTCCATCTGCAGATCGTCAACGATTTCTTGCAGCCATCTTCGTTTTGGTCTTCCTCTTTTTCTTTTTCCTATTATGTATCCATCCAGTATGGTCTTCTCTAAATTATCATGACGTTTAATATGTCCAAAATATTTAAGTTTTCTCTCTTTAATCCTCTTTACTAGCCAGCCTTCTTCAATATTAAGCTCTTGTAGTATAGATATATTTGTTCTTTTTTGTCTCCAAGATATTTGGAGAACTCTTCTGTAGCATTTACATTCAAAGGCATTTATGTGTTTCTCAGCTGTTTTGTTAAGTGTCCAGGTCTCACAAGCATATGTTGCGATGGGAAAGATGCATGACCTTAAAAATCTTATTTTTGTAGTTCTGTCTGCTCCTCTCCACATATTCTTTATTTGTTTTACTTTCTGAAGAGTGACAGATGTCCTCCTTTTAATTTCCCTCTGTGTATCTCCATTATTAGTTAGCAATGATCCAAGATATTCAAAACTCTCCACTTCTTCCAATTTTTCTTCATTGATATATATTTCAGCTGCCTTGTTTGTTTTGTCAGTTGTCATCAATTTAGTTTTCTTTGCATTAAGATAGAGGTTCTGCTCTTCGCTGTTCTTACGGACTGACATAATTAGTTTTTCCATTCCTTTTTGTGTTGTGGATAGTAACACTGTGTCATCAGCATATCTAACCTCTGGTATTTCATAACCTCCAATTGTTATGGCATCGTAATATTCTTTGTCTACATCTTCTCTTACATTCCTCATTATATTTTCAGTATACAAGTTAAATAAGTAGGGTGACAATATGCACAGTCCTATTACTGAAGGTATATTCCCTTTTTTTTTCTAGGTATAGTGGTATTACATACTCTACATGGAGTATGTAATACCACCATACCTAGACAAATAGAAAAAAAAAAGGCTGTTATTTCATATTAGAGAGTGTGAAAATCACAGGCGTAGTGAACTGACTTCTCGCTGCAGTTCACACATTCAAGCACACAGCACTAAGATTATCTAGCGATAGTCCACGCTTGCCTGGGCCGCATGGAACGCTCAGACCGGACACACGTATCACTTGGAACGTGCCAGCACAGTTTACACCCCGCTTTAAATACGTTTTATCTTTGTGTTGTTTTTGCCTGGTAGATATTCTCACCTGTTCAGCTCTTAAGATATTTTTGCCTGGCATCAGCCCCGTCGTAATATGTTTTTTTTATATATTTCATACTCGTAGTACAGCGAAAATGCTATATTGAACGTATCTTATTATATGGAAGTGAACTAGTCAATAAGCAGGTCTACACAAAAGTCATTGGAAACAGCAGAAATGTGGTTTATTAGAAGAATGTTGCGAATTCCCTGGACAGCAAAAATGACTAATGCAGAAGAGCTGGAGATAGAAAAAGATAGTGTCAAAAAATAAGATAGAGACAATGTACTTTCATAGGACATGCAATGAGAAGAGGGGGGGGGGGGCACTGAAAATATTATAACAACAGGAAAAATAGAGGGAAGAAGAGCCAGAACGAGACCAGGAGAAATGATACTGGACAGTCTGACACGATGGTGTGAGAGGAGATCACCAACTGAGCTGATGGCCTGCATAAAGGATCGTGTACTCTGGAGAAGCATAATAGCCAACGCCAGTCGGCACGTGACCTGATGATGATGATCATCATGATGATGATAGTACAGCTAACATTAAATGATTATGTACTTTTGTGAGCCCCTATAAACAGTAAATATTTCCAGCAGGTAAAGAAATAAACGTGTGGTTGTGTGTGTGTGTAGTTTTGTGTGTGTGGTTTTTTTTTTTTACTGTTTCTGTAACTTTTGGGATGTGGAAAGTTCACTGTACGTTTTAAAACGTACTGTTTTTTGTTTTTATGCATGTTGTATCACCCATCCATCCATCCATCCATCCATCCATCCATCCATCCATCCATCCATCCATCCATCCATCCGTCCGTCCGTCCGTCCGTCCGTCCGTCCGTCCGTCCATCCATCCATCCATCCATCCATCTGTTTTTTGTTTTTTGTTTTTTTGTTGAGAAAATAAGTGTGATAACAAACTACAAGATATACGTGCTCACGAAAGAAAAATTACAGAGAGAAATTGTGTGAGAGTGAGAGAGAGAGAGAGAGAGAGAGTGAGAGAGAGAGAGAGAGTAAGAAACTGAGAAGAGTGTGAATGAGAGAAAAAGAGAGAGAGAAAGAAAGAAAGAGAGAGAGTAAGAAGAAAGTGAATGAGAGAAAACAGAGAGAACGAGGGAGAGAATAGTGAGAAATGAGTGAATGAGAAAAAATGCATAAAAAAGAGAGTAAAAAAAGATAGAAAGCAGGAGAGAGAGAGAAAGGAGCGAGAGAGCGAGAAGAGAGTGAATGAGAGAAAAAGAGAAAGAGAGAGAGAGAGAAAGGAGTGAGAAAGCGAGAAGAGAGTGAATGAGAGAAAAAGAGAAAGAGAGAGAAAGGAGTGAGAGAGAAGAGAGTGAATGAGAGAAAAAGAGAAAGAGAGAGAGAGAGAGAAAGGAGTGAGAGAGCGAGAAGAGAGTGAATGAGAGAAAAAGAGAAAGAGGGAGAGAGAGAGAGAGAGAGATAGAAAGAGGAGCGAGTCGTGACCTTTTAGTTGTATTTCCTACCAAGTGCAGCAGGTGATGAGCTTCAGAAGTTTATGTTGCAGGCCAGAAATGGTTTACAGGTGATTAGCTCAGGGCAGAGAATTAGGTGTAAAATAGAGCAGGTGCTGGGTCGCTTTTTTTATCTTTAATTGTTTTTGTTTCGATGAATCTTATGTTCTATTCTTGTTCTCTTTTCTATAGAACTGAGCAGTCTGTATTCATATCTTACTCATGAGGATCAGGCAGACAAATAAAACTGTTTTTCTGTTGTTCTTGCTGTCGGAGGCGAACAGATGCAGTGACAGACTTCATAGTAACCTCGACATGGATGTGAAATATCTACCCCCATCACGAGGCTGTTGTGACACAACCTTTTTTTTTTATTTTGGGGGCCGTTCGTGCCATTTGGAAAGAATCCTAGTTATAGTCCTCTAGAACCGCATCAGTCAGTCAGTCAGTCATTTGTAAGTCCTTTGCAGAACTTTGCCTCCTTAACAGCTCTCCTGTAGGCCTCTCGGTTGTATGCAAGATGCCCTGCTGCTGATGCATCCATTCGCAGAATGTTAACGATGTTTCGCAGCCATCGTCCCCTTGGTCTTCCCCCCCCCCCTCCCCCGCCAGACTGTCTTTTCTAAATTCTCATGACATTTAATATGTCCAAAATATTGAATTTTTCTCTGTTTAATCTTCTTTACCAGCCAACCTCCTTCAATATTAAGTTCTCATATTATGGATGTAATTGTTCTTTTTTGTGTCTAGGATATTTGAAGGACTCTTCTACAGCATTTGAATTCAAAGGCATTTATGTGTTTCTCAGCTGCTTTGTTACGTGTCCAGGTCTCACGTGTTGTGATGGGAAAGATGCATGCCCTTAAAAATCTTATTGTTGTAGTTCTGTCTGTCCCTCTCCACAGCTTCTTTAATTGTTTTACTTTTTGGAAGAGCGACAGATCTTCTCATCATTGTAGTGCTATGCTGAAGCGACACAGAACTGCATCAGGATAGGCACTCTTGCTCCCTATGTACGATACTCAGGAGAAATACCTGAAATTAGCTGGCCAGATGCAGTGAGGCAACACCAGCGTTTGGGTTAACTGGAAACACTAAGGACTTGCGTAAGACAGACAAGCATGAAAGCCAGCGTTGTTTAGAATGAATGTCCCACGACTCGTCTTCAGTAGCGACTCCCCCTTGATTTAACAAGGGGCTCCACGAAACTATGTTTTCATCCACTAACCATCAATGGTCACAAGCGATCTCACATTTTCTATACTGATCCACAGAAATACATCATTTCTTTTCATGTTTCTTTTTTTTTTAACTGAAGAAAGCGCTGATAATTCTTGATGTTAATGGAAAGTACTGACTATGTCAATGTACACTGACTTGCACATATACAGATTTCCTGTACACTGGTTTCTGTGGATGATGAGGATGCCCGATCTGGTAAACAGAAACCCATAGCTGAAATGCTAGGATCAGGGCTGGCGAGCCATGGCTGACCAATACCCCTGTCTCACATCTCCGTTGATGCCCCTAGTAGCAGGGTTAGCCTGGCTAACCGGGCATGGATCGCCAAAGTCTCCATGGTGATAGAGTTTGCTAAAAAAAAGTATTTCACACCCCTTTGCTTTTTAGTTTTACGTAGAGACTAACAGAATAGCCACCATAACCCGCTCACAATCGACACGATGCTGATGCTCAACAGAAGAAGAAGAAGAAGAAAGAAGAGAAAGAAGAAGAAGATGAAAGAAGAAGAAGACGAAAGAAGAGAAGAAGAAAGATGAAGAAGAAGAAGAAGAAGAAGAAGAAGAAGAAGAAGAAGAAGAAGAAAGAAGAGAAAGAAGAAGAAGATGAAAGAAGAAGAAGACGAAAGAAGAGAAAGAAGAAGAAGAAAATGAAAGAAGAAGAAGAAGAAAAAAGAAGAAGAAGAAAGAAGAAGAAGAAGAAAAAAGAAGAAGAAGAAAGAAGAAGATAGAAGAAGAAAGAAGAAGAAGAAAGATGAAGAAGAAGAAGAAGAAGATATGAGTTGTTTGAAGCTGAAAATTATTTCACGGGTTCCTCAGTGGTTAAAAACAAGTTTCGGAAAGCTGATATAAATATCTATTAAAGCTGATTATAAGCTGAGACCTTCTACTACTTAATCACCACGCTGGTTTCTCTAGAGTGGCAAGATTTTCTGTGACATTAAGTTACTGAGTTTATCCAGGCGTTTTCACTGCTCAGACAGAAGACTAAGTGCGCAGATTTATGGCAAGAAAGCAGCAGTTAACCTCAACACATAAATGTGTCTACCTTTTGTGAGTATTTAAGGGCTGTGAGAAAATCCAAGCAGAGATGAAGATCCACAAGCTGCAGAAATACACAAGGGCAGCTCACAATTATCGGGTCTGAGTCTGTTATTTCTATTCTCAGCTTCTTCTCATTCGTCTGTTTTCAAGCTCAAACATAGTCCCATACGCGCCGTATCTCCGTGTATAGCACGCACTTTGTAGCTAAATTTTTCTGGCCTAAAAATGAGAGTGCGTATTTCACGTGGGAAATACATTAGAAGTAGGAACATTTCGTGTGTGTTTTTATTATTAGACACACTTTTCCAATAATAAATAAATACATTTTAAAGAATGTATATGTGTTTCTGTAAATTTAAAAAAAAGGATTGAATACATGATCATGTTTAGTAAAGAAAAGAATACATTGCTTTTGTTTGTGATCAGTTTAGCTTCCAAAATATTTACGTTTTCATTCGAGATGGGAATTTAATGAAGTTCCCCTAGTGTAAATTAGACTTATTATCTTTTTCTTCTAAAAGAATAAAAATGACTAGAAACTGCTTTAAAAAATATTAGACATTTTACAGTGCTTACATACATACATACATACATACATACATACATACATACATACATACATACATACATATATACATAATACATACATACATACATACACATACATACATGCATACATACACACATACATACATACATACATACATACATACATACATACATACACACAAGTATCTTTCATGATAATTATCGTTAAAAACAATGATTTTCTTCGCGCTATTTCTTTTATCGCGGATGACTCCGTATAGTAGTGATACGGCCTAGAAATAATTGCCCAAGTTAAATTGAATAGCTTAAACACGTTTATTACTATACGTTCACATACTGTCTTTGTTTATAGTTCTCAGTTTGTAAAAAGAACTTTCACGCGAAAAGGAAGAGGCAAGAAACCAAAACGGACTCAGGTTTGCCAGTGAGTCATTGCATTGTGAGAATGGGATCAAGCAAGAGGTGGCCATTAAGTAACGTTAACAAATGCAGAATTACCAGTGCTGTTAACGGAAACGAAGATGATGTAGTTTATGAAGACTGACATCTGCAGTGAAGGAGAACTGGTTGCACGATTTCTGAACCGCGTTGCGTTATGTAGCTTCTGTGATGAATAAATGTAATTGTTTTTCTTCGCTTGCTTTACTGTGTAGTTTTTTTTAAAATGAAAATGTTTGTCTCACCCCTTAGAAAAGAGGGGCGGGGTCTGCGCGGAAAAAATGGTGCGTGTTATAAAAGGGTGCGTGTTATACTTGAACATATGATAATGTTCCTCATCTTCAAGTGCATATAATATTTTCTCCTTCATCTACTGACGGCTGATGAGCACAGCGTATTGCAGTGGTCTTGCATTAGAAGCAGATGTTGTTAAGTTCCCTAGTACAGGTATCAGATACCTCTTTTGACAGTTCAGATGACGGAACCCCTGTCATCTCTCTCGAAACTCGTTTACGGCCAATTATCTTTGCTTACAGAAATCTGAACAGCCTTCAACTGAGCATGCACTTTGAAGGAGAGAAACCGTTTTATAGTGACTATGCGGGAAATACAAAATAAATAGAAAACGAGGAAAACCTAGACTTACTTGGAGAAGTGAAAGTATGACAGTGATCAGAGACGAGGGATACACATGGAAGAATGCAGAGAATAATTCCAAGAACAAGGATGACTGGAGAGCCTTTATCCGTGGCCTATGCTCCCAAGTTAGTGAAAGGCGATAATGGTGATGATGATGATGATGATGATGAAGATGCAGGAAATATTTGGTTTTAGTAAGTAAAGCTTTACAGGGTAACAATAAGGCTTGTCTCTAGCAAAGCTGTGGACCAAAACAGGAAGAATTAGCCTACAAAATTGGCGAGCATTTTACACATGGGAGAAAACAAAATATGAAAGAATAAATGGGATCAGAACCCAAGACTCCAGCAGGATGAGCAAACCACCTAGCCACGAGGAGCCAAGGCATTAAACGTCCCACAGGCAAGCACTCACCTCTTTCACGACCAAAGCGTTGGTCCATTTTCTTGGCTAATCCGATTTGTTCCCTTACTTTTAGATCAATGAATCTCAACCTTTTTTTTAAAACCATGTACCCTTGTCATCATTTGCCAAATGTTACCCCCCCCCCCCACCCCCTCACCTCTTCCGTAATTGTCTGACACAGAAAAGTGTGTCTGGCAATCTATAGTCCCAATGAAAACTGTAAATAAAATCCTCCCCCCAAACCCACGAGAGTAATTTCCTGTTCGTTGATGACCCACGTTTTTGTGGTACTGAATACTTAGCGTTTTTCCCGTGAGGGTAATTTCCTGCTTGTAGATAACCATGTTTTAGTGATACTGAATACCTAGCGTTGTCCCAGTGAGGGTAGTTCTCTGTTTGTTGATAACCCCTGTTTTAGTGATACTGAATACCTAGCGTTGTCCCAGTGAGGGTAGTTCCCTGCTTGTTGATAACCCCTGTTTTAGTGGTATTGAATACCTAGCGTTGTCATAGTGAGGGTAGTTCCCTGCTTGTTGATAACCCCTGTTTTAGTGGTATTGAATACCTAGCGTTGTCATAGTGAGGGCAGTTCCCTGCTTGTTGATAATCCCTGTTTTAGTGGTACTGAATACCTAGCGTTGTCCCAGTGAGGGTAGTTCCTGCTTGTTGATAACCCCTGTTTTAGTGATATTGAATACCTAGCGTTGTCTCAGTGAGGGTAGTTCTCTGCTTGTTGATAACCCTTTTTTAATGGTATTAAATACCTAGCGTTGTCCCAGTGAGGGTAGTTCCTGCTTGTTGATAACCCCTGTTTTAATGATATTGAATACCTAGCGTTGTCCCAGTTGGGGTAGTTCCCTACTTGTTGATAACCCTGTTTTAGTGATACTGAATACCTAGCGTTGTCCCAGTTGGGGTAGTTCCCTACTTGTTGATAATCCTGTTTTAGTGATACTGAATACCTAGCGTTGTCCCAGTGAGGGTAGTTCTCTGCTTGTTGATAACCCCTGTTTTAGTGGTATTGAATACCTAGCGTTGTCCCAGTTGGGGTAGTTCCCTACTTGTTGATAACCCTGTTTTAGTGATACTGAATACCTAGCGTTGTCCCAGTGAGGGTAGTTCCCTACTTGTTGATAACCCTGTTTTAGTGATACTGAATACCTAGCGTTGTCCCAGTTGGGGTAGTTCCCTACTTGTTGATAACCCTGTTTTAGTGATACTGAATACCTAGCGTTGTCCCAGCTGGGGTAGTTCCCTACTTGTTGATAACCCTGTTTTAGTGATACTGAATACCTAGCGTTGTCCCAGTGAGGGTAGTTCTCTGCTTGTTGATAACCCTGTTTTAGTGATACTGAATACCTAGCGTTGTCCCAGTGAGGGTAGTTCTCTGCTTGTTGATAACCCTGTTTTAGTGATACTGAATACCTAGCGTTGTCCCAGTGAGGGTAGTTCTCTGCTTGTTGATAACCCTGTTTTAGTGATACTGAATACCTAGCGTTGTCCCAGTTGGGGTAGTTCCCTACTTGTTTATAACCCTGTTTTAGTGATACTGAATACCTAGCGTTGTCCCAGTGAGGGTAGTTCCCTACTTGTTGATAACCCTGTTTTAGTGATACTGAATACCTAGCGTTGTCCCAGTTGGGGTAGTTCCCTACTTGTTGATAACCCTGTTTTAGTGATACTGAATACCTAGCGTTGTCCCAGTGAGGGTAATTCCCTACTTGTTGATAACCCTGTTTTAGTGATACTGAATACCTAGCGCTGTTGTTATGTAAACGTACGAAACTTTTCGTAGTTTAGATCCACGGCTCTCAAACTTTTCCAGACTTGACGCACTTAATCATGTAAATTTCTGTCGCGGCACATCTGCGATCATATTAGGCGCCAATTTACAGTATTTTACTGTTTACATTACACTGAGTGAAGTGTAAGTTTAGAGAAAATATTTTTTACAGCCAAAACGTGGTGGCTCAGTTCTGGCTGTTTTGCGGCACACCAGCGTGCCGGAGAACACCGTTTGAAAAACACTGGTTTAGATCACAGAGCTCTGTCAAGCGAAGCCTTCTATATAACTGAGTTCCTTAAGTTCCTCTGAGATAATTATTTAAATTTTCGAAAGGTTTCTCTATGTGCTGTTTTAAAAACTTTACACTTAATTATGAAACACTTCTTTTTTTTTAAATAGTTAGTATGTTTTATGAGAAAAACGAAAAATCTTAATAAAGTGCTTTGATGGGTCCGAGGTTTCGGTGTTTGACTTTATTAATCGATGATTCAAATTTTGTAGGTGACGTGTCCTTTCTAAGTCTCAAAGCTTTCTTCTCTAGCGTATGTGTTAGGTGCCCATTCGGAGACAGGTTGCTGAGATAAAGGCATTTGTCGTCATAGAAGACTCGGACAGATGCATGCCCTGTTTCGTCTGGGCAACCTGCGTGGAGGGGAAGTGACTTGGCCATGCTGTGCTTTTCACCTCTCCTCTCTCCAGGTTAAATACAAGATCTTAAGTCTGAAAATTTAACAGGGTATGGTTTAAGAATCTCAGTGCCTTCTGCCTTAGAGAGTCCTTACGCCTTTGCTTCCCTTTCGGAGTTTTTGTTTCCTTCGTCGTTGACTGCCTCGTTGTTGGAGTCACGCACGAAACAGCGGGTTTATTTGCTGGAGAAGTAAGAGAACAAATATTGTAGGATTAAACCTCGAAAAAATCGTAGACAAAGCACTTTAGTGAGACGTGAGAGAAAGAAAAATCCCAGGTAATTCTCTTGTGATTTTTCTTTCTCTCACGTCTCACTAAAGTGCTTTGTCTACGATTTTTTCGAGGTCTAATCCTACAATATTTGTTCTCTTACTTTACCGTACCAAAACCTCGTAGTTTCCTATTTATAAAAAATTATTTGCTGGAGAGTGTTTCGCTGTTCTTTGAGAGGTGAGCAGTCTGAACAGTATATATTCGTGCGTCAATTTACAGCCAACCGAGTTATAACTGCTCTCACTTATGACCAAAATTTCACAGGAAAAGTTGGGAAATGTTTAGTGTGAGATTAACTGTGATTAATTTGTGATTAATTTACAAACATTTGCTGTACAAACACTATAAACTCACCACAAGGCAAGATAAGGATCAGGGAAAACACCCCCATGATATGATGAGTTCAAAATGTATTCATATTGGTATGTATACAGTATGTATATATATAGTTTTGTGCGCCGTTGAAAGGTTATTGAAATACGATTTTCTTAAAAATTCAGTTGTTGTGATTCACAGTTTGTGATTAATGTCCACACAGCTACTGTGCTTATTTGCATTATTTGCATTCTGCTCGTATTCTGAAGTGATAATAAACATGTCTGTTTATCTTGTAACATGTAATAGCAGTGAAATGTACTGAGCACAATCCTCCCAACCCCCTCCCCCAAATCATGTTAAATCTCACAGTTTAAAATATTATAATCAGCTATTGAAAGTATTCGCCCTGCCTTGTGCTACACAGCAAAAGTTTATTGTTGACAAGGATCTTGGTACAGTGCTTGAAGCTTGGTACCACATACACAAATCAGTTTTATAAGCTTCGAGCTTTATTGAAAAGCGCAAGATTGTATTAAAATACCTGTACTACCATGATTGTATTGAAATACCACCTGTACCACCACGATTTGATTGAAAATACCTGTACTACCGTAATTGTACTGAAATACCTACACAACTGCGATCGTATTGAAACACCTATACTACTTTGATTGTACTGAGATACTTATACTACTATGATTGTTTTGAAATACCCATACTACTTTCAGTTTGGCGCAGGTTTAGGTAACATAGTTTACAAATTCTTTGGGGGAAAAAAATGGCTTTCTGTTGGACGCGAATTTCCCCTGAGGAGAGTGTGATGACTTTATAAAAGTGGCTTTGACCGAAGTGAATTTAATAAATGACTTTAGTTATTTCACGGCCGCTATTTTAGACACCCCATTTGTCTAGTTATACAGAGCAATCAAATCAATTATATATATATATATATATATAAAGTTCAAAGAGAATTGTCAAGAAAAAAAAATAAATACACCACAACAACAAGGTATACCTCACTGCTCATACGGAAATCACACAATACAATACCCGCAATACCCGTACGGGTAATTTATGGTACAGGGAAAAGAGTACATGGAGAGAGGAGACGGGGGGGGGGGGGGTGTCTGTAAATTGTAGACTAACATTTCTGCAAGTAACAGAAATCTCTATAAGACGTCAACGGAAACGTTAGTCCTATTCAGAGTGTCGATAATCTGTAACATTAATCTTGTTGCTCGAACAATCCATATCAGGGTACTCGCCATTTAATTACACTTTCGATTCAGACGAAGCTGATACCCTTGCTTCGAGTGTGGGTTGTGCTCCAGGGTTGTTAGCTTTCTCTTTCTTTTTTTTTGTTTTCTTTCTTCTAGAAATTGCCTACCGAGATGACTGGCCGTTCAGGTACCACGTGATCAGTCAGTGTCTCTTTGCCGCCTTTGCGCCAAGTCGCCTTTCTTGCTAGGAGCTGGCCAGATGATGAGATCATTGATGAAGATAACAAAGTCACACTCATGACAACTGATAGGACTCTCTGTGTGCATTATACATGTGTCAGGACCCAACCTGGGCATCTCACTGTTGACTACGCGTAGATAAATAAAAGCCTCCTGTCTTAACCATAGAACATAGAACAGAATGAGGGTAACGAAATTCCTCAATGACAGATGAAACGTCGATTCATACATTTCGAATGATGGAAATACAGAGCACACGAATAGCAGCATCAGCCAGCAAGTCCCACCGTAACATGGAAAACAATGGAGACATGTTGATCTCCTATTTGTCCATTCACTCTATGACCTTGGCAAAAACTGGATCTCTCGCAATACGACATTGAACAGAGACTGTCTAATCTCTCACGGACCAAAGTCACCCCCACAACGTTTTCCAACAGTTCTCGTGCTTTGCCAAACGCTCACAACATGTGATCTTGCTTTAAGTCATAGCTCTGATTGGATAACTCAAGGGAAATTATCATAACAAAAAAAAAGAACAACAACAACAAAGGGCTTTAACGTTAATACAAAAAGGGGCGGGGGGGGGGGAGTCTGTAGACACATAGTCTCTTACACCTTCGTATTTGCAATATAAATTTCAAGCAAGGCAAGTAATTTTCCTATCCATTTTTTCGTGATTCGTGTATACGTATATTCTGACGATGAACTGTAAAGAGGCTGAGAAACTTTATTCTAACGTTCATCAAGCGCTCTGGGCACAGAAAATGGGTGCTTAACCATTCAAGCCATAATGTATAAGATTTAGTTATTACTATACTATTCTACATTGTACTATACTGTACTATACTATACTGTACTATACTATACTATACTATACTGTACTATACTATACTGTACTATACTATACTATACTATACTACACTTCACCACACAATACTATACTATACTACACTTCACCACACTACACTATACTATACTACACTATACTATACTATACTACACTATACTATACTATACTATACTACACTACACTACACTACACTTCACCACACAATACTATACTATACAATACTATACTATACTATACTTTACAACACTACACTTCACCACACAATACTATACTATACAATACTATACTGTACTATACTATACAACACTACACTTCACCACACAATACTATACTACACTACACTACACTGTACAGTACCGTACTGTACTATACTATACTATACCACACTATACTATACTATACTATATTATTGCGAGGAGGAGAGATAGCTGGCTTCAGCGGCAGGCGCTGACGTCCGAATCTGGCCGTCTTTTCATCTATGCAGCACACATTGGTAGCATCATCTGCAGTGAGAGCTTTACGGAGGTGCTGGAATAATGGTAAGTTTTCTGGCTGACAGGGCACTGTCCTACCTTGCTGTGCTATCCATGAAAAGAGGGGCGCCCATTACGGCCTGCAGGCATCATAATCATCATATTTATCTTTTGTCACCAAGGCAGGATAGGGCAGGACAGCAAATAACAATAATCGCCGACCAGCCCACGTGACACTGAATTTAAAAAAAAAATTACAAGTCCGCATCAGCTTTTAATTCTTTAACTCCTGAAGTAATTTCCATTCTCTGCTGGAATAAATGTTGGTGAGAAATTCAGATAGAAAGAAACTGGAAGAAAGTTATTCCATAATTTTAAAATATGGGTTGGGTTAGAAGTGGACTGGTTTTCATTTCATTTAGACATTACCTAGATATTGCCCTGAGGATTGATTCATTTAGACTTTACCTAGATATTGCCCTGAGGATTGATTCATTTAGACTTTACCTAGACATTGCTCTGAGAACTGACTCATTTAGACTTTACCTAGACATTGCCCCGAGGATTGATTCATTTAGTCTTTACTTAGACATTGCTCTGAGGATTGACTCTTTTAGACATTACCTAGATATTGCCCTGAGGATTTATTCATGTAGGTGTGCAAGTCTACTGACACTACCAGCGTTGCTTTCGAGTGTAAGTTAAGGGATTTTATCATCTAGTCTCCCCCCCAAAAAGAACTTCTTTTCGTCCCCTCTACCCAAACTTTCTCCTACGGACACTTCTCAACATGACTGTGTAGCACAGCACATCGTTTGGCATATACTGACAGTTTTGTGTCGGTCCCATATCAACAAAACATACATTTGTGAAATCTGCTTTGGCGCTTTATAGAAACTGATAGTCCCAGAAGTTCCTGATCAGACATTCCACGCATTCTGCACGGGTCAAATGACCACGTATCTCTTCAAGCATTGTCATTTGGCTAGCATGAAAGTGTAGGTCTTTCCATCAAATCCCATCTCATACACTTGTGATATTAATCAACAAGGAACCCTTTTTTTTCGACCTGTGATACCAGTGTAACCCTCTGGTCAACACGACTGATGGAGATCTGTCTATACACTAAACCACTGCAGTAAAGCTGTGATAACAAAATATATAAACTAGGAAAAAAAAAGTAGGAACAGCTTTATTTCTTAACGAGTACACAGTTGTGACGTTTCGGTGTGAGCCTTAATCATACAAAAACATACAGGACGAAGAATTAGGGAGAGAAGATAAAGTATAACGGTTTGAACTCGCTATTCAGCTACAGCTAACATCCCCCTCTTCCACAGTCATAATCCCTCTGCTCTAAGTTTCATTCCCTTCTCACTTGTAACACATAGTTCAGAACATCCTCACAACCCCTATATCCCATGTACAATAACCTATTTCACCTTCTCCCAGCTAGATTACCATTGTACCAACAAATGGTAATCTCCACGGTCTCCCCCGTCCCCCATCTTTATTTACGACCCACTCTACTACACATCACAAGTCTCCATTTTAAACATTCTCTACACTTCACCATGCGCATTTCTGAACACAACCTTTTACAAGCCACAGCTTCTTACATGTTGCAGCTAAGTGCTCCACTAATTGTATTTTATTTTATTATATTTTTTCCCTTTATATTTTTTGTACATAGCATTCATGTGAATTTATACTTCATCTTCTCTCTCTCTCTTTCTTCGTCCAGTGTGTTTTTGTATGATTAAGGCTCACGCTGAAACGTCACAACTCCATACTCGTTAAGTAATAAAGCTGTTGCTACATTTTTCCTAGCTTATACGTTTTGGTATCACAGATTTACTGCAGTGGTTTCGTGTATAGTTCTATACTCATACACTAATTATTCATCTGTAATTACCAGGGCGAGGAAAATGATACGCTTACCATGTGGGCTAACATAAAAGACACGATAACAGTGGGCAAACTAGTACATCTGGTTATTGTAGGTGGACCCGGGTATGATTCAATTTTGCGCAAAGCGGGAATATTATTTACTTAAAATGCAGTATTTCGGCAAAAGTCTTATACATATATATATATATATATATATATATATATATTATCTTATCTTATATCCTTCCCGTGCCGTTAAACGTCACATAGGGCTCGCAAAGTAGTTCGCCAATTTTTCCTGTCTTCGGCGAGTCTTTCAACCTCATCAAAGGATTTTATGCCTGTTAATTTGGCCTCTCTTAATAATGTCCTCTTCAGAGTTTCACGCGGTCTGCCTCTTTTTCTTCGGCCTGTTGTGTTCCACTTGATAGCTTGTTTTGGGATTCTCTGATCATTTCTTTTCATCAAGTGACCAACATATGTCCATCTCCTTTTCCTGATCACCCATGAGACTGGTTGTTGTTCAGTCATCTGTCTTATCTCTGCATTATTCTTGAATTCATTCCACTTGATGCCAAGTATTTTCATTAGGCATTTGTTTTCAAAAGAGTCTAATTTCTTTTCTATTTCTTTAGTTGTTTTCCAGCTTTCGCATGCATAAATGAGGGTGGATATTACATTTGAATTGGTCTTAACTTGGTTTTTGTGCTTATAACTTTGGAATTCCATATGTTCTCAAGATTCTTGAAGATTGATGCTGCTTTTGCAATTCTGATCCTAACTTCCTTTCTAGTGTCACCATCCTGGTCTGTGTAGCTGCCAAGGTATGCAAATTGATAGACTTCTTCAATATCTGTCCCTTCAATGTGTATTTTTCCATTTTGATTGAGAGGAATTTTCATTATTTTTGTTTTGTCCTTGTTAATTTCAAGTCCTATTTGCTAGCCAGTGAAGAAAGGCTATCTGTTTTTTCTTGCATGAAATTCACATTATTACTGATAAGAGTTATGTCATCAGCAAAATATATTGTGTATATATATATATATATATATATATATATATATATATATATATATATATAATATATATAATCAAGCATTTAAATGGGAATCCTTCTTGGTGTTTTCTGCTAAGTAAAAGACTATTTAGATTAGTTATCTATTAATAATATTAATTAGATTAACCACGAAGGAAAAATATACGTAGAAGGAGCAGATGTTGAAGAAGTAAACCAATTTGCATTTCTGGGCAGCTACGTAGACCAGAACGGTGACATCAGAAAAGAGGTTAAAATTCGAATTATTCGAATCTTGAGTACATATGGCATTAAAAAGTTATAAGCTCAAAACCCAAGTTAAGATTATTCAATTCAAATGTAATATCCATCCTCATTTATGCATACGAAAGCTAGAAAACAAGTAAAGAAAAAGACAAGAAATTAGACTCTTTTGAAAACAAATGCCTAAGGAAAATACTCAGCTTAAAATAGAACAAATTCAAGAACATTGCAGAGATAAGACAGAAGAGCTGTCTCATGGGTGATCAGAAAAAGAAGGTGGACATATGTCGGTCATGTGATGAGAAGAAACAGAGTCCCCAAACAAGATATCAAGTGGAACACAACAGGCCGAAGAAAAAGAGGTTGACCACGGGAAACTCTAAAGAGGACATTGTTAACAGATGCCAGTTTAGTGGGAATAACATCCACTGATGAGGTTGAAAAATCTCTGAAAACAGGAAGTCTTGGCACACTGCCATGCGAGCCCTATGTGACGTTTAACAGCACGGTACGGATGTAAGATGTAGATTAATACAAATAAAAAACTATATACACTAGCATAAGTACCCGACGGTGCCCGGGTAAACAGGGTGCTAGGGAATAAACCATCACTACGTAAAAAAATATTATTAGTTGTAAGCATATAATACATAATGGGAAAAAGAAAGAGAGGAAGACCAAAACGAAGATGGCTGCAAGACATCGTTGACGATCTGCAAATGGATACAGCAGCGGCAGGCCATCTTGCTCAAAACCGAGAAGCCTACAGGAGTGCTGTTTAGGAGGCAAAGTTCGCAAGGGACATGCAAATGAATGAATGAATGAATGAAGCATATAATGTATACAAGAGGGTTATAAATATTTTTATCAAATTAATAAATGCCCAAGATTCGAAATCAATGAACCAGTTTTCACATCCCGTATACAGTACTAAACGAACATGTAAAATTCAGGGAAACCATAATCCTATAAAAAAGAACTAAGAACAAATGGAAAGCATAAATCATGGACATACCATTAGAAAGAAATGATGAAAATACCGAAATTTCAAAGTCAGTGAGCCATTTTTCACATTTTATTCGCCATACTAACCAAAACAAAGAAAATGCGAAACACACTATTATTCAAGACATACAACACAAACTAAAAGGAAAGAAAATATATCCTGAAAGTTAATTTGCACTCCTTGAAGTCAGCCAAAAGCGAAGAATATACATCTACCTTATGATGTGCCGACAAGTACTTCAATCGTTGTGTGTGGTTTTCTCATTATATCTGCACTCATTCAAAGCCTTTATCTGAATACTGTCTGTGTTGTTTCCTGTGAGATATAATGTTTAATGTTTTGCTGTTTAAGAGAGCACTAAACATATTATCCAATGTTTTGTCTACTTATATGTAAGCAGGTAAAGGTAGTCTCATAACAAAAACCGTAGGGGATGAAGCGCTAGAGACCTCATTATACTGGGCCATCAGTGAATGAGAGAGGGAAGGGTGGCCAGTTCCCTCCCTCGCTGCCTTTCCTTCCCAGATTTTCTCTGGTACCCATTTTACGAGTCTAGGTCGACCACGGGGCCGTTTTGATCGGAAAAAAATTCCTGCTCAGCTGGGGATTCAAACCCTCGACAATTCGGTTGCTAGACGAGTGTTCTAACCATTATGCTAGCCAGTATGTAAGTAAACAGTTTGGAACTGGTTTTTCTGTAACGCTAAAAGTTTATGTAGCAGAGTACTTCATTTTCTTAGTGGAATGAAACTTCATGTGATTCACAATACTAAGTGAAGAAAATAAGTACTATGAAAGCCTGTCCGATTCACAATTTAAGAAAAAAAAAAACTCAGATTCAAATGTAGAACATCCGATCCACAGTAATAAATAACTCTATTTATGGTGTAATGTGGTGCCATTACTTCTGTTCCTGTATGTGATTTTTCATTACATGTGAACACATTTACACCACGTCTGCATATTTTCATTCAGTTGTAATTGTTAGTGCTTTCTTTTAAAATTAAAACTGTACCCAGTTCACATTATTAAGTGAACAAGTTAAATGTACGAGATACTTTATATTTTAAAGCATGACATTTCCCCGGTTTACGAAATTTCAAGCCATAAAATCTGATTCGCAGTTAGCGAATATATATATATATATATATATATATATATATATATATATATATATATATATATATACTAACGTAAATGAAGCAAATTCTCTTAGAAGAAACTGAATCACTCATTCTTCGATCTGTGTGAATGCATAGGACATTCAACTTCCGTTTTCTTTTCATTTTTTTTTCACCTTGATCGTGAAAGTACTTCGAACTACATTAAATTAAATCTTAGCAAAAAATCTGGCTCTACTAAAAGATAAATGAGATGTCAGATTAAAATTTTGTTTAAAAATTAAAATTCCATTACACACCAAGTCTAGGCCGCCTGTGTTGTCAAAACCCTGACCCAGTGAAGCCGTTGTCATCATCATGTGCCTTCTCCAGAACGAGGGTTGGTGGGAAGGAATCTCCAGTTTCCTGATTCCCTCGCTTTGATGGTGCGTTCGGCCAAACCATATCCTGTCCATTCTCTTGTGGACGATACACGCTTGGATCGAGAGGTGTACGACCTTGACCGAAGCGTCATCGTCCAGGTGATTTGGTAGTTGGTTTCGGGATATATATATATATATATATATATATATATATATATATATATATATATATATATATATATAAGGGACGATCACTATATATATATATATATATATTTTTTTTTTTTTTAAAGAAACGCAAAAAATACGATTTGGGGATTTAAACTGAAGTTTACTGATCAGACAAGCGCAAGTTGCCTGAAACGTTCACTTGGACACCAACTTCACGTGCTGACCTGAATTGTACTCAGCAGATGATTCATGAGCACAGAAAAGTGACACTAGTCAAAACAGAATTTTTGACAATAACTCATGACAGCTTCACGAGAATCCCTTGAAACTTACTGAACACAAAACTCACTGACCATGTTATTGAGTGCCTATAAAAGATTGACTCTTCTCGAATCAATTCATTTGAAAATTCAATGCGCAAGTAGGGCTCATCTCACTACAGAACAACGACTCATCATCATTGGACGTTTACAGACTGGACAGCCACAAAGTGTAGTGGCCAGACAATTTAAATGTGGTTAGAAGCACCATTAGTCGCCTTTGTAGACGATTTCAAGAAACTGGCTCAGTTGCAGACAGGGCGCGCAGTGGAAGACCCATATTCACAACTCCTGCCTTCATACGGTTGCATCATCTCAGGAATCGATTTGCGTCTGCGTTCTCAAAAGTCCAGTCAATGACAGCAGCTCGTCGAATTTCAGATCAAACGGTCAGGAACTATCTGCACGACGCTGATCTTTGGGCTAGAAGACCTACAGAGATCCTATTCTTACGGACCGGCATCGCCAGAACCGAGTGCAGTGGGCGAACCAGCATCGTCAGTGGACCGTTGCGAATGATTAGAGAAGGGTTTGGTTTAGTGATGAATCATTCTTTCTGCTCCAGATAGACGGAGAAGAGTTTATCGCAGAGTCCATGAGCGCTACGCCCAGAACTGCGTGAATGAGGCTCCTCCACATGGTGATGGAGGTGTACTGGTGTGGGGGACGATCAACGTCATGGGAAGAAGTGACCTGGTGCAGATTGAAGGACGCCTGAATGCCTAACGATACGTCGCTGAAATTCTTCGTCCTCACGTCCTTCCACTTCTGGCTGCACCGTGGTCGATTTTTCAGCAGGATAATGCTCGACCTCATGTTACACAACTCACCACCCAGTTCCTCACTGACAACAACGTCCAGGCCATTCCGTGGCCATCCATGTCATCAGACATGAACCCAATAGAACACTTATGGGATGAACATAACAGATAAGCCCGCCAGCGAGACGTGGCGCCAACCAATCTCCGACAATTGTCTCTTGCACTGCGTGAAGAGTGGGCAGGCCATCCCACAACAACAGATCCAACGGTTAATCGGATCCATGTCAAGGAGATGTCGTTCTTAGATACAGGCTAGAGGAGGCCATACACCTTACTGAAAAGGAGGCCTCAGTCGCAAAGAATAAAACTCTAAACCAAATTTAATGAA